>OY288260.1:37036433-37783100 GCA_958450325.1 Agrostemma githago | reverse complement strand
CAAATTTCAAAGTGGAATTTGAAGAGAGGGACCTACCGACAGACTCGACTCTGGACACGACAGGACTATTTGACTGACACGGACTGGACCCTCTAAGGGTTGGACCGTGACTCGATAGGGATGTGGGCCGCCTAACAATACTCTCAAGTTGCGCTATCCCGTAACCTAGGCGAGTGGCAACACGGTCGTATATCGAAATGGGATAGGTATGCTATAGGGGACTGACAGTAGTCCGTAATGAGACTGTTTTAGTCTGGTGCCCTTCCGGATTTCCTATTTTAGGATACTTTTCCAAAGTGGGTGATGCCTCGAGTCCTGACAGATTCTTGTCTTCGACTGAGCCGAGTACTAGGACACACTACAGAAAGAAGGCTATATTTTTTAATGGATTTATCTGGATTTTGTGAGTGGATGGAGAACTTCTGCCTAGGAGAAGCCCCCAGGACAACAAAGCTAGCTGTTGAGAACATGATGGTGTCGTGACCGGAATAACGGCGCTTTTTGAATGTGTGTCAATGTGGGTGGTTGTGCCTCTGTTGAAAGGCTGCCTACGTATTCACGTGTGGTGAAATCAAACCATGCCGTAGTTCAGTGGATTGAAAGATATATATGGTGCCTAGTCTAATAGGACTTTGTGTGTAACTAGCCATAATGACAGTGTAGGCTAGGTGCATTCCCAGTGATGTCTTGATCAAAGGGCTTGAATGGTTAGGATATTAATCCTGTGACTGTGAGCGTTCTTCGAGGTAGCCCCCCAGAGGTGGTGTGAACTATTTGGGCATGTTCTATGCCGACTGCAAGTTGAGTTCCCGTGTTTGGGGTTGGTAACTGGTTTGGATGTTTTTGGAAATGTGGTGCTAGGAAGTAAATGGTCTTGATGACTCGAAATCTGGAGCTCGGTTCTGTGGAGCTAAGGCTTCGAGAGCCGGTTTGATAATGAAGTAAATGACGTTGATGACTCGAAATCTGAAGCTCGGTTCTGTGGAGCTAAGGCTTCGAGAGCCGGTTTGATAGAGGTAAATGGACTTGATGACTCGAAATCCGGAGCTCGGTTCTGTGGAGCTAAGGCTTCGAGAGCCGGTTTGATAGAGGTAAATGGCCTTGATGACTCGAAATCTGGAGCTCGGTTCTGTGGAGCTAAGGCTTCGAGAGCCGGTTTGATAATGAAGTAAATGGCCTTGATGACTCGAAATCTGGAGCTCGGTTCTGTGGAGCTAAGGCTTCGAGAGCCGGTTGGATAGAGGTAAATGACCTTGATGACTCGAAATCTGGAGCTCGGTTCTGTGGAGCTAAGGCTTCGAGAGCCGGTTTGATAATGAAGTAAATGGCCTTGATGACTCGAAATCTGGAGCTCGGTTCTGTGGAGCTAAGGCTTCGAGAGCCGGTTTGATAGAGGTAAATGACCTTGATGACTCGAAATCTGGAGCTCGGTTCTGTGGAGCTAGGGCTTCGAGAGCCGGTTTGATAATGAAGTAAATAGCCTTGATGACTCGAAATCTAGAGCTCGGTTCTGTGGAGCTAAGGCTTCGAGAGCCGGTTTGATAATGCGGGATCTGGTTTCCATGCCTGGCCCTAGTGGTTAGAGGTATCCTATGGGGCTTGAATCCTCAAAATTCCGGGCTGTCTCTAGCTTGGGTCTCGGGGAGGTCTTGAGGGTTGTAATGTGGGAAGGCTGAGTGTGGTGTTATCTGACCAGCTTGATTGTCACTCCCCTTTTGGATGGCATGGATAATTTTGAATTTGACCGTACCCCGGTCAAAGGATTTTCACTTGAGTATTTGATTATTTGATTTTTTGATTGACCTTGCGGTCATGGGGTTTTGATAATTTTGACCGTACCCTGGTCGTGGGGCTTTCACTTGAATTGACCGTTGACCACGGTCATGGGTATTCTGAATTTTTGATGATGGCCTGCCTTTTTGTTTTGGCCTTTTGCTTTTTTTTTTCATGGACTTTCGATTTTTTTTTTGTCCAGTTTTCTTTTTTTTGATGGCCTTCTTTTTGCTTTGGACCTTTCTTTTTTTTTTTTTTACTTTTGATTTTTTTTTTGTCCAGTCAGACTAACACCTAAGGTAGGGATTGGTCAGTCTTATCGGAGGGGTGTTTTATTGTGGGAAATGGGCTTGCCTCCCGTCTTGAACCCAAACTAGGAGATTACCTAGATTTGTCATAGGATTCGATACCACTTCTGCTACGGGTAGTTGTGTGGTTTTTTCTATACCAGACATGGAATAGGTAAAAAGAAAACACGGGCTCGGTTTCCTGCAGTCATTATAGATGTGCCTATAATAGTCACGTGCGTGTGCTCACAGTGTATGATGGTGTTCATCATGTTCTCGGAAACACATAAGGAAAGTGTATATGAGAAAGAATATTGAAAGCTGATTTTATTGAATTTGAAAAGAGGACAGAATACAGTTGACTCTGACTCTGACTTTGACTTTGACTTTGACTTTGGAATAGAACATCCTAGACTCAGACTCAGACTTGGACTTAAATCAAATCCGGACTCTTGGGTGCATGGGAGGTAGATTGGATGCTTCGGTCATCGGGCCCTGTGTAGTCCACGAGGGGCTTCGCAAGTGACAATGTTTCCAAAACGGAAGTCTTCCCGGCATCGAGGAAGCCTTGAATGAGGTGTTTCAGCTTCCATCATTGTTCTGTATCGTGTCCCCTCCCTCTGTGGAATTTGCAGTAATGCTCGGCGTTCCATGCTTTGGAACGTTTCTCCACAAATGGGTCGGCTGTTGGGCCTATAGGTAGCACTAGGCCCTTTGAGACTAACCTCTGGAAAACGACGGTGTAAGACATATCCAAGTGGGTAAATGTCATTTCCTTTGACTGGTTCTTGATTTTTGGAGAGGTGACTTGAGGGTTACCTCTCTCGGCCTTGCCATCTTGAGGGTATCGGACAGTTTCGTAAGAGTGCTCACCCTTCAAATGGTTTGATTGGGTGATTGGCTGCCTTACCCGCTCTAGTTGTGTTAGGCGGGATCGGGTTCTTACAAGATCTTCTTCGATGATGGTTACCCTGGAATTTAGGTTATCTAGGGCAGTATTGATTGTCGAAAAGATGTTGTTAATGGAGCAAGATAGCATAAGCATACTCCCCTGGATATCCCCTTTCATGACGGCGTGGAATTTGTTGTGGTTTGGTAGTGTCTCGTTCATAGGGTCCCTGATCGGAAAAAACGACAGGTGTTAGAACTCGCCTAAGCTCGGCTTTGCGCAAGAGACAGAGTCAAACTAGACATGGCCCAGGGTGACGAGTCGACAAAGACTCTCGGACCGGGATACTTGAATGTTGACCTAGACGAGGTAACGACCGTAAATTAGACTCGAACTGCAGAAGGGTGAGTTCGAAAATGGGGCGACCATGTTTGACTCGGGATAGACCCTCCTAAGACAAATGTGTAGGGTACGATTCTCGGAGTGACTGTGATTAGTCATTCCGTCGGAGAATAGCCCCCAAGTGAGACTAAGGACTCAGATGGTGTGGCATCTAAGTGACTCGAAAGTGGGGTACGTGAGACAACACGTGTAGGACAAGCCCCTTAGAGCAACCGTGATTGATCGCTCTGCTGAAGGGTAGCCCCCGAGTGAGATCGAGGTTTTGCTAAAACTCGAGTGTTGGACGAGTGACCCTTAGATGTAAGGATCACGAACCTTTTGTTATAGGGCTAGGCCTTGTAAAAGGTTGACTTGGCCTCGAGGAAAGGCAGACGGGGTAAGGGAAGAAACTCGTTATGTAAGATCGACAGAGTTTCGACGCTAAAGACCTTGACGACTTAAGACACGACCCGAAACTGCTAAATACGGGAAGTCCTAAGAAGAGGAAGGTTTTGAAAATTGATTGTTTTGCAAATTCCGAGATAACTCGGTGGAGAGGCCCAATTTTTCGAGAAAATCGGAAAGTGTACCAGGCCTCGGTTTTGAGAGTTCGAAAATATTTTCGAGTTTTGAATTGGGCAGCGTACCGGCTATAAATAGGCTATTTTGAGTAAAATCATAAGTCCTAAATTCGGTATGTGTCCCGGGTTTTGAAATTGGATATCTTGAAAATTGAAAATATGAATGTCGAAAAAAAGAATTTCCGACGATTTGAAAGTTGCAAGATGAGATCCCGAAGATTTGAAAATCGAAAATGACATCTCCGAGATTTGAAAATCGAGAATGGCATCTCGAAGATTTGAAGAGTGAAATTGAGATATTGAAAATCCGAAAATCGAATGGTGGATCAGAAGTTCGAATTTCGAAATGGGCGGCATGCCGGCTAGAAAATAGGCTTATTTTGAGTCAAATCATAAGTCCTAAATTTCGGCAGCTTTCCGAGTTTTTGAAAGTTGAATATTTTTGAAAAGATGCATTTTTGAAATGACGGTTTTTGAAAACGATACGGAAACCATGTAGCACGTAGTCAATCATTATAACGACGTCATGTATGCTTTACACTAAGTCTCGGTCGGTCTATAGAGGGTCTATACCAGTGTACATAGTCTAGACGTTGATCGGGACGGACTTCCTAAGTCGAGTTGATCTTAGAACATGCCGCGAAACCCACTCGAATCGACTATGGACACCTTTTGACATATCCATATTGGAGTACATCAACGGTATAGTGGGACGTCGGTCGCGAGTACCGGCCCGGGAAAATATGGGTTATGCATGAACCGTAGAACTAAAACGCGTATTGTATTTGTCAAACGATTTTTATTCGAGTCTCACCCTGAGGATGTCGATGGTAAGTCACGCATCAGTTAATCCCCAGCGGAGTCGCCAAATTGTGGACATGACATAGGTCCACCCCGACGCGGCCACGCGCGGGTTTGGGTAGGCGAATGAATCTCCATATGAGAAGGATCGAATTGAAATTTAGGTCTATGTGGAGTCGCCACCGAATTTTATGGTTATTCGGAACCGTTCGAGCCCACTCTATGTCGTAGTGGGCCGTATACAAAATACGGCCCATTTCCGATGTCAGAGTTTATTGGGCTCGTCCCTTTGCATATCGATATAGATGCCGACTTGAGCGGTTAATCGTATATTGAATGACTCTCGTGCGCCAACGGTTTCGGGCATCCGGAAACCGAGGTTCTGAGTAAGGGGTGAGGGTACGTGTTGGGAAGCCCACAATGGACACCCAACCTCGCCCGCACATTAGCGGCCTCTACTAAGAATTCGAATGACTTACAATACGCGCGTTAGTAAAACGGGAAAAATGATATGCAAAGACTTATTTTCCCTAAACATGTGAATGGAATTGAGAGGGTTTCTAAGTCAATTTAATGCAACTAAAATTAACGTCAAAGTTGTATTTTAGCATGCGGGTTCATTTAGTACAATAAACGAACAAAAAATAAATTGACAAAAGAAACAACAAACGCGTTAGTAATGATATAGCGATATAACGGATAATAACGGTTTGTGCAAATATGAGATGATATAAATATGATGATGCATGGTTTGAAAAGATAGTATACATGTGATTGATTAAGCACACGTTGACGTAAGTCTTAAAATACTATCGAGTTTGAAAAGTAGAACAATGTACGACTTATGTTTTAGTCGTTGTAGGGTCACTCGATCGAGTGGTCGATAGACTCGATCGAGTGAACCCCTAAAAGGTGTTTCTGTCCCGCGTTATTGACCATACTCGACCGAGTTATTGGCCAACTCGGTCGAGTACATGGCCACTCGATCGAGTGGTGGTCGTGACGTGCGTTCTGACTTGAATTTGAGGTGCCACTCGACCGAGTGGATCAGGCACTCGGTCGAGTGCCCTCTGTGCGATTAAAAATCGTGTATGAGATCGTATTGATTTTGAAATCATTTTTTAAAATCGCTTCAAATTGATTGTTATGATGTGATTAAATCTTCTCCGCATTAATAATGTCATAATTCCGAAGAATTGTTTTGACAATTATTTAGCATCAACGAAAATAGCGTTTTGAATTAATTTTATGTGATTTAGGAAATCGGTGTTTTAAATAATAATAAAACTTGATTCCCTCGGCTTTTCCGACATCGAATAAATTCCTAGGGATTGTGATGTCGGATCCGCGTCAACGGGTTTCGACCCTTAAAAAATAATTGATTAGAACAAGATGAATATGCGATATTAAAATGCGTAAATAATAATAATAATAATAATAATAATAACAATAACAATAATAACAGTAACAATAACAGTAACAGTAACAGTAACAGTAACAGTAACAGTAACAGTAACAGTAACAGTAACAATAACAATAACAATAACAATAACAATAACAATAACAATAACAATAACAATAACAATAATAATAATAATAATAATAAGAGATGGACGACGAGAAGAAAAGGGAAAGGAGAACGAGGTTTGTCACCCTCAACCTACATGTTCTTGTCTCGGTGCGGACTCATAACCGTGGCTTTAACACAAGAGTCTTCGAGGTGTATGGAGGCTAAATTATGGTGGCTCGAGTTTGATTCCTAAAACTAGGTTTAGGGTTTTTGCTAGTGTAGAATTGCTAGGGTTTTGAAGTGTGTGTAGATGTGTTAGGGTTGTCCTAGAGTGTACTAGGGTTTTTTAAGATTGCTAAGGATTGGGTTTGTAAAGATTGTAAGGGTGTAAAAAAAGTTGTTCAAAGTTGTTGCATGAGGGTTGCTTATATAGGGAGAGCTAG
Organism: Agrostemma githago; assembly: GCA_958450325.1. Lineage (NCBI taxonomy): Eukaryota > Viridiplantae > Streptophyta > Magnoliopsida > Caryophyllales > Caryophyllaceae > Agrostemma > Agrostemma githago. The sequence goes on along the minus strand of OY288260.1, from coordinate 37,776,435 downwards.
GGCACCCGATTTAGGGATACTCGACCGAGTATAGGGCTAACTCGGTCGAGTGGCCCGTGAAGCCAGCCGTCAGGCTCAAAACAAGCCCACTCGATCGAGTGGGTGGGTCACTCGATCGAGTGGCCCAGTCGGGGTGCACGGGTCCTTTGTTTTGGACCTTGACTTTGATTGCTTGATGGGTTTTATGTTTGACTTGGACTTTTGATGGTTGTATGGCTGTTTTTGTGTGTCTCGGAAACGACTTTGACCGGGGTTGACCCAATCGTGAAAAGTCGGTTTTAATTCCGGTGTCGGTTTTGGCCCAAATTAGTCTTGTTCGACTCGGAATGATCCACTGGGCCTGGATTTGAGGTTTTTTTTTGTGAGATTTGTACTCTGTAAGTGTTTTAGCCAAGGATTAATGGATTTGAGCCCGTATCCGAGCGCGTAGAAGCATGTTAGCGTCCGATCATCATCGGGTGTTTTTTTGGAAACTGCCATAGACACCTGTCAGTCAAAATGCGGGTGTCTACAATGGGCTATAGAGGTGAGCGGGCTTGGAATATCTTATCAGCCTAGGGCCCCCATCAGGGCACAGGCCCTGGCGGACTTCCTAGCCAAGTGCTCCCACTCTGAAGAGGACAACCCCCCGACCGGAGAATGGCTAGTATACACAGATGCGTCATCCACGGCAACAGTGCGGGGGCAGGGGTCGTATTTACCAGCCCCGAAGGGGTCGACTTTGAACATGCTCTCAGATTCACCTTCCCAGCATCCAATAATGAAGCTGAGTACAAGGCCGTCCTCGGAGGCATTCACGCACCTAGCTATGGCAGCAGGAGCAGAGAGGGTCATCTTGGCCACCGACTCCCAGCTCATTGCAAATCAAATCAATGGGGAATACGAAGCCAGGGACCCGACAATGGCCTCATACCTGGAGAAGGTCAAGCAAGAGCTGTCAAGGCTGAAATCATACGAAGTCAGGCAGGTCCCCATATCACAAAATAACCAAGCTGATCACGCCCTATCCAAGCTAGCAAGCTCTAGCCTACAGGACGTCAGAAGGTCGGTCTGGGTCGATGTAATACAAGAAAAATCTACAACACCCTGCCAACAAGTTGGCATGGTAGTAGAATCAGAAGCTGAGAGATGGATGACGCCGATCATCAGATTCAAGAAAGACGGAACCCTGCCAGAAGACCCTGCTCAGCAAAAGAAAATGCCGACGAAAGTTGCGTGGTATATATTGGTTGAAAGAGAGTTGTACCGGAAGTCATTCTCTGCGCCCCTACTCAAGTGCCTGGGGGCAGAACAAGCCGCCGAGGTTTTGGATGATATCCACTCGGAGATCTGCGGACACCAAATTGAAGGAAGAACGCTTGCACACAAAGCATTAAGGTCAGGGTACTACTGGTCCACTATGCTAGCTGACGCAAGAGACTTAACCCCTAAAATGCAAAAAATGTCAACACTTTTCCCCAGTGATACACGCCCCAGCTCAAGACCTTAGAACAATCGTATCCCGCATCCCCTTCGCTCAGTGGGGGATGGACATACTTGGTCCATTCACTGTTGTGTCTGGGGGCAGGAAGTTCCTCATTGTGGCAATATAATACTTCACCAAGTGGATAGGAGCTGTTCCGAACATCACAGAGCCAGCAGTTCGGAAAGTCATATGGAGGAATGTGATTACAAGATATGGTTTGCCAAAGGTACTCGTGTTCGACCACGACAGACAATTCGATAATGACCCCCTAAGGACCTAGCTAGAGGGCCATGGGATCACGATCGCTTATTCCGCCGTGTGCCACCCCCAGACCAATGGCCAGACCGAGGCTGCGAACATGCAAATCTTGAATGGATTGAAGAAGATGGTGGATGACCTTAAAGGCAGATGGGTAGATGAGCTCCCAAGTGTCCTGTGGTCAATCAGAACTACCAGGAAAGAATACACAGGACAGACACCCTTTGAACTGGTCTACGGGGCAGAAGCTTTGTTGCCCATTGAGGCACGCATTTCTACTCTCAGATCTCAGCAGTTTGATTGAACTAGTAACGAAGCAGCATTGTCTGAGCCCCTTGACCTGATGGGTGAAGTAAGGCAAGAGGCTAGCTCCAACATCGCAGCCTATCAACAGAGAATGAGGAGAATCTACAACAGAAAGGTAAATGCAAGGAGCTTCCAGACGGGGTGACCTAGTCTTGCGTAAGACCCAGGCGGTAGGGAAGGTAAGAGTGCACGAAAAGCTGAGCTTCAACTGGGAAGGCCCCTATCAGGTTACCCAGATCATGGGTCCAGGAACCTACATCCTCGCCAACACTAAAGGTCAAGAGCTGGCAGCACATTGGAACGCAGACACCCTGAAAAGGTACTATGTTTGATCCAAATTTGCAAAGTTTGTTCCTTAAATTCTCTAAAAATTGGCGGAGAACGTTCAGAATTTAATGTCGACGGTTCCGTCCAAAATTGTAGAAAGTTTTTTTTTCAAGAAATGAAAGATTTGTCTCCTACTCATACTCGTTGCCTGTTCAGTTTTGCACTTCATACACAAACGAGCATGGGGAAATAAGGGGAGGGCCCCTCTGTTGCAAAATCCTTGGAAAATAGACCCCCCAACGCAAAGCCCCCCTACCTACCTTCAGGCAGGCAGGGGCAGGCCCCCGAACTCTAACCAGGAGTCAGAGACAGGCCGAACATCAACACCGAACTAACAATGACCGATACACATTCGGGCTTGTATAAAAAATGCTAAGGCCCTGTTTTTTAGCTTATTTTCAGCCTGTTTTAGACCAGCTCAGCTTTTATCAGCTCAACCCACCTCCTATAAGCTCAGCTCTAATATTTTTAGCCCAGCTCCAATATTTTCAGCTCCTAAAATAATACTTCAATAATAATAATAATAATCATAATAATAATAATAATAATAATAACAATAATAATAATAATAATAATAATAATAATAATAATAATAATAATAATAATATTTTCAGCCCAGCTCTCTCGGTGAGCTCGACACGGATGCTGTTTCTCTGCTCCAGCGGATTCAAAAATTCTCTATATCTCAGGATGCTCGATCGCGTGCCGCAGTTCATATTTTCACTAGAATTAGTTTTGCGATCGCTAAGGGAGTGGGGGCCCAGATAGTATCTCGGCTTCCCTCTAACTTCTTGTAATTTATTCTGGTGTTAATGAAAGTTCCGTTCATAATAATAATAATAATCATAATAATAATAATAATAATAATAATAATAATAATAATAATAATAATAATAATAATAATAATAATAATAATAATAATAATAATAATAATAATAATAATAATAATAATAATAATAATAATAATAATAATAATAATAATAATAATAATAATAATAATAATAATAATAATAATAATAATAATAATAATAATAATAATAATAATAATAATAATAATAATAATAATAATAATAATAATAATAATAATAATAATAATAATAATAATAATAATAATAATAATAATAATAATAATAATAATAATAATAATAATAATAATAATAATAATAATAATAATAATAATAATAATAATAATAATAATAATAATAATAATAATAATAATAATAATAATAATAATAATAATAATAATAATAATAATAATAATAATAATAATAATAATAATAATAATAATAATAATAATAATAATAATAATAATAATAATAATAATAATAATAATAATAATAATAATAATAATAATAATAATAATAATAATAATAATAATAATAATAATAATAATAATAATAATAATAATAATAATAATAATAATAATAATAATAATAATAATAATAATAATAATAATAATAATAATAATAATAATAATAATAATAATAATAATAATAATAATAATAATAATAATAATAATAATAATAATAATAATAATAATAATAATAATAATAATAATAATAATAATAATAATAATAATAATAATAATAATAATAATAATAATAATAATAATAATAATAATAATAATAATAATAATAATAATAATAATAATAATAATAATAATAATAATAATAATAATAATAATAATAATAATAATAATAATAATAATAATAATAATAATAATAATAATAATAATAATAATAATAATAATAATAATAATAATAATAATAATAATAATAATAATAATAATAATAATAATAATAATAATAATAATAATAATAATAATAATAATAATAATAATAATAATAATAATAATAATAATAATAATAATAATAATAATAATAATAATAATAATAATAATAATAATAATAATAATAATAATAATAATAATAATAATAATAATAATAATAATAATAATAATAATAATAATAATAATAATAATAATAATAATAATAATAATAATAATAATAATAATAATAATAATAATAATAATAATAATAATAATAATAATAATAATAATAATAATAATAATAATAATAATAATAATAATAATAATTCCTCTAAATAATACTCCCTCCGTCCTTTATGTTTCTTCCCACAATTTAAGATTGGTGAGGAGTATTATATTGAAACGGGAAGAAACATAAAGGACGGAGGGAGTAATAATAATAATAATTTCTTCCCCTTTTCGAATTCACTGATCATCACCATATCATCTGCCATTCTTTCTCTATGTACTATCATCATCATCATCATCATCATCATCATCATATTCTCCGTTGCTTTTGTCACTTATTATTGCATGTTGTTGTTGTTGATTTCTCACTTATTATTGCATATTGCATGCCTTGCTTTGGTATTACTCGCTGCCCCTGCACCTTTGTAAGCCAAGACGTTCTGGTAAACTTTTCTCGAAACCATTCATAGGCCTTATCAACCTTGAACTTGTCATCTTGTGTCCAGCTTTGAACCAACCAAATAGCCTGTTGAATTGTGCTTGTCTTAACCACGATTTCATCTCTTACTTTCAAAATACTTTTGAATGTTGCTGTAAATCGCTCCTTATGCTGTATCTCCCAGATTGACGCTCCTTGAAGTACATACTTTTGTGTCCAAGCAAGCCAAATACCTGATTTATTATTGATTATCTTCCAAAGCCACTGGCAGATCATGGCTTTATTCCAAATATTCAGGGTTTCTAACCTGAAAACCTCCCTCATTCCATGGTGCACAAACACTATTCCAACTTTTGTATGCTATACTAGTTCTTCCTCCATCACCAGTCCAGATTTTTTTTTACATAGTCGAGCAATCCTCTTCATTACATTCTGCGGAATCAGTGTGTTTGCACACCAATAATTCCTAACACCAAAAATTACTGAGTTTATTAGTTGCACCCTTCCAGCATATGTCAAGTGTTTAGTAGACCAACTTTGCATAGCTATCTGTAACCGATTAATTAGACCTGAATAATTCTCCCCTTTATTACTAACATCATTCAATGGTATCCCCAGGTATTTGCAAGGAAAATACCCCTCCTTGAACCCTGTGTTATCAAGAATGGCACTCCTAACATTAGGACGAACTTCCCCTGAGAAAAACATCAGTTTTGTCTTTATTAGCTTCCAATCCTGATTCCTTAGCAAACTGCTCAAGGGAGGTAGTTGCTGCAACTGCAGATGGCACATCTCCTCTAACAAAAATTATCAAATCATCGGCGAAGATGACATGGTTTAGTTGCATCTTGCTAGACTTAGGATGCAGCGAGACCTGTGGCTCTTAATTTGGTTATTTGTCTTAGCTCCGTGACAATACCTCCATACTTAGCACAAAGAGATAGGGAGAAAGGGGATCCCCTTGCCTCACTCCGATTTTACCTTTAAAAAACCCCTGAGATGACCCATTTATCTTAACAGAAAACCATGAACCTTGAATGGAACCTTTAATCCAATCAACGAACATAGGAGGGAAATTGAGACCTCGTAGCATGTCGTCAATAAAAGCCCATTGTAAGGAGTTAAAAGCTTTTCGTAAGTCTATTTTCATTAATCATCTTAGTGTTAAAAATTTCCTCCTATATCCCTTAATAAGAGCTTGTGATAGAGCAATGTTCTCATGAATGTTTCGATCTTGCAAGAATGCCGCTTGCTCGGGTCCAACTAGATAGTCGATCACCCTCTTCAGCCTATTCGTTAACAGCTTACTAATTGTTTTGTATAGGACCGTGCAACATGAAATTGTTCTGTAATCAGTCACTGAAAGGCATGTATTCTTCTTTGGTATCAAAGTGATTATAGTAGCATTAGCTTGCTTGGCCATTTTCTTCTTTATAAAAAATTCTTTAACAGCATCACAAAAATCCTTACTAATAGTGTGCCACGAGGCTTTGAAGAAGCCAGATGAGAACCCATCAGGTCCTGGACTTCGTTCAGACCCAATAGAGAAGACCGCCTTCTTTATTTCAGCATCTGTAGGCATCTGCAGCAGCTCCGCCCAATCAGTTTCTTGAACAGTGGCCCCTTTATGTAAAAAAGCTCGGTTAATTCCTTCTACTACCTTCTCAGATCTAAGAAGACCTTCATAATACTCAATAAAAGCATTGGCAACCTCCTGCATACAAACACTATTCCTGCCTTGAGTGTCATTTATAGAACCTATAACCTGTTGTAATTGTCTCTCCTTTAGCCTTGAGTGAAAATAAGTGGTAGAATCATCCCCAAAAGCCAGATTTTCCATCTTCGCTCTTTGATTTAGGATACTTAATTATGCTTTCTTGAGCTCTTTATACTTAGACAGCAAACAATGCTCCTGCACCATTAGTTCAGCAGACATTGGTTGCCGTTGCGTGCAATTTCATTTGACATTCCTCAACCTCCTTTTTAACTTCAGCGATTCTGGCCCCAACATTAGAGTAACTTTGCGTATGCATGTTCTTAAGAGCTTCCTTAACATTCTTTAATTTTGCAAACAATCTATACCCGGAAGTTCCATATTCCCGTTTTCCCCATGCTTTTGCTACAGTTTTCTGATATTGAGGAACCCAACAATTCAAGAAACTGAATCTTTTAGGCTTAAACTCATGCCCAAAAACTGGAACAAGAACAGGAGAGTGGTCGGATACTCCTGCAGGTAAGTATTGTACATTAGAGTTGGGAGATATTATAGCCCAATGGAGATGGATTAGGGCCCTATCCAATTTTGTCCAAACTCTAGTAGTAGAATCCTGGTTGTTAGTCCATGTGAACTCACAACCTTGCCCAGCCATTTCCTGCAACCCACATGTCCCAAGACATTTATTAAACGCTTTCATATCCATAATATCAGGTGTTGTTCCTCCAATCTTTTCCCCTTCATGTCTGACAATATTAAAATCACCTAAGACCAACCAGTTTCTCACTACCATGCTTAGTTGTACTAGACCTTCCCATAATTGTTCCCCATCACTAGGATCATTCTTCCCATAGGCCATAGTAACATCAAAATCCTGATTGGTGGCATATATGATGATGGACTAGACTATGAATAAACTGCTCGTGTATCTGGACAGTAGTGACCTTGACAGTACAAGGGTTCCAAACAATCCAAATTCGTCCATTATTATGGCATTCGTAGTTACATTGAACATCATAAGATTTAAACTTATTCCGGATTATATCAGTTGCTTTATTACCTTTTATTCTTGTCTAAAGTATCCCAATCATATCAATCCCCTTTCCCCTAATCAGTTGAATGATTTCATTTTGCTTTAAGGGGTCATTTCCTCCTCGAATATTCCATGATGCTATTATCATTGCGATATATCAGGGGGTACACGTTCCTCTATTGGCAGAATAAAATCTTCCACCTCTTCTTCATCATGTTTATCCTCATTACCACTTTGCAGGATAGAATACCTATTTGGTATATGTGCAATGGCCATATCCCATCCTTCCTCCATATTCTTTTCACTCTTCCCTGAGTTACTAGCAGTGCCTTTCACCTTAAGGCCTATCCCAGAGCATGCTTGACGCCTTACAACAGGAATAGAACCATCAGCCGAACTCAGTTGTGGTGCAAGACCTAGCTCCAAGCATCCCGAGTCTGCTTCGTCCACAACAGGTTTCTGCCTTTGGTTCATCCCCATTGAGTTACCGCCTAGTTCTTGGGGTTCTTAACCAGTCATAATCAGGCCACCGGTACTGGTAGTTTCCTTCCCAAGGGGTCCTTGATGCATTACAGATTTAGGAAGAGAATCAGACTCCTTCCCTACTGTGGTACCACCTAACCCTTGGGGAATAATCTTCTTTGGTGTGAATCTGACCTTTACAGCAGCAGCATGCTGCTTTTCCTTATGTTTTTCCCATTTACAGTGAACTTTTTGATGCCCTAACTGGCCACAACTAGTGCAGAAGTAAGGTAACCACTCGTAATCGACCATCTGCTCAGACTTCCTGTATATGGTGAGTTGATAGTTACGAATTGGGGAAGATCTATTATTATTATTTTGCAAAATTATCATCATTTCATTAATAGTAATGAAATTACAAAGTTGCAAAAGTATAACACACTATGTTAACTAGACCCATCTACCATTCGACCATTCTATCCAATATCATTTTGTATTTGAGATTACTTCTATACATCATAAATCTATTAATGACCACAAATTTAGCATGTGTAACTATACTCTCTATGGTATTGTAGTCCTTGCCAAAAAGCCTCATATTCCTCTCCTTCCATAGGAGGTAAATACCTGCTGCAATACATGTTATAAACCATTTCGCCTTCCAATGCTTTCGTTTACGTTTCTTAAGGATTCATTTCTGCGCTTTAACAAGACCAAGAGGGGGAGAAGCAATTCTTAACCAGGCCACAAAATTTAACCATATTCCTTGAGAAAAAGGGCAACGAAAGAATAAATGTTGAACCGATTCCTCAGCCTTCACACAAAGAGTGCACCTGTTTGCCAATTGAAAACCTCGACGTTGAAAGTTGTCAACAGTCGCCAGTTTATCTTGAAGAGCCAAGGACAAAATGACCTTATGTCTTGGCATGATAACTGAAGGATCCAAGCTTTTCTCCAATAATCTATGAACACCCACCTGCTGAAAGAATGCATAAGCTGTAGATACTTTGTACTTCCCACCAGAACCACAAGAATCAATGAGTTTTATAGAAGCGTCCAAGGATCCACTCAGCATGATACGTTCATCCCTAACCTGCAAGACCCCCTTTAAACTAGCAGAAAAGTACTCCTTCGTATTGACATTCCAAACTGAGGTATTATCTAAAACATACGCCTTGCACCATTTCGTCCAAATACTCCCATTATCCTTAGAAAGATGCCATGACCATTTAGTGAGTAAAGCTTTGTTCCAAGCACCAAGAATCTTAATATTAAACCCGCCTGAAGACCAGGGAGCACAAATATCGCCCCATTTCTTGAAAACAAGGCACTTTGTACCATGATCAATACCCCAAAAGAAGTCTTTGCAAATTTTATTTACATTGTTAACCACTGTTTTAGGAAGTAAAATGCTTGAACACCAGAAATTCTACAAGCCAAGGATTAGTGAAGTAATTAACTGCGCTCTACCAGCATAAGAGAGTAGCTTAGTCGTCCAATGATTAACTAGGTTCTGGATCTTGAGGATGAGGCCATCAAACATGTCAATCTTAATTGTGGCATCATGTAGAGGGATACCCAAATACCTAAAGGGAAAGGACCCAAGCGCATACCCAGTAGACTGAAGAATTTGCAATTTAACCTCAAGACTTGTGCCTCCGAAATAGATGTTGGTCTTGTCTAGAATAGCTTTTAACCCAGACACATTACCAAAGTCATCCAAAATCTGTTTAACGGCCATTACAGATGGATAATCCCCTCTCACCAATATAATAAGATCGTCTGCAAAAAATTAAGCGAGTAACGTTAACCCTACAACACTTAGGATGAAAAGAAACTTGACTCATTTCACCAATTTTCCTCAAAGACCTCGAGGGAACTTCCATACTAAGCACGAAATTATATGGAGAAAGAGGGTCTCCTTGTCGAATTCCACTCTTCCCTTGAAAAAAACCATTAATGTAACACCCGCTATTTTCCTAGCGTTTTATCCTTTCCGTTATGACTTCGTCATAACTCTGTCACATTTCGGCCGTATGTTTCATCATTTTTCCAAGCTTTATGTTTTTATTTATGGGTCAAATAATATTTATTTTTAATTTAAAAGATTTTACTTATTTTAAACATATTTATTTGATTTTTATCGTAAAAAAATTATTTATTCGCGAGAAATTCTATTTCTCTACGATTAACGTTTTTAAGCTCGGATTTAAGTTATTTCTTTTCCTACAAATGTCTAAATATATTTATATAATATTTTCAACTAAGAAATATTTTTATTTACGAAAATTTAGCTATTAATAGTTTTATTACGAAGTTTCGTAAGTAATTATTTTCTAACGCGAGATTTACTCGAATTGCTTTGAAATGCTTTTAATAATTTTACGATCCTTATTTTTATCAACCTACTACTAAAAAGAGACCATTTTGGACCCTAACACCTTGTAGTCACACCTTTGATTACAACTTTTATTTACATAACACTTTATGTTTAAACTTTAAGTAAAAAGATATTTTTCTCTTTAATTGATTTACATGCTGAAATGACAAACTTTTCATGCTACCATCTCATTCACCTTGGCTGAAATTTTAGGACCATATTCACATTGTTTTTATCAATTCTAAAGTTTCATTCATCCACCATCCCTTCATATTTTTCTTATTCATTTTTACATCAATTTTATTTTGTCAAAAACCTCTTCTTTCTCCCTCTTTTTGGCTGGTGTTCCTGCCCACTTTCAGCAGCCGTTTTCATCCATAATCAAGCTTTGATCGTCCTATTTTTTCCTTCTAAATTATCGTCTTTTTTTTCCCTTCGTTAAGGTAATAATCGATGTTATTTCCGATCATTATTTACCTTGATTCTTTTAGTTTTCTCATGGTATTTTTGTACCATGTATATCATGTGATGTAGGATTCTTGGTCGACCCTGAAGCCGACGAATTTATCGTAGACTCGGATTTGGACTGGAGGTAACGTCGATGTTACTCGGTATTTCATGATTTTATTTGTGTAATTGCATGTATATTATAATAATTTTATGTTTGATAATATATATATGTCATATAATCTGGAAAAATTTTAAAAGTTGAAAATTTACATGTTTCGGTATTTTTATCGCTTTTACGAGATTAACGATTAAATCGTCATATTAATTTGTAAAATCGTAATATTCGGCCTAAACATGTAATATATGTTTATATTCTGTAAAAAAGATGTTTTTGATAATTTTTAATAATTTATTATTTTTCTAATATTTTAGTTATCGATTATTGAATTATTACCTTTTACGGACAAAAACGATTAAAAGCCAATTTTTAGTTCTAGTACTTAATCATTTTATTTAAATATGATTTTTGACGTGGTGAAACTTTCTGATGAAATATAAATTTCTGAATTTTTTTCATAATTTTTCGGAATTGTTAAGTGAATAAATTAATTAATCACTTTAAATCATCATTTATCGTTAAAACCGCGTTTGTCGTTTAGATTCTCGATTTTTGGTCTTTTGATTTAATCTGGAAAAAATTATGATTCTGACGATTTAATGATAAAATGTAATTTTATGATTTTTAGTGCTTTAATAAAATGTTAGGAATGATAAGTTTTATTAATGAAATCGTTAATTGTGAAAACGGGTTTAAATTGACGGTTTTATTGGAATTTGTTAAATCTGGAGTTTTGGAAAATATGAAAAATTGGTCTATTCTGGAAAATCATGATTTTTAAGTTTAATTATAATTTTTAGATATTAATACGTAAATCGTTTTGTAATTACTATTTTTATTAATCGTTATTGTCGAGATTAGACGATTAACGAGAAAACACTTTAAAAACCGAGTTTAAGAATTCTGGAAAATTTTCTTTTCTGGACAGAATGTTCATAAATATATTTTATCTATTTTACGTAATTTCTTTACTATTTATTAAAGTCTTTAATTGATAAGTATTGATTTTTGGACAAATTACGATTTATCGTTAAAATGTTTCGTCTTAACTAAAAGAATTATTTTTTCAGCAATTTTGAATATATTTAAATCTGAAACTTTAAGAGTTAAATCATCCCTTAACATATTCTAAATTTGTTTAATGATTTAATTAAATAAAAGATGTTAAAATATTTATTTTTATATTCACCGTAAAATCCTATTTGTGTTCTTATTGTCGAAACTAATAATAATTAGGGAATTTTAGTTTTATAAATTTTGAAAACACCCTGATTAGTAGTATTAAAATGTTTAAGACATTTTTAATCATTTTATAAACACTCGTATGATATTTCAATAATTTCATAAGCCCAAATGTTCTCACTTTATCAATTAATATCGTTAAGGCCGAAAGTATTAGTTTTATAAATCTATATTTTTTACTAAAAATGTTGTGTTAGTATGAACTAATATTTTCGATATTTTGATATGATGCTGCTTTTAGTAAAATTTCTAAAAATAAAAGTTTCCTAAAATAGAAAGTTTCCTCTTTCGGAAAGTGATCCTTTTTTTATTTTGTTCTCTTATTGTTTGTATTGATTATATCTTTTAAATATCGATAATGACTTTGTTTTGGAGTTATGGAATAAGGACAAGTGTGAGGTTAGAGTAATATATTCTAGGGTCTACGTTTTTGCCATCAACTATAAGGCTAGTGTATCAGGAATCGGTACATTGGTTGTTGAACCGGGTGACAGGTATCCCGGGAGTTGTGTACATTTTGACCTTAAGCTTAGGCCTCGCAGTAAGTCGCCGTCATAAGTTGAACGGGGTGACAGGTAATCCCAGGAGGGGTGTGCATTATCTTAAATTAGGGCCACGCATTTATAAGTCGCCGTCCTATTATGGCTGAGTAGCCTAGTTAGAGATCGAAGTTTGATTTGTTTGAACTAAGTTCTCGAAGCTAGTTTTAGTATTCTCCTAGTGAAAGTCTAGTCGTCTACACTTAATCCTATCCACAAAGTCATTTTGACTATTTTTATTATTATCGATATAATTTGGTTTTTGCAGGTTGGCAAATGTTTTATGTTTTCTTCGGAAAACTTACTTTTATTATATTGTTCAGTAACGTGAAGTTTTTCACTGAAAGCTTATTTTCATTATAATGTTTTCTTGTTTTTCATCTTTACTATTTTTCTATAGTAGTAATTACAGTTTTAAAATTCTGTTATACGGCTGGGAGAACGTTGACATTGCTCCCCATTGATTGTGGCTGCTATGTTTTTAACATGACAGGTATACATGTTCCGGGTGTGGGCTAGCGAGCAGTGTGGATCCTGCTTGTTTATTTTTAATAATTATGTCTTATGGATTGTTCAAACCCCTTTTTATGGTGTTTTAAATTTTGGCCATTTTTATTCATGGCCTATTGTTTGACTTGATCATTTTAATTTACTAAGACATAGTTACAGCGTGTTTTAATCCCGACTCTACAGTGTTTCCGCCACTGTATCGCGTTAGATTTTTTTCTAGGGGATTACAATGAACCCCTCCATTAAGCTTAAACGAGTACCAAGGATGAACTATGCAACCCATAATCCAATTGACAAAACCAACAGGAAACCGCAAAGCTAGAAGCATATTATGTATGAAAGGCCATTGAACTGAATCAAAAGCCTTCCTTATATCAACTTTCACCATGCATCTAGGAGTGATAAACTTCCTAGTGTATCCCTTCACCAGAGTTTGAGAAAGTAAAGTGTTCTCAAATATATTTCGACCTTTTATGAATGCTGCTTGCTCCTCACCAATTACACTTGATAAAAGAGGCTTCATCCTGTTTGACAATATTTTACTGATTGTCTTATAAAAGACTGTACAACATGAAATGGGTCGAAAGTCAGCCACTGAGAGAGCATCAACTCTCTTACGAATGAGAGTAATTAAGGTAGAATTTGCTTGTTTCGACATTTTTCCTATTTTAAAGTAACTTAGAACTGCTCTACAGAAATCCCCTTCAATAATCTTCCAAGCAGACTTAAAAAAACCACTGAGAACCCATCACTACCTGGGCTGCTGTGCACGTCCATACTAAAGACTGCATCCTTGATTTCTTTTATTGAAATAGGTGCAGTGAGACTACTCCAGTTGTCCGCAGAAAGGCAAGGTCCACTTTGAATAAAGGAGTGCAAATTTAAGACCGAAGAGGACTTTCCTAAAAGCTCATTGTAGTATTCCTGAAAAGCTGTTGCAACAGCTTTAGTACCCTCTTTAATATTGCCATTCATATCTTTAATAACCCCCACCATTTGATGATTCCTCCTCTCAGCAGTCTTTGCATAAAAATATTTAGTAGAGCTATCAGTTAGCTACAAATCAGTGATTTTTGCTCACTGTTTTAACATATCCAATTCAGATCTCTTCATATCAGCAAAAACCAAGGCCAGTTCCTTCTCTTTATCAATTAACTCTGAAGAAAAAGGGTTATCTCTCAGATCCTTTTGACAAGATAAAAGGGAAGCCTTAGCTTCTTGCACTCTTGCAGACATATTAGTAAAATACTTCTTGTGAAAGAGTTTCAAAGCAGTCTTCACCAACTTAAGTTTACCAAATAGCCTATAAGTAGGAGATCCCACAACTCGACCTGACCCCTCTGTATCAGTCCCACAAGACTTCAGAAAGTCCTTAGCATCCTGAGTAGAACCACAATGAGCCACAATATAATCCCTCACTTTGATAATGTTCTTGATTCCAGACGGATAGAACTCTTTGAAAGTGATATCCCAAACTGAAGCCTGCTGAAATATATAAGCTGTACACCATTGGGTCCATGCACTCTTTATACCTTCTGCAAGCTTCCAGATCCATTTACACATTAAAGCAATGTTCCAAATCTCCAAATTCTTTAGGTTAAAACCCCCACTAGACCAGGGAGAACAAATATCTTTCCAACTTTAAAAGACTAATCTTCTATCCCCATCCTTAATTCCCCAGAAAAAATCCTTACAAAGCTTATTAAGAATTTTTAAAACAGCCTTAGGAAAAAGAGTACTGGCACACCAAAAATTCTGAAGGCCAAAAACCACTGTGTTGAGTAGCTGAATTTTACCAGCATAAGATAACATATTGGCTGACTAGTGAACAATGGACTTCTGTACCTTCAGAATGAGAGGCTCAAAGAGGCTAACAGAAATCCTAGAATCACTCAAAGGCATGCCTAAGTATCTAAAAGAGAAATCACCCACTTTGAAACTAGTTTGCACCAGAATATAAGGTCTTGAACAGCAGGTACAACACCCCCAAAGTAGATATTAGTCTTTTCAGGATTAGCACAAAGCCCTGACTATAAACCAAAGTTCTGTAAGGCCTTTGTGTGGACATGACGTAGGTCCACCCCGACGTGGCCACGCGCAGGTTTGGGGAGGCGAATGAATCTCCATATGATATGGGTCGAATTGAAATTTAAATCGAAGTAGAGTCGCCACCGAACTTTGTGGGAGTTCGGGCCCTTTCGAACCCACTCTATATCTTAGTGGGCCATGCACAAAGTATGGCCCATTCGGATGTCAGAGTTTATTGGGCTCGTCCCTTTGCATTTGATACCGATACCGACATTATCGGATACTGTGTATTGAATGACTCTCGTGTGCCAATGGATTCGGATATCCGGAAACCATGGTTCTGAGTAAGGGGTGAGGGTACGTGTTGGGAAGTTCACAAAGAATACCCAACCCCGCCCGCACATTAGCGGCCTCTACTAAGATATCGATTGTCGTTTTAATACACGCGTTAGTAATACGATGAATGATATGCAAACATTGTTTTAACTAAACATGCGAATAATTGAATGGGTTGCTATGTCGATTTAATGCATTTAATACTAACGTCAAAGTTATATTTAGCATACGAGATTCGTTTTAGTATAATAAAACAAATAACGAAAGTAAAATCGACAAAGATGGGAGCAAACATGTTAGTAATGGTAATAACGATAATAACGGTTCGCGAAAAATATAGAACGCTAAGAATAACGTAAATATGATGCATGGTTTTGGAAAAATAGTATGACACGTGATTGACTTGACACGTGTTGACCGAAGTCGTAAAAAAGCATTATCGAGACTAGAGAAGTGTTACGGAACTCACGGTTTTGACGTGATCAGGCCACTCGATCGAGTCATTGAAGGACTCGGTCGAGTGGTCCTCGGAAAGAGCTCTTGTCCCGGTTTTTTAGACATTACTCGATCGAGTTATTGACGAACTCGACCGAGTACGCTACCACTCAACCGAGTCATTACGAGACTCGACTGAGTAGAGGTAAAAAAAACCCTTATGTCTCGGTTTTTGGGGTGCCACTCAACCGAGTGGGCTAGACACTCGATCGAGTGCCCCCTGTACGAACTAGGGTTCGCTTTGCAATTTTCATTGATTTCGAAATTGCGTTTTGATTTTCGATAAATTGTTAATTCTGTCAAATCGGGCATAAATATTATATAAATATTATATAATTTAGGCTCGATTCGGATTTTGATACTTGTCGTATCCGATATTCGATTATTGAATCGATATCGAATGTTTGGAGAGAAATTTGAAAAAGATGCTATAAGTCGTTTAAATTAACCTAAAACGGTATGGATTATCACCACGTTTATAGTATCGTATTAATTCTATCGAATTAGATGACAACTATTTTAGCATCAAGGAAAATCGCATTAGTTGAATTTGTTGACTAAATCGTTTAGATACGACATCCAACTATTGAGTTGGTATCGAATCTAAAAGATCAACGCTTTGCGATTACTTTAATTAAAAAGGACTTGACTTGATTTGATTCCCTCCGCATCCCGACATCGTAATAAATCCTTGCGGATTGTGTGATGTCGGATCCGCATCAACGGGTTTCGACCTTAACTAAAAAAATATATGTTTGATTCGAAAATAGTTTTAAAATCGACGAAATATGCGATGAACGACGACAGGAACAAAATAAAAAGCTATTGTTTACGTTGACTTGCTTCAACAATCAAGTGCTAGGGATGTCGGGATAAGCGACCGGCAACATCGGATGAAACACTCTTGTATATTCGGATTTCCTTATCCCGTCATCATTCGCACTCGACACGAATCCGCAAGTATTTTAATGTATTATACTAATAATTATTATTGATATTATAGACTCGACAATGGAATAAAAAAACGACGACGACGGACGTAAGGGACGGACGACGCGAGGTGGAAAAGGAGAAGAGAGAAGAACGAGATTGATAAGTGTAGTTTGTAGTGCCTATTTTGTTGTGTTTTGGTCCCATTTTCCTGGTGGATTCACTCTTTGGGAGCGGTTTATGGGTTACTTATGCTTCCTTTAGTTCGTTTTAGGTTCCCGAGACCATTTGTGAAGACTTGGAGCAAATCCGACTCGATACATACACTTTTTGGAGCCAACGGAGTGAAGGAACGATCACTCGATGCCTTGGATTCGACCCCGAGACCTTGGGACCCAATCCCGAGCCTCTTAGACTCGATCCCGAGCCCCGAGAATCGGTGAGAAGCCCACGAGAACCAAGGAGGGACCAAAAGTTCATATTGGAGGCCTACAAGACTCATCCCCACGGGAATGGCCTCATCCCGTCCGGGATGAGGTGCACAATTGCGTAGCTGCTGTGATGGGTCCATCCAGACCGGGACCACCTCATCCCGACCGGGATGAGCCCAGTTCAGACCCGCGCTTCATTGTTTCTTCTCCTTTCCTCTTGTAACCCTATATATACCCTTCCTCTTGTAATCTTATCGGAGGTTCTGCATGTTAGACATTACCCATAAACCCTAGCATAGTTTAGCCTAGATTAGCATAGATTAGAGTAGATTAGTCGGTAATTAGTCCTTAATCCTAGTTTAACTCTTGTATTTTGGGAATTCTTGAAGAATCCAACCAAGATTGACAACCTTGGTTGATGTATTTGGGTTTTCTTCCATTTATGCAAGATTTCATCTTTTCATCTTCTCTAGTATGGTATAATCTCTTTTTCCTTCTCTTTATCTTTGTTTTATCATTCAAGTTTTCATCTTTATATCTTGTTTATTGTTTTGTTCATCATCTTTGTTTGTTTTACATATGTATGCTCTTGTTCTTGTTTTGGTTCCTCTTGTTAGTGTTAGTTTTAGATTAGATATGTTTGATTAGACACTTGCTAGGGTTAATAGGGTGATTGGTAGTGATTGTGGATGATTAGGGTGAGATGGGTGGTACTAGATGTTGTTTTTGTTGTTTCCCATTTACCTTGCACTCCACATGTTCGATGAAATGCTTGTGAGACTAGTAACGATCAATCCTTGTTTTTCTTGCATATTCTCTTGTATGTGTGTGTTTGGTGGGTTGGTTTGGTTCCCTCATTACGTACCGAGAACCCGATGAGGGCAACCCCTAGGCCGATTACGTAGCGAGAGTCCGATCGGCGGTATCTAGGCTACGAGAGCATGCTAGTGACCCCGTCATTCCCCTTTTTGGATCCCTTGCATCCATGAACCCGACCTAACCCTAGTTTTCCTTCTTATTGTTATTCTTGCTCCCCTTAGTCGTTAGTTACTTGTCTTCCTTTTTCTTGTTTTAGACCTTAGCCTAGTCCTTAGCCTCCCCCTAGATTAGCTTGTCTCGAACCTAGTCCTAGACCGTAGCACCCATTAGTCCGAACGCATTTCCGTCCCTGTGGATTCGACCCGACTTGCCCTAGCTACCCTAGTTTGGTTAGTTGGTTACTATTTGACGGCGGGATCCGCGAAAAATCCTCTCCCATCAAATTGGCGCCGTTGCCGGGGACGGCGTAGTTTAGACTTTTGTTTGCTTAGTTTTCGACTTTGTTCTTGACTTTTGTGTTCTCTCCTCCTTGTGTATCTCCGTTCTACTTCTTGTGTGCTATTCTCCCCTCCTAGTGCCCCAAAAGCACTAGGATACTAACGTTTGCTCAAGTGCTTCTAGTTCATCCTAGGTATCAAGGCAACGTTATGGAAATGGCACGTCCTAGCTTCCATCAATCATCACGGGACAACTATGGGGCAAATGGCCAAGTCCCAAAATTTCACCAACCATATCAACCTTAGCAACAATCTTACGAACGCCTTCCATATTGTTATCATGAAAGTTGTCAAGGATCACTCCAACATCCTAACAACTACCAAATACCCCCACGTGACCCACAACCAAAAATCCCCAATTTTGAAACTTGTCAAACGATGATTCAATTGCTAAAGGGTCAACAAGAGGCGATAACTCTAATGCAAAAGAGTCAACAAGAGATGATGGTTCAATTACAAGGGGTTAGGGAGGAGTTTAGGGCCCAAAAAGCGGTACAAGATGCTCGAATCGATGCACTTATGGCTCATATCACGATGTTGGCCACTCGAGCTCCACAAATTGTTGGGGAAGATTCATTTGGGCATGAAGGTCGGGTGTCTCCACAAGAAAGTCAACCCGATCGTGAAGCTACAAATGAAGAAGAGGGGGTCAATCAAGAGATCATTGTTGAGTGTTGCTTGGATGGTGAAGATATGGGAAGAATGGAGGAAGTTGAAGCTTCAAGGGTCAAGAATGAGGAGGGATTTGAACATGATTCTCAAGGTAACTCTTGGGGAGCCGATGTATTGGCTATCAAATTGGATTTGTATGATTTTCTTCGTGATGAACCGGATCTAGACAATCCAAAGCCAAGTGAAGACATACCTCCTCTAGGCCATATTGACAAGGTGAGTGAAAAGGAGCGTAATACGTGGGAAAAAGAGGTAGATGCCTTGGAACTCGCCTTGAATGGGAAATTGGAGGATCCTAAAGCCTCCAATGAAGGAAACTTGATGCCTTCACCTCCCTTATCGCACTCGATTTCTAGTCCCTTGTCTTGTGAGACGGTTGATGAAGAGTATCCTTGTCGGGCGGTGGAAGAGAATTCTACTCTCGACCCCGTAGAAGAAGCAACCCCCTTAGGGTGTGATCTCCCAACTCATAATGCCGAGCTTGACTCTAGACCACTATACCTACCGGATGGTCACAAGAGTCGTTGCTATGTTGGTTTGGAATACCCGGAAGATCACGAGAACCCTGAGCATAATGAAGATGATTGCTTCTTGCCTCCGACTTGGAAGCTCTTGAAGGTGGCTAGGCTCGGCCATGTGAGCCTCAACAAAGATGGTGCTAGGGCATTTGACTTACTCCTCCGAGCTCTTGATGGCTATGGAAGTATAGTTGGTGAGAGTAGCTTAGTGTAAATATCTTTTCCCTTTTCTTTTGTGCTTGTGTTTGTGTATATGTTTGTTTGGATAGTTTGGTTTCTAGGATTTGTTAGCTTTTGTGGAATTCTTGTAATTCGGTATTTTGATGAGTGATGTGAGGGAGGGATTTTAATGGTGTTTATTGAGTTCATTTGATAGGTTTTAGTGAAGAAGAAGTCTCGAGGAGAATAGATGAAGATAGAAGCTTGGTTTTGAGCAAGGGAGTCGGTTTTTGAAGCTTTTGACAAGCTTTTGGGGACGAGATTCTATGTCTCGATGTATTGGTGGCCATGTGGGTGAAGCTATCAAGATTAGGAAGGGCTAGAAGACTCCTCCCGACCGGGAAGGAAGCATCCCGACCGGGAAGGATGAGCCATCCCGACCGGGAAGGATATCATCCCGATCGGGATGAGTGTGCCAAAAAGTGGGCTTTCTGGAGTGTCATCCGGACCGGGACGGGTGTGTCATCCCGACCGGGACCAACCATCCCGACTGGGATGGTCTCCTGCTCCACCATTTTGCCTCTTCTTCGACATTCGAGCCCACCCAACCATTTTATACCCCCTCCCAACCTCCCTACCTACCCTTACACCTATCATATGATCTTACACTTCATATGCATAACCTCACCTCATCCTATCTTCACTACGTACCGAGCCCAACATCAAATCCCACTCCCTTCTACCATTGCAAGCTTAATACTTCAACCATGCGGGCCTATCAATATTGAAGAGGAATAGCAATGACGAAGACAAGCTTTGTGCCGATATTGAACTATGAGACGATGGAGCGAGTGAGTTGCTAACCGATGGGTACGGCAACTATCCTTTCTTTTCCGTCTTTTATCGCTTGTTTTCCTTTGTTTGTCCCCTTCCCCTTTTACACTTTTGTGTCATGGTGGCCCTCGGGGCCTTGGTAGCTATTGCTCCCGACTCTCGATGACGTGACTACATCGAGAGTCATTTCAAAATCCAAATTTACAAGCCTTTTCACCTTATTTTTTTTAGGATTTAGTCGGATTTAGGCGGAATCCGGGATAGATGACTTGATTACACCTAGTCCTCCCCTCCCATTTCCTTTTATTTCTTTTTTTTATTTCTTCCCCCATCCATATCTTTTCTCGTCTGCCCATGGTGACTTGACTACACCCCGGCCGGACACATTCTACCCTCTTCTCCACTTTCTTTTTGATTTTTAGCTTTATTTTCATAGTTTCTTTTCTTTTCTTTGGGCTCTCCATACACTACGATCGAGCATGAGGACATTGCTCGGTTTAAGTGTGAGGGAGTGATATTCTATCGTAGTTAGTTTTATTTTCGTAGTTTTTTGAAAAATCTTTAAAAAAACCCTAAAAATTTGAAAACTTTTCACAAAAAGCAAAAAGATTTTCTTTTGTGTCGATGTGTCGTACTTTTGTTGTGTTGTGTGTGTTTTCCTCCCTTTTTCCTTATAGGTTCCTTAATCGCCGCGAGTTTCAGAAGCTTGCAAGACATCCGGTAACATCTTTACCTCTTCTTCCTCTTTATCTCTTGCGATGTTTGGAGGAGATATGTGACGTTGTGTGCTCGGGTGGAGCTTTGTAGAGTTTGTGGTTGATTTGGTGACTTGTTTGGAAGTTCGGGGTGGTGTTTGTTCTCTTTATGTGTTTGTTTTGTTTTGTTTTGTTTTGTTGCCTTTTTGTCTCTTTTTCTTTCGTTTTTGTCGTTTCTTTGTTTTGTGTGTGTAGTTGTGTCTTTTGTGTAAAAAGGTTTTCGAAAACCCAGTTTTGAGGCTAGTGTGCAAGTGTTTACTTTCCCTTTCTAGTAGTATGAATCGAGTCTTGGACTTTAGTCTAGTAGAATGACCCTAAATCAATAGTTTCGTTGATCCTTTACCTTGAGTCCACCTAGCTTACTAGGGATTTACTACGGGATTTGCATTTTGACCATTATGACCACCCACGGTGTGAAAAGGCCTTGGTTGCCGAGTCCCGTCCCTTAAGTGACCGTGTTTGGGATTGTTTAACTAGTCCAAGTTCTCCCCTTTTTGTGAGTATGAAGGGAAGACGTCGTCCCAACATACCCATTACCCTACCTCCTACACATATCCACACAATAAAATTGCAATTTGTTGAAATCTCTCTTTCTTGTTGCAAAAAGAAATGCCTACAACTCAAATCAGGCCAAAAGGGCAAAGAAAAGAAAAAAAAGAAAGAAAATGAAAGAAAGAAAAGATTGAAGAAAAAAAGAAAAGGCACAAAAAGCCAAAAAGAAAATAGAAAAGAAGAAAAAGAAATGGCATAGCAAAACAAAGCCAAAAAATGCAAAAGAAAGAAAAATGCCAAAAGAAAACCGTCTCACAAAAAGAATCCCCACATCTCAAAAATAAGCCTTTTACCGACTATTACCGTGAAGAGCCTACCAAAGGACCGAGTCCCTAGGAAGGATGATAGCGGTAATGGTCGGTCTTCCCTCATTTTGCAATAATATCCACCTTTTTACTTGGACTAGTTGGGCGGTTTAGAACATGGGACGACCCTCTTGGCTCATCGCTAAAGGGGGCGGGGTCTCACTTACCTACAGTGTCGACTAACACCGTGGTTCATCTACTTTCCATCCCGCCGATCGTCCCGTAGTAAATTCTTAGAAGGCTAGGAGGACCTAGGTAAGTTACGAACGTTTTTGTTGCTTTATCGTCATACTATTAGGGTTTAGTTCATCTCGATTTGTATGATTAGCTTGGGAACGTTGTCACTTACCTCGAGTCCTAAAACCGGTGCTTCTTTCACCGCTTGTTTGAGGGAAGCGGTATTTATTTTTTTCTTTGGGTGCAACCTTGTGTTTGTTTGTTTGTTTGTTGTGTGCTTGTTTGTTTTTGTGCCTTGTGTCCGGTTGCATCCACAGTTTTGTCGCAAGACCTTACTTGCCTTGCGGAGTACATTTTTCCTCTAGGTGTACTCGCGTGAGTTGAAAGGGCGTAGGGTGAGCTAATACCCACTCGGCTAGTTTAGTAGATAGTATGTGCTTACTCGAGGGCGAGTAAGGGTTAAGTGTGGGGGAGTTGATAAGTGTAGTTTGTAGTGCCTATTTTGTTGTGTTTTGGTCCCATTTTCCTTGTGGAATCGCTCTTTGGGAGCGGTTTATGGGTTACTTATGCTTCCTTTAGTTCGTTTTAGGTTCCCGAGACCATTTGTGAAGAATTGGAGCAAATCTGACTCGATACATACACTTTTTGGAGCCAACGAAGTGAAGGAACGATCACTCGATGCCTTGGATTCGACCCCGAGACCTTGGGACCCAATCCCGAGCATCTTAGACTCGATCCCAAGCCCCAAGAATCGGTGAGAAGCCCACGAGAACCAAGGAGGGACCAAAAAGTTCATATTGGAGGCCTACAAGACTCATCGCCGACGGGAATGGCCTCATCCCGTCCGGGATGAGGTGCACAATTGCGTATACACTGCTGTGATGGGTCCATTCCGACCGGGATGAGTTCATCCCGACCGGGACCACCTCATCCCGACCGGGATGAGCCCAGTTCAGACCCGCGCTTCATTGTTTCTTCTCCTTTCCTCTTGTAACCCTATATATACCCTTCCTCTTGTAATCTTATCGGAGGTTCTTCATGTTAGACATTACCCATAAACCCTAGCATAGTTTAGCCTAGATTAGCATAGATTAGAGTAGATTAGTCGGTAATTAGTCCTTAATCCTAGTTGAACTCTTGTATTTTGGGAATTCTTGAAGAATCCAACCAAGATTGACAACCTTGGTTGATGTATTTGGGTTTTCTTCCATTTATGCAAGATTTCTTCTTTTCATCTTCTCTAGTATTGTATAATCGCTTTTTCCTTCTCTTTATCTTTGTTTTATCATTCAAGTTTTCATCTTTATATCTTGTTTATTGTTTTGTTCATCATCTTTGTTAGTTTTACATATGTATGCTCTTGTTCTTGTTTTGGTTCCTCTTGTTAGTGTTAGTTTTAGATTAGATATGTTTGAGTAGACACTTGCTAGGGTTATTAGGGTGATTGGTTGTGATTGTGGATGATTAGGGTGAGATGGGTGGTACTAGATGTTGTTTTTGTTGTTTCCCATTTACCTTGCACTCCACATGTTCGATGAAATGCTTGTGAGACTAGTGACGATCAATCCTTGTTTTTCTTGCATATTCTCTTGTATGTGTGTGTTTGGTGGGTTGGTTTGGTTCCATCATTATGTACCGAGAGCCCGATGAGGGCAACCCCTAGGCCGATTACGTAGCGAGAGCCCGATCGGCGGTATCTAGGCTACGAGAGCATGCTAGTGACCCCGTCTTTCCCCTTTTTGGCTCCCTTGCATCCATGAACCCGACCTAACCCTAGTTTTCCTTCTTATTGTTATTCTTGCTCCCCTTAGTCGTTAGTTACTTGTTTTGTCTTCCTTTTTCTTGTTATAGACCTTAGCCTAGTCCTTAGCCTCCCCCTAGATTAGCTTGTCTCGAACCTAGTCCTAAACCGTAGCACCAATTAGTCCGAACGCATTTCCGTCCCTGTGGATTCGACCCGACTTGCCCTAGCTATCCTAGTTAGGTTAGTTGGTTACTATTTGACGGCGGGATCCGCGACAAATCCTCTCCCATCAGAGATTTTGCACGCTCAACCTACATGTTTCTTGTCTCGGATGTGACTCGCTTGATTGTGGCTTGCACGGGAGTATCGAGGTTTTACGTAGGTTAAGTTATGGTGGTTTAGGGTTCTTGGTCTCCTAGATGCTAGGGTTTAGGGTTGAAGATGTATGATTAGGGTTGAAGAATTGTAGCTAAAAAAAAGTGTGTTAATTGCATGCAAGAGGAGTGTATATATAGGCAAAGCTCACATACCCCGTCTAGGGTTACTCGACCGATTAACCTACTGGCTCGGTCGAGTGGCCCAAAGCAACGCATTCGGGCCTATTTGAGGGCCCACTCGATCGAGTGGGCTGACACTCGGTCGAGTGGGTCAGCTGGAGCGAGAGGTCCGGGTTTTTGGACCTTGGGTAGGGTATTTTTGTAGACCTTGTATTTGGGTTGGACTTTTGATGTTTGCATGGCTGTTTTTGTGTCTCGGAAACGGCTTTGACCGGGGTTTGACCCAATCGCTAAAAGTCGGTTTTATTTCTGGTGTCGGTTTTGACCCAAATTTGTCTTATTTGATTGGAAATAACCCGCTGGGCCTGAATTTGAGGTCTGTTTTGTGAGATTTTAACTCCGTAAAAAGACCAAACCAGAAGCTAATGGTTTCGAGCCCACATCCGAGCGCGTGAAAACATGTTTGCGTCCGATCATCATCGGGTGTTTTTTGGAAACCGCTATAGACACCTAGCGGCCAAATGTGGGTGACTACAGAGCCCCCACTCTGACTGAGGCTTGGACAAGGCGAAAGTCAGAGTAGCTACCAGGCCAATCGAGGATTAAGACCTGGCAGACTTCCGGTCGGGTCGTTTATAGTTCATTAGACTTGCGTGAAAGGGCCCGCCAGCCATAAGATAGAAATCATACCTGAGTTATGTTGTCGGGAATAGCTCCGTGGGACATGTTTTTTAAGCCCTGGGTGTATCTGTATGCGGATACATCCAGTCTTGGAGCTGCGCGGGAGCTTGTCTAAGAAGCCCTGGGTGTGTCCGTTTGCAGACACATCCCATCTCAGAACTATGCGGGAGCTTGCCTAGAAAGCCCTGGGTGTGTCCGTTTGCAGACACATACCATCTCAGAACTATGCGAGAGCTTGCCTAGAAAGCCCTGGGTGTGTCCGTTTGCAGACACATCCCATCTCAGAACTATGCGAGAGCTTGCCTAGAAAGCCCTGGGTGTGTTCGTTTGCAGACACATCCCCACTCAGAATTATGCGGGAAATCGGACTTATTGTATAAGTCTTGGGTGCGCCAATATATGGGCCCCTCCCGTGCTATTTCGGGAAAATGCCGCCTTGGGCTTTCCGCTGGGGAGATATGTGAGTTGCGCAAGCGCTGGGGAATAACAAACTTGATGTTCCTTTGGGAAGCCAAGCTGGTACCTGAAATGTTAGATATACAGGCAGAAATAGCAGATATAGGAGATAGCAAGATAGCATACAGGAAATGAAGTTAGCATCTATAGACTGACTTGCGCTGGGGAGAAATGATTTTTTGCTTCATTTTGAAATCGAAGTCCTGAAAGCAACTCACGTGCTAGGAGATAGGTTTTCAAAATTGAAAGGGGTAGAAAAGAAATTTGCAGTTTAAATAGATTGAAATTTGACTTTGTCGAAAAGGATATTCTCAAATGGCTAAGTTTTGCAAATTTCAAAGTAGAATTTGAAGAGAGAGGCCTACCGACAGACTCGACTCTGGACGTGACTGGACAAGTTGACAGACACGACTGGACCCTCGAGGGGTTGGGCCGTGACTCGGTAGGGGGGTGGGCCACCTAACAAGACTCTTAATAAGTTACGCTATTCTGTAGCATAGGCGAGTGGCAACACGGTCGTACATCAAAATGAGACAGATATGCTATTCGGGGATTGCAATAGTCTGTTAGGAGACTGTTTTTTCAGGACTTAGCAGTGGCAATGCTGTAGACTAGTGCTCTTCTGGATCTTTTGGTTTTGGGGTACATTACCAAAGTGGGTGCTGTTCGAGTCCCTGACAGATTCTCGTCTTCGCCTGAGCCGAGTACTAGGGCACACCATAGAAAAGAGGCTAGATTTTGAAAGTATTTGGATTATGTGAGCGGATGAAGAACTTCTGCCTAGAAGAAGCCCCCAGGACGACAAAGCGAACTGTTGAAAACAATCAAACATGATAGTGTCGTGACCGGAATGATTATGCTTTTTGAATGTGTGACAATGTGGGTGGTTGTGCCTCTATTGAAAGGCTGCCTACGTATTCACGTGTAGTGAAATCAAACCATGCCGCAGTTCAGTGTGTTGAAAGATATGTTATGGTGCCTAGTCTAATAGGACTTTGTGTGTAACTAGCCACATTGACGGTATAGGCTAGGTGCATTCCCAATGATGTCTTGATCAAAGGGCTAGAATAGTTAGGATGTTGATTCTGTGATTATGAGCGTTTTTTGGGGGTAGCCCCCAGAGGTGGTGTGAACTATTTGGGCTTGTTCTATGCCAACTGCAAGTTGAGTTCCCGTGTTTGGGGCTGGTAACTGGTTTGGATGTTTTTGGAACACTACTACAAATTCCTGATTTTCACGACGCTTTTTTGGCGAATTTCGACTCTTTAAAGCGTCATTATTTTTTTTCTCGACGCTTCACAAAAGCGTGGTTATTTTCAGCGTCAGGAATTTGTGACTTTTACAGGTGTCGAGTTTAATGACACTATCTAGCGTCAAGATTAACCACAGTTTATTGCGTCCATATTCTATTTCACTAGCGACGCTTTTTTTCGTCTATAGTTTCCTCGACACTTTTTTACATCAAATGCCTTTTTTGTTCCAGCTATTGTAAACCCCACATCATTTTAATCGACATTATCAACGACTAAAAAAATATTTGACAAGTATATATCCAAAACAACTTTGTCAATTTCAATATATTACCAATTTAAAATAAGAATTGTAATTATTCGTCCGAATATACAAGAGAAATCAGAAAAAAATATATAGCTAGTACTTAACGTTTTCGTACTAAAATAAAGAACGACTAGAAAAGGATAAAGTCCCATAGTTAAAAGGTACGACTAATAATCTCTAGAAAGTGGTGATTGTTTATTAAGTCTAACAGAAGTGCGACCGATTAGTGCACTCTTCCGAGAACTTATCCTTCTTCGACTACAAACGACATTAGTTCTTCTCATCTGCACATCCACGAGTTAAGTCCCTTTACAATCAAATTTGTTACTTGGGGTACTCCTCTGAAACAATAACGCAAAGACTTGGATTAACAGCATATTTTGAATTTTACTGGTGGACGATAATTGAAAAAAAAAATCATGAATGTAGGAACATAAGACATATTTGGAGGATCAAATCGTCTGTTTTCTTATATTAGAAATTTAGAATTCATACAAGTTCTACCAAATGAAAGTAACAACACACTAAATAAAATGTAACCAACATTTTCTTCTTGTCTATATAAGACTTGATGTTTAAGTAGCCTTACATATATACAAAACATGTGTGACCAAATACCACAAATAGGAGAAATGTGCACAAAAAAAACCCAAGCAAAAGCAGTGACATCAATATGCCCAAATAGAAGCCACCTAATTAGAAGAATTAGAGTTATTAAAATAACCAAATTTATTAAATGACTTATCCTGTAAAGGAAGTATGAGTTATAGAAACCTATTGATAACAAAGATTAATAATATAATAGTCGACATAATACACCATCAAAACGACGAGTTTCTCACATTTAGATGATTTTAAAATAAACTATAATGCTCTCTTGTGCGCTTAATGGCAAACTATAATACTCCATCCGGTCCCTATTTTTTGTCCTATTCCATTAAAATACCCTTCACAAATATTCATGAAATGGGGCGAAAAATAATAACCGGAGGGAGTAACTTTCTTTTTTTCCATTACAATTAATTATTTCTCTCCATAGAAGAATGATATAATTTACGTACACCAGAAATTTCAAAAGCTAATGGATCAAGTAATTTAATAAAGTGGATGGAGGATGAGGATGTTTACCGGTACTGGTACCAGCTCCAAGTTCTTTTCCAGTCCTTTATCTACTGAAGTTTGGAAGGGATCAGTTATCGGCTTGACATTCCTGATGTACATGTTCCTCATCCTCCTGCTATTGTAGCTGCTGAATATTAACTCATTTATTGTATTATCATTTAAGTTAATAAATAAATTCATACTCGTAGTAGATAGATACTCTTACTTGATTACTAATTACCTGGGATATGTGAATAACCATGTTGGAAGCAAAGATAATCCAAAGCGGCTCAGTTTGGAGAACAGCAAAGCGAAGCGTACCGAGAGCAGGATTAAAAGCATCATGATCGGAACATCAGTGACCACTTTGTACTGTCCATCTTTCCCGCCCATAGCGTACTGCCTAAACCCTCTGCCACAATTAGCAAGCCGTTGCCGATTTTTACCCCATTCTAGGTCACACCGCCAACTATGGTCCATTGAGTTACCCGTCAAGGAAGTTGAGTTTTCATCTTGTAGCAAATGTTATATTCTTATTGAACGATTCACCTTCCTGGAGTCACATTACAAACTCTAACATTAAGATTAACATTAACCTTCTTGTACTGTACCATCCATTAAGGTCCGATTCTTTTCAATTTAATTTTAGTTCACTTTAATTTAATTAGTTAAACGTCTCTAAGTGGTATTTGTTTAGGTGGCTTTAGCTCAGTTACGTTCTTTCAACTTCATCCGAAACAAACTGTACAAGTAAGTTAAATAGTCTGCAATAGATAAGACCCTCACGTATAAAGAACGTTTGTGGTACAAAAGAGAATAACACCACGACTAGGTAACTAAAGTGTTATTTTGAAAAAGACTTAATCGTCAAATTTACACTATTCTCAAATATTTTAATATGGTTGCACCTGAATGTTATATTAATAATTCGTTGTGACTCAATCAAGTTGATTACAAGAGTAACCAACTATGATGCATAGAATGTTAAACCTTATCATTTGAAGACTCAATCAAGGCCAGGTTTAAGTAATCATCATTACAAGGCACCTGGACACCTCACTAAAAATCTCAACGGAATAGTGGATAATGGAGGAAATACAAGCACCATAGCACATGGAAAGGCTAATAAGACAAAGTAGTCATACTTATTTACAGCTAATTATATGATGCATTTCTATCCTTTAGTTCCAACTCTGATGGGCAGAATGTCACACCTCCTGCTTTCTTTGTGCAATTGCATTCAATATTCCATTGTGTTAATTCGTTTACGGATCATAAGTCATCAGTTACAAGCATCTTTCCATAGAATGTCAAGAATCATATAAGAATCATAAAAAAATTGAAGCACAAATAGATGAAGAAGTAATAAAAGAAAAGAAACAACAAACTTGAATTACTAAAAATAATCCTTCAGATCAAAGAATGTACAGAACACATTTTAAAAGTGATTACAAGCAAATGTTTAATTACCTGCCCAGATATGTTTTCTTAGTTATGAAAGAGGGGAAACATGATAGTTTGACCATTCTCTCGCTTAACTGGAACCTTCAAATTAAATTGATTATGAATAATTTGAAGAAAATCTTAATCAATTAACATAATTAGCCAGATCAGAATTAGCTATGAAATGAAAGAAAGCTCCCAAAACATAATTGTGTTGGAAATTGCATTGGCTTAAGTGACATAATTAGGCAGAAATTAGCAAAGAAGAAGAAGATTTGAAAGGGAAATGGAGTAATTGAAGGTAGATAGGGAAATTGCTCATAAAAGATGATGCTTTGATACCTTGATTGTGTATGCCAGATTAGATATCCCCGTTGATTGATAATGATTATTTTCTGAATATTGATTGTTTAATAGAAGATGAAGATCGATAATTTGTGTATTGACGGTATAGACGATGAAGATATCCTTGGATTGGAAGATGAAGCGTGGTTCTGTTTGTTCCTCTTCTTCAATTTTTAGTCCTAGGGTTTTGTTTCAGGGTGGAGTTAGCGGGATGGAAACCGGTTCTGAAATTAGTAATGCGCTCAAATGAAAATTCTTACGTGGTTTTCAAAATTGAAATGCGCCAAACCAAAATTTGTATTACAATAATAAGATTTTAATAGGATAGAAGGAAATAAATTTGACTCTTTCAAAAGCGTCGACCCAAAAGCGTCGACCCAAAAGCGTCTAGAAATTAAGGGATTTGTAGTAGTGGAAATGTGGTGCTAGGTCGTAAATGGCTTTGATGTTTTGACATCTGGAGCTTGATTTTATGGAGCTAAGGCTTCGAGGGTAAGGTATTTTAATGTGGTAGGAAAGGGGGAAGTCGAGTAAAAATGACTCGAACTTCGATTGGGCAGGTTTGATAATGCGGGCTCTGATTTCCATGTCTTACCCTAATGGTTAGGGTATCCTATGGAGCTTGAATCCTCAAAATTCTGGGCTGTCTCTAGCCTAGTTCTTGAGTAGGTCTTGAGGGTTGTAATATGGGAAGGCTAAATGTGGTGTTATCTGACTAGCTTGATTGATTCTCCCCCATGTTTGATGGTATGGGTTTTGATGATTTTTCAATTGACCGTACCCAGGTCAAAAGACTTTCACTTGGGTTGACCGTTGACCACGATCATGGGTTTTTGAATTCTCTTGGTTGGCCTCTTAGCCCTGGTCTAAATGACCGTTTTGGTCGTGGATGCCACTTTTTTGATGATGGCCTGCTTTTTTGTTTTGGCCTTTTGCTTTTTTTTCTTGGGCTTTGGATTTTTTTTCCTTTTTTTTTGTGTCGGTCAGACTAACACCTAAAGTAGGGATTGGTTTATCTTATTGGATGGGTGTTTATTGTGGGAAATGGGCTTGGCTCCCGTCTTGAACCCAAACTAGGAGACTACCTAGATTTGTCATAGGATTCGATGCCGCTCCCAAAGGGTAGTTATGTGGCTTTCTATGTCAGACATGTATTAGGTGAAGGAAAACACGGGTCTCAATTTCCTGCAGTCATTATAGATGGGCCTATAATAGTCACGTGCATGTGCTCACAGTGTATGATGGTGGTCATCATGTTCTCGGAAACACATAAGGAAAGTATATATGAGAAATAAAAAAGCTGATTTTATTGAATTTTGAAAAAGAGGACAGAATACAACTGACTCTGACTCTAACTTTGACTTTGGAAGAAATAGCACATCCTAGACTCGAACTTAAATCAAATCCGGACTCTTGGATGATTTTATCGTTAGTCGTCGGCTTCTAAGGACTCGAGTTGATGTCCAGTATAGCCTTCAGTAGAAGCTTCACCCAGATCTTCATTATCTCAAAGATCGTCTTCAATCCTGATGCCCATTTCGGTAAGCACCACAAAGTTTGAAATGTCGGCATACCTAAGATGGACGCGGTAAGAAGGTAGGAGGTTGTTGATGAACGCCTCCACTAGTGTCTTCTCGTTGGGCTTGTCTACCAACTTCACACTTTCGGCCCTCCACCTTTGAAGGTACTTGGTGAAACCTTCTTTGGCCTCTTGGGCCATAACCTCCAGAGTACGCATCGTAGTCTGGATCTCGGTATTATCAGCGTAATTCCGAGCGAACTCTGTTGCCACATCATCCCAAGTCTTGTACTTCTTGGAATCGAGCCTGTAGTACCAGGTTTTCGGGTGCTTCTCGAGGGAAGAAGCAAACAAGTGCTTGAACATGGTGGATTTCACCCCCTTGACAGCCATGAACTCCTTGAAAGCCCGAATGTGATGAACATCGGTATGCTCGTAAGGTCGAGGCTGGCGGTTAGCTCGTCATTTAGTGGCGAATAGGAACGAGCGTTTTCCGTATGGATCGAGTTATTTGTTGACAAATGGACCTGTTCTTCAAGTTTGCGAACGGCGCTGACTAGTTCAGTTATGGGCCCAGTGGTTTCATTCCCGACCTTAGGAGTCCTTTGCTCCATGGCACTCAAACGGGTGGCAATGACAGTTTGGTCGGTCCTGATGGCTGTCAGTTGGGCCTCCATCTTAGCCAGTGAGGCGGTCAGTTGGTCCAAAGCTTCTAGCATCTTGTGCTTATGTCTGGTTACCGGTGGCCTGTCTGTAAGAATACCACGTAATCAGGAAAGTTTCTTCGGAACTCAAATACACCAAGGCATAGGAAATAGCACGGGAGGAGAGACGACTCCAGTTTGACTCGGGTTAGACTCTCCTAAGGCAAATGTGTAGGGTGCAATTCTCGGAGAGACTGTGATTAATCGCCCCGTCGGAGAATAGCCCCCAGGTGAGACCAAGGACTTTGATAGGACTTAGATGGTGTTACATCCAAGTGACTCAAAAGCGGGGTACGTGAGACACGTGTAAGACATGACCCTTAGAGCAATCGTGATTGATCGCTCTGCAGAAGAGTAGCCCCCAAGTCGGATCGAAGGTGTTAAGACTCAAGTGTCAGACGAGTGACCATTAGACGTAAGGATCACGAACCTTTTGCTATGGGGCTATGCCTTGTAAAAAGTTGACTCGGCCTCGAGGAAAGGCAGACGCGGTAAGGGAAGAAACTTGCGATGTAAGATTGGCAGAGTTTCGACGTTCGAGACCCTCGACTTTACTCGGATAAGGGTGGCCCCGTGATTAGGGTAGACCCTTAAGTTAAAGGACTTTCGAATTGGGATGACTCGACTAACGGATTGAAAGACGGGCGGAATTCCCTTAGGAAAGGTCGTGGGGACCGTCCTGTTAGAGGAAAAGGTCGGGTGAGACTTTCTAGTTTGGACTCGAGTGTGAAAACGGGCCGTCCTTTGTAGGAGTATGTCCTACGTAGGTGGGTCATGCCTTAGTCAAATAAGGCGGACTGGGATATGGGGGAAACTCGTGACGTAAGATTGACGGAGTTTCGACGCTAAAGACCTTCGAAAACTTATGACAAGACCCGACACTGCTAAATACGGGAAGTCCTAAGAAGAGGAAAGTTAGAATTCCGAGAAAGTCGGTGGAGGGCCAGACTTTTGAAACCGACAAAAAGCCGTTGGGCCGCAATTTTGAAGTTTGAAAAGATTTTTGAATTTTAAAATGGGCAGCATACTGGCTAAAAATAGGCTGTCTTGAGTAAAACCATAAGTCCTAAATTCGGTATACTTCCCGTGTTTTGAAAAGTTGAATACTTGGAATTTTGAAAATTCGAATATCGAAAAAAAGAATTTTCGACCATTTGAAAATTGAAAACGAGATCCCGGAGATTCGAAAATCGAAAACGGCATCTCGGAGATTTCAAAATCGAGAATGGCATCTCGAAGATTTGAAAAGTGAAATTGAAATTTTGAAAATTCGAAAATCGAACGAATGATCGGAAATTCGAATTTTGAAATGGGCAGCATGCCGGCTAGAAAATATGCTTGTTTTGAGTCAAATCGTCAGTCTAAATTTCAGCAGCATTCCGATCTTTTGAAAATTGAATATTTTTGGAAAGATGCATTTTTTTGAAATGACAGTTTTTGAAAGTGACACGGAAACCAAGTAGCACATAGTCACGCAAGCATGATAACGAGGCTATGTATGCTCTACACTAAGTATCGATCGGTCTATATAGGGTCTATACCAGTGCACATAGCCTATCCGAGAATCGGGACGGACTTCCTAAGTCGAGTTGAGCTTAGAACATGCCGCGAAACCTATACGAATCAACTATGAACACCTTTGACATATCCATGTTGGAGTATATCACGGTATAGTGGGACGTCGGTCACCAGTACCGGCCCGGGAAAATATAGGGTTATGCATGAACCGTAAAACAAAAACGCGTATTGTACTAGTCAAACGATTTCTATTCGAGTATCACCCTGAGGATGCCGATGGTAAGTCACGCATCAGTTAGTCCCCAGCGGAGTCGCCAAATTGTGGACATGACGTAGGTCCACCTCGACGCGGCCACGCACGGGTTTGGGGAGGCGAATGAATCTCCATATGAGATGGGTCGAATTGAAATTTAAATCAAAGTGGAGTCGCCACCGAACTTTGTGGGAGTTCGGGCCCATTCGAACCCACTCTATATCTTAGTGGGCCATGCACAAAGTATGGCCCATTCGGATGTCAGAAGTTTATTGGGCTCGTCCCTTTGCATTTGATACCAATACCGACATTGTCGGATACCGTGTATTGAATGACTCTCATGTGCCAATGGATTTGGATATCCGAAAACCATGGTTCTGATCGAGTAAGGGGTGAGGGTACGTGTTGGGAAGTTCACAAAGAACACCCAACCCCGCCCGCACATTAGCGGCCTCTACTAAGATATCGTTTGACGTTTTAATAAACGCGTTAGTAGTACGATGAATGATATGCAAACATTGTTTTAACTAAACATGCAAATAATTGAATAGGTTGCTATGTCGATTTAATGCATTTAATACTAACGTCAAAGTTATATTTAGCATGCGAGATTCGTTTTAGTATAATAAAATAAATAACGAAAGTAAAATCGACAAAGATGGGAGCAAACATGTTAGTAACAGTAATAACGATAATAACGGTTCGCGAAAAATATAGAACGCTATAGAATAACGTAAATATGATGCATGGTTTTGGAAAAATAGTATGACACGTGTTGACCGAAGTCATAAAAAAGCATTATCGAGACTAGAGAAGTGTTACGGAACTCACGTTTTTGACGTGATGAGGCCACTCGATGGAGTCATTGAAGGACTCGACCGAGTGGTCCTCGGAAAGAGCTCTTGTCCCGTTTTTTTAGACATTACTCGATCGAGTTATTGACGAACTCGACCGAGTAGGCTGCCACTCGACCGAGTCATTACGAGACTCGACCGAGTGGAGGTCGAAAAACCCTTCTGTCTCGGTTTTTGGGGTGCCACTCAACCGAGTGGGCTAGACACTCGATCCAGTGCCCCCTGTACGAACTAGGGTTCGCTTTGCAATTTTCATTGATTTCGAAATTGCGTTTTAATTTTCGATAAATTGCTAATTCTGTCAAATCGGGCATAAATATTATATAATTTAGGCTCGATTCGGATATTGATACTCGTCGTATCCGATATTCGATTATTGAATCGATATCGAATGTTTGGAGAGAAATTTGAAAAAGATGCTATAAGTCGTTTAAATTAAACTAAAACAATATGGATTATCTCCGCGTTTATAGTGTCGTATTAATTCTATCAAATTAGATGACAACTATTTTAGCATCAACGAAAATCGCATTAGTTGAATTTGTTGACTAAATCTTTTAGATACGACATCCAACTATTGAGTTGGTATCGAATCTAAAAGATCGACGCTTTGCGATTACTTTAATTAAAAAGGACTTGACTTGATTTGATTTCCTCCGCATCCCGACATCGTAATAAATCCTTGCGGATTGTGTGATGTCAGATTCGCATCAACGGGTTTCGAGCTTAACTAAAAAAATATATGTTTGATTCGAAAATTGTTTTAAAATCGACAAAATATGCGATGAACAACGACAGGAACAAAATAAAAAGCTATTGTTTACGTTGACTTGCTTAATCAAGCGCTAGGGGTGTCGGGATAAGCTACCGGCAACATCGGATGAAACACCCTTGTATATTCGGTTTTCCTTATCCCGTCATCATTCGCACTCGACACGAATCCGCAAGTATTTTAATGTATTATACTAATAATTATTATTGATATTATAGACTCGACGATGGAATAAAAAAAAACCACGACGACGGACGTAAGGGACGGACGACGCGAGGAGGAAAAGGAGAAGAGAGAAGAACGGGATTTTACACCCTCAACCTACATGTTTCTTGTCTCGGATGTGACTCGCTTGATTGTGGCTTGCACGGGAGTATCGGGGTTTTACGTAGGTTAAGTTATGGTGGTTTAGGGTTCTTGGTCTCCTAGATGCTAGGGTTTAGGGTTGAAGATGTATGATTAGGGTTGAAGAATTGTAGCTGAAAAAAAGTATGTTAATTGCATGCAAGAGGGGTGTATATATAGGCTAAGCTCACATACCCCGTCTAGGGTTACTCGACCGATTAACCTACTGACTCGGTCGAGTGGCCCAAAGCAACGCATTCGGGCCTGTTTGACGGCCCACTCGATCGAGTGGGCTGACACTCGGTCGAGTGGGTCAGTTGGAGCGAGAGGTCCGGGTATTTGGACCTTGGGTTTGGTATTTTTGTAGACCTTGTATTTGGGTTGGGCTTTTGATGTTTGCATGGCTGTTTTTGTGTCTCGGAAACGGCTTTGACCGGGGTTTGACTCAATCGCTAAAAGTCGGTTTTATTTCCGGTGTCGGTTTTGACCCAAATTAGTCTTATTTGATTGGAAATGACACGCTGGGCCTGAATTTGAGGTCTGTTTTGTGAGATTTGTACTCCGTAAAAAGCCCAAGCTAGAAACTAATGGTTTCGAGCCCACATCCGAGCGCGTGGAAACATGTTTGCGTCCGATCATCATCGGGTGTTTTTTGGGAACCGCTATAGACACCTAGCGGCCAAATGTGGGTGTCTACACTTTGTGATAGCTAAAACTGAAGGAAGATCACCCCTAGAAAAAATCATCAGGTCATTAGCAAAAACCAGGTGAGTTAACCCTACTTTAGAGCATTTAGGGTGGAAAGAAACATTAGGTTCCTGGCAAATCAGTCTAAGTTGCTTTGACAAAATCTCCATGCTGAGAACAAAGATGTAGGGAGAGAGTGGGTCTCCCTGCCTGATCCCGCTTTCCCCCTTGAAAATCCCCTCAATACCACCATTCAATTTAAAGGAGAACCAAGGGTCCTTAATTCACCTCATAAGCCATTTCACAAAAAGAGAAGGGAAACCCAGTCTTATGAATATTTGCTCAATAAATTCCCATTGCAGAGTATCAAAGGCTTTCCTGATGTCTACTTTAAAATTAACAAGACACCTGGGAGTCAAGAACTTCCTAGAGTAACCCTTAACCAGAGCTTGTGACAAAAGAATATTATCACAAATAATTCTATCTTGAACAAAAGCAGCTTGTTCCTCACCAATCAAAGAGGGAAGAAAAGGTTTGAGCCTGTTAGCTAGAACTTTAGATATAGCCTTGTTAAAAAACTGTGCAACAGGAAATGGGTCTGAAATCCATTACACTTCTGGCTCCAAGCTTCTTAGGTATTAAAGAGATAAGAATTGAATTAGCTTGCTTTGGCATTTTTCCAGTTTTGAGGAAACTAAAAACAGCTTTACCGAAATCAACACCAACAATATTCCAGGCAGTCTTGAAAAACTCTGCAAAGAACCCATCAATTCCAGGGCTACTGTTAGAATCCATTTGAAATACTGCAGTTTTGATTTCAAGAGATGTTATAGGAGCAATTAAACTGGCAGCAAACTCAAGAGAAAGACCACCATCCATAGGGGAAGGTGGACAAGTAGGAGTTTTAGTACCAATTAGGCTAATATAGTAGTCCTGAAAAGCTTTTGCCACCTCTTTAGGACCACTTTTAAGATCACCAACAGCATTGACAATGGACCCTATCATCTGCTGAGGCCTTTTTTCAGTAATTTTGGAATGAAAATATTTAGAGGAACAATCAGCCAGCTGAATGTGCTTAACCTTTGCCCTTTGTTGGAGCATAGAAAGTTCTGCCTTCTTATGCTCAAGTAAAGATTGCATAAGCTCCTTCTCAGCACTAATTAGTTTAGGAGAAAAGGGATCATTATGAAGTTGCTTCTGACAATCCTTAAGAGCATCTTTAGCCTTTTGAACTCTAGTGGAAATATTAGAAAAATAGAGCTTATGAAACTTCTGAACAACCACTTTAGTATGTTTGAGTTTAGCAAAGAGGCAATATGTAATCCCCTAGATATTCTAACGCGATACAGTGGCGGAAACACTGTAGAGTCGGGATTATAACACGCTGTAACTATGTTTTGATAAAATTTAAATGGTAAAGTCAAACATAAGGCCTTAAATAAAATGGCCGGAAATTAAAACCATCCACAAAGGGGTTTAACAATCCATAAAACAATATTATTAAAATTAATCGAGCAAGGATCATGTCTGCCCGCTAGCCCACACCCGGAAACATGCATACCTGTCATGTTAAAAACATAACAACCACAATCAGTGAGGAGCAACGTCAACGTTCTCCCAGCCGTATAACAGGATTCTAAAACTGTAATTGCTACTATAGAAAAATAATAAAAATGGAAAACAGTAAAACATTATAATGAAAATAAGCTTTCAGTGAAAAACTTCACGTAACGAAATAATTTAACTAAAATGGGTTTCCGAAGAAAACATAAAACAATTGCCAACCTGCAATTGAAAATATATCGATAATAATAAAATATTTAAAATGGCGTTATGGATAAGATTAGTGTAGAATCTAGACTTTCACTAGGACAATACCAGAAACTAGCTTCGAGAACTGTAGACTTAACTCATAACAGAATCCAGTCTCTAACTAGGCAACTCAACTATAACAGGACTGCGTGCAGCGAGGTCCTGGTTTAACTAGTGCATACCCCTCCTAGACAACAAATATGTCTAGTTCAGCTGACGGCGACTAACACGATGCGATATCTAGCTTAAGGTCAAAACATACACTCTCCTGGGCGAAACTACGCCCAGTTCAACGACCAAATGTGCCCCAAATAGGCACACCGACTTTATAGCTGATGGCAAAAACGTACATCCCAGACTATATTACTCTAAACCCACACTTATCCTTATTCCATAATTCCAAAACAAGCCATTATCGATATTTAAAGGATGTATTCAATATAGACAATAAGAGAACAAAGGGAAAAGAAATCACTTTCCAAAAGAGGAAACATTCTATTTTAGGAAACTTCTATTTTTAGAAACCTTACTAAAAATAGCATTATATAGCAAAAATATTAGTTCATACTAATGCAACATTTTTAGTAAACGAGATAGATTCATAAAACTAATACTTTCGGCCTTAACGGTATTAATTATTAAAGTGAGAACATTTGGGTTTATGAAAACATTAAAATATCGCACAAGTGTTATAAAGTCATTCAAATGTCTTAAACATTTTAATACTACTAATTAGGGTGTTTTCAAAATTTATAAACTAAAATTCCCTAATTATTATTAGTTTCGACAATACGATTATAAATAGGATTTTACGGTAAAAGGTCAAATTAAATCTTTAACGTCTTTTATTTAATTAAACCAATGAATATATTTAGAGTATGTTAAGGGATGATTTAACTCTTAAATTTTCAGATTTAAATATTTTCAAAATTGCTGGAAAAATAATTCTTTTATGTAAGACGAAGAATTTTAACGATAAAGCACAATTTGTCCGAAAATCCATAATTATTAATTAAAGACTTTTAATAAATAGAACAAAAATTACGTAAAATAGTTAAAACATATTTATGGACATTCTGTCCAGAAAATAAAATTTTCCAGAATCATAAAACTCGGTTTTTAAAGCGTTTTCCCGTTAATCGTCTAATCTCGACAATAACGATTAATAAAAATAGTAACTACAAAACGATTTAAGTATTAATATCCAAAAATTATTATTAAACTTAAAAATCATGATTTTCCAGAATATAAATTTCTCAGATTTTTTCCAAAATTCCAGATTTAACAAATTCCAACAAAATCGTCATTTAAACCCGTTTTCACAATTAACGATTTCATTAATAAACTTATCGTTCCTAACATTTTATTAAGGCATTAAAAATCTTAAAAATATATATTAATATGAAATCATCAGAATCACTGTTTTGGTAAAAAATTTACCGAATCTACGATTTAGATTGCGGGTTAAAGCTATCGTCCTATAACTACGGGTTGTCTAAGCGATATCGAACCTATTAAACGGAGAACAACGAAAGAGAGAAAATGACACAAAGTTTTGATGTCTTGGTTTTCCTTCTGCAGAGTTTCCACCGCCTGCCGCAGAGCGTCGATCCCTTGGAGCACATCCTTCAGAGGGTCTGGTGAGGCTGAGATTCTGGAGAAGTCTTCAAGTGACCCTTCTTGAACCGCTGTTTTGGATGAAGCGCCTATTCTGCTGGTCCTGAAGGGATTGGGCGTTTTTAACACCTTAGGCACGTGAGGTGGTCTTGAGGCTACTGGTACATGTCCTGCTGCCAGGCTGGTAGAGACTGCCTGAGTAAGGGGTGCGAAGATTGATCCTGATGCCCCTAGGGGCGATTCTCCTTTAGCAGGCTGAATTGATGCTCCTAGGCTGCTGGAGGGACTTCGATCGGATTCGGACATGACGATACGAGATTGCTTCACTGTAGGATGTAGCTTATAGGAAATGATCACTTTTCCCCACAGACGGCGCCAATTTGTTTTGGTAAAAAATTTACCGAATCTACGATTTAGATTGCGGGTTAAAGCGATCGTCCTATAACTACGGGTTGTCTAAGCGATATCGAACCTATTAAACGGAGAACAACGAAAGAGAGAAAATGACACAAAGTTTTGGTGACGCGGAAACCCGATGTGGGAAAAACCGCGGGGGGAGTCGGAATCCCGCCAATATTCTACTATGAACGGGAAAGAGTGAAGAAAAGGAATACAAATACAAGTAATATTGCTATAGTTGTGACTAAAATTGATTGTGAGTGTTTATCGTGATGTATGCTTGGGTGTGTTTGGATGATGATTCGTTGAGGATGAGTTGAGTAAGGTTGAATGTGGGTTGAATGACCTTCCTCTTTCCTTCTCCATGCCTTTTATACTGTTATTGAGCTTGGGACCGTTATCCTCCTTAATTGTCCATAATCTTTGCATTCATTCCTCTTTTACTGCCCTTGACCTTTTCTTCCTAGCCGTTGCATTTCCTCCCCCAGCAGTTACATTCTTCTCCTCCTTTCTCTCCTGGTCAGCAGGAGTCATCCCTTGAATATAGGAGGGTTGTTCTTTGACCACTTCTGCTGTCTTTCTGTTGAGGTAAGGGTGGGTTGCTATGCTCCATTGGGCTAGTTGGTTGTTTTGCCCTAGTTCGGCCCATTGTCTTGTTTGCTTTGTAGTTTTTGGTTGGCCCATTATCGTATGCGACCCGGGATATTTAATCGACTCGTTGACTCTCGGTTATGTTGACTTCTGACTTTTCAGTCTTTGACTTTCGATTTTCGACTATTGACTTTCGTCTCTTGACCTTTGACCCTTTGACTGTCCACTCGTAGCATGCCACGTTGCATTCCGAAGGTGCAAATTTTTGGCCCAAACAATCACATTTTTTCCAGATTCAAACCAAAGGCCAGAATTCGAGAATTTAAACAACAAACACGGTTCTAACGATAAACGATGATTTAAAGTGATTAATTAATTCATCCACTTAACCATTCCGAAGAATTATGAAAAAATTCATAAAATTCTATTTCACCCGAAAGTTTCACCACACCAAAAATCAGATTAAAATAAAATGTTTAGGTACTAAAACTAAAAATCGGCTTTTAATCGTTTTCGTCCGTAAACGGTAATAATTCAATAATCGATATTTAAAATATCAGAAAAATCCTAAATTATTATAAATCATCAAAAATATCAATTTTACAGAATATAAACATATATTACATGTTTAGGCCGAATATTATGATTTTACAAATTAATAAGACGATTTAATCATTAATCTCGTAAAAGCGATAAAAATACCGAAACATGCAAATTTTCAACTTTTAAAATTTTTCTAGATTTGGTGACATACATATATTGTCAAAATAAAACATAAAAATATATACATGCAAATACACAATTAAAATCATGAAATACCGAGTAACATCGACGTTACCTCTACTCCAAGTCTGAATCGATAATATATTCGTCGGCTTCGGGATCGTCCAAAAATCCTAACAAACACGCAAATCATGGCATAAAAATACCATGAGAAAACTAACAAAAATCAAGGTGAATAATGATCGAAAATGACGTCGATTATTACCTTAACGAAGGAATCGGAAAGATGATTAATATGACGATAAAAACGATGCGATTGTGACTCAAAATGGAGTAAAAATCAGGCTAGGAGGAGGAGAGAATACTCGGCCAAGAAGGAGGAAAAAAGATGATGAATATATTTTTTTTATGACCAAAATGAATGAAGGGATGGAAAGGTTTTTGTGAGCATAAATGAGATTGAATTAGGTGATAAAAACAAGGCACTTCAAGCCTTGAGTTGGCCGGCCAAATGAAGGAGGAGGAGGATGAAGAGTCTCGACAATAATGCCTCAAATGAATGAAAAAGAATTAATCTTACGTTTACGTTTTAACGTGATAAAATGAAACGTATAAATAATACGTAGTAAAACTTGTGACCAAAAGCTTAGTCGGTCCAAAATGTGAGGAAATGACCTCAAATAATTTATAAGTTGATAAAAAGTGTAATCGTAAAATAGTTAAAGGTATTTCAAGGTAATTCGAGTAAACCTCGCGTAAGAAAATAATTCGCGAAGCTTTGTAATAAAATCATTAACGACTAAATTTTTGTAAATAAAAATATTTACTAGTTGAAAATATCAGATAAATGTATTTAAACATTTTTAGGAAAAGGAATGACTTAAGTCCGAGCTTAAAAACGTCAATTCGAAGAGAAATAGAATTCTTTGCGGAAATTTAATTAGTTTACGGAGAAACCAAATAAATGGATTTAAAAAGAATTTAAATCTTTAAAATTAAAATTAAAAATTATTAAACTCAAAAATTAAAATAGAGCTTAGTGAAATGATGAAATATGAGGCCAAAAGTGACAGAGTTAAGACGGAATCCTAACGGAAAGAATGAAAATGCTTAGGAAAAATAGCGGGTGTTACAATCCTCCCCACTAAAAGAAAGTTTCGTCCTCGAAACTAAGAATAAGCAGATAGGAAATCGAGGTTTACCTTACTCGAAGAGATGAGGATGCTTAGCTCGCATCGAAGACTCGGTTTCCCACGTTTCTTCCTCAAACCGATTACAGCGCCACAAAACTTTTACCAGAGGTACAACTTTGTTCCTTAAACGCTTCTCGCGGCGATCAGTGATCTTCACCGGCCTTTCTTCATAGGTCAAATCTGGTTCGAGATCCACAATCTCGGGCTCCAACACGTGCTCGAGATCACTAACATATTTCCTCAGCTGAGAAACATGGAAAACATCGTGAACCTTACCCATAGAAGCAGGCAATTCCAGCTTATAAGCGACTTCGCCCACTCTCTCGATCACAGGGTACGGGCCAACGAACTTAGGGCTGAGCTTGCCCTTAATCCCAAACCGTTTCACCCCTTTCATAGGTGATACCTTCAGGAACACAAGATCACCAACCGAAAACTCCAAAGGTCGGCGACGAACATCAGCATACGACTTCTGTCGATCCTGGGCAGACCTCATCCTAGATCGGACAACATTCACTACGTCAATAGTCTGCTCTAACAAATCCGGGCCCAAAATCTTTACTTCACCGGGAACATCCCAACAGACGGGACTACGGCACTTTCGACCATAAAGTGCTTCGAACGGAGACATCTTAATAGAAGCATGGTAGATGTTGTTATAGGAAAACTCTACCAGCGGAAGATGTCGGATCCAACTTTCTTGGAAATCCAAGGCACAAGCCCGCAACATGTCCTCCAAAGTTTGGATCGTTCTCTCGGACTGTCCATCTGTAGCAGCATGGAAAGCGGTACTCATCAATAATTTGCTTCCCAAAGCATCTTGCAAAGCCTTCCAGAATTTAGAGCAGAACCTCGGGTCTCGATCTGAAACAATCTCGAGCGGTACACCATGATGACGGACGATTTCGGCAACATACACTTTTGCGAGCTTCTCCAGACTCCAAGTGTCACGCATAGGGACGAATCGTGCACATTTGGTCAAGCGGTCCACAATAACCCAAATACCGTTTCTACCGTTCACGGTTCTTGGTAATGCCATCACAAAATCCATCGATATGCACTGCCATTTCCATTCTGGAACAGAAAGTGGTTGCAGCAAACCTCCAGGCTTCTTGTGCTCGAACTTCACCTGCTGACATGTCAAGCACTTACTTACAAACTCTGCAATGTCCTCTCTCATATGAGGCCACCAGAAATGGAGCTTCAAATCCCGATACATCTTGTCACCACCAGGATGAATAGAGTACCTCGTCTTATGTGCCTCGGTTAGAACTTGCTTTCTCACCTCAGCATCACCAGGGACAACCCAGCGGTTCTTAAATTTCAGTGCTCCA
Source organism: Agrostemma githago (assembly GCA_958450325.1). Lineage (NCBI taxonomy): Eukaryota > Viridiplantae > Streptophyta > Magnoliopsida > Caryophyllales > Caryophyllaceae > Agrostemma > Agrostemma githago. The sequence continues at coordinate 37,731,543 of OY288260.1, read as the reverse complement.
CTGGAATCCACAGAGCTAGAGCCTTACCAAGATTCATCTTTTCTCAGATACCGGCTACAAAAGGGTCATCCAACTGCTTCTCACGAATCTCACGGAAAAGAGTTGGTTCAGCAACAAGGGCATTCAGGCGACCATCATAACCTTCATCAACAACATCAAGAGACATCTTGGCAAAATCTCGGGCCAACTTCTCAGATAAGCCAGAACACGGAGTTAAGGAATGTAGGGTCTTTCTGCTAAGGGCATCAGCAACCACATTAGCTTTTCCCTCACAATACACCAATTCAAGGTCATAATCGTTCACTAACTCGATCCATCGTCTCTGTCTCGCATTCAAATCTTTCTGCATGAAGAGATATCGCAGGCTCTTGTGGTCAGTGTGAACCTTGCATCTCACTCCGTACAAATAATCCCTCCAAACTTTCAAGGCATGCACCACAGCTGCTAACTCCAAGTCGTGGGTAGGGTAATTCACCTCATGAACTTTCAACTGTCTAGAGGCATAAGCGATCACCTTACCGTTTTGCGTAAGGACACAACCCAAACCATTCTTAGAAGCGTCACAATACACATCGAAACTGATAAGTGCGATTTGTAGTGCCTATTTTGTAGTGTTTTGGTCCCATTTTCCTTGTAGAATCGCTCCTTGGGAGCGGTCTAGGGGCTTCTTATGCTTCCTTTAGTTCGTTTCAGGTTCCCGAGACCGATTTGGAAGAGTTGGAGCGATTCTGACTCGATACATACACTTTTTGGAGCCAACGAAGCTAAGGAACGATGCCTCGATGCCTTGGAATCGACCCCGAGACCTTGGGACCCAATCCCGAGCCTCCGAGAATCGATGGGAAGTCCATGAGAACCAAGGAGGGACCAAAAAGTTCATATTGGAGGCCTACAAGACTCATCCCCGACGGGTATGGCCTCATCCCGTCCGGGATGAAGGAGCAAAAAGAGAAGCTGCTGTCTGTGGACCATCCCGACCGAGAGCAACTCCTCCCGGCCGGGACCGACCCCATCCCGACCGGGACCACCTCGTATCGGCCGGGACGGGCCTTCTGCAGCTCCGCCTTGTTTTCTTTCTTCTCCTTTCCACTTGTAACCCTATATATACCCCCCCCCTCTTGTATTAAGACACCATCTTACCTAGATAGTTTTAGCTTAGATTAGTGTAGATTAGTCTTTAGATTATCGTTAATCTTAGATTAGTGCTTATAATTTGGGAATTCCTCAAGATCTCCACCAAGCTTGACAAACTTGGATGTTTGTTTTGGGTTCTTCCATTTATGCAAGTTTCTTTCTTCTCTTCATCTTCTAGTTTGGTATAATCTCTTTTCCTTTTGTCTTAATCTTTGTTTTATCATTAATGTTTGATTCTTTGTTCTTGTTATTGTTCATAGTTCATAGTTCATAGTTCTTGTTAGTTTCATCATGTTTGTTTTGATTGTTGTTTTGGTTCATCTCATTAGTGTTAGTTTTAGTATAGATATGTTAGAGTAGACCTTTGCTAAGGTTAGTAAGGTGATTAGGGTGTTAATTGGATGATTAAGGGATTGTTGGAGATGTTGGTGGAAGATTTGGGTTTCCTCTTGGTTTGACGCATATCACATGTTTGTTGAAATGCTTGAATGACTAGTATGTGCATATGCTTGTTTTTTCTTGCTTTTCTCTTGTGAGTGATAGTTTGTTTGTGGGTTTGGTTCCCTCATTAAGTTGCGAGAGCCCGATGAGGATGACCCCTAGGTCGGTCTAAGTTGCGAGAGCCCGGATGCGACCTAGGCCCTGATATCACGCTGGTAACCCTGTTTGTCATGTGTGTCGCTGAGTTGGGTTCTAGGTGGAACCTCTAGGTCGGTTTAAGTTGCGAGAGCCCGGACTATACCTAGATTACCCTACTACCTCCTTCCCTCTAGTTCTCCCTTGACCATTCCGTTACCCCTTTGACCCCGACCTAACCCTAGTCTTCCTTCTTAGTGTTATCCTAGTTTCCCTTAGTCCTAGTTTTAGACCTTAGACTAGTCCTAGTCTCCCTCCCCTTAGAATAGCTTGTCTTGAACATAGTCCTAGACCGTAGCATACCTTAGTCCGACCTCCCGTCCCTGTGGATTCGACCCGACTTACCCTAGCTACCCTAGTTAGGTTTTGCCGGTTTTATTTGACGGTTGGGATTCACGACAAATCTCACCCATCAGAAACCAACGCCTTCTTCAGGTAGGGTCAGGATAGGAGCAGAAGTGAGCTTTCTCTTGAGCTCCAAAAAAGCATCTTCACAGGCTTGACTCCACAGAAATTTATTCTCTTTCTTGAGTAATTGAGTCATAGGTCGTGCTAACTTAGAAAAGTCTTGCACAAATCTTCGATAATAGCCGGAAAGACCTAGGAAACTTCGGATCTCGCCAACATCTTTGGGACTTGCCCAGCTCTCGATAGCTGAAATCTTAGCAGGGTCAACTTTAATACCTTCCTTTGCGATAACATGACCCAGAAAAGCTACCTCGGAAAGCCAGAATTCACACTTGGAGAACTTAGCATACCACTTTTGATCTCGTAGAATGCCAAGAATAATCTTGAGATGTTCTGCATGTTCAACCTCCGACTTGGAATAAATCAGGATGTCATCAATAAAGACAACAACACACTGATCCAAATACTCCCTGAAAGTTCTGTTCATTTGATCCATAAAAACAGCAGGAGCATTGGTTAGTCCAAAAGGCATGACTTTAAATTCATAATGTCCATACCTCGAACTGAAAGCCGTCTTTGGAATGTCTGATTCCCGGACGGGGATTTGGTGATATCCAGACCTTAGATCGATCTTGGAAAACACAGAAGCACCCTTAAGCTGATCAAAGAGATCATCAATTCTGGGCAGGGGATATTTGTTCTTGATCGTAACCTTGTTCAGATCACGATAATCAATACACAGGCGCATCGAACCGTCTTTCTTCTTGACAAAAAGAACAGGAGCGCCCCAAGGGGAAGAACTTGGTCGAATGAAATCTTTCTCAATCATTTCATCCAATTGCATGCGTAGCTCTTGTAACTCAGCAAGAGCCATTTTGTAAGGTGCTTTGGCGATTGGGCCAGTACCAGGCACGAGTTCAATAGTGAATTCCGCATCTCGTTCGGGTGGAATACTTTGTAACTCCTAGGGAAATACATCTGCATAATCACACACTATGCGCACTTCCTCGAGTTTAGGGAGTTCAGTAGTTACAGTTACCGTACATAGGAATGCTTGGCAACCTTTTCTCTGCATTCTGATAGCCTTCATGGCAGAAAGAATTTTGATACCCTTCTGTCTCCGACCACCACGGTAAGACACTCGAACACCTTCGAGGGTCTTCAGAGAAACCTTCTGATCTCGACACTGAAATCTTGCATCATACTGAGCTAACCAGTCCATTCCCAAAATAACGTCGAACTCAGCGAGAGGGAACTCAAGGAGAGTGGAAGGGAGAATAGTACCAGCGAAGAGAATAGGCACATTCTGATAAGCTTTGGAACAGTCAACAATTTCACCAGAAGGAAGGGAAATAGCTATTGGTTTAGCTTGACAGGGGGTTAAGGATAGTTTTGAAGCCAGAATAGAAGATATGACAGATGTGGAAGCGTCAGTATCAAATAATATATAAGCACTAACACCAGAAATCAAAAACATACCCGTAACCACATCAGGATTAGCCTCGGCGTCGGCACGGCTCATCAGAAAGATACGTCCTTTACAAGGGGTGGGAGTAGTAACAGCGCCAGCTGCAGTAGCGGTGTTGGAAGTCGGCTTCTTCGGACATTGAGGAGAGCGATGTCCGGGTTCTCCACAAGTGAAACACACAATGGGTTTACCATCACACGTCTTTCCAGGGTGATAAGTTTTCTTGCATTTAAAACAAGGAGACTCCTTCTTGTCATTGGGATGGGAATTGAAATTTTTCTTCTTGTAACCACTACCTGTAACATCATACAGTAGAGTCAGAACTTTTTAGAAGAAAAGAAGGTAAAAGAAGAAGAGAACGGAAAAATAATCCAGACCTCCAGAGTTGAACTTCTTAGAAGAAGAGGAAGAGTTATTCCCAAAAAGGGTGAAAGGTCGTTTATAACCAGATGATGGGTTCATAGCTTTCACCCGCTCGATTGAAGACTCTGCATAAAGTGCAGCATTATAGAGCTCATTAACTGTTGTGAGACTCCGGGGAAGGTTGAGGGTGATATCGGCTCGAAGTCCTTCTCGATAATAGAAGGTTCGGGAATTCTCATTGGGCAGCAGGTCTCCAGCATAATTCGCCAGAAACTCGAACCGGGTAGTGTACGCTTCTACAGACATGGTGCCCTGGCGTAGAGAGCTGAATTCAGTCATTCTCTGACGCCTCAGTTCCTCAGGATAGAATCTTTGTGCTAGGAGGTCCTTAAACTGAGTCCAGTTGAATCCTGGAGTTCGAAGTGTAGCTGGGCCAACCTGGGTCCACCATCGGTCCGCATCATCTGACAGGTACAGAACTGCCAAGCCCACTTTCTGATCCTCGGGGGCGGAGTAAATTCCGAACTGCCGTTCCATCAGCCGAAACCAATGACTTCGGGGTCCACAACGCCATCATAAAAATCCAGCCTTCTTTTAGCCATTCCTTCAGCTGCATGAGAGAAGCTAAAGGGTCTCTGGTGGTTCCTGTTATTCATCTCGTTCATGGCTTGTGCTATGTTGCGTAGCGTGTTAGCCAATTCTTCAATACCTCCCTGGTCATTGTTGTTGTTGTTGTTTCGGTTGCCTCTTCCGGCCATCTTGAAGTTCACAAATAACAACATATAATCAATGCTAATCATCTAGTTCAGGAACAGATAACCTTAACAGTTAAATCCTTATTTGTTTCTACCCATTTCTAATAATATTTTTATTTACTGTTTAAATAATTTACTGGTACTTTCCCTATTTTCAGGTGTAAGCGTTGGGAGCAGTGATGCTCTGATACCAACTGTACTCCCCTAGATATTCTAACGCGATACAGTGGCGGAAACACTGTAGAGTCGGGATTATAACACGCTGTAATTATGTTTTGATAAAATTTAAATGGTAAAGTCAAACATAAGGCCTTAAATAAAATGGCCGGAAATTAAAACCATCCACAAAGGGGTTTAACAATCCATAAAACAATATTATTAAAATTAATCGAGCAAGGATCATGTCTGCCCGCTAGCCCACACCCGGAAACATGCATACCTGTCATGTTAAAAACATAACAGCCACAATCAGTGAGGAGCAACGTCAACGTTCTCCCAGCCGTATAACAGGATTCTAAAACTGTAATTGCTACTATAGAAAAATAATAAAAATGGAAAGCAGTAAAACATTATAATGAAAATAAGCTTTCAGTGAAAAACTTCACGTAACGAAACAATTTAACTAAAATGGGTTTCCGAAGAAAACATAAAACAATTGCCAACCTGCAATTGAAAATATATCGATAATAATAAAATATTCAAAATGGCGTTATGGATAAGATTAGTGTAGAATCTAGACTTTCACTAGAACAATACCAGAAACTAGCTTCGAGAACTGTAGACTTAATTCATAACAGAATCCAGTCTCTAACTAGGCAACTCAACTATAACAGGACTGCGTGCAGCGAGATCCTAGTTTAAGTAGTGCATACCCCTCCTAGACAACAAATATGTCTATTTCAGCTGACGGCGACTAACACGATGCGATATCTAGCTTAAGGTCAAAACATACACTCTCCTGGGCGAAACTACGCCCAGTTCAACGACCAAATGTGCCCCAAATAGGCACACCGACTTTATAGCTGATGGCAAAAACGTACATCCCAGACTATATTACTCTAAACCCACACTTATCCTTATTCCATAATTCCAAAACAAGCCATTATCGATATTTAAAGGATGTATTCAATATAGACAATAAGAGAACAAAGGGAAAAGAAATCACTTTCCAAAAGAGGAAACTTTCTATTTTAGGAAACTTCTATTTTTAGAAACCTTACTAAAAATAGCATTATATAGCAAAAATATTAGTTCATACTAATGCAACATTTTTAGTAAACGAGATAGATTCATAAAACTAATACTTTCGGCCTTAACGGTATTAATTATTAAAGTGAGAACATTTGGGTTTATGAAAACATTAAAATATCGCACAAGTGTTATAAAGTCATTCAAATGTCTTAAACATTTTAATACTACTAATTAGGGTGTTTTCAAAATTTATAAACTAAAATTCCCTAATTATTATTAGTTTCGACAATACGATGATAAATAGGATTTTACGGCAAAAGGTCAAATTAAATCTTTAACGTCTTTTATTTAATTAAACCAATGAATAAATTTAGAGTATGTTAAGGGATGATTTAACTCTTAAAATTTTAGATTTAAATATTTTCAAAATTGTTGGAAAAATAATTCTTTTATGTAAGACGAAGAATTTTAACGATAAAGCACAATTTGTCCGAAAATTCATAATTATTAATTAAAGACTTTTAATAAATAGTACAAAAATTACGTAAAATAGTTAAAACATATTTATGGACATTCTGTCCAGAAAAGAAAATTTTCCAGAATCATAAAACTCGGTTTTTAAAGCGTTTTCCCGTGAATCGTCTAATCTCGACTATAACGATTAATAAAAATAGTAATTACAAAACGATTTAAGTATTAATATCCAAAAATTATTATTAAACTTAAAAATCATGATTTTCCAGAATATAAATTTCTCATATTTTTTCCAAAATTCCAGATTTAACAAATTCCAACAAAATCGTCATTTAAACCCGTTTTCACAATTAACGATTTCATTAATAAACTTATCGTTCCTAACATTTTATTAAGGCATTAAAAATCTTAAAAATATATATTAATATGAAATCATCAGAATCACTGTTTTGGTAAAAAAAATTCCGAATCTACGATTTAGATTGCGGGTTAAAGCGATCGTCCTATAACTACGGGTTGTCTAAGCGATATCGAACCTATTAAACGGAGAACAACGAAAGAGAGAAAATGACACAAAGTTTTGGTGACGCGGAAACCCGATGTGGGAAAAACCGCAGGGGGAGTCGGAATCCCGCCAATATTCTACTATGAACGGGAAAGAGTAAAGAAAAGGAATACAAATACAAGTAATATTGCTATAGTTGTGACTAAAATTGATTTTGAGTGTTTATCGTGATGTATGCTTGGGTGTGTTTGGATGATGATTCGTTGAGGATGAGTTGAGTAGGGTTAAATGTGGGTTGAATGACCTTCCTCTTTCCTTCTCCTTGCCTTTTATACTGTTATTGAGCTTGGGACCGTTATCCTCCTTAATTGTCCATAATCTTTGCATTCATTCCTCTTTTATTGCCCTTGACTTTTTCTTCCTAGCCGTTGCATTTACTCCCCCAGCAGTTACATTCTTCTCCTCCTTTCTCTCCTGGTCAGCAGGAGTCATCCCTTGAATATAGGAGGGTTGTTCTTTGACCACTTCTGCTGTCTTTCTGTTGAGGTAAGGGTGGGTTGCTATGCTCCATTGGGCTAGTTGGTTGTTTTGCCCTAGTTCGGCCCATTGCCTTGTTTGCTTTGTAGTTTTTGGTTGGCCCATTATCGTATGCGACCCGGGATATTTAATCGACTCGTTGACTCTCGGTTATGTTGACTTCCGACTTTTCAGTCTTTGACTTTCGATTTTCGACTATTGACTTTCGTCTCTTGACCTTTGACCCTTTGACTGTCCACTCGTAGCATGCCACGTTGCATTCCGAAGGTGCAAATTTTTGGCCCAAACAATCACATTTTTTCCAGATTCAAACCAAAGGCCAGAATTCGAGAATTTAAACAACAAACACGGTTTTAACGATAAACGATGATTTAAAGTGATTAATTAATTCATCCACTTAACCATTCCGAAGAATTATGAAAAAATTCATAAAATTCTATTTCACCCGAAAGTTTCACCACGCCAAAAATCAGATTAAAATAAAATGTTTAGGTACTAGAACTAAAAATCGGCTTTTAATCGTTTTCGTCCGTAAACGGTAATAATTCAATAATCGATATTTAAAATATCAGAAAAATCCTAAATTATTATAAATCATCAAATATATCAATTTTACAGAATATAAACATATATTACATGTTTAGGCCGAATATTATGATTTTACAAATTAATATGACGATTTAATCATTAATCTCGTAAAAGCGATAAAAATACCGAAACATGCAAATTTTCAACTTTTAAAATTTTTCTAGATTTGGTGACATACATATATTGTCAAAATAAAACATAAAAATATATACATGCAAATACACAATTAAAATCATGAAATACCGAGTAACGTCGACGTTACCTCTACTCCAAGTCTGAATCGATAATATATTCGTCGGCTTCGGGATCGTCCAAAAATCCTAACAAACACGCAAATCATGGCCTAAAAATACCATGAGAAAACTAACAAAAATCAAGGTGAATAATGATCGAAAACGACGTCGATTATTACCTTAACGAAGGAATCGGAAAGATGATTAATATGACGATAAAAACGATGCGATTATGACTCGAAATGGAGTAAAAATCAGGCTAGGAGGAGGAGGAGAGAATACTCGGCCAAGAAGGAGGAAAAAAGATGATGAATATATTTTTTTCATGACCAAAATGAATGAAGGGATGGAAAGGTTTTTGTGAGCATAAATGAGATTGAATTAGGTGATAAAAACAAGGCACTTCAAGCCTTGAGTTGGCCGGCCAAATGAAGGAGGAGGAGGATGAAGAGTCTCGACAATAATGCCTCAAATGAATGAAAAAGAATTAATCTTACGTTTACGTTTTAACGTGATAAAATGAAACGTATAAATAATACGTAGTAAAACTTGTGACCAAAAGCTTAGTCGGTCCAAAATGTGAGGAAATGACCTCAAATAATTTATAAGTTGATAAAAAGTGTAATCGTAAAATAGTTAAAGGTATTTCAAGGTAATTCGAGTAAACCTCGCGTAAGAAAATAATTATTCGCGAAGCTTTGTAATAAAATCATTAACGACTAAATTTTTGTAAATAAAAATATTTACTAGTTGAAAATATCAGATAAATGTATTTAAACATTTTTAGGAAAAGGAATGACTTAAGTCCGAGCTTAAAAACGTTAATTCGAAGAGTTATAGAATTCTTTGCGGAAATTTAAGTAGTTTACGGAGAAACCAAATAAATGGATTTAAAAAGAATTTAAATCTTTAAAATTAAAAATAAAAATTATTAAACTCAAAAATTAAAATAGAGCTTAGTGAAATGATGAAATATGAGGCCAAAAGTGACAGAGTTAAGACGGAATCCTAACGGAAAGAATGAAAATGCTTAGGAAAAATAGCGGGTGTTACACAATAAATTGGAGAACCTGAAACCCCAACTTTCCAAGCTTGTTGGACAGTGAAGAGAAATTCAGGATGCTCACACCAATTATTTAGAAAACTAAACTTCTTTCTAATAGCCATGTCCTTGGATACTTCCACAATCAAGGGAGAGTGATCAGAAATCCCAGACTTGGGAATAATAGCAGTAGAAGAAGGAAAAGAAGAAGACCAGTTAGTATTGATCAACACCCTATCAAGCCTAGACCACACTCTAGTAGAGGGATCCTGATTATTAGTCCAAGTCATGCTACACCCAGCACTATGCAATTCTTCTAACTGACATTGATACAGGCAGTTATTAAAATCCATCATGTCTTGCAGAGAAGGAGATGTCCCCAGCTTTTCATCATGGGATCTAATGACATTAAAATCTCCACGGTTGATAGAAACCAACTTAGACCATAAAGCAGTCCAATCCTTACCATCATTAAACCCATACACTACACTTAGCCAAAAAGAAGCTTGTGAGCAGATATGAGTGATGTAGCAGGTAATGTGCTGAACATTCATATTTATTTGATTGATAATAATAGTATCAGGATTTTAAAAAAACTAAATTCTACCATTATAGTGATAAGCATAATTGGTTACCACCTTCCAACCTTTAAATTTGTTATTGATGATCATTATTATTATTATTATTATTATTATTATTATTATTATTATTATTATTATTATTATTATTATTATTGTTATTATTATTATTATTATTATTATTATTATTATTATTATTATTATTATTATTATTATTATTATTATTATTATTATTATTATTATTTGCAAAAAGTTATCATTTCATTTCATGGTGAAAGAAATTACAAGATGCAAAAAGACTATCACACTATGGTATAATACTAAGACTACAACATATGCTCGAAAATCCTAATATATTTAGTATTTCCTTCCTTGTTAACAAATCTAGTCTTAACTACAAATTTAGTATGTGTAAAAATTGCATATTCACTAGACTCCTTACTAGTGAATAGTCTCTTGTTCCTCTCCTTCTACAATCCATAAACCAATGCAGCTGTACTGACTTTAAGCCAAAGATTTTTCCAATGTTTTCTACTACGAGCAGCTAGCATCCACTTCACATCAGCATTTAACTCCATCTCTCCCGTGCTTACTCCAATCCATTGCAAAATCCTCCTCCAAACTTGTCTAAAGAAATCACATTTAAAGAATAAATGTTGTATAGATTCTTCCTCCTTGTAACAAAGAGTACATCTATTTTCTAGATGAAACTCTTTCCTCTAAAATAGATCACACGTAGCAAGCTGCTTCTGCATAGCTAGAGAAAAAATAACCTTATGACTTGGCAAGAAAACAGAAGAAGAGAAAAATTGGTGCCGTTTCATTAGCACAGGAACTCTGAGTTCTTTATACATCTTCCGCACTTTGTATTGACCACCTGTACTGCAAACATCCAGCATTTTTTGGGCATCAGACACCTATCCTGCACACTTCTGTACCAGAATATCACGAACAGTAAGAACATTCTTCATTCCAGAAGGGAAAAACTCCTTTGCTTCAACAGTCCAAACAGTATTAGTACCAAAGATATAAGATTTACACCATTTGGTCCAAATGCTAGTTGGTTCCTGAGAGTATAACCATATCCATTTAGACAGCAAAGATATATTCCAGTCCCTAACATCCTTAATGTTAAATCCACCTGAATCCCAAGGAAAACAAATATCCTTCCACTTTTTAAACACCAAGAGTCTAGTGCCATCTTTAATACCCCAGATTTTTTTTTTTGCAGAGCTTATTTAAAGTTTTAGTAATCCTTTTAGGCAAGAGAAGACTTTAGCACCAAAAGTTCTCCAATCCAAAGATAACTGAGTTCAGCAATTGAGCTTTACCAGCATAGGATAGGAATTGAGTAGACCAGTGACCCAAAGATTGTTGAACCTTCAAAATAAGAGAGGAAAACATGTTTATACTGATTTTAGCATTAGTCAAAGGAATGCCTAAGTACCTAAATGGAAAGGATCCTTCAGCAAAACCAGTTTGATCAGGAATAGCCTGCTTAATAGCAGACTCCACTCCACCAAAGTAAATACAAGTTTTCTCAACATTGGCCACCAATCCAGGCAACACCCCAAATGAATCCAAAGCAGTTTTAATAGCCAGAACTGAAGGTAGATCCCCTCTAGTGAAGACCATCAAGTCATAAGCAAAGATGAGATGAGTGAGACTAATTCTGCTACGTTTAGGATGATAAGAAACATTACTCTGGAAACAGAGCTTTCTGAGAGATTTTAAAAGTATTTCCATACTCATGACAAAAAGGTAGGGTGAAAAAGGATCCCCCTGCCTAATGCCACTTCTTCCTTGGAAAACCATGTATTTCCCTATTGATTTTAAGAGAATACCAAGGACTGCTTATACAACCCATAATCCAAGATATGAAAACATTAGGAAACCCCAGATTGACTAGCATTTTGTGAATAAATCCCCATTGAAGGGAATCAAATGCCTTCCTGATATCAACTTTCACCATAATTCTAGGAGTCAGAAATTTCCTTGTATAACCCTTTACAAAAGCCTGAGACATGAGATTATTATCAAAAATACTTCTACCAGTAATAAATGCAGCTCGCTTTTCCCCAATGATAGAAGGAAGAACCTGTTTTAATCTATTAGACAAGATCTTAGACACAGTTTTGTAGAAAACAGTGCAGGAAGAGATAGGTCGAATATCAGTAACCATTTGAGGATCCTAATCCTTCTTCTTAGGAATTAAGGAAACCAACGTAGAATTTGCTTGTTTAGACATCTTATTACTTTTGAAAAAACTGAGGACTGCTTAACAGAAATCAGACCCTACAGTATTCCAAGAAGCCTTAAAAAAACCTGCAGAAAACCCATCCAACCCTGGACTACTATTAGCATCCATACTGAAAATTGTAGTCTTGATTTCCTCATAGGAAATAGGCTTAATCAATCCAGTAATAAAGTCATCACTTAAAGATGTGGGAGGAAAGGGGATGTCCCCAGAAATCATCTTACTTTGTCCCAACAAAGAGATATAATATTGCTCAAAAGCATTAGAAACTCCTTTCATTCCAGTTTGAGTTACACCAGTAAAATCATTAATATCACCAATGATTTGCTGACTTTTCCTTTCTGCTATTTTTGCAAAGAAATATTTGGATGAGCAATCAGTAAGCTGCAGATGCTTGATCTTTGCCCTCTGAGAAAGCATGCTAAGTTCTGCACTCTTTAAAGTACAATACTCACTAGTAAGAGCCCTCTCCTCTTCAATTAGTTTCAGAGAAAAAGGGCTACCCATAAGACTCTTTTGGCAAACCAGCAGTCTTTCCTTAGCTATCTGAACCTGATCAGAAATATTAGAGTATTTGTCTTTAGGCAGTAAAGTTAGAGCACGTCTCACATTTTTAAGCTTCTGAAAAAGGACAAACATAGGAGAACCAGCCACATACTTATTCCAAGCTTGGGCCACCACCATGTGATAACTTGGATGATCAATCCAAGTATTCAAGAAACTAAATCTTCTCTTGAGAATTTTCTCATATGATATATGAATCAAGATGGGAGAATGATCAGAAATGCCAGCTTCACAGAACACAGCAGAAGAGGCAGGATAGCTAGAGAGCCAACTAGGGTTCACCATAGCTCTATCCAGTTTGGACCAAACCCTATCATTGAGGTCCTTTTTATTAGTCCAGGTTAGACCACAACCAGAACTAGTTAGGTCATCCAGATGACAGTTTAATAAACAATCATTAAACTCCCACATCCTTGAGATCAGAAGGATTCTGCCCAAGTTTCTCATCAGGACTACGCACCACATTAAAGTCACCAGTAACTATCCGAGGGGAAGAGGTAGCTAACTGTAACATGTCCTGCCACAAGTTCTCTCTATATTTACCATCATTATGACTATAGACCAAACTAACTTGCAAGCATTGATTAGTTTGGAAATGAAGAAGAGTACCAGAAATATGCTGATCAGATTTACTGATAAGATTACATCTTAATGTAGAAGCATTATATAAGAACCAAATTCTACCATTGAAGTGATGATCATAATTATGAATCACACTCCAACTACTAAACCATCTTTTGAGTATCTTAATGGCCTTTCTTTCCTTCACTCTAGTCTCCAAAATAGCAAGAGCATCCAACTTATTAGTTGATGGGAGGGATTTGTCGTGGAATCCCAACCGTCAATAATATAACCGGCTATTCCTACGGTAGATAGGGCAAGTCGGGTCGAATCCACGGGGACGGTAAGAGGCGTCTAGACTAAGGTCGCCTAAATACTACACTAAGTCAACGAGCTAAGCTAAGAATGGTAGAGAGGGAAGAGACTAGACTATGACTAAGGTAACAACTAAGGAAAACGGGCTAGGATTAGGTCGGGGTCAAAGGGGTAACGGAATGGTCAAGGGAGGACTAGAGTGAAGGAGGTAGTAGGGTGATCTAGGTTGGTCCGGGCTCTCGCAACTTAGACTCACCTAGAGGTTCCACCTAGAACCCATCTCGATGACACACAACACAAACGGGGTTCTAGCGCGCTATGGTCCTAAGTCGAATCCGGGCTCTCGCTACTTAGACCGGCCTAGGGGTCGTCCTCACCGGGCTCTCGCAACTCAGTGAGGGGACCGAACCCACAAACAAATTAATACCTACAAAGAAAGGCAAGAAAACAAGCATTCGTACATACTTAGTCATTCAAGCAATTCAACAAACATGTGATGTGCATCAAACAAGAGGAAACCCAAATCTTCCACCAACATCTCTAACAAACCCTTAATCATTCAATTAACACCCTAATCGCCCTTACTAACCCTAGCAAGAACACTACTCTAACATATCTAGAGGAAATACTAACAAAAACAAGGTAAACAAAGTCAAACAACCAAACATACACAAACAAACTAGTGAAAACAATAAATAAGAACTAAAGATGTAAACTTGATGAATAATAAAGGATTAGGTGTAAAAGGAGAAGAGGATTGTACCATACTACAAAGGAAATGGAAAAGGAGAACACTTGTATATAAGAAAACCCAAATTCATCCACCAAGGTTGTCAAGCTTGAGTGAATTCTTCAAGAAATCCAATAATACAAGACTAAACTAAGATTAGCTACTAATTACCGACTAATCTACACTAATCTAATCTAATCTAGCCTAAAGTAGTCTAGGGTTTTATGTCTAAAAGAGTGCATAAGCTTAACATAACAAGGGAAGAGTATATATAGGGTTACAAATGAAAAGGAGAAGAAAAGAATTGAAGGCGGGCGAGCTGGAGCTTTTCCCGATCGGGAAAGAAATTCCCGATCGGGATTATGGGAATTCCCGATCGGGATTTTATGTTCCCGATCCGGAACAACCCCCGAGTATCTGCACTTCGTTCCTCCTTCATCCCGGATGGGATGAGGCCATACCCGTCCGGGAAGAGTCTTGTAGGCCTCCAATTTGAACTATTTGGTCCCTCCTTGGTTCCAATGGACTTCCCATCGATTCTCGGGACTCGGGATCGGGTCTCGAAGGCTCGGGATTGGGTCCCAAGGTCTCGGGGTCGATTCCAAGGCATCGAGTCATCTTTCCTTAGCTTCGTTGGCTCCAAAATGTGTATGTATTGAGTCGGAATTGCTCATACTCTTCATGAACGGTGTCGGGAACCTGAAACGAACTAAAGGAAGCATAAGTACCCCATAAACCGCTCCAAAGGAGCGATTCCACAAGGAAAATGGGTCCAAAACACAGCAATTAGGCACTACAAACTACACTTATCATTAGTCAACAAGAAATCAAGAACCACACTATGTTTTGTAGGGGTATTGAAGCCCCTAACATTCCAGGAAGCTATCTTCATGGGATTATTTGTCAGGCGGGACCTTAAAGACCCTCTCCTTCCCACTAATGATATCCTCCTCCCCCTGTGGACGTAAAGAGTGCATTACAGAAGAATCTTCAGAGGGTTTTCCACCAGGCCAAGGCTGTGGGTACTCATCACTCTCTAAAGCCACTGAGGTACCACCTAGTCCACCTTCACAAGACTGGTCAGAAGAAATCTGAAATAGCTGAAACTTATTGACCAAAGGCATTGGTTCCTCAGAAATTTCAGTTTGAGTTTTAACAGAAGAAGATTTTCTCTTTGAAACAGGAAGAAAATCATCTATCAGGTCAGAGGAGCATCCTTGATGCATTACAACAGCTTTCTCAAGGGGTTTTCCTCGAGGAAAGAGAGTCTCACACCCCACCTCTGGATTACTCAACACCCCCAAGAGCTCTGAGGTACCACCTAGGTCCTTATTAGGCTTAACAACTGTCACAGGATCCTCCTTAGATGGGATCACCTGCCCAGCCTAGTAGCCTTTTGCAAAGAATCTGCCTTCTTCTTCTCCCATTTACCCTTACCAATAGTATGCCCTAACTTACCACACCCCTTACAATGATAAGGGATCCATTCATATTGGACCCTTTGGACTGAGTATTCATTATAAGGAGTAGAAATGATAATTTGCTCAGGCAAAAGTTGAGAAACATCAGCCTCAATAAGAACCCTAGCAAAAGACAATTTGGTCTTAAAAGTGGTAGCCAAATCGACACAAACAGGACGCCCAATTCTACCAGCAAGTTTGCTAAGAACAACATCAGACCACAAGAATGGATCCAGATCCTGGAACAAAACCCAAATAGGGACATTAGTGACCCTATCCATAGTATCAAAGAAGGAAGGAGTCCATTCTTTCAAGATAAGCGTGTAAGTGCCCATACTCCAAGGACCACCACTAAGAACCCTATCCATGGCTTCCTTCGAATCAAATCTAAAGGAGAACCATCCCTTCTTGAAATATTGAACCTTCGGCTCTGCTAAATTACCCCATTTTTCCACAACAAATTTCTTAACCCGCTGCAAAGTAGGCTTTAATCCTATGACATTACCCATTAGAGTGTGTTTCTAGATTTGAAGTTCGTCCTCAAAATCACACAATTCAATGCTAATCTCCGAGTATTCACCTATATCCTCAAAGAATTGAAGAGACATGCCTAATTGTTGCTTTTTTCAGCTATCTTAGACCAGTTATTATCAGTCTTAGTCAAACCCGAAACAGGGTAAGGACCTTCAACATTATTAACAACATTATTAACAGCAGGAATCTCGCTATTAACCTCAAGATTAACATTAGGATTAGATAGATTATAATTTTTACCAACAGAAGCCATGGCATTAAGAATCACATCATTTAGAAAGATTTGACGCGAAGAACCCTGAGAATTTTTTTGGTTTTGCAACTCTGCATCTTCCTGCTTTTCCAAATCACCCTTAATTGGAGGAGGAAGAGAATGATTCGCCTTCTTTGGCCGTCCAGGACCTCGTTCAATGAAGTTAGAAGCCATGGGAGAAGAGCAAGCTCGTGTAATAGAATCGCCAAAACGAGAGAGAATTTCTAGAGAGAGAAAGCTTTCTCACTCTTCGCTGTTATTATTATTATTATTTTTTTTTTTTTTGCAAGAAGGTTAATCTCTTTATTCATCCATAAAGGGCAAAGTCAAGAGATGATCTTACAAAGATATATCCTTTACTTTGGAATACTTCCAAACAAGACTCCTCTTACTAACCAAGAATGCATCTAATTCAATCTAGCTCTAACTTCCATTTTGATCTTCTCAAGCCTTTGTTCAATACTTTTTTCAACTTCATCAAAAAGTCTGTGATTTCTCTCCTCCCATATGTTGTATACAATAGAACATAGTGCTACCTTATACTCCAAATTTATCCTGGACTGATAGCTGAGTCTTCGAAGTTCCTTCTTTAGGTCTTGCTGATATGGAATGACCTGTAGCCACTGCTGAACTGCAAGCCTGAGTTGCCTTGAGTATTTACATTGGAAGAATAAATGATTATTATTGTTTTGTTATTATTATTATTATTATTATTATTATTATTATTATTATTATTATTATTATTATTATTATTATTATTATTATTATTATTATTATTATTATTATTATTTTTGCAAGAAATGTTATGTCTTATTAATAATAACAAGACGAGATCTTACAAAAGTATTAACCGCTACTATGACAATCTAACAATTACTTATCAGCCTCTTAGTTGCTAAATCTATTCCCCTAGAACGCAATCTAGTAAAAACCTCAAACTTGATCTGTTCAATAATACTTTTGAATGAACAAAGAGAATTACTAAATAATCTACTATTCCTCTCCCTCCAAATGTTGTAAACTTCAGCAACCAAACTACTCCTATACCATTCATTCTTCCAATGCTTCCTATTCTGCCTCCTAGTACACCACTTGAGTTCTTCTTGTAAGTTCATGCTTCTTCCAGTTATTTACATCCAATTCAGTAAATGCTGCCAAACCTGCCTAGAGAAAGCACAATCAAAGAACAGATGATGAGTGTCCTCAATAGAGTCCTGACACTACGAGCATCTGCTAGCCATCTGGAACCCTCTTTTCTGCATTCTATCATGAGTAGGCAAAGCTTTCTGGTTAGCTAACCCTGCAATTATGCGATGCTTGGGAGTTATTGACCCCCTCCATAAGTATTTCATTCAAGGCATACAGCCTCCTTTCGGTCTATACCATTCATATGCTTTACCAACATCATATTTCCCATTTGTAGTCCAAGAGGACAGCAACATTGTAGCATCTTCAGTACTCCCCATTGCAGCAACCATATCATCCCTAACTGCAAGAATGCTGTTGAAAGAAGCTGTAAACCTTTCTTGCTTTTTGATGAGCCAGATATCCTTCCCCTTAAGAACATGTCTCTTATGCTAGGAAATCCATAACCCACGAATTCCAGTTTGCAACTTCCATAACCAATGAGCAATCATAGCTTTGTTCCAGCTAAGCAGGTTCTTGATATTAAACCCACCCTCCTCTACAGGTTTACAGATGTCTAGCCATCTTTTATAACAAATCCTAATGTCATCTCCCCCAGACCAGAAGAACCGCATGCTCAACTGCTCCAATCTTTTGATAACACTCACAGGAAATATAGCATTTGCACTCCAATAGTTGTTCAAGCCAAAAATGACAGAATTCAAGAGTTGAACTCGACCCACATAGGTTAAAAGGTGTGAAGACCAATGTGAAATCTTCAACTAAACCTTAATGATCAAAGCCTCATACTGAGTTCTTCTATTATTAGAAGAATGTAATGGCAATCCTAAACACTTACAGGGGAATTGCCCTTGTTGAAAACCAGTCTCCTGCAAAATTAGGTCTTTGATATCAGCAGAAATGCCACCAAAAAATATATTAGTCTTGTCCTTGTTAACTTGCAAACCATAAATTCCTCCAAAATCCACAAGGGTTTTAGAAATAGCATCCACAGAAGGAGCATCTCCTCTAGTAAACAAAACCAGGTCATCCGCAAAAACCATATGGTTTAGTTTGAGCTGGCTACATTTTGGATGATAGGAAACATTAGATTTTGCAGTGAGATTCCTAAGCATTCTTGATAAGACTTCCATACTAAGAACAAAGAGGTAGGGTGAAAGAGGGTCACTGATAAGTGTCATTTGTAGTGCCAATTTCGTAGTGTTTTGGTCCCATTTTCCTTGTAGAATCGCTCCTTGGGAGCGGTTTAGGGGCTTCTTATGCTTCCTTTAGTTCGTTTCAGGTTCCCGAGACCGATTTGGAAGAGTTGGAGCGATTCCGACTCGATACATACACATTTTGGAGCCAACGGAGTAGAGGAACGATGACTCGATGCCTTGGAATCGACCCCGAGACCTCGGGACCCAATCCCGAGCCTCCGAGACCCGATCCCGAGTCCCGAGAATCGATGGGAAGCCCATGAGAAGCAAGGAGGGACCAAAAAGTTCATATTGGAGGCCTACAAGGCTCATCCCGGACGGGTATGGCCTCATCCCGTCCGGGATGAAGGAGCAAAAAGAGAAGCTGCTGTCTGTGGACCATCCCGATCGGGAAGGTGGCGTCCCGACCGGGACCGACCTCGTCCCGACCGGGACCACCCCGTCTCGGCCGGGACGGGCCACTGCTACTCCGCTTTGTTTCTTTTCTTCTCCCTTTCATTTGTAACCCTATATATACTCTTCCCTTGTTATGTTAAGCTTATGTTAGACATCAGAGACTAAACCCTAGATAATTTTAGCATAGATTAGCATAGATTAGTGTAGATTAGTCCTTAGATTATCGTTAATCTTAGATTAGTACTTGTAATTTGGGAATTCTTCAAGATCTTCACCAAGCTTGACAAACTTGGATGTTTGTTTTGGGTTCTTCCTTTTATGCAAGTTTCTTTCTTCCTTTCTTCTCTAGTATGGTATAATCTCCTCTTCCTTCTTCTTAATCTTGTTTTTACCATTCAAGTTTGATTCTTTAGTTCTTGTTTAGTGTTTTGTTCATTGTTAGATTAGTTTCTTCATGTTTATTTTGATTGTTGTTTTGATTCCTCTTGTTAGTGTTAATTCTAGATTAGATATGTTAGAGTAGTGTTCTTGCTAGGGTTAGTAAGGTGATTAGGGTGTTAATTGGATGATTAAGGGATCGTTGGAGATGTTGGTGGAAGATTTGGGTTTCCTCTTATATGATGCACATCACATGTTTGTTGAAATGCTTGATTGACTAAGTATGTACGAATGCTTGTTTTTCTTGCTTTTCTTTTGTGGGTGATAGTTGTTTCTGGGTTCGGTCCCCTCATTAAGTCGCGAGAGCCCGGTGAGGACGACCCCTAGGTCGGTCTAAGTTGCGAGAGCCCGGATTCGACCTAGGCCTATAGCGTGCTAGTAACCCCGATTGTGTTGTGTATCGCCGAGTTGGGTTTTAGGTGGAACCTCTAGGTGAGTCTAAGTTGCGAGAGCCCGGGCATCACCTAGATTACCCTACTACCTCCTTCACCTCTAGTTCTCCTTCGACCATTCCGTTACCCCTTTGACCCCGACCTAATCCTAGCCCGTTTCCTTTGATAGTTCTCTTGCTTTAGACCTAGTTTAGCCTTAGCCTCCCCTTTAGACTAGCTTGTCTCGAACCTAGTCCTAGACCGTAGCATACCTTAGTCCGACCTCCCGTCCCTGTGGATTCGACCCGACTTACCCTAGCTACCCTAGTTAGGTTTTGCCGGTTTTATTTGACGGTTGGGATTCACGACAAATCCCTCCCATCAAATTGGCGCCGTTGCCGGGGACGGCGTAGTTTAGGCTTTTGTTTGCTTAGTTTTGGACTTTGTTCTTGATTTTTGTTTTCTCTTCTCCTTGTGTATCTCTGTTTTCTTCTTGTGTGTTACTCTCCCTTCCTAGTGCCTCAAAAGCACTAGGATACTAACGTTTGCTCAAGTGCTTCTAGCTCATCCTAGGTACCAAAGCGACGTTATGGACCTGGCGCGTCCAAGCTACCATCAATCATCACGAGATAACTATGGGGCGAATTACCAAAACCCACAACTTTACCAACCATATCAACCTCATCAACAATCTTATGAACCCTCTTCTTATGGTTACCAAGAAAGTTGTCAAGGATCGTTCCCACATCCTAACAACTATCAAACACCCTCACATAACCCACAACCAAATATCCTTGAGACTTGTCAAATGTTGGCCCAAACACAAGGGAGCCAACATGAGATGATGATGTTATTGCAAAAGGGTCAACAATTGTTGTTGACTCAAATACAAGGGGTTAGGGAGGAGTTCAAGGCCCAAATAGAGGTGCAAGATGCTCGCATCAATGCACTCATGGCTCATATCACGATGTTGGCCGCTCGAACTCCACAACATGTTGAGGAAGGTTCATTTGGGCATGAAGGTCGGGTGTCTCAACCCAATCTTGAAGCTACAAATGAAGAAAAGGGGGTCGATCAAGAGACCATTGTTGAGTGTTGCTTGGGCGGTGAAGATAGGGGAAGAATAGAGGAAGTTGAGGCTTCAAGGGCCCACAATGAGGAGGGAGTTGAGCATGATTATCAAGATAGCTCTTGGGGAGCCAATGTATTGGCTATAAAGTTGGATTTGTTTGATTTTCTTCGTGATGAACCGGGTGTTGACAATCCAAACCCAAGTGAAGAGATGACCCCTCTAGGCCATATTGACAAGGTGAGTGAAAAGGAGCGCAATACTTGGGAAAAAGAAGTAGATGCCTTGGAACTTGCTTTGTATGGGAATTTGGAGGATCCTAAGCCCTCCAATGAAGAAAACTTGATGCTTTCTCCTCCTCTACCGCACTCGATGTCTAGCCCTTTGTCTTGTGAGACGATTGGTGAAGAGGATCCTTGTCGGGCGGTGGAAAAGAGTTCCACTCTCGATCCCGTAGAAGAAGCGACACCCCTAGGGTGTGATCTCCCGCATCATAATTCCGAGCATGACTCTAGACCACTATATCTACCGGATGGACATAAGAGTCGTTGCTATCATGGTTCCGAAGACCCGGAAGATCACGAGAACCCCGAGCATAATGAAGATGATCGCTTCTTCTCTCCGACTTGGAAGCTCTTGGAAGTGGCTAGGCTCGGCCATGTGAGCTTCAATGAAGATGTTGCTAGAGTATTTGGCTTAATTCTTCGAGCTCTTGATGGCTATGGAGGCGTTGTTGGTGAGAGTAATTAGTGTAAATATCTTTTTTCTTTTCTTTTGTGCTTGTAATTGTGTTTATGTTTGTGTTTAGGACTTTTTAGTTTTTGTGGAATCCTTGTAATTTGGTATTTTTGATGAGCGATGTGAGGGAGGGAATTTGATGTTGTATTTGAGCTTAATGTGATAGTTCTGAAGTGAAGATGATTCCTAGATAGGAATGGTCAATGATAGAGCTTGGATCGTGAGTATGGAAGTCGGCTTTTGAAGCTTCGGTGAAGCTTTTGGGGTTTTGGAGGTCAAGAAGACCCATCCCGGGCGGGAAGGGAGCTTTCTGACCGGGAAGGATATGCCATCCCGACCGGGAAGGAGCCGTCCCGATCGGGATGATGGTGCCGTATTTCGAGATTTCTGGAGTGTCATCCCGACCGGGATGAGGGCTTCCCGATCGGGACGGGTGTGTCATCCCGATCGGGACCATCCATCCCGACCGGGATGGTCTTTTTTCTCCTCTTTTGGCCTCTTCTTCGACATTTGAGCCCACCCAACCATTGTATACCCCCACCCAACCTCCCTCACCCATCCTTGCTCATGTCATACGACCCTTACACTTTATTTACATACCCTCACCTCATTTCTCTTCCCTTTCCACCGAGTTTCACATTGAATCCTACCCCCCCTCACACCATTACTACCTCAACCATGCGTTTTGTCGAGAATGAAGCGGAATAGCAATGATGAAAACAAGCAAGTGCCTATATTGATCTACGAGACGATGGAGCGAGTGAGTTGCTATCCTATTGGTACGGTAACTATCCTTTCTTTTCCGTCTTTTATTGCTTGTTTTCCTTTGTTTACTCCCCTTCTCTTATCATTTGTGTCATGGTGGCCTTCGAGGCCTTGGTTTATGGTTGCTCCCGACTCTCGATGACGTGACTACATCGAGAGTCATTTCAAAATCCAAGATTTACAAGTTTTTCACTCCTTTTTGTTGGATTTAGTCGGATTTAGGCGGAATTCGGGCTACGTGACTTGATTACACCTAGCCCTCCCCTCCCATTTCCTTTTATTTCCTTCTTTTTATTTTTCTTCCCCCTTCCATATCTTTTCTTGTCTCGGCCCATGGTGACTTGACTACACCCCGGCCGGACACCCTCTACCCTTTTCTTCACTTTATTTTTGATTTTTAGCTTTATTTTCGTAGTTTCTTTTCTTTTTCTTTTGTCTCTCCGCACACTATGATCGAGCATGAGGACATGGCTCGGTTTAATTGTGGGGGAGCAATATTCTATCGTAGTTAGTTTTATTTTCTTAGTTTTTTCGAAAAAAAATCTTAAAAATCCCTAAAAATTTGAAAAATTCTCACAAAAAATCAAAAAGATTTTTCTTTTGTGTGTTTTCCTTTTGTGTCATTGTGTCGTATATTTTTTTTGTGTGCGTGTTTTGCCTCCCTTTCCCTTATAGGTTGCTTTAATCACCGTTAACTTGGAAGGCTTTCAAGACTCCCGGTAACATCTTATCCCTTTTTCTTCTTTACCTCTTGCGGAGTTTGGAGGAGATTGTGATGTTGTGTGCTCGGGTGGAGCTTTGCATAGTTGTGGTTGATTTGGTGGCTTGTTTGGATGATCGGGGTGGTGTTTGTGTTGTGTTTGTGTTCGTTTTGTGTTGTTTTGTTTTGTTTTGTCTCTTTTTCTTCCATCTTCATTGTGTCTTTGTTTTGTGTTTTGTTGTGTGTCATGTGTGTAAACAGTTTTCGAAAACCCGGTTTAGAGGCTAGTGTGCAAGTGTTTACTTTCCCTTCCTAGTAGTGTAAATCGAGTCTTGGACTTTAATCTAGTAGAATGACCCTAAATCAATGATTTCGTTGGTCCTTTACCTTGAGTCCACCTAGCTTACTAGGGATTTACTACGGGATTTGCATTTTGACCATTATGACCACCCACGGTGTGAAAAGGCCTTGGTTACCGAGTCTCGTCCCTTAGGTGACCGTGTTTAGGATCGTTTGATTAGTCCAAGTTCCCCCCCTTTTTGTGAGTATAAAGGGAAGACGTCGTCCCGACATACCCATTCACCTACCTCCTACACATACCCACACAAATAAAATGCAATTTGTTGATCTCTCTTTCTTATTACTAAGGAGTGCCAAAAAGCCGAATCAAGCAAAAAAGGGCTAAGAAAAGAAAAAGAAATAAAATGAAAGAAAGAAAAGAATGAAGAAAAAGAAAAGGGCACAAAAGCCAAAAAGAAAATAGAAAAGAAGAAAAAGAATGGCATGGCAAAACAAAGAGAAAAATGCAAAAGAAGAAAGAAAATGCCAAAAGAAAACCCATCTCACAAAAAGAAATCCTCACGAAAATAAGCCTTTTTCCGACTTTTGCCGTGAAGAGCCTACCAAAGGACCGAGTCCCGAGGAAGGATGATAGCGGCATTAGTCGGTCTTCCCTCATTTTGCATGTTTTCCACCTTTTAACTTGGACTAGTTAGGCGGTCTTGGACACGGGACAACCCTCTTGGCTCACGCTAAAGGGGGCGGGGTCTCACTTACCTACAGTGTCGACTAACACCATGTTTCCTCACTTTTCCACTCCGCCGATCGTCCCGTAGTACGTTTTTAGAAAGTTAGGAGGATCTAGGTAAGTTACCAACGTTTTTGTTGCTTTATCGTCATACTATTAGGGTTTAGTTCACCTTGGTTTGTATTGCTAGCTTGGGAACGTTGTTACTTACCTCGAGTACTAAACCGGTGTTTCATTCACCGCTTTTAGAGGGAAGCGGTATTTCTTTTGTTTTGGGTGCAACCGTCTATGTGTTTGTTTGTGTGTTTGTTTGTTTATGTGTTTTGTGTCCGGATGCATCCACAGTTTTGTCGCAAGACCCAACTTGCCTTGCGGAGGGCACTTGTCCTCTAAGTGCACTCGCGTGAGTTGAAGGGGCGTAGGGTGCGCTAATACCCATTCGGCTAGTATAGTAGTTAGTTTGTGCTTACTCGAGGGCGAGTAAGGGTTAAGTGTGTGGGAGTTGATAAGTGTCATTTGTAGTGCCTATTCGTAGTGTTTTGGTCCCATTTTCCTTGTAGAATCGCTCCTTGGGAGCGGTTTAGGGGCTTCTTATGCTTCCTTTAGTTCGTTTCAGGTTCCCGAGACCGATTTGGAAGAGTTGGAGCGATTCCGACTCGATACATACACATTTTGGAGCCAACGGAGTAGAGGAACGATGACTCGATGCCTTGGAATCGACCCCGAGACCTCGGGACCTAATCCCGAGCCTCCGAGACCCGATCCCGAGTCCCGAGAATCGATGAGAAGCCCATGAGAAGCAAGGAGGGACCAAAAATTTCATATTGGAGGCCTACAAGGCTCATCCCGGACGGGTATGGCCTCATCCCGTCCGGGATGAAGGAGCAAAAAGAGAAGCTGCTGTCTGTTGACCATCCCGATCGGGAAGGTGGCGTCCCGACCGGGACCGACCTCGTCCCGACCGGGACCACCCCGTCTCGGCCGGGACGGGCCACTGCTACTCCGCTTTGTTTCTTTTCTTCTCCCTTTCATTTGTAACCCTATATATACTCTTCCCTTGTTATGTTAAGCTTATGTTAGACATCAGAGACTAAACCCTAGATAATTTTAGCATAGATTAGCATAGATTAGTGTAGATTAGTCCTTAGATTATCGTTAATCTTAGATTAGTACTTGTAATTTGGGAATTCTTCAAGATCTTCACCAAGCTTGACAAACTTGGATGTTTGTTTTGGGTTCTTCCATTTATGCAAGTTTCTTTCTTCCTTTCTTCTCTAGTATGGTATAATCTCCTCTTCCTTCTTCTTAATCTTGTTTTTACCATTCAAGTTTGATTCTTTAGTTCTTGTTTAGTGTTTTGTTCATTGTTAGATTAGTTTCTTCATGTTTATTTTGATTGTTGTTTTGATTCCTCTTGTTAGTGTTAATTCTAGATTAGATATGTTAGAGTAGTGTTCTTGCTAGGGTTAGTAAGGTGATTAGGGTGTTAATTGGATGATTAAGGGATCGTTGGAGATGTTGGTGGAAGATTTGGGTTTCCTCTTATATGATGCACATCACATGTTTGTTGAAATGCTTGATTGACTAAGTATGTACGAATGCTTGTTTTTCTTGCTTTTCTTTTGTGGGTGATAGTTGTTTGTGGGTTCGGTCCCCTCATTAAGTCGCGAGAGCCCGGTGAGGACGACCCCTAGGTCGGTCTAAGTTGCGAGAGCCCGGATTCGACCTAGGCCTATAGCGTGCTAGTAACCCCGATTGTGTTGTGTATCGCCGAGTTGGGTTTTAGGTGGAACCTCTAGGTGAGTCTAAGTTGCGAGAGCCCGGGCATCACCTAGATTACCCTACTACCTCCTTCACCTCTAGTTCTGCTTCGACCATTCCGTTACCCCTTTGACCCCGACCTAATCCTAGCCCGTTTCCTTTGATAGTTCTCTTGCTTTAGACCTAGTTTAGCCTTAGCCTCCCCTTTAGACTAGCTTGTCTCGAACCTAGTCCTAGACCGTAGCATACCTTAGTCCTACCTCCCGTCCCTGTGGATTCGACCCGACTTACCCTAACTACCCTAGTTAGGTTTTTCCGGTTTTATTTGACGGTTGGGATTCACGACAAATCCCTCCCATCAAATTGGCGCCGTTGCCGGGGACGGCGTAGTTTAGGCTTTTGTTTGCTTAGTTTTGGACTTTGTTCTTGATTTTTGTTTTCTCTTCTCCTTGTGTATCTCTGTTTTCTTCTTGTGTGTTACTCTCCCTTCCTAGTGCCTCAAAAGCACTAGGATACTAACATTTGCTCAAGTGCTTCTAGCTCATCCTAGGTACCAAAGCGACGTTATGGACCTGGCGCGTCCAAGCTACCATCAATCATCACGAGGCAACTATGGGGCGAATTACCTAAACCCACAACTTTACCAACCATATCAACCTCATCAACAATCTTATGAACCCTCTTCTTATGGTTACCAAGAAAGTTGTCAAGGATCGTTCCCACATCCTAACAACTATCAAACACCCTCACATAACCCACAACCAAATATCCTTGAGACTTGTCAAATGTTGGCCCAAACACAAGGGAGCCAACAAGAGATGATGATGTTATTGCAAAAGGGTCAACAATTGTTGTTGACTCAAATACAAGGGATTAGGGAGGAGTTCAAGGTCCAAATAGAGGTGCAAGATGCTCGCATCAATGCACTCATGGCTCATATCACGATGTTGGCCGCTCGAACTCCACAACATGTTGAGGAAGGTTCATTTGGGCATGAAGGTCGGGTGTCTCAACCCAATTTTGAAGCTACAAATGAAGAAAAGGGGGTCGATCAAGAGACCATTGTTGAGTGTTGCTTGGGCGGTGAAGATAGGGGAAGAATAGAGGAAGTTGAGGCTTCAAGGGCCCACAATGAGGAGGGAGTTGAGCATGATTATCAAGATAGCTCTTGGGGAGCCAATGTATTGGCTATAAAGTTGGATTTGTTTTATTTTCTTCGTGATGAACCGGGTGTTGACAATCCAAACCCAAGTGAAGAGATGACCCCTCTAGGCCATATTGACAAGGTGAGTGAAAAGGAGCGCAATACTTGGGAAAAAGAAGTAGATGCCTTGGAACTTGCTTTGTATAGGAATTTGGAGGATCCTAAACCCTCCAATGAAGAAAACTTGATGCTTTCTCCTCCTCTACCGCACTCGATGTCTAGCCCTTTGTCTTGTGAGACGATTGGTGAAGAGGATCCTTGTCGGGCGGTGGAAAAGAGTTCCACTCTCGATCCCGTAGAAGAAGCGACACCCCTAGGGTGTGATCTCCCGCATCATAATTCCGAGCATGACTCTAGACCACTATACCTACCGGATGGACATAAGAGTCGTTGCTATCATGGTTCCGAAGACCCGGAAGATCACGAGAACCCCGAGCATAATGAAGATGATCGCTTCTTCCTTCCGACTTGGAAGCTCTTGGAAGTGGCTAGGCTCGGCCATGTGAGCTTCAATGAAGATGTTGCTAGAGCATTTGACTTACTCCTTCGAGCTCTTGATGGCTATGGAGGCGTTGTTGGTGAGAGTAATTAGTGTAAATATCTTTTTTCTTTTCTTTTGTGCTTGTAATTGTGTTTATGTTTGTGTTTAGGACTTGTTAGTTTTTGTGGAATCCTTGTAATTTGGTATTTTTGATGAGCGATGTGAGGGAGGGAATTGGATGTTGTATTTGAGCTTAATGTCATAGGTGTGAAGTGAAGATGATTCCTAGAGAGGAATGGTCAATGATAGAGCTTGGATCGTGAGTATGGAAATCGGCTTTTGAAGCTTCGGTGAAGCTTTTGGGGTTTTGGAGGTCAAGAAGACCCATCCCGGGCGGGAAGGGAGCTTCCTGACCGGGAAGCATATGCCATCTCGACCGGGAAGGAGCCGTCCCGATCGGGATGATGGTGCCGTATTTCGAGATTTCTGGACTGTCATCCCGACCGGGATGAGGGCTTCCCGATCGGGACGGGTGTGTCATCCCGATCGGGACCATCCATCCCGACCGGGATGGTCTCTTTTCTCCTCTTTTGGCCTCTTCTTCGACATTTGAGCCCACCCAACCATTGTATACCCCCACCCAACCTCCCTCACCCATCCTTGCTCATGTCATACGACCCTTACACTTTATTTACATACCCTCACCTCATTTCTCTTCCCTTTCCACCGAGTTTCACATCGAATCCTACCCCCCCTCACACCATTACTACCTCAACCATGCGTTTTGTCGAGAATGAAGCGGAATAGCAATGATGAAGACAAGCAAGTGCCTATATTGATCTACGAGATGATGGAGCGAGTGAGTTGCTATCCTATTGGTACGGTAACTATCCTTTCTTTTCCGTCTTTTATTGCTTGTTTTCCTTTGTTTACTCCCCTTCCCTTATCATTTGTGTCATGGTGGCCTTCGAGGCCTTTGTTTATGGTTGCTCCCGACTCTCAATGACGTGACTACATCGAGAGTCATTTCAAAATCCAAGATTTACAAGTTTTTCACTCCTTTTTGTTGGATTTAGTCGGATTTAGGCGGAATTCGGGCTAGGTGACTTGATTACACCTAGCCCTCCCCTCCCATTTCCTTTTATTTCCTTCTTTTTATTTTTCTTCCCCCTTCCATATCTTTTCTTGTCTCGGCCCATGGTGACTTGACTACACCCCGGCCGGACACCCTCTACCCTTTTCTTCACTTTATTTTTGATTTTTAGCTTTATTTTCGTAGTTTATTTTCTTTTTCTTTTGTCTCTCCGCACACTACGATCGAGCATGAGGACATGGCTCGGTTTAAGTGTGGGGAAGCGATATTCTATCGTAGTTAGTTTTATTTTCTTAGTTTTTTCGAAAAAAAATCTTAAAAATCCCTAAAAATTTGAAAAATTCTCACAAAAAATCAAAAAGATTTTTCTTTTGTGTGTTTTCCTTTTGTGTCATTGTGTCGTATATTTTTTTTGTGTGCGTGTTTTGCCTCCCTTTCCCTTATAGGTTGCTTTAATCACAGTTAACTTTGGAAGGCTTTCAAGACTCCCGGTAACATCTTATCCCTTTTTCTTCTTTACCTCTTGCGGAGTTTGGAGGAGATTGTGATGTTGTGTGCTCGGGTGGAGCTTTGCATAGTTGTGGTTGATTTGGTGGCTTGTTTGGATGATCGGGGTGGTGTTTGTGTTGTGTTTGTGTTCGTTTTGTGTTGTTTTGTTTTGTTTTGTCTCTTTTTCTTCCATCTTCATTGTGTCTTTGTTTTGTGTTTTGTTGTGTGTCATGTGTGTAAATAGTTTTCGAAAACCCGGTTTTGAGGCTAGTGTGCAAGTGTTTACTTTCCCTTTCTAGTAGTGTAAATCGAGTCTTGGACTTTAATCTAGTAGAATGACCCTAAATCAATGATTTCGTTGGTCCTTTACCTTGAGTCCACCTTGCTTACTAGGGATTTACTACGGGATTTGCATTTTGACCATTATGACCACCCACGGTGTGAAAAGGCCTTGGTTACCGAGTCTCGTCCCTTAGGTGACCGTGTTTAGGATCGTTTGATTAGTCCAAGTTCCCCCCTTTTTGTGAGTATGAAGGGAAGACGTCGTCCCGACATACCCATTCACCTACCTCCTACACATACCCACACAAATAAAATGCAATTTGTTGATCTCTCTTTCTTATTACTAAGGAGTGCCAAAAAGCCGCATCAAGCAAAAAAGGGCTAAGAAAAGAAAATGAAAGAAAATGAAAGAAAGAAAAGAATGAAGAAAAAGAAAAGGGCACAAAAGCCAAAAAGAAAATAGAAAAGAAGAAAAAGAATGGCATGGCAAAACAAAGAGAAAAATGCAAAAGAAGAAAGAAAAGGCCAAAAGAAAACCCATCTCACAAAAAGAAATCCTCACGAAAATAAGCCTTTTTCCGACTTTTGCCGTGAAGAGCCTACCAAAGGACCGAGTCCCGAGGAAGGATGATAGCGGCATTAGTCGGTCTTCCCTCATTTTGCATGTTTTCCACCTTTTCACTTGGACTAGTTAGGCGGTCTTGGACACGGGACAACCCTCTTGGCTCACGCTAAAGGGGGCGGGGTCTCACTTACCTACATTGTCGACTAACACCGTGTTTCCTCACTTTTCCACTCCGCCGATCGTCCCGTAGTACGTTTTTAGAAAGTTAGGAGGACCTAGGTAAGTTACCAACGTTTTTGTTGCTTTATCGTCATAATATTAGGGTTTAGTTCACCTTGGTTTGTATTGCTAGCTTGGGAACGTTGTTACTTACCTCGAGTCCTAAACCGGTGTTTCATTCACCGCTTTTAGAGGGAAGCAGTATTTCTTTTGTTTTGGGTGCAACCGTCTATGTGTTTGTTTGTGTGTTTGTTTGTTTATGTGTTTTGTGTCCGGATGCATCCACTGTTTTGTCGCAAGACCCAATTTGCCTTGCGGAGTGCACTTGTCCTCTAAGTGCACTCGCGTGAGTTGAAGGGGCGTAGGGTGCGCTAATACCCATTCGGCTAGTATAGTAGTTAGTTTGTGCTTACCCGAGGGCGAGTAAGGGTTAAGTGTGGGGGAGTTGATAAGTGTCATTTGTAGTGCCTATTTCGTAGTGTTTTGGTCCCATTTTCCTTGTAGAATCGCTCCTTGGGAGCGGTTTAGGGGCTTCTTATGCTTCCTTTAGTTCGTTTCAGGTTTCCGAGAATGATTTGGAAGAGTTGGAGCGATTCCGACTCGATACATACACATTTTGGAGCCAACGGAGTAGAGGAACGATGACTCGATGCCTTGGAATCGACCCCGAGACCTCGGGACCCAATCCCGAGCCTCCGAGACCCGATCCCGAGTCCCGAGAATCGATGGGAAGCCCATGAGAAGCAAGGGGGGACCAAAAAGTTCATATTGGAGGCCTACAAGGCTCATCCCGGACGGGTATGGCCTCATCCCGTCCGGGATGAAGGAGCAAAAAGAGAAGCTGCTGTCTGTTGACCATCCCGATCGGGAAGGTGGCGTCCCGACCGGGATCGACCTCGTCCCGACCGGGACCACCCCGTCTCGGCCGGGACGGGCCACTGCTACTCCGCTTTGTTTCTTTTCTTCTCCCTTTTATTTGTAACCCTATATATACTCTTCCCTTGTTATGTTAAGCTTATGTTAGACATCAGAGACTAAACCCTAGATAATTTTAGCATAGATTAGTGTAGATTAGTCCTTAGATTATCGTTAATCTTAGATTAGTACTTATAATTTGGGAATTCTTCAAGATCTTCACCAAGCTTGACAAACTTGGATGTTTGTTTTGGGTTCTTCCATTTATGCAAGTTTCTTTCTTCCTTTCTTCTCTAGTATGGTATAATCTCCTCTTCCTTCTTCTTAATCTTGTTTTTACCATTCAAGTTTGATTCTTTAGTTCTTGTTTAGTGTTTTGTTCATTGTTAGATTAGTTTCTTCATGTTTATTTTGATTGTTGTTTTGATTCCTCTTGTTAGTGTTAATTCTAGATTAGATATGTTAGAGTAGTGTTCTTTCTAGGGTTAGTAAGGTGATTAGGGTGTTAATTGGATGATTAAGGGATCGTTGGAGATGTTGGTGGAAGATTTGGGTTTCCTCTTATATGATGCACATCACATGTTTGTTGAAATGCTTGATTGACTAAGTATGTACGAATGCTTGTTTTTCTTGCTTTTCTTTTGTGGGTGACAGTTGTTTGTGGGTTCGGTCCCCTCATTAAGTCGCGAGAGCCCGGTAAGGACGACCCCTAGGTCGGTCTAAGTTGCGAGAGCCCAGATTCGACCTAGGCCTATAGCGTGCTAGTAACCCCGATTGTGTAGTGTATCGCCGAGTTGGGTTTTAGGTGGAACCTCTAGGTGAGTCTAAGTTGCGAGAGCCCGGGCATCACCTAGATTACCCTACTACCTCCTTCACCTCTAGTTCTCCTTCGACCATTCCGTTACCCCTTTGACCCCGACCTAATCCTAGCCCGTTTCCTTTGATATTTCTCTTGCTTTAGACCTAGTTTAGCCTTAGCCTCCCCTTTAGACTAGCTTGTCTCGAACCTAGTCCTAGACCGTAGCATACCTTAGTCCGACCTCCCGTCCCTGTGGATTCACCCGACTTACCCTAGCTACCCTAGTTAGGTTTTGCCCGTTTTATTTGACGGTTGGGATTCACGACAAATCCCTCCCATCAGTCACCCTGCCTAAGTCCACTCTTCCCTTTAAAGAACCCATGTGAATACCCATTAACCTTAATAGAGAACCAAGACCCCTTAATACATGCCATAACCCAATTAATAAAATTTGGAGGAAAATTCAACCCCTTAAGCATGTCATGAATAAATATCCATTGTAAGGAATCAAAGGCTTTCATGAGATCCACCTTCATTAGGCATCTTAGAGTAAGGTATTTCCTATCATAATTCATAACCAATGATTGTGAGAGTGCAATATTCTCATGAATACATCTTCCTTTAACAAACGTTGCTTGCTCCCATCCCACAATTCTCTCCATAATTCTTTGCATCCTATGTGTGAGTAGCTTGATGATAGTTTTGTAAAAAACTGAACAGCACGATATAGGTCTATAATAAAAAACTGTTTGACAGATATCCTTCTTAGGTATTAAAGTAATAAAGGTTGTATTAGCTTGTTTAATCATTGTAGTTTTCCTGAAAAATTCCAAAACCGCATTGCAGAAGTCCTTCCTAATAATGCTCCAGGTTGACTTGAAAAATTCAGAGGAAAACCCATCAGGCCCAGGGCTTCTATCAGAGCCAATTGAGAACACCACTCTCCTGATCTCCTCCTGAATAGGTATTCTAGTTATGTCATCCCAGTTCTCTTGTTTAACTATATCTCCCCTTCTAATTACATCATCATTCAAATCAGAGATTTCATGCTCAGTACCAAGCAGCTCTTCATAATAATCCACAAAAGCTTGAGCAACATTATCTAATCCCTTCCTATTACATCCCTTACTGTCAATAATATTACTTATAACTTGCTGCTGCCTTCTGTCCTTAATTTTTGCATGAAAATAGGTAGTAGATTCATCCCCAAACTACACTCTATCCATCTTAGAACGCTGTCTAAGAATACTTAACTCAGCTTCAACTAGCTGATTATATATATTCAAAAGCCTTTGTTCTTTTTCAATTAGACTAGCAGATTGAGGCTGTAATTGCATCTGCATCTGGCAGTCCATAATCTGACTTTTAGTTTCAGTAATTCTTAAGCCCACTTTGGTAAAATTATTCTTATCCATTTGCTTAAGGGCTTGCTTTACATTTTTAAGCTTACCAAACAACTGGAACCCAGCTGTACCTTTGACTGGTAATCTCCAAGCCTCCTGTACTACCTGATGATAATTAGGGTGTTTAACCCAACAATTCAGAAAGCTAAATCTCCTTATAATCCTATCCCCCTCAGATAGAGTGACAAGAATTGGAGAATGATACGAGATTCCTGTAGGCAGATAATTGACAGTTGAAGCAGGCAACTCATTGACCCAAGCATTGTTTACCAAAACCCTATCTAATTTAGACCTGACTCTATCATCAGGACCTTGGTTATTAGTCCAATTAAGTGAATTCGCATCCCTGACCAAGCAATTCACCAAACCATTGTCCATAATACTTTGGTTAAAATCATCCATATCCTCTTCATCAGGAGCTTGTCTTCCAATCTTCTCTTCAACAGTTCTTACGATGTTAAAGTCTCCCATAATAATCCACTTATTTTGAGAGTTGATTTGCTTAATAACATTCAAAAGATCAATTCTATCACTTCCCTTATTATAACCATAAACTGAAGTCATATGTATCCCAATGCTAGAGCCAAAATGATAGATATGGCTATGAAGAAGTTGAACATGGGAATGCAAAATGTCTACTTTCACAGTGGCAGGATTCCAAATCAATCATATCCTCCCATTATAGTGGTGTTGATATTTCCTTACAACCTTATAATTATGAAAAAACTTTCTAATAGTAGTAGAAGCTTTATTCTCCTTTATTCTGGTCTCTAAAAGGCCCAAAACATCTATGTTATTAGCAGAAATGAAATTAATAATTTCCCTAATCTTTACCTCCTCATTACTCCCTCTAATATTCCAAGTAGAGATTCTCATTTAAAAATATCTGGGGGAATGTCCTCCTCTACTGGTGGAAACAGTTCTGCAGTTCCCTCATCATTCCTATTCTGAAAAAGTTCATATCTGTTAGCATGCAATAGTTCCAGCTTCACCTTCTTTTCCATATGTAAGGTTGAGAAA
Organism: Agrostemma githago; assembly: GCA_958450325.1. NCBI lineage: Eukaryota > Viridiplantae > Streptophyta > Magnoliopsida > Caryophyllales > Caryophyllaceae > Agrostemma > Agrostemma githago. Next base: position 37,696,877 of record OY288260.1, on the reverse strand, counting down.
CCACTCTTCCCTTGACCTGAATGCTTTATTACAGTAAAAGCATCCAAGGATTTGGAAGGAGAGACCTCCTTTTGGTCCAATTCCTCAACATCGTGGACTAATCCATCAATTTCACCAAGAATCAGGTTGTCCAGTTTTCCCAATTCCTCCCCTCCAATTGAATTATGAGTGGAAATTGGTTCCTTCTCCACCTCCTTCTCCTGGTCCTTCTTCTTGACAGGTGTATAACGTGTAGCTGCAGGAGCAATCTTTCTCTCTTTCTTACAAGTCTCCTTCTCATGCCCCAACTTCCCACAACCAGAACAAACTTAAGGCAGCCATTCATAGACAATATTTTGCACCAATTTGCCAGAGAACGGAGTATTTATTGTAATAGTTTCAGGAAGGTCTTTGGCAACATCTACTTCCACCATTACCCTAGCAAAAGACAATCTATCTTTAAAATTTGTGGTCGCATTTACAAACATCGGTTTCCCAATTTGGCTTGCCATCTTACTCAGAACTGTTTCAGTCCATAAGTAAGGGTCCAAATCAGGGAACAAGACCCATGTAGGCACCACTGAAACTCTATCCATCTCCTGAGAGAAATATGGAGACCATTGATTCAACAATAGGGTGTTTTTCCCTACTTGCCATGGCCCCCCTTTCAACACCATGTCCATTTCACCCGTACTCTTGAAATGAAAAGAGAACCGCCCCTTTTTGTAGTAATGTACCAGTGGCAAAGCAATATGATTCCAGTTCTTCATTACATATTCATTGACCTCAGCCAGAGTAGGTCGACCTCCTATGATAATCCCCATTAATGTATTCTTCCAAACATGCAGCTCAGATTCGAAGTCCTCATGGTCAATCTGAACCTCAACCGCTGTTGCATATATATAGTAATCATCAAAGTAGAGCTTCAACCCCAACTTCTGGTCCTTGACCTTTCCAGCCCAATTCTGAGCAGCAGCACTCGTCGAGACTAGGGTGACCGGCTGTTCCGTAGTACCCTGAGCCCCAGTTGAATTAAGAATTACCGGCTGTTCCGTAGTATCATTAATTCCAGAGATCAGAATGACCGACTGTTCCGTAGTACCCTGATCTCCATTTGATTCCCCTGCCACACTTTGACTGCCAGTAGAATTCAGGGTGACTGGTTGTTCCGTTGTACCCTGAGTTCTACCAATCATCACCTTTTCTCTTACTATAGCTTTCTCCTTTTGTTTCTCATGCGATGATGTACTATTTCCTGTGAAATGGATCGCTGATTTGAGTGCAAGATCAATTAAATCATTGATAACATTCTTACCCTGTTTTCCAGCCTCTTGTTCCTCCTCTAGATCCTCCGATTTCGTACTATTTGATCGGGTTTCCTGATCCTGATCATATTTCTGTGATTGCGTGTTCTTCCTTGGCCGTCGTCGTCCTCTACCTCTCGGCGCCGTCGTATTCAGCATCCCGGCGATTATTATTATTATTATTATTATTATTATTATTATTACTATTATTGTTATTATTTTGTTTTTGTTTTTGTTTTTGTTATTGTTATTGTTATTGTTCTTTGTTGTTGTTGTTGTTATAATGATATCATTTCATTGATTTTAATGAAATTACAAAGATGCAAAAGTTCTAACACACTAAACTTTACGACTTCTCTATAATCCTAACATACTTAGGATTGTGCTTTTGTGTATAAAATCTAGTTGATACAACAAACTGAATCTGCCGAACAATAACGTTCTCTGATGCTATTGAAGAAGTAAAGAGTCTAGCATTTCTCTCCTTCCAATTCATGTAGACTGTAGCAGCCATACTGACCTGAAACCAGATTGCTTTCCAATGCTTTCTCTTGTGATGATTAGCAGCCTAAAACAACATATTACGCAGTTCATTTTTAGGGAAAGAAGTACTCATCCATTGCTGTATACTCTTCCATATACTGGCAGAGAATGAACAGGAAAAAAAAAAGATGTTGAACAGTTTCTTCATCCTTTTGACATAAGCAACACCTGTTTGCCAATTGAAAACCTTTTTGCTGCAACTTGTCCACGGTTGGGAGTTGATTTTGGCCCGCTAGAGTATTATTATTATTATTATTATTATTTATATTTTTTTTAAGGGTAGAAAATGAGACCGATCTTACAAAGTTACATCCACTATAATTCTCAACCAACTACTTTAAATACTCATTTTGATTCCTCTACTCCTTAATCTCATAGTAACTTCAAACTTAATATGATTAACTATGCTACTAGAAGACCTATGAGCATTGTTAAATATTCTAGCATTCCTCTCAAGCCATATATGGTACAAAGTAGCAGCTATTGCAGCAGAAAACCAACTGTTGTTCCAATGTTTCATCTTCTTCCTGTTTGTACTCCATCGTAGCTTAATCTGTAACTTGCAGCTTCTTCCTCTTATTTGTAACCAGCTTATCACCTCATTCCACACCTTCTTAGCATAACAGCATTCAAAGAATAAGTGAGAATGATTCTCATTAGCTTTCAGGCACAAGTAGCACCTATTCACAAAGCACATTCCTCTCTGTTGTAAATTATCAATACTTGCAAGCTTCCCTTGCGCTGCCATTAATGTTATAAACCCATGCTTAGGGATCACATTCTGCCCATTAATACCCTTAAGCCAAATCTTCTTAGCGAATTTCTTCCAAAACCATTCGTATGCCTTCTGCACCTGGAATTTCCCCTTTTCCTGCCATTCCTATAACAGGCCCTGTACTTGTGTGACATCTCCAACAACATCCATCAACTCTTGTTTAACCTTAATAATGCACTTTATGGTGGATGTATGCCTTTCTTCCTTATGTATTTCCCAAATTGTTCTAGCCCCAAGTATGTAGTGCTTCGTCCAATCTAGCCATATTCCTTTATCATCCTTCATAATCTTCCATGTCCATTGACAAATCATAGCTTTGTTCCAAGCTACAATCTCTTTTATGCAGAACCCTCCTTCAATCCAAGGCGAGCATACACTTCCCCAGCTCTTAAGCTGCATGCTTCTCTTATTCCCTGTGCCATTCCAGAAGTAAGACCTGCAAAGTTTATCAATCTTTTCCAACACATTTAAAGGCAATAAGGTGTTAGCACTCCAATAATTCATGGTCCCAAATATCACAGAGTTAATTAGATCCATTCTTCCAGCATAAGATAAAGAATTAGCGGCCCAACCAGTAATAAAGCCACTAATCTTATCAATCAAAGTTAAGTAGTGCTCCGGTCTGTTGGTAACAACATTCAAGGGAATTCCAAGATATTTACAAGGAAAGCTCTCCAACTTTAATCCAGTATCCTGCAGAATTTGGTCCCGAATATCATTATGCATCCTACCACAATAAATGGCAGTCTTCTCTCCATTGACTTGCAGGCCAGATTCTCGATTAAACCTATCCAGATCAGTAGTGATAGCTTTCACTGAAGGGACATCACCTCTGGTGAAAACCATGAGGTCGTCAGCAAAAATAAGGTGATTAATCTTAATTTTACTACACTTAGGATGGAAGGAGACATTAGGCAAAGTAGCACTCTGCTTAAAATGCCTAGATAGTACTTCCATTCCCAGAACAAACAGATAAGGAGACAATGGGTCTCCTTGTCTTATGCCACTCTTACCTTTAAAGAACCCTTTAGACAACCCATTCACCTTTATAGAGAACCAAGATCCTTGAATACATGCTTTTATCCCATTATTAAACTCTTTAGGAAAATTAAAGTGCACCATCATATTATCCAGTAATTTTCGTTGCAAGGAGTCAAACGCCTTCCTTAAATCGATCTTCATGAGGCATCGTGGAGTTATATATTTCCTGTTGTAATTCTTAATAAGCGCTTGTGAAACCGCAATGTTCTCATGAATGCTTCTACCTTTAATAAAGGCGGCCTGCTCCCGCCCTATGATTTTGTGTATAACCAACTGCAATCTCCTAGTTAAAATCTAGCTAATGGTCTTGTAAAGAACATAACAACAAGATAAAGGCCTAAAGTCTAACACAGAAGAGCATACCTGCTTCTTAAGTATAAGAGTAATGAGGGTGGTATTAGCTTGTTTAATCAATTTTCCTTTCTGAAAGAATTCCTTTATAGCATCAAAAAAATCGCTCTTAATGATCTTCCAAGATGCCTTAAAAAAACTTGATGAGAATCCATTAGGCCCAGGACTCTTGTTTGAACCAATAGAGAAAACCATTTTCCTAATCTCTTCCTCATTAGGATGATTTAGAAGCTGCTCCCAATCCTCCTCCTGTACCTTATTGCTATCCATCATACTGCTTTTATCAATAATATCAACCTTCTTTTCCTTGCCCAACAATTCTTTATAATAATCTATAATACTGTTTGTCACCTCATCCAAACCTTCTCTATGTCTCCCCTTATGATCAGTAATATTGCCTATAACTTGCTGTTGTCGCCTCTCCTTAATTCGAGCATGGAAATAAGCAGTAGCATCATCATCCTTAGAAATATTTTTCATTTTTGCTCTCTTCCTATTGATGCTCAGTTCTGCTTTTTTAAGTGTTTTCCATTCCTCCAAAATCCCATTCTCCTCATCAATCAAGCGCCTAGAAAGGGGGTCCATCTTTAGTTCCTGTTGACATTCCTCCAACTTCCTTTCTAAATCATGGATTCTTTTGCCAACATCAGAGAAATTATTCCTATGCATTTCTTTAAGAGCCATTTTAACATTTTTTAGCTTACAAAACAGTTTATATCCAGCAATTCCACAGACTCTTTTATCCCAAGCTTCCTGTACTAACCTCTGATAATCAGGATATTCCGTGCAGCAATTTAAAAACCTAAACCTCCTATTACTTTTTTTTACCATTCAAAACTTTCACCCATATAGGTGAGTGATCTGAAATCCCAGTAGTAAAATAAGTAACTGGAATCAGGAAAGCTAACAGACCAATTCAAGTTAACCTAAACCCTATCAAGTCTTGTCCAAACTCTATCAACAGCCTCTTGCTTATTTGTCCAAGTATACTCACAACCTTGGCCATTAAGTTCTTGTATCTTACAATCAGCAATGCAGGCATTTAATGCCTGCATTTCCCCTAAATCTGGTGCAACCCCTCCAATCTTCTCATCACTTTTCCTAACAATGTTAAAATCCCCAAGTATAATCCATTCTTGCACTTGCCTGCTAATATTTATAAGCTTATTCCAGAGATTATCTCTACCATTAGCATCATTAAATCCATAAACAAAAGTAACCTCCATCATATTATTCGTTGCATAATGAACCACCTGACAATGAATAAATTGTTCATTAGTCTCAATCTTAGATACACTTACATTATTTGGATTCCATACAACCCATATCCTCAAATTATAATGATTACTATAGTTAGTCACCACCTTATAGTTCTTGAACTTTCCCCTAATAATTGCAGACGCCTTCTTTTCCTTAACTCTAGTTTCCATAATACCAATAATATCCATCCCCTTGTCCCTCATAAGCTTTAAAATTTCATTCTGTTTAACGACCTCATTGCAACCTCTAATATTCCAGGACCTAATATTCATTGAATGATATCAGGTGGTACTTCCTCCTCTACTGGAGGGTACAAGTCCCCTCCCTTCTGTAATATCACCGTGATTCCAGCATTAACCTAAAGTAGTTCATATCTATTAGGGGAATGGAGTGGATCAAGTTCATCTTTCCTCTTCTCATCATAGTCAATATTGGAGCCTTTCACCTTGAAGCCTATCCCCATGCATCCTGAGCGCCTTAAAACAGGTATAAATTCAGAATCAGATACAGTGTAAGCATCCGGACCTAGCCTCAAGCATTCTGAATCCTCTGCTGCCTTAGACTGATCTAAATTCTGATTCATACCTATTGAACTACCGCCTAGCACTGGGGGTTCTGAGCCAGTGATAATCAGGCCTCCAATAGACTCTTTCCCAAGGGATCCTTGATGTATATATTACAGTAGGATTAGAATTTAAATTCCCATCCTCTGAGGTACCACCTAGCCCTTGAGAGTTCACCTTCTTTGGTGTGTATCTCTGTAATTGAGATGCACCCTTCTCCTTGCTTGCCTTTAGCTTTTCCTTCTTACAATTTTGAACAACATGCCCAAGCTTCCCACACCCTTTACAGAAGTATGGGAGCCATTCATACTCTATCCTTGAATTATTTTCCCAGCATGGAATATTCATAGTGACAGCCTCTGGTAACTTAGCAGAAACATCTACCTCTACCATTACCCTGGCAAAGGATAGACGCTCCTTATAAGTCGTAGTAGTATCCGCATACAGTGGTGTACCCACATTGCTCTCCATTTTACTCAGCATAGTCTCCGACCATAGATAAGGATCTAGGTTAGGAAACAGTATCCAGATAGGTACCCTCAAAATTTTGTCCATCTCCTGTGAGAACAAAGGGCTCCATTGCTTCAAGATTAGCGAATTCCTTCCTATCAGCGAAGGACCTCCTCTTAGAACATGATTCATCTCCTTCTGATTCTTGAGTCGGAATGAAAACCATCCTTTTTTGAAATATTGAACCACCGGCGTTACATTGCTCCAATTTTTGTTAACAAAATCTGTCATCTGCTTCAATGTAGGTTTAGCTCCTATAACATTCCCCATCAGCGTATAATTCCACAATTCAAGTTCGTGCTCAAAATCCTCTATCTCAATGTCAATCTCCGTGGAATTTGCACTATTCTGATCAAAATACAATCCCATCCCTATTTTTGTTTCCTTAGTTACAGTAAACCCAAGAATTAGGTGCCTCCTTGTTACCCATCTCAATAACTCCTCCATCTATGACGTTGTCCTTTCCCTTAATAGAAGCAGACTGAATCTGTCCCAAATTTGGCTCAATATTGGTATTTTCTGTATTAATAGTAGAATTCTCACTTGTAGTGTTATTATTATTATTTTATTTTTTTTATTATAAACCAGAACTTGTATTAAGATCGAAACAAATTACAAGAAGTTAGTGGGTAGCCGAGATACTATCTGGGCACCCACTCCTTTAGCAATAGAAAAACTAAGACGAGTAAAAATAAAAGCAGCTGCGCGAGCTCCCGCGTCCTGAGAGATAGAGAATTTCTGAATCCCCTTGAGTAAAGCAGCGGCCTCCGCGTCGATTTCCCCTAGAGAAGAGAAAGAGAAAGGTAGGAACCCATACACAGTCTTGGTGCACAAATCTCCATACTTGGCGCACTTGCGCTGAGTAGCATCAGCGACCGGGCGACCAGGTAGAAAATCAGACATCGCAGACTGAGTCAAAAGGGACGACCCCGTCAGATCGACACACACATCATGGCCCCTATCCCAGGAATAAAGAAGCAAATCCGCCGGGAGTAGGGGCCTGTCGTGCCCATCAATCAAACCGACATCTACCTCCTTACCAGCCGAAATACCAGATCGGAAGCAGATATCCAAAAGGGTGTCGCGAACCAGGTTGTGTCTATGCTTAATACCAACGGTACCAGCACACGACACAGCATGATCTCCAAAAATGTCCCCCTCAAAAACTCGGGAACAAGCAGAACAAGGCTTAGGTACCGGGAACAAAGGGACACCCAACCGATAGCTAAGGACAGAGCGATAAGTCCTCCAATTCATGGTCTCTCCCAGCCCGGAGTTAGGTACCGCGCACAACCAATCAGACGTGTGAGCACCCTGCAGAGACTTCCACAAAGCCACCTGTCGTTGAGTCAAGGAGAAAACCGATTCTAAAGAAGCAGCAACCTTCGTGAAATATATATCTGCCAATTTCTTCATGAGTTTGGGGGCAGCGACTTCACTAGGATTACGGAAAAGGTCAGAACGGATGGTCTCGCTAAACACAGCCAAGGCCGCATCGAAGGTCGGCCCGGGAGTAGAGACAGCTGAAGGCCGAAGGAGCATAGCCTGCAACTCAGAGGACTGAAGGCGAGTAGCCAAAAAGGCATAGTGCAGGACATCCCCGACGCTGTACACACCCAACCCTCCGAAATTAAAGGGCAGTGTGGAAAGACGCCACTGCCAGTCCCCGAACCCGGGGCCGGACGCGGTGACAATGCATTCCAGGCTAGACCACAATGCGGCATCAAAGGTCTTAGCCGAGTCGAAGACCGTAAGGGGAAAGGTTCGTAGAGAGAAAGAAAGCTTAGAAATACCGGCACAAGCACGAAGTAATAACAGCTCGCACTGTGGGTCCTCAATCCTGGCAACCGAATCCATAAGCTCAATGGTTCTCGTAACTCTCTTCGCCACAAGCTCACTGCTGAAAGTACGGCAGATACTGACGGGGCCACCAAGAACTTTGACGTTGATAAGTGTAGTTTGTAGTGCCTAATTTGCTGTGTTTTGGTCCCATTTTCCTTGTGGAATCGCTCCTTGGGAGCGGTTTATGGGCTACTTATGCTTCCTCTAGCTCGTTTCAGGTTCTCGAGACCATTCATGAAGAGTTGGAGCGATTCCGACTCAATACATACACTTTTTGGAGCCAACAAAGTGAAGGAACGATCACTCGATGACTTGGATTCGACCCCAAGACCTTGGGAAGCGATCCCGAGTATCTTAGACTTGATCCCGACTCCCGAGAATCGGTGAGAAGCCCATGAGAACCAAGGAGGGACCTTAAAGATCATATTGGAGGCCTACAAGACTCATCCCCGACGGGAAGGACCTCATCCCGTCCGGGATAAGGTGCAAAAAAGCGATAGCCTCTGTCCTGGGTCCATCCCGACCGGGACCACCTCATTCCGACCGGGAAAAGCAATAACACAGCCTGGTGTTATTGATAACACAGTCCGGTGTTATGCTTGATCCCGACCGGGAAGATAGCTTCCCGACCGAGAAGGATGGCCCATCCCGATCGGGACCATTCCTTCCCGATCGGGAAGAAGTGCTGTAGCCCGCAATTGCTTCTTTCCTTCTCCTTATTCATTGTAACCCTATATATACCCCCCTCTTGTAATCTTATGGAATGTTCTTCACTACCCACTAAACCCTAGACTACTTTAGCATAGATTAGCTTAGATTAGAGTAGATTAGTCGGTAATTAGTCCTTAATCTTAGTTTAGTCTTGTATTAAGGGAATTCTTGAAGAATCCATCCAAGATTGACAACCTTGGTTGATGTATTTGGGTTTTCTTATGAATACAAGTTTCAATCTTCCTTTCATCTTGTTAGTAGGTATAATCTTCTTTTCCCGTCTCTTAATCTTGTTTTATCATTAAAGTTTGAATCTTTGTTCATTATATTGTTCATTGCCCATTGTTTTCACTAGTTTCATTATGTATGTTTTGTTGGTTGTGTTGATTCCTCTTGTTCTTGTTAGTTTTAGCTTAGTTATGTTTGAGTAGACTCTTGCTAGGGTTAGTAGGGGATTTGGATGTTCAATGGATGATTAAGGGTTTGTTGGAGATGTTGGTGGAAGTTTTGGGTTTCCTCTTGGTTAGATGCATGGAACATGTTTGATGAAATTCTTGAATGACATGTAGATGCATATGCTTGTTTTTCTTGCCTTTTCTCTTGTGGGTGGTGGTTTGCTCGTGGGTTTGGTTCCCTCACTACGTAGCGAGAGCCCGGTGAGGACGATTCCTAGGTCGGTCTACGTAGCGAGAGCCCGGACGTGACCTAGGCTACGAAAGCACGCTAGTAACCCCGTTTGTCATATGTTTCGCTAAGATGGGTTCTAGCAAGAACCTCTAGGTCGGTCTACGTAGCGAGAGCCTGGACTACACCTAGATAACCCGACTACCCCTTCACCTTAGCTCCTCCTTGACCATTCTATCAGCCCTTGAACCCGACCTAATCCTAGCCCTTTTCCTTATTTGTTTTCTCCGTCACCTTAGTCATAGTCTTAGCCTTCTCCCCTTCCTATCATTCTAGTTTAGCTTAGTTCGTTGACCTAGTCTCGTATTTGGGTAGACCTAGTCTAGACACCTTTTACCGTCCCCGTGGATTCGACCCGACTTACCCTATCTACGTGTTAGGTGTAGTTGGTTATTATTTGAGGGTGGGGATCCACGGCAAATCCTTACCATCAATTTGGCGTCTTTGTCGGGGACGGTGCTAGTTTAGACTTTGTTTTCCTAGTTACTTGACTTTGTCTTTTGTTTTGTGTTTTTCTTTTTGTTCCTTTTGCTTCTTGTGTGTGTGAGGTTTATTTATCTCTTGTCTAGTGCCCAAAAAGCACTAGGCTTCTCACGTTTGCTCTTAGTCTACAGTTTGTGCTTAGAGGTGGTGACCTTCTTCTTCTTGCAATTTAGAGCCGCTTTAACGGACGATTGCTAGATTGAGAGGTCCTCAACCGGGTACGAGCCACGATTTTCGAGCATAATATGAGGTTTGATCTAAACTCCGCACCCATGGAAGCCACCATGAGCTACTCCTCTCCCTCTATGAAGCAAGGGTATGACATGACACCTCCTTACTACTATCAAGCTTCTCGGGGTAATCAAGACACTAGTGGGTATGAACTTCAACGATATGGAAACGGCTACCCAACAAGTGAACGCTTATCAATCATATGATCATGGTGGCTGTTACTCAAGCTATCAATGTGAACCCACCATGTTGCATCATGATTCGCCGTATGGAAGCCAATTTCCCCAAAACCCACCACATTACCCTTCACCTCAACCACAATACGAACCCCATGACCCACAATACTACCAATCACCTCAACCTCACTACCAATAATATGATGCCCCACTCCTTGGGTATCATCAAGATTTTCAAGGAGCATTACAAGACCCCAATGACCACCAATCGCCAAACTTGGAGTTGTATCAATCGATTCTTCAATTGCAAAGAAGCAACCAAGAAATGGCCATTCAAATGCAAAAGAATCAAGATGAATTCATGGCCCAATATCAAAGGGAAAACGAGGCGATGGATGCTCGATTAAATACGTTAACGGTTAAAACCTTAATGTTTTTATCCCGAACGTCACAACTAGATGAAGGGTGCCCACTTGAGAAAGGGGAGCAACCTAATCACGAAGCCGCCGATGAAGTTCCTTTTGAGAGCAAAACTTGCTTTGAAGAACCTCAATCGTCTACCCAAAAAGAGACGAATGAGGATTTGACCCTTGGTGAAGACATTGTTGGTGATGAATTGGAAGAGGTTAGTGAGTTGGATGAGTTGGTGGAGTTTGTGAAGTTGTTGGGTGAAATTGATAGCCTCAAGTTGCTCTTGTGCGATAATATGGAAAAACATCAAGAGCCCCTTGCTAGTACACCAAGCAATGGTTTGGAAGAGATTGAAAACCGCCGGTAGAAGTTTCAATCCTCTCCTCCAAGATGATGTTGGGACAAGTGATGAAGATGGGGAACCACAACTTGAAGAAGGTGTTGGGATGTGCAACATGGAAATGAGGCCAAAGCCATTTTTTGTGCCTCATGATGAAGACTTGAAGCTTGCTAGTGATTGGAGACGGTGCCTAGGGAGGAAGAGGTCGGTGAAGCTCGTAGGCTGGATAGACCCTGGAGACGACTTGAAAGATGACGTTGGGTCTTTTGAGGACTACTTCTTGCCTCCACCTTGGAGGCCGTGGAGGATAGCTTGGCTCGAGCACTCTTTGGGCCTTCATTACGAAGTTGGTCGTGCGTTTGACTTGCTCCTCCAAGCCCTTGAGGGCTATGGTTGAAGAATGAGAGTCCACCATCCTCGGTTTGACGAAGTTCCTAAAGAACCGTCATGTTGTATATTCCCCTTTCGCTCTTCTCTTTAGTTTTTGTGTTTGTAATTGTGTTTTGTATGATTTTGTTTCTAGGATTTGTTTGTTTTTGTGGGATCCTTGTAATTTTGGTATTTTGATGAGCGATGTGAGGGAGAGATTTTGATGAATGCTTTGAGCTTGATTGGTAGGTGTGAAGTGAAGATGAATCCTAGAGAGGAATGGTTGTGGTTAGAGTTTGGATTTTGAGTTAGGGAGTCGGTTTTTGAAGCTTTGGATGAGCTTTTGGGGTTGTGGAGAGTTGGAAGACTCTTCCCGGCCGGGAGGAGAGCATCCCGACCGGGAAGGATGAGGCATCCCGACCGGGAAGGAGCCATCCCGATCGGGTGAGGGTGCAAGAATTTGAGCTTTCTGGAGCATGATCCCGACCGGGATGGGAGCTTCCCGACCAGGAAGGACATGTCATTCCGACCAGGATGGTCCCCTGCTTCCTTTTTTTGCCTCTTCTTTGTCTTGTGAGCCCACCCAACCACTTTATACCCCCTCCCAACCTCCCTACCTATCCTCGCACATACCATATGACCCGTGCACCTCATTTACATACCCTCACCTCATTTTCTCTTCCCTTTACACCGAGTTTCACATCAAATCCCACCCCCCTCACACCATTACTACCTCAACCATGCGGTTTTATCAAGTTTGAAGCGGGTTGACAATGAAGAAGACAAGCAAAGTGCCTATATTGATCACTGAGACGATGGAGCGAGTGAGTTGCTAACCGATGGGTACGACAACTATCCTTTCTTTTCCATCTTTTGTCACTTGTCTTCCCTTGTTTGTCCCCTTCCCCTTGTACACTTGTGTGTCATGGTGTCATGGTGGCCTTCGAGGCCTTGGTATTTATTGCTCCCGACTCTCAATGACGTGACTACATCGAGAGTCATTTCAAAATCCAAATTTACAAGTTTTTCACCCTTTTTTAGGATTTAGTCGGATTCGGGCGGAATCCGGGCTAGGTGACTTGATTACACCTAGTCCTCCCCTCCCATTTCCTTTTATTTCCTGCTTTTTATTTCTTCTCCCATCCATATCTTTTCTCGTCTTGGCCCATGGTGACTTGACTACACCACGGCCGGACACATTCTACCCTCTTCTCCGCTTTCATTTTGATTTTTAGCTTTATTTTCATAGTTTCTTTTCTTTTCTTTGGGCTCTCCATACACTACGATCGAGCATGAGAACATTGTTCGGTTTAAGTGTGGGGAAGCGATATTCTATCGTAGTTAGTTTTATTTTTGTAGCTTTTCGAAAAATCTTTAAAAAACCCTAAAAATTTGAAATTTTTTCACAAAAATCAAAAAGATTTTCTTTTTGTGTCTTTTTCTTTTGTGTCCTTGTGCCGTATATTTGTTTTCTTGTGTGTTTGCCTCCCCATTTCCTTGTAGGTTCCGCAATCGTCGTCAAGTTTCGAAAAGCAAGATATCCCTTCATTTCTTTCTCCTTTTTCCTTTTTGTGGAGTTTCGAGGATGTGTTATGATTGTGTGTGCTCGGGCGGAGCTTTTTGAATTTTTTAGTTGATGTGGTTGCTTGTTTGGAAGCTTCGGGGTGGTAAATTGTTTATTTTGGTGTTTGTGTTGTTTATGTGCTTGTCTTGTTTTGTTTTACATTGTTGTTTTTGCCTCTCACTTTCTTTCGTTTTTTTCGTGTCTTTGTTTTGTGTTGTGTAGTGTGTCATGTGTGTAAACGGTTTTAGAAAACCAGGTTTAGAGGCTAGGGTGCAAGCGTTTACTTTCCCTTTCTAGTGGTATGAATCGAGTCTTGGACTTTAGTCTAGTAGAATGACCCTAAATCAATAGTTTCGTTGGTCCTTTACCTTGAGTCCACCTAGCTTACTAGGGATTTACTACGGGATTTGCATTTTGACCATTATGACCACCCACGGTGTGAAAAAGCCTTGGTTGCCGAGTCCCGTCCCTTAGGTGACCGTGTTTAGGATTGTTTGATTAGTCCAAGTTCTCCCCTTTTTGTGGGTTTGAAGGGAAAGCGCGCTCCCGACTCACCCATTCCCCTACCACCTACACATATACACAAAATAAATTTGCAATTTGTTAAATATCTCTTTCTTGTTGCAAAGAAATGTCTACAATTCAAATCAAGCCAAAAGGGCAAAGAAAATGAAAGAAAGAAAGAAAAGATTGAAGAAAAAGAAAAGGGCACAAAAAGCTAAAAAGAAAATAGAAAAGAAGAAAAAGAAATGGCATAGCAATACACAAAGCAAATATGCAAAAGAAAGAAAAATGCCAAAAGAAAACCGTCTCACAAAAAGAATCCCCTCTCAAAAATAAGCGTTTTACCGACTATTACCGTGAAGAGCCTACCAAAGGACCGACTCCCTAGGAAGGATGATAGCGGTAATGGTCGGTCTCCCCTCACTTTGCAATATTATCCACCTTTTTACTTGGACTAGTTGGGCGGTTTTGGGCATGGGACGACCCTCTTGGCTCATCGCTAAAGGGGGCGGGGTCTCACTTACCTACAATGTCGACTAACACCGTTGTTCATCCCTTTTCCACTACGCCGATCGTCCCGTAGTACGTTCTTAGAAAGTTAGGAGGACCTAAGTAAGTTACCAAAGTTTTTGTTGCTTTATCGTCGTACTATTAGGGTTTAGTTCATCTTGATCTATATTGCTAGCTTGGGAACGTTGTCACTTGCCTTGAGTCCTAAACCAGTGTTTCATTCACCGCTTTTTAGAGGGAAGCGGTATTATTTCTCTTTGGGTGCAACCATTTGTTTGTTTGTTTGTGTGTTTGTTGTTTATGTGTTTTTGTGTCCGGTTGCGTCCACAGTTTTGTCGCAAGACCTTATTTGCCTTGCGGAGTACACTTTTCCTCTAAAGTGTACTCGCGTGAGTTGAAAGGGCGTAGGGTGCGCTAATACCCGCTCGGCTAGTTTAGTAGTTAGTATGTGCTTACTCGAGGGCGAGTAAGGGTTAAGTGTGGGGGAGTTGATAAGTGTAGTTTGTAGTGCCTAATTTGCTGTGTTTTGGTCCCATTTTCCTTGTGGAATCGCTCCTTGGGAGCGGTTTATGGGCTACTTATGCTTCCTCTAGCTCGTTTCAGGTTCCCGAGACCATTCATGAAGAGTTGGATAGATTCCTACTCAATACATACACTTTTTGGAGCCAACGAAGTGAAGGAACGATCACTCGATGCCTTGGATTCGACCCCGAGACCTTGGGACCCGATCCCGAGCCTCTTAGACTCGATCCCGAGTCCCGAGAATCGGTGAGAAGCCCATGAGAACCAAGGAGGGGCCTTAAAGATCATATTGGAGGCCTACAAGACTCATCCCCGACGGGAAGGTCCTCATCCCGTCCAGGATGAGGTGCAAAAATGCGATAGCTTCTGTCCTGGGTCCATCCCGACCGGGACCACCTCATCCCGACCGGTAAGAGCAATAACACAGCCTGGTGTTATTAATAACACAGCCCGGTGTTATTAATAACACAGCCCGGTGTTATTAATAACACAGCCCGGTGTTATACTTGATCCCGACCGGGAAGATAGCTTCCCGACCGAGAAGGATGGCCCATCCCGACCGGGACCATTCCTTCCCGATCGGGAAGAAGTGCTGTAGCCCGCAATTGCTTCTTTCCTTCTCCTTATTTATTCTAACCCTATATATACCCCCCTCTTGTAATCTTATGGAATGTTCTTCATTACCCACTAAACCCTAGACTACTTTAGCATAGATTAGCTTAGATTAGAGTAGATTAGTCGGTAATTAGTCCTTAATCTTAGTTTAGTCTTGTATTAATGGAATTCTTGAAGAATCCATCCAAGATTGACAAACTTGGTTGATGTATTTGGGTTTTCTTATTAATACATGTTTCAATCTTCCTTTCATCTTGTTAGTAGGTATAATCTTCTTTTCCCTTCTCTTAATCTTGTTTTATCATTAAAGAGTTTGAATCTTTGTTCATTATATTGTTCATTGCCCATTGTTTTCACTAGTTTCATTATGTATGTTTTGTTGGTTGTGTTGATTCCTCTTGTTCTTGTTAGTTTTAGCTTAGTTATGTTTGAGTAGACTCTTGCTAGGGTTAGTAGGGGATTTGGATGTTCAATGGATGATTAAGGGTTTGTTGGAGATGTTGGTGGAAGTTTTGGGTTTCCTCTTGGTTAGATGCATGGAACATGTTTGATGAAATTCTTGAATGACATGTAGATGCATATGCTTGTTTTTCTTGCCTTTTCTCTTGTGGGTGGTGGTTTGCTCGTGGGTTTGGTTCCCTCACTACGTAGCGAGAGCCCGGTGAGGACGACCCCTAGGTCGGTCTACGTAGCGAGAGCCCGGACGTGACCTAGGCTACGAAAGCACGCTAGTAACCCCGTTTGTCATATGTGTCGCTAAGATGGGTTCTAGCAAGAACCTCTAGGTCGGTCTACGTAGCGAGAGCCCGGACTACACCTAGATAACCCGACTACCCCTTCACCTTTGCTCTTCCTTGACCATTCCATCACCCCTTGAACCCGACCTAATCCTAGCCCTTTTCCTTATTTGTTTTCTCCGTCACCTTAGTCATAGTCTTAGCCTTCTCCCCTTCCTATCATTCTAGTTTAGCTTAGTTCGTTGACCTAGTCTCGTATTTGGGTAGACCTAGTCTAGACACCTCTTACCGTCCCCGTGGATTCGACCCGACTTACCCTATCTACGTGTTAGGTGTAGTTGGTTATTATTTGAGGGTGGGGATCCACGGCAAATCCTTACCATCAGACACCACGCAGCGGTCGAGAAATATCAGGAAGGAAACACCCGGAAGTCGACTCCTAGGGTCTTCCTTAGGCCAAAAAACCTCGGTTTTTCCGACATTAAGGTGAAGACCCAAGTGAGGACCATCCTCCATAATCAGCTCCAAAACCTTCCCCACGACCAAGGTATCTCCAACGATGGTGCCGTCGTCCAAGTACCAAGCCTGCAAGCTCAAGGGAAAAGAGTCCCGGATCTTACAAATCAAGGGATGCAAGACCAAAGAGAAAAGAAGAGGGCCCAAAGGGTCACCCTGCTGGACCCCCTGACAAGACAAAGGCTGTGCTCCCCATAGAAAAGCCTGGCAGGCCGAGAGTAGCAAAACTCGACCCAGCGGGAAAGAACACGGCAACAACGACGAACCTCGTGCAACATGATCTCCCGGTCGACCAAATTAAAAGCATTCCTCTCCTTCCCGCAAAGAATCCGACCAAATTATTATTATTATTATTATTATTATTATTATTATTATTATTATTATTATTATTATTATTATTATTATTATTTTGTAAAAATGTTAGAACTCTTTATTCATCCATCTTGGGTTGAAAAAGAGAACAACTTACAAGAAAAATCAAGACTTGCAAAAGCAAAGAACCGGATAGAAACCACATGCCCCCTATCTACTGAATTGATACATATGGGGGTATTTGTGATGCATTCTAATGCTAACTGTAATCCGCAAGACATCAAAGCATTGAGCAAGGGTCTGCTCTGTACCCGCAAAAAGTCTAATATTCCTCTCCTTCCATATACAATAGACAAGCCCAGCCATAATGGCTTTCCTCCAGTCACTTAACCATTTGAACCGAGTGGGTGCAAATTGAAGACGCCTAGCTGAGGACGGCAGATTTGTGAACTGCCATGTTCTATTCATCCATGCACTTGAAAGTGCAACAACCTCTGCAGAGTATATACAATCGAAAAAGAGATGATTATGGTTTTCACAGCTCCTTTTACAAAGAGTGCATCTATTGGGTAAGGATCAACCCCTTCCTTGAAGAATGTCCACAGTTGGAAGCCTATTCTGCATAGCTAGAGAACAAATGAATTTGTGCTTAGGTAGGATGACAGAGCTAGTAATTGCCTTATACCCAGATAATATAGGATACTTATTTCGAAACTAGGAGTATGCCTTCCTTGTGTCAAATTTCCCTTTGCTGGTCTAGCTCAGTATCAATTTTAAGCCACGGTCAGGACTTCCCTCCTGCATTAGAATTGCATTCTTGACATGAATAATCCCCCTAACTCACTCAGAGAACGCATCTCTAGAATGCAATTCCCAAATGGATTGATTTTGTAGAACATAAGCCCTAAACCAAGTGATCCAGAGACTAGAGTGATGGTTAATAATTTGCCAAATCCATTTGGCCATCAGCGTTTTATTCCAAGCCAGAAGTTCCTTTATTTTAAACCCTCCAATCCAAGGAGAGCAAATACTACTCCAACTTTTGTAAACCCTCTTCTTATTAGACCAGAAGAAATCTTTACAGATTCTATTGATGTTTTTGAGGACTGCCTGTGGAAGTAAAGTAGTAGCACACCAGTAATTAGCTACCCCAAATATAATTGAATTAATGAGCTGTGCTCGTCCAGCATAAGAAAGATATCGATTAGACCAATGCATCACCGAAGTTTGAATTTTAGTGATCAAGGGACTGAATTGCTCAATGGAATTCCTGGTATCGTTCAGGGGCATACCGAGGTATCGACAAGGAAATCGACCTTCCGTAAACCCTAATTCTGCGAGTATACATTCCTTGACATGCCTGGTCACTTCCCCAAAATAAATGTCAGATTTATCAGCATTAATCCGAAGGCTAGAATAAAAGGCAAAGTTATTTAAACTCCCCGTACTGCTAGGACAGAAGGTACATCGCCCCTCATGAAAATCATGAGATCATCGGCAAAAACAAGATGATTGAGAGAGAGTTTAGCACATTTGGGATGTGTGGAGACATTAGGTAACATCTTGAGTTGTCTTAGATATCTGGATAGAATTTCCATGCTAAGGACAAAGAGGTAAGGGGAGATGGGATCCCCTTGCCAAATGCCACTTTTACCTTTGAAAAACCCAACAATTCCGCCATTAAGTTTCAGAGAGTACCAAGCACCAGACACACAACTCATAATCCAAGTCACAAACATTGGGGGGAAATTGAGTGAGGTTAACATGTCCTGGATGAAACTCCATTGAAGAGAGTCAAAAGCTTTTCTTATGTCTATTTTCATGAGGCATCGAGGGGTAAGAAGCTTTCTTCTATAGCCCTTGATGAGAGCCTGAGATAGAGAAATGTTATCATGAATGTTGCGCCCTAAGAAAAAAGCCGCCTGCTCAGGGCCTATAACAGATGGAAGAACTGTTTTCAGTCTATTTGCAACAATTTTAGTGATGGTCTTGTAGACAGTATTACAGCAGGCAATAGGCCTATAATCCATCACCGTAGCACATGTAGCCTTTTTAGGGATAAGTGTAATGAGAGTAGTATTAGCTTGTTTGCCCATTTTTCCAGTTTTAAAAAATTCGAGGACAGCAGCAGAAAAATCCTTGCCCACAACAGGCCAAGCGGCCTTGAAAAATTCCGCGGAGAAACCGTCAGGGCCAGGGCGCTTGTGGCTGCCTATCATAAATAGAGTATCTTTGATTTCTTGCAAGGAAGGAATAGCAAAGAGGGCATTCCAATCATCACCATGTATAGTAGCACCACGCCCCACTAATTCCTTATCAAGACTCAAAACAACAATAGAATAGCCTAGTAATGAGTCATAATAGTCAACAAAAGCTTTATCAACCATTGTTGACCCATTTTGTACCACTCCATGGCTATCAGCAATAGACCCAATAAATTGAGTAGCTTTCCTTTCTTGAATCCTAGCGTGAAAAAATTTGGTGGAATAATCATTGAGATTGATACCATCAATTTTCGCTTTCTGCTGTAGGATGCTCAATTCAGCATGCCGCAAGTCCTTATAAGTCTTCAACAAGTCCTTCTCACCCTTCAATAAGTAGGTGGAGAGGGGGTAGGACGGCATCTGCCTTTGCCAGTCCTGCAAAGCAGATTCTGCAGCACAAACCCTGGTAGAAATGGCAGAATAACAGGTCCTATGCATCTCAGTTAATCCTTTTCTCAAAAAATTTAGTTTATCAAATAAAATGTAAGAGGGAGTACCAATAGCTCTAGTAGCCCAAGTCTCAGAGACAATATCCATGAAATTAGGATGATTGACCCAACAATTGAGAAAACTAAATCGAGCTTGATGAAAATGCTCCTTAAAGAAAATTAGAAGGATAGGTGAGTGGTCAGATATGCCAGGGGGTAAACAAGATACTGAAGATAACGAGAAATCTGCCATCCAAGCATGATTGAACAACGCTTTGTCCAGCCTTGACCACACTCGAGACTGAGCTTCCTACTTGTTCGTTAAGGTAAAGGGGCAAACAGAGCAAGGGAGTTCAGTGAGAGAATAATTATCGATAGCCTTATTAGAATCCATCATCTCAGCAAATTTCATGGATAATTATTATTATTTTTTTATTTTTTTATTATTTTTTATTTTTTTTAATAAAACGGATCTTGCATTAACACCAGACCAAATTACAAGAAGTTAGAGGGGAACCTAGATACTATCTGGGCCCCCACTCCCTTAGCAATCGCAAAACTATATCTAGTGAAAATATGAATTGCGGCACGCGCTCCAGCATCCTGTGACATAGCAAATTTACGAATCCGATGGAGCAAAGAGACAGCCTCCGTGTCGAGCTCACCAAGAGAAGAGAAGGAGAAAGGAAGGAAACCATACCCAATGGTCGTGCAGCGTTCCTTATACTTGGCACATTTATGACGAGCAACATCAGCAACGACCCGTGCGGGCTTAAAAGAAGTCAAGCCGGACTGGGTCAAAGAAGAGGACCCAGTCAGGTCAACACAAACATCACGCCCCCTGTCCCACGAGTAGAGCGGAAGGTTGGCAGGTCACAAGGGCTTGTCGTTATCGTCGCATAGGCCAATCTCCACCTCCTTACCTGCAGAGATCCCCGTTCGAAAGCAAATATCCAACAGTGCGTCACGGACAAGGTTATGACGATGTTTAATCCCCACACTACCAGCACACGAAACCGCGTGATCACCAAAAATATCCTCTCTGAGGACCCTGGAGCAGGAAGAGCAAGTCCCGGAAAGCGTAAACAAAAGGACTCCCAAGTGGTAACTAAGCACACTGCGATACGTCCGACCGTTCATGGTTTGCCCAAGCCTAGTGATGGCAAGGATTCGTCACGTCCCCACCGTCAATATAATATAACCGGCTATTCCTAGTGGGTAGCTAGGGCAAGTCGGGTCGAATCCACGGGGACGGTAAGAGGCGTCTAGACTAAGGTCACTTAAAAACAAGACTAAGTCAACGAGCTAAGCTAAACAAAACAATGATAAGAAGGGGAGAAAGCTAGACTGTGACTAAGGTGACGGAGAAAACAAACAAGGGAAACGGGCTAGGATTAGGTCGGGTTCAAGGGGCAATGGAATGGTCAAGAAGGAGTAAAGGTGAAGGAGGTAGTAGGGTAATCTAGATGTGGTCCGGGCTCTCGCTACGTAGACCGACCTAGAGGTTCCACCTAAAACCCACCTTGGCGATACACATGACAAACGGGGTTACTAGCGCGCTATAGTGGCCTAGGTCGCATCCGGGCTCTCGTTACGTAGACCGACCAAGGGGTCATCCTCACCGGGCTCTCGCTACGTAGTGAGGGAACCAAACCCACAAACAAACTATCTCCCACAAGAGAAAGGCAAGAAGAACAAGCATATGCATCTACTAGTCATTCAAGCATTTCAACAAACATGTGATATGCATCAAACCAAGAGGAAACCCAAATCTTCCACCAACATCTCCAACAAACCCTTAATCATCCAATAAACACCCAAATCACCTTACTAACCCTAGCAAAACTCTACTCAAGCATATCTAAGAAAAAACTAACAAGAACAAGAGGAACCAAAACAAGAATCAAAACATACATAAACAAACTAGTGAAAACAATGAACTAAGAACAATAAGATAAACAAAGATTCAAACTTGGATAAAAAAACAAGATAAAGAGTAAAAAGGAAGAGAAGATTATACCATACTAGTGAAGAATGAAAAGAAGAACACTTGTATAGAAGAAAACCCAAATAATTCCACCAAGGTTGTCAATCTTGGATGGATTCTTCAAAAGATCCAATAATACAAGAGTAAACTAGGATTAAAGAGTAATTAAGGACTAATCTACTCTAATCTAAGCTAATCTAACCTAAAGTAATCTAGGGTTTAAGGGGAAGTGTCTAACATAAGCTTAACAAAACAAGGGAAGAGTATATATAGGGTTACAAGTGGAAAGGAGAAGAAAGAAAACAAGGCGGAGCTGCAGCAGGCCCGTCCCGGCCGAGACGAGGTGGTCCCGGTCGGGATGGGGTCGGTCCCGGCCGGGAGGAGCTACTCTCGGTCGGGAGGGAGTTCAGACAGTAGCCCCTTGTTTTGCTCCTTCATCCCGGACGGGATGAGGCCATACCCGTCGGGGATGAGTCTTGTAGGCCTCCAATATGAACTTTTTGGTCCCTCCTTGGTTCTCATGGGCTTCCCATCGATTCTCGGGACTCGGGATCGGGTCTCGGAGGCTCGGGATTGGGTCCCAAGGTCTCGGGGTCAATTCCAAGGCATCGAATCATCGTTCTTTTACTCCGTTGGCTCCAAAATGTATATGTATCGAGTCGGAATCGCTCCAACTCTTCCAAATCGGTCTCGGGAACCTGAAACGAACTAAAGGAAGCATAAGTAGCCCATAAACCGCTCCCAAGGAGCGATTCTACAAGGAAAATGGGACCAAAACACTACGAAATAGGCACTACAAACTACACTTATCAACTCCCCCACACTTAACCCTTACTCGTCCTCGAGTAAGCACATACTATCTACTAAACTAGCCGAGTGGGTATTAGCGCACCCTACGCCCTTTCAATTCACGCGAGTACACTTAGAGGACAAGTGCACTCCGCAAGGCAAGTGGGGTCTTGCGACAAAACCTTGGATGCAACCGGACACAAAACACATGGACAAACAAACATACACACAAACAAACAAAAGGTTGCACCCAAAGAAAAATAAATACCGCTTCTCTCAACAAAGCGGTGAAAAGACACCGGTTTAGGACTCAAGGCAAGTGACAACGTTCCCAAGCTAGCGATACAAACCAAGATGAACTAAATCCTAATAGTATGACAACAAAGCAATAAAAACGTTGGTAACTTACCTAGGTCCTCCTAACTTTCTAAGAACGTACTACGGGACGATCGGCGGAGTGGAAAGTGATGAACCACGGTGTTAGTCGACACTGTAGGTAAGTGAGACCCCGCCCCCTTTAGCGATGAGCCAAGAGGGTCGTCCCATGCCCAAAACCGCCTAACTAGTCCAAGTAAAAAAGTGGATATGAATGCAAAATGAGGGAAGACCGAACATTACCGCTATCATCCTTCCTAGGGACTCGGTCCTTTGGTAGGCTCTTCACGATAATAGTCGGTAAAAGGCTTATTTTTAGACGTAGGGATTCTTTTTGTGGGTCGGGTTTTCTTTTGGCATTTTCTCTTTTCTTTTGCATTTTTGCTTTGTTTTGCTATGCCATTCTTTTTCTTCTTTTCTATTTTCTTTTTGGATTTTTTGCCTTTTCTTTTTTCTTCATTTCTTTTCTTTCTTTCATTTTTCTTTCTTTTCTTTTCTTTGCCCTTTTGGCTTGATTTGGCTTTTTGGCATTCCTTAGTGTAACAAGAAAGAGAGAATTCAACAAATTGCAATTTATTGTGTGGATGTGTGTAGGAGGTAAGGAAATGGGTGAGTCGGGACGGGCCCTTCCCTTCAAACCCACAAAAAGGGGAGAACTTGGACTAATCAAACGATCCTAAACACGGTCACCTAAGGGACGAGACTCGGTAACCAAGGCCTTTTCACACTGTGGGTGGTCATAATGGTCAAAATAAAAATCCCGTAGTAAATCCCTAGTAAGCTAGGTGGACTCAAGGTAAAAGACCAACGAATTCATTGATTTAGGGTCATTCTACTAGACAAAAGTCCAAGACTCGATTCATACTACTAAAAAGAGAAAGTAAACACTTGCACACTAGCCTCTAAACCGGGTTTTCGAAAACGGTTTACACACATGACACACAACACAACACAAAATGAAGACATGACGAAAACGAACGAAAGAAAAAGAAGCAAAAGCAACAAAACAAAACAACACAAAACGAACACATACGCAACACAAACACCACCCCGATCTTCCAAACAAGCCACCAAGTCAATCACAACTTTACAAAGCTCCACCCGAGCACACAACATCACAATCTTCTCCAAACTCCGCAAGAGACAAAGGAGAGAAGGGATAAAAAATGTTACCGGATGTCTTGCAAGCTATCCAAAGTTAGCGGCGATTAAGCGACCTAAGAGGAAAAAGGGAGACAAACACAAACAACAAAACAAATATACGACACAAAGACCCGAAAGGAAAACACACAAAAGAAAATCTTTTTGATTTTTGTGAATTTTTTCAAATTTTTATGGGATTTTTAAGATTTTTTCGAAAAACTAAGAAAATAAAACTAAGTATGATAGAATATCGCTCCCCCACACTTAAACCGAGCAATGTCCTCATGCTCGATCGTAGTGTGCGGAGAGACAAAAGTAAAGAAAAGAAACTACGAAAATAAAGCTAAAAATCAGAAATGAAGATGAAGAAAAGGGTAGAATGCGTCCGGCCGGGGTGTAATCAAGTCACCGTGGGCCTTGACAAGAAAAGATATGGATGGGGGAAGAAATAAAAGAAGGAAATAAAAGGAAATGGGAGGGGAGGGCTAGGTGTAATCAAGTCACCTAGCCCGGATTCCGCCTAAATCCGACTAAATCTAACAAAAAAAGGGTGAAAAACTTGTAAAATTTGGATTTTGAAAATGACTCTCGATGTAGTGACATCATCGAGAGTCGGGAGCAACAACTACCAAGGCCTCGAAGGCCACCATGACACCAAGACACAAAAGTGTAGAAGGGGAAGGGGATAAATAAGGGGAAAACAAGCAATAAAAGATGGAAAAGAAAGGATAGTTGCTATACCGACCGGTTAGCAACTCACTCGCTCCATCGTCTCAATGATCAATATAGGCACTTGATTATTGTCTTCATTGTCATCCTTCTTCAAGCTTGATAAAACCGCATGGTAGAGGTAGTAATGGTGCGAGGGGGTAGGATTTGATGTGAATATCGGTCTAAAGTGAGGAGGAAATGAGGTGAAGGTATGGAAATGAGGTGCGAGGGTCATATGATATGAGCATGGATAGGTAGGGAGGTTGGGAGGGGGTATACAATGGCTGGGTGGACTCGAATGTCGAAGGAGAGGCATAAAGAGGAGTAAGGGACCATCCCGGTCGGGATGGATGGTCCCGGTCGGGATGACACACCCGTCCCGATCGGGAAGACACTCCAGTAAGCTCGAGATTATGCACCCTCATCCCGATCGGGAAGGCTCCTTCCCGGTCGGGATGCCACATCCTTCCCGGTCGGGAAGCCTTCTTCCCGGTCGGGATCGATCTTCTTGCCTTCCAAGAAACCCAAAAGCTTATCCTAAGCTTCAAAAACCCGTTCCATTGCTCACGATCCAAGCTCTATCGATAACCAATTCTCTCTAGGGGACATCTTCACTTCACCTATCACAATAAACTCAAAATACAACATCAAATTCCGTCCCTCACATCGCTCATCAAAAATCCAAATAACAAGAATATCACAAAACAAAAGAGTCCTAGAAACAAAAATCACAATAAACACTATTACAACCACAAAACTAAAGAGAAGAGAGGTAGGGAATATACAACATGACGGTTCTTTAGGAACTCCGTCAAACCGAGGATGGCAGACTCTTCTTCAACCATAGCCCTCAAGGGCTTGGAGGAGCAAGTCAAATGCACGACCGACATCATAATGAAGGCCCAAGAAAACGAGCCAAGCTAACCTCCACGGCCTCCAAGGTGGAGGCAAGAAGTAGGAATCCCAAGACCCAACGTCATCATTCATGTTGTCTCCGGGGTCTATCCATCCTACGAGCTTAACCGACCTCTTCCTCCCTAGGCATCGCCTCCAATCACAAGCAAGCTTCATTTCCAAGAAACGAGGCACAAAAAACGGCTTTGGCCTCATCTCCTCATTGCACACCCCCACACTTTCCTCAAGTTGTGGTTCCCCATCTTCATCATTCGTCCCCATATCATCTTGGAGAAGAGGATCGAAACTTCTACCGGCGGTTTCAATCTCTTCCAAGTCATTGCTTGGTTCACTAGCTAGGGGCTCTTGATGCTTATCCACATTCTCGGACATGGGCAACTTGGGCTCATCAATTTCACCCAACAACTTCACAAACTCCCCAAAACCATCCAACTCATTATCCTCCTCCAATTCCTCACCAATGTTGCCTTCACCAAGGGTCATATCCTCATCCGTCTCTTTTTGGGTAGACGATTGAGGTTCTTCAAAGCAAAGTTCGCTCCTCATAGGGAATTCACTAACCGCCTCATCATTGGGTTGTTCCCCTTCCCCAAATGAACATCCCTCATCAAGTTGTGAAGATCGAGTTGAGAACATTAGGGTTTGGGCCGTTAAGGCATTCAATCTAGCTTTAGATTCCTCCCTTCCCCTTAGGAGTTCGGCCAAGAGTTCATTATTCTTTTGCGATTGGATGGCCATTTCTTGTTGCATTTGAAGCATCGATTGATGTAACTCCAAGTTTGGCAATTGGTGATCATTGGGGTCTTGTAAAGTTCCTTGAAAATCTTGATGATGCCCAAGGGGTGGGGCATCATATTGTTGGTAGTTAGGTTGAGGTGATTGGTAGTATTGTGAGTCATGGGGTTCATATTGTGGTTGGGGTGGAGGGTAATATGGTCGGTTTTGGGAATATTGGCTTCCATAAGGTGAATCTTGATTGAACATGGTGGGTTCACATTCATAGCTTGAGTAATAGCCACCATGATCATAGGATTGGTAAGCGCTCACTTGTTGGTAGCCGTTTTCATACCCTTGAAGATCATACCCGTCTTGATTACCCCAAGAAGCTTGATAGTAATTAGGAGTCATCATGTCATAGCTTTGGTTCATAGAAGAAGAGGAGTAGCTCATATCGGCTCCCGAGTGTGTGGAGTTTAGATCAAACCTCACGCTCGCTCGAAAATCATGGCTCATACCCGGTTGGAAACCTCTCACTCTAGAAACCGTCCGTTAAAGCGGCTCTAAGTTGCAAGAAGAAGATAGTCACCACCTCTAAGCATAAACTGTAGACTAAGAACAAACGTGAGAAGTCTAGTGCTTTTTGGGCACTAGACAAGAGGGAAATAAACCTCACACACACAAGAAGCAAAAGGAACAAAAAGAAAAAAGAAAAACACAAAGACAAAGTCAAGTAACTAGGAAAACAAAGTCTAAACTAGCATCGTCCTCAGCAACGGCGCCAAATTGATGGCAAGGATTCGTCACGTCCCCACCGTCAATATAATATAACCGGCTATTCCTAGTAGGTAGCTAGGGCAAGTCAGGTCGAATCCACGGGGACGGTAAGAGGCACCTAGACTAAG
This sequence comes from Agrostemma githago, assembly GCA_958450325.1. Classification (NCBI taxonomy): domain Eukaryota; kingdom Viridiplantae; phylum Streptophyta; class Magnoliopsida; order Caryophyllales; family Caryophyllaceae; genus Agrostemma; species Agrostemma githago. The sequence goes on along the minus strand of OY288260.1, from coordinate 37,669,790 downwards.
GTCACCTAAAAACGAGACTAAGTCAACGAGCTAAGCTAAACAAAACAATGATAAGAAGGGGAGAAAGCTAGACTATGACTAAGGTGACGGAGATAACAAACAAGGAAAACGGGCTAGGATTAGGTCGGGTTCAAGGGGCATTGGAATGGTCAAGGAGGAGTAAAGGTGAAGGAGGTAGTAGGGTAATCTAGATGTGGTCCGGGCTCTCGCTACGTAGACCGACCTAGAGGTTCCACCTAAAACCCACCTTGGAGATACACATGACAAACGGGGTTACTAGCGCGCTATAGTGGCCTAGGTCGCATCCGGGCTCTCGTTACGTAGACCGACCAAGGGGTCATCCTCACCGGGCTCTCGCTACGTAGTGAGGGAACCAAACCCACAAACAAACTATCTCCCACAAGAGAAAGGCAAGAAGAACAAGCATATGCATCTACTAGTCATTCAAGCATTTCAACAAACATGTGATATGCATCAAACCAAGAGGAAACCCAAATCTTCCACCAACATCTCCAACAAGCCCTTAATCTCCAATAAACACCCAAATCAGCTTACTAACCCTAGCAAAACTCTACTCAAGCATATCTAAGGAAAAACTAACAAGAACAAGAGGAACCAAAACAAGAATCAAAACATACATAAACAAACTAGTGAAAACAATGAACTAAGAACAATAAGATAAACAAAGATTCAAACTTGGATAAACAAACAAGATAAAGAGTAAAAAGGAAGAGAATATTATACCATACTAGTGAAGAATGAAAAGAATAACACTTGCATAGAAGAAAACCCAAATAATTCCACCAAGGTTGTCAATCTTGGATGGATTCTTCAAGAGATCCAATAATACAAGAGTAAACTAGGATTAAAGAGTAATTAAGGACTAATCTACTCTAATCTAAGCTAATCTAACCTAAAGTAATCTAGGGTTTAAGGGGAAGTGTCTAACATAAGCTTAACAAAACAAGGGAAGAGTATATATAGGGTTACAAGTGGAAAGGAGAAGAAAGAAAACAAGGCGGAGCTGCAGCAGGCCCGTCCCGGCCGAGACGAGGTGGTCCCGATCGGGATGAGGTCGGTCCCGGCCGGAAGGAGCTGCTCTCGGTCGGGAGGGAGTTCAGACAGTAGCCCCTTGTTTTGCTCCTTCATCCCGGACGGGATAAGGCCATACCCGTCGGGGATGAGTCTTGTAGGCCTCCAATATGAACTTTTTGGTCCCTCCTTGGTTCTTATAGGCTTCCCATCGATTCTCAGGACTCGGGATCGGGTCTCAGAGGCTCGGGATTGGGTCCTAAGGTCTCGGGGTCGATTCCAAGGCATCGAATCATCGTTCCTTTACTCCGTTGGCTCCAAAATATGTATGTATCGAGTCGGAATCGCTCCAACTCTTCCAAATCGGTCTCGGGAACCTGAAACGAACTAAAGGAAGCATAAGTAGCCCATAAACCGCTCCCAAGGAGCGATTCTACAAGGAAAATGGGACCAAAACACTACGAAATAGGCACTACAAACTACACTTATCACCTAGTAATAGAGACAACCCTCAACCAGTCAGAAGATTGTTTCCCCTGCTGAGATTTCCACAGAACAACCTGTCGAGGAGTCAAGGAGAAAACAGATTCCGCCGTTGAAGCAACCCTTATTATTATTATTATTATTATTTATTTAATTTTTTTTTTAAAAAAAATTGCAAGAAAAGGTATGACTCCTTTATTCTTCCATTGAGAGCAAACAAAGGAGACCGATCTTATAAAAGAGAAAACCCCTAGAGCACCCTATAACCTTCTGTACAATAAATCCTCTATAGCCTCAAATTCCTTTTCAAATCAGTTCTAGTAGATCTCAATTTAGTAAAAACCTCAAACTTAATTTGCTTTAACAACACAGTATATGGTCTGTCCAAATCCTCAAAAATACGCATGTTTCTTTCCATCCAAATGAAGTGTACAGCGGCAGCAGTGCAAGAGCAGAACCAGTCATGCTTTCTATGTTTCTTATGCCTTCTCAACGATGCCCATTTCGTCTCCTTCGTCAAATCATCCCCCCTCTCCGTCATCTGCATCTAGTTAAGAAGCCCATACCAAATTCCTTTTGAATAAGTGCATTCAAAGAACAGGTGAGAGTGGGTTTCCGTCCTATCTTTACACAAATAGCATATGTTCACTAAACTTACTCCTTTCGCCAGCAACTTATCCTGGGTAGCCAACTGACCTTGGCAAGCCAAAGAGGATATAAAGCTATGCTTAGGTATAACATTATTACCCTTTAATCCCTTAAGCCAATTCAGTCTCTGATTCTTACTCTTGAACCATTCATATGCTGAATTGATTTGGAACTTATTCCTGCTCTCTTAACTTTGGAATAAATTATAAGCCTTATCAATGCTTCCCTCAACCTCCATAATTTCATCCCTTATAGTTAGAATACCTGTGAGAGTTGCAGTAAGTCTGCTATTCTTGTGTACTTCCCAAATTCTTCGAGGCCCAAGTACATAAGCCTTAACCCATCTGCCCCATAATCCTTTCTTTTCTTTTACTAGTTCCCAAAGCTTTGCACTAATTATTGCTTTATTCCAAGCTTGAATATCAGTGATCCTGAACCCTCCTTCCTCCTAAGGAGAGCATATGCTTTTCCAATTTTTAAAAATCATCTCCTTCCCGTGTAAAGTCCCTGTCCGAAAATAGTTCCGACAGATCTTTGTGATGCTACTTAAAACATTCATACGTTACAAACAGTTAGCAGACCAGAAGTTCACTATGCCAAAAACCACTTAATTAATTAGCTGCACCCGACCAACAAATGTAAGAGCATGAGCTGAGCAAGAATTAACCAAATCCTTAAGTTTTTGAATCAAGCCATTGTAGTGCACCATTCTGTTTGATACATCATTCAGTGGCATCCCTAAATACCTGCACGGGAAATCACCTTCACTAAAACCAGCCACTTGCAAAATTTGCTGCTTGACATCATGTCTAACTCCACCAAAATAAATGTCTGTCTTATCTTTATTTGCCTTTAACCCAGCCTCTTTAGAAAAGATCTCTAGAGCCCCCAAAGCAGCTGTAACAGAGGGAACATCTCCTCTCATGAATATCATCAAATCATCAGCGAAAATAAGATGGTTTAGCCTAAGTTTCCTACATTTAGGATGATAGGAAACTTTTGCTTCATTCTCCATGTGCCTGAGCTTCCTAAATAGCATTTCCATGCTAAGAACAAAAAGGTAGGGTGACACAGGATCCCCTTGCCTCACCCCACTTTTCCCTTTGAAAAATCCATGAACCTCACCATTAATTTTCAAGGAAAACCACGACTCTTTAATGCATTCTAAGGTCCACAAAATGAATTTAGGGGGAAGTTGCAGCCCAACTATCATCTCTTCAATGAAACCCCACTGAAGAGAATCAAACGCCTTCCTCAAATCCACCTTCATAAGGCATCGATGGGTTAAATGTGTCCTGCTATACCCCTTCACTAAAGCTTGAGATAAAGCTATGTTATCTTGCATACTCTTGTCAATAATAAAAGATCCCTGCTCCAACCCAACCAGCTTGCTAATTACTATTTTCAGCCTGTTCGTTAAAAGCTTACTGATAGTCTTATAAAGAACAGAACATCAAGAAATCGGCCTAAAATCCAAGACCGACTGACATATCTTCTTCTTAGGAATCAACGAAATAAAAGTTATATTTGCTTACTTCACCAATTTCCCTTTCTCAAAAAATTCCCAAACTGTCTGACAGAAGTCATCCTTGATAATCCCCTAGGAAGCATGAAAAAACCCCCGCTGAAAACCCATCTAGGCCAGGACTCTTCCCTGCTCCAATTGAGAAAACGGCTTTCTTGATCTCATATTCATCAGGTATAGTCAGCAACACTCTCCAGTCCTTTTGATGAACAGTCTCTCCCTCATTCATAATGTGGTTATCAATATGTTGAACCTGTACTGGTTTACCTTTTAAATGTTCATAATAATTAACAAACCCTTTTGCAACCCCTTCTCTTCCTTCCCTTTGGATTCCTTCATGATCCAAAATGGTCCCAATTACTTGTTAGACCCTGTTCTTTTCGGCTGAAACAAGGCTGAGCTGAGCTGAGCTGAGCTGGTCTGATAGGAGCTAAGTTGGACTGATAGAAGCTGAGCTGAGCTGAATTGAATTAAAAGAAGCTGAAACTAATAACTACTTATATAAATTATCTAATAATATTTTAAAAAATGTGAAAAAAAATATATAAAACTTATAACACTAAATAAATAATAATAACAACAACAACAACAACAACAACAATAATAATAATTAATTAATTAATTATAATAGTAATAATAATAATAATAATAATAATAATAATAATAATAATCATAATAATAATAATAATAATAATAATAATAATAATAATAATAATAATTAATTAATTAATAATAGTAATGATAATAACAACAACAACATAGTACTCACTCCAATTCATTTGATTTTTACTTTTGTTTTTTATTAGTACTTGGCAATAGAAAATGTTATTTATATATATTCGATTATGTAATATACAAAATTTTAAATTTTCATATTCTTAAATCTTAATACAATTGAAATAATACTTACATGCTATATTGTGTGTGTGAGTTGTAAATATTTGAATGTAACATCTATTTCAAGACCTCAAAATATTATGGAGTGCATAATAATATAAATAATTATTATAATAACAATGATGATAAAAAAAATAGAAAATAATAATAATAACAATAATAATAACAATGACGATGATGATGACAACAACGACAATGACGATGATAATAATGATGTATTATTATTATTATTATTATTATTATTATTATTATTATTATTATTGTTATTATTATTATTATTATTATTATTATTATTATTATTATTAAGAGATACAAGTAATGAAATTAACAAGAACAACAACAATATTATTATTATCATTATTATTAATTTTTTATGAAAAGAAACTTGCATTAATATCGAAATGCAATAATAATAACAACAACAACAACAATAACAATAATAACTTATTGTAATTTGTTTCGATCTTAATGCAACTTCCGTTTCATATAAATAAATAAATAAATAGTAATAATAATAATAAGGGAAAAGTCTCATGGTACCCTCGAACTATGTCACATTACACATGGTACCCCTGCTTTTAAGTTTGTTCCCATGGTAACCTTGAGTTTTATAGTATAGTTCTCGATTTGACCTTACCCAAATTTCTGTCATGACGCCGTTAAATTATGACCAAAATTAATTATAATTGTTCACATGGTACCCTTAAGTTTTCATAGTTGTTCTCATGGTACCCTTAAATTTTTCATAGTTGTTCCCATGGTACCTTGAAAGGAAAGCAACGACTCATTGAAGCAAAGCAACAACTATTTTACTGAACTAGCCGTTACACAAGTGTTATAAATTTACTTCCCTTTCTATTTTGGCAGAAAAAGAACAAACAATCCACACTTACTCACTCAACCTTTTCACCTCTTTCTTCACTTGTACAAAAAAATGGAAAAAAATTGATGTTTCTGGATGATCGAGCTTCAAGGTTATTGTAAAAATTGATGAAGTTTTTCCATTTTTTTTTGTACAAGTGAAGAAGGAGCTGAAAAGGATGAGTGAGTAAGTGTGGATTGTTTGATCTTCTTCTGCCAAAATAGAAAGGGAAGTGAATTTATAAGCACTTTCAGTAAACTAATCATTGCTTTGCTTCACTGAGTCGTTGCTTTTCTTTCGGAGATACCATAAGAACAATTATGAAAACTTAAGGGTACTATGGGAACAACTATGAAAACTTAAGGGTATTATGGGAACAACTATGAAAACTTAAGGGTACTATGGGAACAACTATGAAAACTTAAGGGTACCATGGGAACAACTATGAAAACTTAGGGGTACCAAGAGATCACCTCTCTTTTTGAAGAAAAGTAGTTGTTAATTTTGGTCATAATTTAACGGCGTCATGACAGAAATTTGGCTAAGGGCAAATCGGGAACTAAACTATAAAACTCAAGGTTACCATGTGAACAAACTTAAAAGTAGGGGTACCATGTGTAATTTGACATAGTTCGAGGGTACCATGGGAAATTTCCGTAATAATAATAATAATAATAATAATAATAATAATAATAATAATAATATTATTATTATTATTATTATTATTATTATCATATATTATTATATAGTATATATTATTATTATTATTATTATCGAAGTATTATTTTAGGAGTTGAAAATATTGAAGCTGAGCCGAAAATATTAGGGCTGAGCTGATACGAGCTGGGCTGAGCTGATAGAAGCTGAGTGGTCTAAAACGGGCTGAAAATAAGCTGAAAAGAACATGGTCTTAGTCTCTTCTTTCCTTTACCCTATTATGAAAATAGGATGTAGCATTATCATCCCCCTTCATATTATCCATCTTAGCTCGCTGCCTCAAAATACTCATCTCAGCTTTCTTGAGCTACAAAATATTATTGGTTAGGTCTGCTTCTTGTTGGAGTAGTTTCTCAGAGAAAAGAGAAGACTGAATTTCAACTTGACAGTTATCAAGTTCCTTACACAACTCATCAATCCTTATAGATAGTGCAGAATAGTTATTCTTATGTAACTCTTTCAGAGCTTTCTTTACATGTTTAAGTTTCTGAAATAATTTGTAACCTGCAATCCCATGAACCACGGTCTTCCAGGCCTCGGCAACAGTGGAATGAAAACTTGGATGCTCTATCCAGCAGTTTAAAAAACTAAATCTTCTTGTGTATTTTTGCTTGGCAATTAAAGTGACCAAAACTGGAGAGTGGTCAGCCACTCTAGCAGGCAAATACTGCACGTATGAATTAGAAAATTCCCAATGCTTATTTACAAGTGCTCTATCTAGCTTAGTCCAAACCCTCGAAGAAGGATCTTGTTTATTTGTCCAGGTGAATTCACACCCTTGACCTGGTAACTTCTACAATTCACTTCCCATCAAACATTTATTAAAAGCTTCCATCTCCTCATCTAATGGATCAGAACCCCAACTTTCTCCTCCTTGTTCCTTATAATATTGAAATCTCCAAGTACCAACCAGCTTTTGGAAGGTTTGAAACCCTCAAGCTGGTCCCATAAAACTTCCCTCCCCGTGGCATCATTCCTACCATATACTACTGTTAAAAAATAGATTTTATTAGAAGCATAATGTCTAACCTCACAATGTATAAACTGCTCCCCCTTTTGAATCAAACTGACTCCCACAGGGACATGATTCCAGACAATCCAAATCAATTATTATTATTATTATTATTATTATTATTATTATTATTATTATTATTATTATTATTATTATTATTATTATTATTATTGTATTTTTTTTCTTTTTTTGCAGAAAAAGGTATCATTTCATTCAATATTGAGTGAAATTACAATTTAGTGCAAAAAGAACTATCACAAGAGGAATGCAAAAGCATTCAAAGTACCCAAATGAGCAACTATCCGGCTAAACTTAGGACTAGCATTCTTGTAGAATTTTACAGCAACATGGAATTTAATTCTATGTATCAAAGCATCTACACTCGTAGACTGATTTGTGAAGATTCTCTTGTTTCGCTTTTTCCAGATAATCGCCACAGTTGCAGCCAAACTAGCCTGAATCCAAGGTCTTTTCCAATGCTTTCGCTTCTGAGGAGATAATACCCATTTAACAATGCTACTCAGATTCAAGTTTTCAATTTGAGTTTGCATCCAGTCAGCTATCTCCTTCCATACCTGAGAAGAAACTGAACATGAAAAGAATAAGTGTTGATGAGATTCTAGTGCAGCCATACATAATGCACACCGGTTTGCCAATTGGTACCCCCTTCTAGCAAACTGGTCAACAGTTGCAAGCTGATTCTGTAGAGCCATGGAGAGTAAAACCTTGTGGCTAGTTATGATACTAGCAGAACTCAAGACCTTAGACCATCTATACTTTTTCCAGTTCAGAAAGATCATGTAAGCTTTGGATATTTGGAACTTAGACCCAGACCATTCAACAAGGCTTGATTGAGCTTGAATTAGTGAGCCTAACAGCTCATTAAGCCTGTCTCTAACCCCTAAGATCCCTTTCATTCCATTAGAGAAGTGACCCTTAGCTTTAATAGTCCAGCTTGATTCCTTATCAAAAACATAGGAATTGCACCATCTGCACCAAATGTTGCTATTATCAGACAGTTGCCCCAACCATTTAGACAGAAGTGCAGCATTCCAGGCTTCTATACTCTTGATATTAAACCTTCCTGCTTCCCAAGGTAAGCAGATGTCTGACCATTTCTTGAAGACTAATTTTCTTTCCTTATCCTTGATTCCCCAAAATAAATCTTTGCACAATTTATTTATTTGCTTAACAACCCCCTTAGGCAATAATACCCCAGAGCACCAAAAATTCTCCAATCCAAAGATGACAGAGTTGATCAGTTGTATCTTGCCAGCATAGGAAAAGAAACGGGTACACCAGTGCTTAATAAGATGTTGAACTTTGAGAATTAGGTCATCAAACATCTCAACTGTCAGCCTTCCTTCAGAAAGAGGAATCCCCAAGTACCTGAAGGGGAAATTGCCTACAGAGAAACCTGTTGTAGCAGTAATAACATTCTGTACAGGAAGACTAACCCCTCCAAAGTACACATTGGTTTTATCAATATTAGCATATAGTCCAGACAAAAGAGCAAATGAATCCAAATCCTTCTTAAGAGCTAACACAGAGGGGACATCACCTCTAATAAAAACCATCAAGTCATCAGCAAATACTAAATGAGTAAGATTAATCCTACAACACTTAGGATGATATGAAACTTGGTCCTGAATGCACAGAGAACGAAGGGATTTAGAAAGGATTTCCATGCTCATTACAAAAAGATAGGGCGATAGGGGGTCACCCTGCCTAATTCCACTTTTACCTTGCAAAAAACCAGAAGTTTCCCCATTAATCTTGAAGGTATACCATGGAGAGGAGATACACCCCATGATCCAGTCAACAAACAACAGGCGGACCATAATACCTCAGCATACTCCTTACAAAGTCCCAATTTAGGGAATCAAAAGCTTTCCTAATATCAACCTTCACCAAGCATCTAGGGGTTAAAAATTTCCTGCTATACTCTTTAACTGGAGCTTGTGAAAGTAGTATATTATCAAAAATGTTCCTTCCCTCAATAAAAGCAGCCTGATCCATGCCAATGATGTCAGCAAGAATTATCTTCTTCAATCTATTAGCCAAATTTTTTGAAATAGTTTTATAAAAAACTGTACAGCAAGAAATAGGCCTAAAGTCTTTAACTGATGAGGCATTAGGCTTCTTTGGAATCAGAGAAATAACAGTAGTGTTAGCTTGTCTAGGCATCCTCTTGGATCTGAAAAAACTATTCACAGCAGCACAGAAATCATGTTCTATGATAGACCAAGAATTCTGGAAATGTCCAGCAGCAATCCATCCAACCCAGGGCTACTACAAACATCCATAGAGAAGACATCGTTTTTTATCTCACTTATTTGAATAGGCTCAATAAGATCATGAACCCGAGCAGGAAATAAAGAAATCTGATTTGGCAAAGTCCCTATAGAAGCACCAGGTGCACCTAGCAAAGTAGAGAAATAATCCAGAAAGGCCTTAGAGACCGATTCCATACCATGATGCTGATTGCCATGATGGTCTTCTATAGATCCAATCATACACAGGTGCTTCCTCTAAGCAATTTTAGCATAAAAGTACTTAGTGGAGCAGTCAGACATTTGTAAATGTTTTACCTTCGCCCTTTGAAATAGCATGCTAAGCTCAGAATTCTTTAGGGAACTGTAAGATTCAAGCAACCCTTTCTCCTGAGCAATCAGGCTAGGATCAAAAGGAGCATTCATAAGTTCTTGCTGATAGATGGTGAGAAGAGATTTAGCTTCTTTAACCTGAGAAGAGATGTTAGTAAAATATTGTGTATGAAACTTTTGTAGAGCCCTTTTTACTGCTTTAAGTTTTTGAAATAGCCTGAAAATAGGATAACAAGATATATTAGTTAACCAAGCCTGCTGCACAACCATACTATAATCAGGATGACTTATCCAGCAATTGAGAAAATTCAATTTTTTTTCCTAGGCCTTTTATCCTAAGAAACTGTAACTAACACAGGGGAATGATCAGAGATCCCCAGTTCACAGCAGATAGCAGTTGATAAAGGAAAATCTCTAACCCATTCCGGATTAATAAGACCTCTATCAAGCCTAGACCAAACCCTTGAATGTGTATCCTGCTTGTTTGACCAAGTTAACCCATAACCAGAGTTATTAAGGTCTTCCGGCCTATATACAATTTAAGATACAGTTATTAAAAATCCCACATATCTTGCAAAGAAGGAGGACCAGTCTCTCCTTAGCCCTTCTAACAATATTAAAGTCCCTCATAAGAATCCAGGGAGTGGAGAAAGACATCTGCTCAAGATCTTCCCAAAGCTTCTGCCTCATACCTCCATCATTATGAGTATAAATTGCTAAAAATGACACATCTCTACTAGTCTGAAAATGGTGTACTGAACCAGTAATATGCTGGTCAGATTTACCTAAAAGTGTAAAGGAGATATTTGTAGGATTGTAAAGAATCCAAATTCTTCCATTATAATGACAATCATAGTTATCTACCATGATCCAGGAGTTAAACATTTTTCTTACAATTTTTGCAGCCTTAGTAACTTTCACTCTAGTCTCAATGAGAACCATGACATCAATGTGCTGAGTAACTATAGAATCTCTTGCTTCACTTTGTTTAAGGGGGTTATTTAGCCCCCTAATGTTCCAAGATGCTATCTTCATGTAAAAAAGAATATCAGGTGGGACTTTGTCCCTATTCTCCCCATTTAAACTAGCACCTTCCTCCATTGGACTTCCAGAGTGCATTACAGCAGCTGATTCAGAGAACTTTTCACCAGAAACAAGAGCCTCTAGCTCCTTGCCTGGGTACTCCATGTTCCCTTATAGCTCTGAGGTACCACATAGTCCATCACCCGCATCATTAAGAAGCTCAGTATTCTCTAAAAACATTTGAAATTTGTTTACTAGAGGCATTGGCTCCAAAATAGTTGTTGGCTTTTGCTTCTTAGAAGAGGAATTTCTTCTGTTCTGATGGTAGGGATTTGCCGTTGATCCCCACCGTCAAATAATAACCAACTACACCTAACACGTAGCTAGGGTAAGTCGGGTCGAATCCACGGGGACGGTAAGAGGCGTCTAGACTAAGGTCACCCAAATACGAGACTAGGTCAACGAACTAAGCTAAACTACTATGATAAGAAGGGAGGAAGGCTAAGACTATGACTACGGTGACGGAGAAAGCAAATAAGGAAACGGGCTAGGATTAGGTCGGGTTCAAGGGGTGATGGAATGATCGAGGAAGAGCTAAGGTGAAGGGGTAATCGGGTTATCTAGGTGTAATCCGGGCTCTTGCTATGTAGACCGACCTAGAGGTTCTTGATAGAACCCACCTTAGCGACACACATGACAAACGGGGTTACTAGCGTGCTACCGTAGCCTAGGTCACATCCGGGCTCTCGCTACGTAGACCGACCTAGGGGTCGTCCTCACCGGGATCTCGCTACGTAGTGAGGGAACCAAACCCACGAGCAAACTATCACCCACAAGAGAAAAGGCAAGAAAAACAAGCATATGCATCTACATGTCATTCAAGCATTTCATCAAACATGTACCATGCATCTAACCGAGAGGAAACCCAAAACTTCCACCAACATCTCCAACAAACCCTTAATCACCCATTAAACACCCAAATCACCCTACTAACCCTAGCAAGGGTACTACTCAACCATAACTAAACTAATCCTAACCATAACAAGAGGGATCAACATAACCAACAAAACATACATAATGAAACTAGTGAAAACAATGGGCAATAAACATAACAATGAACAAAGATTGAAACTTGGATGAATAAACAAGATTAAGAGAAGGGAAAAGAAGATTATACCTACTAACAAGATGAAAGGAAGAATGAAAACTTGAATTAATGAGAAAACCCAAATACATCAACCAAGGTTGTCAATCTTGGATGGATTCTTCAAGAATTCCCTTAATACAAGACTAAACTAAGATTAAGGACTAATTACCGACTAATCTACTCTAATCTAAGCTAATCTATGCTAAAGTAGTCTAGGGTTTAATGGGAAGTGAAGAACATAACATAAGATTACAAGAGGAAGGGTATATATAGGGTTACAATGAGTAAGGAGAAGAAAAGAAACAAAAGCGGGCTGCCAGTGCTTCGTCCCGCCCGGGACGGAATGGTCCGGCCCGGGACGAGATGGTTCCGACCGGGACGAAGTCCTTCTCGGCCGGGACGGGCTCAAGACAGTAGCCTCTCCTTTTGTGCACTCCTTCCCGGTCGGGAAGGCATTATCCCTCCCGGGAAGGACCTTGTAGGCCTCCATTATGATCTTTTTGGTCCCTCCTTGGTTCTCATGGGCTTCTCACCGATTCTCGGGTCTCGGGATCGGGTCTAAGAGGCACGGGATTGGGTCCCAAGGTCTCGGGATCGAATCCAAGGCATCGAGTGATCGTTCCTTCTCTTCGTTGGCTCCAAAAGTGTATGAAACGAGTCGGAATCGTTCCAATTCTTCATGAATGGTCTCGGAAACTTGAAACGAACTAGAGGAAGCATGAGTGGCCCATAAACCTCTCCCAAAGAGTGATTCCACAACGAAAATGGGACCAAAATACAACAAAATAGGCACTACAAACTACACTTATCAACTCCCTCACACTTAACTCTTACTCGCCCTCGAGTAAGCACATACTAACTACTAAACTACCCGAGTGGGTATTAGCGCACCCTACGCCCTTTCAACTCACTCGAGTACACTTAGAGAAAAAGTGTACTCCGCAAGGCAAGTGGGGTTTTGCGACAAAACTGTGGATGCAACTGGACACAAAACACATAAACAAACAAACACACAAACAAACAAATAATCGGTTACACCCAAAAGAAAACAAATACCGCTTCCCTCAAACAAGCGGTGAAAGAAGCACCGGTTTAGGACTCGAGGCAACTGACAACGTTCCCAAGCTAATCACACAAATCGAAATGAACTAAACCCTAATAGTATGACGATAAAGCAACAAAAACGTTGATAACTTACCTAGGTCCTCCTAGCCTTCTAAGAACGTACTACGGGACGATCGGCGGGATGGAAAAAGGATGAACCACGGTGTTAGTCGACACTGTAGGTAAGTGAGACCCTGCGCCCTTTAGCGATGAGCCAAGAGGGTCGTCCCATGTCCAAAACCGCTCAATAAGTCCAAATAAAAAGGCGGAAATATTTGAAAAATGAGGGAAGACCGACCATCACCGCTATCATCCTTCCTAGGGACTCGGTCCTTTGGTAGGCTCTTCACGGCAATAGTCGGTAAAAGGCTTATTTTGAGATGTGGGGATTCTTTTTGTATTTTTGGCTTTGTTTGTTGCCATGCCATTTATTTTTTTATTTTTTTCTATTTTCTTTTTGGCTTTTTGTGCCTTTTCTTTTTCTTCAATCTTTCCTTTCTTTCATTTTCTTTCTTTTTCTTTTCTTTGCCCTTTTGGCTAGATTTGAGTGATAGGCATTTGTTTGCAACAAAGAAACATGATTTCAACAAATTGCAAATTTATTGTGTGGATATGTGTAAGAGGTAGGGGAATGGGTGAGTCGGGGGTCGCGATTTCCCTTCAAACCCACAAAAAGGGGAGAACTTGGACTAATCAAACGATCCTAAACACGGTCACCTAAGGGACGAGACTCGGTAACCAAGGCCTTTTCACACCGTGGGTGGTCATAATGGTCAAAATGCAAATCCCGTAGTAAATCCCTAGTAAGCTAGGTGGACTCAAGGTAAAGGACCAACGAAATCATTGATTTAGGGTCATTCTACTAGACCTAAGTCCAAGACTCGATTCATACTACTAAAAAGGGAAAGTAAACACTTTCACCCTAGCCTCTAAACCGGGTTTTCGAAAACCGTTTACACACATGACACACTACACAACACAAAACAAAGACATGACAAAACGAGAGAAAAAGAGACAAAAGAAACAAAACAAAACAAGATAAACAAACAAGCAAACACACAAAATAAACAATCACCACCCCGAAGCTTCCAAACAAGCAACCACATCAACTACAAATTTCAAAAAGCTCCGCCCGAGCACACACAAACATAACACATCCTCCAAACTCCACAAAAGGAAAAAGGAGAAAGAAATGAAGGGATATTATCGGATGTCTTGCTTTTCGAAACTTGATGACGATCGCGGAACCTACAAGGAAATGGGGAGGCAAAACACACAACAAAACAAATATACGGCACAAGGACACCAAAGAAAAAGACACAAAAAGAAAATCTTTTTGATTTTTGTGAATATTTTTTTTCAAATTTTTAGGGTTTTTAAAGATTTTTCGAAAAAACTAAGAAACTAGACTATACTAGAATATCGCTCCCCCACACTTAAACCGAGCAATGCCCTCATGCTCGATCGTAGTGTGCGGAGACAAAAAAGAAAAGAAAATACGAAAATACGAAAATAAAGCTAAAAATCAAAGATAAAAGTGAAGAAATGGTAGAATGTGTCTGGCCGGGGTGTAGTCAAGTCACCATGGGCCGAGACGAGAAAAGATATGGATGGGGGAAGAAAATAAAAAGAAGGAAATAAAAGAAAATGGGAGGGGAGGACTAGGTGTAATCAAGTCACCTAGCCCGGATTCCGCCCGAATCCGACTAAATCCTACAAAAAAAGGGTGAAAAACCTTGTAAATTTTGGATTTTGAAATGACTCTCGATGTAGTCACGTCATCGAGAGTCGGGAGCAACAACTACCAAGGCCTCGAAAGGCCACCATGACACCAAGACACAAAAGTGTAAACGGGGAAGGGGATAAACAAGGGAAAACAAGCTATAAAAGACGGAAAAGAAAGGATAGTTGTCGTACCCATCGGTTAGCAACTCACTCGCTCCATCGTCTCAATGATCACTATATGCACTTTGCTTGTCTTCATCATTGTTAACCCGCTTCAAACTTGATAATAACGCATGGTAGAGGTAGTAATGGTGTGAGAGGGTGGGATTTGATGTGAATCTCGATGTAAAGTGAAGAGAAAATGAGGTGAAGGTATGTAAATGAGGTGTACGGGTCATATGATATGAGCAAGGAAAGTTAGGGAGGTTGGGAGGGGGTATACAATGGTTGGGTGGACTCGAATGTCGAAGAAGAGGCATAAAGAGGAGTAGGGGACCATCCCGATCGGGATGGATGGTCCCGGTCGGGATGCCTCACCCGTCCCGGTCGGGACGCCCTCATCCCGATCGGGAAGGCACTCCAGGAAGCTCGAAATTATGCACCCTCATCCCGATCAGGACGGCTCCTGGAGACTTGCTTCTGAAGTCTGGGGTGTACCCGTATGCTGACACATAACAACTTCCATGTAACATATAGGCGAAACACCAACTCATGATGGGGAAATAAAATATTGATTTTTGAAAGGCAAAATTTTTGAAAGATTTTTTTAGAAATTTTTAGGAATGCTCGAGACGACTTGATTCCTATTCTGGGTTCTGAACTGCAATCAGGCCT
The DNA here is from genome assembly GCA_958450325.1 of Agrostemma githago. Taxonomy (NCBI): domain Eukaryota; kingdom Viridiplantae; phylum Streptophyta; class Magnoliopsida; order Caryophyllales; family Caryophyllaceae; genus Agrostemma; species Agrostemma githago. Next base: position 37,654,175 of record OY288260.1, on the reverse strand, counting down.
GCGCGCGCGTAGGGCCCATTTTTGCTGAAGAGGCATGATAGTTAGGGTTCAGTTAGGTTTTCCTTATTATAAATATAGGAATCCCTGCTTCAACTTATTATATTCCAAATCACAAACTCCTCCTCAAAATCTTTTAGACTTTCAGGAAGACTCAAATATCTGTCATGGATATCGATCACCTGACTGCACTGCTTTTTGCTTGGTCCCAACATTTTCGGGACGAGGAAAATGTTTAACTGACCCAGATGGGAATTGTCAGTTTATTCCCACTTCAACGTCTGATAATCGATTCACACTTTTTGGACGCTTGCTTAACGTTTTGGGATACTACCCCTCACATTTTCGCGTTCCCGCGAGGAGAAATATGCCCTCTACCTGAGGAGATCGCATCTATAGGCGGTTGGAGGAGGAGGCTGAGGGATTTCCTAGGCTTGTCTCATGCTGAGACAGATCGAATGGTGCGGGGAAATTCTGCTTCCCTTTTCGATCTGGCCGACAAGTTTATGAATAACCGAGACGTGAGGGCTACTGCTACCCATAAACGTAGGGCTTTCGCCTTTTGTATGCTGCGTCGTTACGTTTTTGAAGGGATGATGGAGGCTGACTCGTGCTTGGGTCAGATCAAGTTGATTGGTGTGGTTGATCAGATGGAGACTGGTCATAGCCCTGCTTGGCTAGCCACCGGGGAGATCATTATGGGTCTTGACGCTAGGAGGCTTGACCCGGACCGACAGCTGACGGGGACTATTCGCCTTCTGCAGGTATACGTTTTTTTTTTGCGCAAATTTTCTGATGTACGTAGGTCACTCGATCGAGTGACATCTTTGACGAGCTTCTGCCTGTTTTCAGAGGGCTTATTCGATCGAGTCAGCTGTTGTACTCGATCGAGTGGGCTCTAGCGAACCTTCCCATTGCTTACGATTCTTGCGTATACTTTTCAGATTTGGTTGTCGGAACGTCTGTCGATCATAGAGTCCCCTCCGAGTATTCCCAACTAATGTAGCAGCCAAATTAGCTCGAGAAGGCGACGGATAAGCTTGAGTCATCATATAAACCGAGCTTATTGGGATGAGGAGCTGGTGTTTCATGGTGGTCCCTTAATTAGGTGGACCGTCGCCTGGTGGTTCCTTTCCAAACTGACGGGACTAGCCAAGAGGGACCAAGCCCACTATTTGGTGATTCTGTCTCTTGACTGGACGGTTCACATTTACCCGGACCGCCTCCTGAGGCAGTTCGGTTTGTCTCAGTGCATTCCTGAGACTGAGGCAATCATTAGCGTCTCGCTCCAATTGACAGACGGTATGTGTGACACATGGTTGCAAAGGTGGTTTACCCGTCCTACGTGGACTATACCCAACCCTTGCCAATCCGCTTGGGTTTCACGTGCATATGAGAAGTGGACTTCCGAGGAGTCCAAGGAAGCTCGCAAAGCCTTGAAGGTTGATGAGGCCTTCGAACTGGTTCGCCGGGAGACGGCGAAGGACAACAGGGGTTTCTTCGACGAGGGAGACACTCCTGCTACTTTAGTCCGATTAGAATCGGGTCTTAAGTCGCATACTAAGACTCGATCTAAGGATGCCGGTGCTAGCAGCACGCAGGGGCAGCCAAGCCCCCAGACAGATTTGGAGAGACGACTTGGGCCAAGACTGGCGGTCAGAGACTGACTAGGCCCACGTGACAGCTTCCTGAGCCTGTGAGGGCCCGACTTGGGCCCATCGAAGTGATTGAGGACTCGAGTTCAAAGAAGCGAGTCCGAGCTAAAGAGGTTCCCGTGGTGATTCGGGAACACTCCCCTCCGCGTCGTCGCCAGTGGACGGCCAAGGAGGCCAAGGACAAGGGGAAGGGCAAGATGCCCTGAATACGGAGTCCTTAGTTTTTTTTATTATTTAAATATTATTACTATTTTTTGTTGTGTGCTTTTTCTGTTTTTTTTGGATTTTTGCATTTGTAATTCCCGAGTTTATCGGGGTTTTAGGAATTAATAAAGGAAGTTTATTATTAAATCGTTCCTGTCTTTTCTTGATTGCACCAGTTGTGCCCTTTTGAGGGACTGGCTACGTATTCGCAATTAGCGGAATCAAACCAAACGTAGTTCAAGCTCAGTAAATTTGCAATCTCGAATTACATCAAGACTATTGGTTGAAGATGCTTGCGACAATAGAATGAATAATTCTAGCTCATTGACTTGCTTTTTGTAAAAAAATGATTTTGATAAATTTTGCTAATGACATTGAGAAAAGGCTAAGGGTAGTAACGCTTCAGCTGGTCCAGGTTGGTCGGGTTGACGAACTCATTCCCGTCCAGGTCCGTCAGCATCACTACTCCTCCTGATAGGATCTTCTTTACCAAATATGGCTCAGCCCAATTAGGTTTGAATTTTCCCCTTGGGTCAACTGGTAGTAAAGCTCGGACAGACTTAAGAACCAGATCCCCTTCCTTAATGTTCCTGGGCCTTACTCTTTTGTTGAAGGCCCGTTGGATCCCTTTCTGGTAGATTTGGATATTGTTGAGGGCACGAGATCGTCGTTCGTCTAGTAGAACTAACGAGTCATACCGTGCTCGAACCCAATCAGCTTCAGGTACTTGACTTTCTAACAGAATTCTGAGGGACTGGTGGTAAGGATTTGCCGTGGGTCCTAACCAACAATAAATAACCAACTAATCCTAGTGGGTAGCTAGGGTAAGTCGGATCGTGTCCACGGAGACGGTATTGTAAATTCTAGACTAAGTCGACCTAAAAACGAGACTAAGTCACACAAACAAACACAAAGGAGATGATAATTGACAAACTATGATGGGAGAAGAAGTATGAACTAAGCTAACAATGAACTAACTATGAGAAGAGCTAAATGAAATACTAGAGACTAACTAGACAAAGGACAAGGGAAATTATGACTACTAACAAGGATGAATCAATAAGGAAGGGAGTAGGGTTAGGTCGGGTTCTTAAGTGTAGTAGGGTAATTGGGAGATCAAGGGTATAGGTGTCTCCTAGTTGCTAGAGTCGATTTGCGCTCTCGCGTCAAAACCAAGGTCAAGGTCGGTCCGCGCTCTCGCGTCAAAACCCAAGTCCGCACTCTCGTGTCTAAGACTAAACCCGACACAATCACACACTAGTCAAACAATGAGAAGAAGAGAACAAGTATAGGAAGCATTGGCCACTACTACCCACACAAGCATTTCAACAAACACATAGAGTGCCCAATATGTGACTAGCAACAAAGATGTAACCTTTACCCCTAATCAAACCCTAATCACCCATAATCTACCCTTAATCCCCCTACTAACCCCACAAGAGAACTACTCACTCATTATCAAACTCAAACTAACATAAACAAGAGAAATCAAACTAAACATCCAAACATCCATAATAAACAAACAATAACAATAAACAATATGTAAAGATTCAAACTTGATAAATAAACAAAGAACAAAAGTAGAAGGGAGAAGAGAATTATACCAAACTAACAAGGATGAAAAAGATTGGAACTTGAATTAATAAGAAACCCAAACAAAACTCCAAGGATGTCAAGCTTGGAAGAGTTCTTCAAGAATCTCCTTAATACATGACTAATTACAATGATTAACTAAAGATTAAAGGAAGATTAAACTAATGGGAGGAGCACTAATCTAGGGTTTTGAAAGCTTAAGAGAGGCCTAAGAGAGTCTAGGGTAATGTAAGATGTGTAAACAATACAAGAGGGAAGTATTTATAAGGTTACCAGAATGAAGGAGGAAGAATAAAGAGTCACGCGCAGCAGCACCATGGTCTCGACCGGGACGGATCGGTCCCGACCGGGAAGGGCTGGTCCCGACCGGGACGGACCCAGAACAGAACCTATGCTATTCGCGCACCTCATCCCGGACGGGATGAGGCCCTTCCCGTCGGGGATGAGTCTTGTAGGCCTCCAATATGATCTTTTTGGTCCCTCCTTGCCTCTCATGGGTTTCTCGTTGATTCTCGGGGCTCGGGATCGAGTCTAAGAGGCTCGGGAATGGGTCCCGAGGTCTCGGGGTCGAATAAAAGGCATCGAGTGATCGTTCCTTCACTTCGTTGGCTCCAAAAAGTGTATGTATCTAGTCGGATTCTCTCCAATTCTTCACAAATGGTCTCGAGAACCTAAAACGAACTAAAGGAAGCATAAGTAACCCATAAACCACTCCCAATGAGCGATTCCACAAGGAAGACGGGACCAAAACACAGCAGATTAGGCACCACAAACTACACTTATCAACTCCCCCACACTTAACCCTTACTCGCCCTCGAGTAAGCACATGCTAACTACTAAACTTGCCGAGTGGGTATTAGCGCATCCTACGCCCTTTCAACTCACGCGAGTATACTTTAGAGGAAAGTATACTCCGCAAGGCAAGTAAGGTCTTGCGACAAAACTGTGGATGCAACCGGCCACAAAACACTTAAACAAACAAACATACAAACAAACAAATAATCGGTTGCACCCAAAAGAAAACAAATACATCTTCCCTCAAACAAGCGGTGAAAGAAGCACCGGTTTAGGACTCGAGGCAAGTGACAACATTCCCAAGCTAGCAATGCAAACCAAGGTGAACTAAACCCTAATAGTATGACGATAAAGCAACAAAAACGTTGGTAACTTACCTAGGTCCTCCTAACTTTCTAAGAACGTACTACGGGACGATCGGCGTGATGGAAAGTGATGAACCACGGTGTTAGTCGACACTATAGGTAAATGAAACCCCGTCCCCTTTAGCGATGAGCCAAGAGGGTCGTCCCATGCCTGAAGCCGTTCAACTAGTCCAAGTAAAAAGGTGGAAATATTTGCAAAGTGAGGGAAGACCGACCATTACCGCTATCATCCTTCCCAGGGACTCGGTCCTTTGGTAGGCTCTTCACGGTAATAGTCGGTAAAAGGCTTATTTTTTTTTGAAATGTGGGGACTCTTTTTGTGAGACGGGTTTTCTTTTGGCATTTTTCTTTCTTTTTGAATTTTTGCTTTGTTTGTTGCCATGCCATTTCTTTTTTTCTTCTTTTCTATTTTCTTTTTGGCTTTTTGTGCCTTTTTTTTTCTTTATTCTTTTCTTTGCCCTTTTGGCTTGATTTGAGTTGTAGGCATTTGATTTTGCAACAAGAAAGAGAGATTTCAACACATTGCAACTTTATTTTGTGGATATGTGTAGGAGGTAGGGGAATGGGTAAGTCGGGAGTCGCGATTTCCCTTCAAACCCACAAAAAGGTGGAGAACTTGGACTAATCAAACAATCCCAAACATGGTCACCTAAGGGACGAGACTCGGCAACCAAGGCCTTTTCACACCGTGGGTGGTCATAATGGTCAAAATGCAAATCCCGTAGTAAATCCCTAGTAAGCTAGGTGGACTCAAGGTAAAGGATCAACGAAATCATTGATTTAGGGTCATTCTACTAGACTGAAGTCCAAGACTCGATTCATACTACTAGAAAGGGAAAGTAAACACTTGCACCCTAGCCTCTAAACCGGGTTTTCGAAAACCTTTTTACACACTAGACACAGCTACACACACAAAACAAAGACTTAACGAAAACGAAAGAAAAAGAGACAAAAGGCAACAAAGCAAAACAAAACAAAATAAACACATAACGAGAACAAACACCACCCCGAACTTCCAAACAAGTCACCAAATCAACCACAAATATGCATCAAGCTCCACCCAAGCACACAACATCACAATATCCACCAAAATCCACAAGAGACAAAGGGGGAAAAGGGATAAAAGATGTTACCGGAGGTCTTGAAAGCTCTCCAAAGCTATCGGTGATTTAAGCAACCTATAAGGAAAAAGGGAGGCAAAACACGCACAACACAACAAATATACGACAAGACGACACAAAAGGAAAAAACACACAAAATAAAAAAAAATTAATTTTTGTGAAATTTTTCAAATTTTAGGGTTTTCAAAGATTTTTTTGAAAAACTACGAAAATAAAACTAACTATGATAGAATATCGCTCCCCCACACATAAACCGAGCAATGTCCTTATGCTCGATCGTAGTGTGTGGAGACACTAAAGAAAAGAAAAGAAACTACGAAATTAAAGCTAACAATCAAAAATAAAGAGGAGAAAAGGGTAGAATGCGTCCGGCCGGGGTGTAGTCAAGTCACCATGGGCCGAGACAAGAAAAGATATGGAAGGGGAAGAAATAAAAAGAAGGAAATAAAAGGAAATGGGAGGGGAGGACTAGGTGTAATCAAGTCACCTAGCCCGGATTCCGCCTAAATCCGACTAAATCCTACAAAAAGGGTGAAAATCTTGTAAATTTGGATTTTTAAATGACTCCCGATGTAGTCACATCATCGAGAGTCGGGAGCAATAACTACCAAGGCCTCGAAGACCACCATGACACAAAAGTGTAAACGGGGAAGGGGATAAAGAAGGAAAAAACAAGCGATAAAAGACGGAAAAGAAAGGATAGTTGTCGTACCCATGGTTAGCAACTCACTCGCTCCATCGTCTCAATGATCAATAAAGGCACTTTGCTTGTCTCCTCCATTATTATCCGGATTCAAACTTTATAACAACGCATGGTTGAGGTAGTAATGGTGTGAGGGGTTGGGATTTGATGTGAAATTTGGTGTAAAGTGAATAGAATATGAGGTGAGGGTATGTAAATGAGGTACAGGGGTTATATGATATGGGCAAGGATAGGAAGGGAGGTTGGGAGGGGGTGTAAAGTGGTAGGGTGGGCTCACATGACGAAGAAGAGGCCAAAAGAGGAGCAGGGGACCATCCCGGTCGGGATGGATGGTCCCGCTCGGGATGCCTCACCCGTCCCGGTCGGGAAGACACTCCAGGAAGCTCAATTCTTGGTACACTCATCCCGATCGGGATGGCTCCTTCTTCCCGGTCGGGAAGCCTTCTTTTCGCCCGGGACGGATCCTCTAGCCTTCCACAACCCCAAAAGCTTATCCATAGCTTCAAAAACCGATTCCCTTGCTCATAATCCAAGCTTTATCCACAACCATTCCTCTCTTTGGTTCATCTTCACTTCACACCTATCAAATAGGCCCAAAACATTCATCAAAATCCCTCCCTCACATCGCTCATCAAAAATATCAAATTACAAGAATTCACAAAACACAAAAGAACTACAAGAAAGAGATATATACAATGCGACGGTTGTTTTGGAACTCCGTCAAACCAAGGATGGTGCATTCTTCAATCTTTTTCAACAACCTTGTAACCACTTCCATCACCATCAAGGGCACGAAGAAACAAATCGAAGGCTCTCGAGAAATCTTCGATCAAGCTTGTAATATAACCATCCACACTCCAAGGTTCTTCACAACCTTGTCTCGGCGTTCCCGGGGCATCCCGATCTACTAAGTTCGATGGCTTGTACTTGTACTTGCGATCCTTCGGTATATACCCAAACTTCCACCTATCTTCATGTGGCCCCAAGGGAGGCTCATATTTCTCCTTGTCTTGCAACTTGTCTTAAACATCATGACATGGACATTCCTCCGCCCCAAGCTCGGAATCATCATCCTCAAGCTCATAGAAGTCATTCTTCAAGGTTTGTCCCAACTCATCCCCTAGATCGATGTCTTTCGTGGCGTGGATCATTTTACAAGACTCATCATTAGTAGGCGAGGTGTTGCCTTGGAGGTCAAACACGAGCTTTTCTTCGCCTAACTCAAATGTGATCCTACCATTCTTCACATCGATCATGGCACCGGCGGTATGTAGAAATGGGCGCCCAAGGATAATAGGAGTGATAGCATCTTCCGGCATGTCAAGTACAAGAAAATCGACCGGAACGAAGAACTTTCCGATTCTTATTGGCACATCTTCTAACATCCAAAATGGTCGGTTGAGTGAACTATCGGCCATTCGGAGTGTAACGGAAGTGCACTTGAGCTCCTTCATTCCAAGTCGCTCACAAATAGAGTAGGGAATGATGCTTACACCCGCACCCAAATCACATAATGCTCTCTCAATCTTGAAGTTGCCTATGGTGCATGGGATCGAGAAACTACCCGGATCCTTCAACTTGGGAAGCGTAGAACCTTGAATAAGCTCGCTCACCACCCTTGTGAACGCTATGGTCTCTTCCTTGTCGATGGATCTCTTCCTAGCCAAGATTTCTTTCATAAATCTTCCATATGCCGGGATTTGGGTAAGTAGCTCGGTAAATGGGACACTCACATCCAATTTCTTCACAATGTCTAGGAATTTGTCAAATTGAACATCCACCTTAGTCTTCATTTGCCTTGTTGGGAAAGGCAACTTGATATGAACCTTGGTTTGCTCGATAGGTGATAAATGTAGTTTGTAGTGCCTATTTTGTAGTGTTTTGGTCCCATTTTCCTTGTGGAATCGCTCCTTGGGAGCGATTTATGGGCTTCTTATGCTTCCTTTAGTTCGTTTAAGGTTTCAGAGGCCGATCTGGAAGAGTTGGAGCGATTCCGACTCGATACATACACATTTTGGAGCCAACGAAGTGAAGAAACGATGACTCGATGCCTTTGAATCGACCCCAAGACCTTGGGACCCAATCCCGAGCCTCCGAGACCCGATCCCGAGTCCCGAGAATCGATGGGAAGCCCATGAGAAACAAGGAGGGACCATAGAGAGCATATTGGAGGCCTATAGAGCCTTCTCGGTCGGGAAGAGGTGCACGTTTAAGGAGGCTGCTGTGAAGAGCCGTCTCGGCCGAGACCAACCTTGTCTCGGTCGGGACCACCCCATCCCGACCGGGACCACCCCGTCTCGGCCAGGACGGGCCTGCTGCAGCTCCGCCTTGTTTTCTTTCTTCTCCTTTCCACTTGTAACCCTATATATACTCTTCCCTTGTTTTGTAAAGCATAGGCACTTCATATTAGACTAAACCCTAGATTATTTTAGCATAGATTAGCATAGATTAGTGTAGATTAGTCTTTAGATTATCGTTAATCATAGATTAATGCTTGTAATTTGGGAATTCCTCAAGATCTCCACCAAGCTTGACAAACTTGGATGTTTGTTTTGGGTTCTTCCATTTATGCAAGATTTCTTCCTTTCTTCCTCTCTATTTTGGTATAATCTTGTTTTCCTTTATCTTAATCCTTGTTCTTTCATTAAAGTTTGATTCTTTGTTGAATGTATTGTTCATAGTTCATAGTTCTTGTTAGTTTCTTCATGTTTGTTTTGATTGCTATCTTGATTTCTCTTCTTAGTGTTAGTTTTAGTATAGATATGTTAGAGTAGTATCTTGCTAGGGTTAGTAAGGTGATTAGGGTGTTAATTGGATGATTAAGGGATTGTTGGAGATGTTGGTGGAATATTTGGGTTTCCCCTTGGTTTGATGCATATCACATGTTTGTTGAAATGCTTGAATGACTAGTATGTGCATATGCTTGTTTTTCTTGCTTTTCTCTTGTGGGTGATAGTTTGTTTGTGGGTTTGGTTCCCTCATTAAGTTGTGAGAGCCCGGTGAGGACGACCCCTAGGTCGGTCCAAATTGCGAGAGCCCGGATGCGACCTAGGCCCCGATATCACACTAGTAACCCCGTTTGTCGTTTGTGTCGCCAAGGTGGGTTTTAGGTGGAACCTCTAGGTGAGTCTAAGTTGCGAGAGCCCGGGCATTACCTAGATTACCCTACTACCTCCTTCACTCTAGTTCTCCCTTGACCATTCCATTACCCTTTTGACCCCGACCTAATCCTAGCCCGTTCTCCTTGTTTGTTTTCTTTGTTACCATAGTTATAGCCTTAGCCTCCCCTTTAGACTAGCTTGTCTCGAACATAGTCCTAAACCGTAGCATACCTTAGTCCGACCTCCCGTCCCTGTGGATTCGACCCGACTTACCCTAGCTACCCTAGTTAGGTTTTGCCGGTTTTATTTGACGGTTGGGATCCACGACAAATCCTACCCATCAAATTGGCGCCGTTGCCGGGGACGGCGTAGTTTAGACTTTTGTTTGCTTAGTTGTGGACTTTGTTCTTGAATTTTGTGTTCTCTTCTCCTTGTGTATCTCCGTTTTTCTTCTTGTGTGTTACTCTCCCTTCCTAGTGCCTCAAAAGCACTAGGATACTAACGTTTGCTCAAGTGCTTCTAGCTCATCCTAGGTACCAAAGCAACGTTATGGACATGGCTTGTCCAAGCTACCATCAATCATCACGGGACAACTATGGGGCGAATTACCAAAACCCACAACTTTACCAACCATATCAACCTCATCAACAATCTTATGAACCCTCTTCTTATGGTTACCAAGAAATTTGTCAAGGATCATTCCCACATCCTAACAACTACCAAACACCCTCACATAACCCACAACCAAATATCTCTAACTTTGAGACTTGTCAAATGTTGGTCCAAACACAAGGGAGCCAACATGAGATAATGATGTTATTGCAAAAGGGTCAACAATTGATGTTGACTCAAATACAAGGGGTTAGGGAGGAGTTCAAGGCCCAAATAGAGGTGCAAGATGCTCGCATCAATGCACTCATGGCTCATATCATGATGTTGGCCACTCGAGCTCCACTACATGTTGAGGAAGGTTCATTTGGGCAAGAAAGTCGGGTGCCTCCACAAGAAAGTCAACCCGATCGTGAAGCTACAAATGAAGAAGAGAGGGTCGGTGAAGAGACCATTGTTTAGTGTTGCTTGAGTGGTGAAGATAGGGGAAGAATAGAGAGAGTTGAAGCTTCAAGGGCCAACAATGAGGAGGGGAGTGAACATGATTCTCAAGATAACTCTTGGGGAGCCGATGTATTGGCTATCAAATTGGATTTGTTTGATTTTCTTCGTGATGAACCGGATATGGACAATCCAAAGCCAAGTGAGGACATACCTCCTCTAGGCCAACTAGACAAGGTGAGTGAAAAGGAGCGCAATACTTGGGAAAAAGAAGTAGATGCCTTGGAACTTGCCTTGTATGGGAAATTGGAGGATCCTAAAGCCTCCAATGAAGAGAACTTGATGCCTTCTCCTCCTCTACCGCACTCGATGTCTAGCCCTTTGTCTTGTGAGACGGTTGGTGAAGAGGATCCTTGTCGGGCGGTGGAAAAGAGTTCCACTCTCGACCCCGTAGAAGAAGCGGCACCCCTAGGGTGTGATCTCCCGCATCATATTGCCGAGCACGACTCTAGACCACTATACCTACCGGATGGTCATAAGGGTCGTTGCTATCTTGGTTCCGAAGACCCGGAAGATCACGAGAACCCCGAGCATAATGAAGATGATCGCTTCTTCCCTCCGACTTGGAAACTTTTGGGAGTGGCTAGGCTCGGCCATGTGAGCTTAATTGAAGATGTTGCTAGAGCATTTGACTTACTCCTTCGAGCTCTTGATGGCTATGGAGGTGTAGTTGGAGAGAGTATGTTAGTGTAAATATCTTTTCCCTTTTCTTTTGTGCTTGTATTTGTGTTTATGTTCGTTTGCATAGTTTGGTTTCTAGGATTTGTTAGCCTTTGTGGAACTCTTGTTCATTTGGATTTTTGATGAGCGATGTGAGGGAGGGAATTTGATGTTGTAATTGAGTTTATTGTGATAGGTGTGAAGTGAAGATGATTCCTAGAGAGGAATGGTTAATGATAAAGCTTGGATAGTGAGTATAGAAGTCGGTTTTTGAAGCTTTGGATAAGCTTTTGGGTTTCTTGGAAGGCTAGATGGTCGATCCCGACCGGGAAGAAGTATTCCCGACCGGGACGGGTGTGTCATCCCGACCGGGAAGAAGCCATCCCGATCGGGATGAGGGTGCCAAAAATCGAGTCTACTGGAGTGTCATCCCGACCGGGACGAGGGCTTCCTGATCGGGAAGGGTCTATCATCCCGACCGGGACCATCCATCCCGACCGGGATGGTCTCTTTTCTCCTCTTTTGGCCTCTTCTTTGACATTTGAGCCCACCCAACCATTGTATACCCCCACCCAACCTCCCTACCCACCCTTGCTCATGTCATATAACCATTACACTTCATTTACATACCCTCACCTCATTTCTCTTCCCTTTACACCGAGTTTCACATCGAATCCCACTCCCCTCACACCATTACTACCTCTACCATGTGTTTTATCAAGTTCGAAGCGGGATAGCAATGATGAAGACAAGCAAAGTGCCTTTATTAATCATTGGAGACGATGGAGCGAGTGAGTTGCTATCCTATTGTTACGACAACTATCCTTTCTTTTCCGTCTTTTATTGCTTGTTTTCCTTTGTTTACTCCCCTTCCCCTTATATTTGTGTCATGGTGGCCTTTGAGGCCTTGGTATATGGTTGCTCCCGACTCTCGATGACGTGACTACATCGAGAGTCATTTCAAAATCCAAAATTTACAAGTTTTTCACCCCTTTTGATGGATTTGGTTGGATTTAGGCGGAATCCGGGCTAGGTGACTTGATTACACCTAGCGCTCCCCTCCCATTTCCTTTTATTTCCTTCTTTTATTTCTTCCCCCATCCATATCTTTTTCTCGTCTCGGCACATGGTGACTTGACTACACCCCGGCCGAACACATTCTACCATTTCTTCACTTTTCTTTTTGATTTTTAGCTTTATTTTCGTAGTTTCTTTTCTTTTTATTTTGTCTCTCCGCACACTACGATCGAGCATGAGGACATGGCTCGGTTTAAGTGTGGGGGAGCAATATTCTAGGGTAGTTAGCTTTATTTTTGTAGTTTTTCGAAAAAATCATCAAAAAACCTAAAAATTTGAAAAATTTTCACAAAAAATAAAAAAGATTTATTTTTTGTGTGTTTTTCTTTTGTGTCTTTGTATCGTATATATGTTTTGTTGTGCGTGTTTTGCTTCCCTTTTTCCTCTTAGGTCGCTTAATCGCCGCTAACTTTGGAAGGCTTTCAAGACATCTAGTACCGCCTTTTATCCCTTTTTCCTCTTTATCCCTTATGATGTTCGGAGGATATTTGTGATGATGTGTGCTCGGGAGGAGCTTTGTAAAGATTGTGGTGGATTTGGAGACTTGTTTGAAGATCGGGGTGGTGTTTGTTTTGTTTATGTGTTGTTTCTCCTTGTTTTGTTTTGTTTTGTTTTGTTTTGTCTCTTTTTCTTTCATTTTCGTTGTGTCTTTGTTTTGTGTTTTGTTGTGTGTCGCGTGTGTAAACCGTTTTCGAAAACCCGGTTTAGAGGCTAGTGTGCGAGTGTTTACTTTCCCTTCCTAGTTGTATAAATCGAGTCTTGGACTTTAGTCTAGTAGAATGACCCTAAATCAATGATTTCGTTGGTCCTTTACCTTGAGTCCACCTAGCTTACTAGGGATTTACTACAGGATTTGCATTTTGACCATTATGACCACCCACGGTGTGAAAAGGCCTTGGTTACCGAGTCTCGTCCCTTAGGTGACCGTGTTTAGGATTGCTCGACTAGTCCAAGTTCCCCCCTTTTTTGTGGGTTTGAAGAAGGATCACGACCCCCGACTTACCCATTTACCTACCTCCCACACATATCCACACAATAAGTTGCAATTTGTTGAATTCTCCCTTTCTTGTCATACAAAGAAATGCCAAAAAGCCAAATCAAGCCAAAAGGGGAAAGAAAAGAAAAAGAAAGAAAATGAAAGAAAGAAAAGAATGAAGAAAAAGAAAAGGGCACAAAAGCCAAAAAGAAAATAGAAAAGAAGAAAAAGAATGGCATGGCAAAACAAAGCAAAAATGCAAAAGAAAAGAGAAAATGCCAAAAGAAAACCCGATTCACAAAAATAACCCCTACCTCTCAAAATAAGCCTTTTTCCGACTTTTGCCGTGAAGAGCCAACCAAAGGACCGAGTCCCTAGGAAGGATGATAGCGGCATTAGTCGGTCTTCCCTCATTTTGCATTATTTCCACCTTTTTACTTGGACTAGTTAGGCGGTTTTAGACATGGGACGACCCTCTTGGCTCACGCTGAAGGGGGCGGGGTCTCACTTACCTACAGTGTCGACTAACACCGTGGTTCTTCACTTTCCACTACGCCGATCGTCCCGTAGTACGTTTTTAGGAAGTTAGGAGGACCTAGGTAAGTTACCAACGTTTTTGTTGCTTTATCGTCATACTATTAGGGTTTAGTCCACCTTGGTTTGTATTGCTAGCTTGGGAACGTTGTCACTTACCTCGAGTCCTAAACCGGTGTTTCATTCACCGCTTTTAGAGGGGAGCGGTATTTGTTTTTCTTTGGGTGCAACCTTGTGTTTGTTTGTTTGTGTGTTTGTTGTTAATGTGTTGTTGTGTCCAGTTGCATCCACAGTTTTGTCGCAAGACCTTACTTGCATTGCGGAGTGCACTCTTCCTCTAAGTGTACTCGCGTGAGTTGAAAGGGCGTAAGGTGCGCTAATACCCGCTCGGATAGTTTAGTAGTTAGTATGTGCTTACTCGAGGGCGAGTAAGGGTTAAGTGTGGGGGACTTGATAAGTGTAGTTTGTAGTGCCTATTTTGTAGTGTTTTGGTCCCATTTTCCTTGTGGAATCGCTCCTTGGGAGAGATTTATGGGCTTCTTATGCTTCCTTTAGTTCGTTTCAGGTTTCCGAGGCCGATATGGAAGAGTTGGAGCGATTCCGACTCGATACATACACATTTTGGAGCCAACAAAGTGAAGGAACGATGACTCGATGCCTTGGAATCGACCCCGAGACCTTGGGACCCAATCCCGAGCCTCTGAGATCCGATCCCGATTCCCGAGAATCGATGGGAATCCCATGAGAAACAAGGAGGGACCATAGAGAGCATATTGGAGGCCTACAGAGCCTTCCCGACCGAGACTAAGTGCCATCTCGGTCGGGAAGAGGTGCACGTTTAAGGAGGCTGCTGTGAAGAGCCGTCTCGGCCGAGACCAACCTCGTCTCGGTCGGGACCACCCCGTCTCGGCTGGGACGGGCCTGCTGCAGCTCCGCCTTGTTTTCTTTCTTCTCCTTTCCACTTGTAACCCTATATATACTCTTCCCTTGTTTTGTAAAGCATAGGCACTTCATATTAGACTAAACCCTAGATTATTTTAGCATAGATTAGCATAGATTAGTGTAGATTAGTCTTTAGATTATCGTTAATCATAGATTAATGCTTGTAATTTGGGAATTCCTCAAGATCTCCACCAAGCTTGACAAACTTGGATGTTTGTTTTGGGTTCTTCCATTTATGCAAGATTTCTTCCTTTCTTCCTCTCTAGTTTGGTATAATCTTATTTTCCTTTCTCTTAATCCTTGTTCTTTCATTAAAGTTTGATTCTTTGTTGAATGTATTGTTCATAGTTCATAGTTCTTGTTAGTTTCTTCATGTTTGTTTTGATTGCTATCTTGATTTCTCTTCTTAGTGTTAGTTTTAGTATAGATATGTTAGAGTAGTATCTTGCTAGGGTTAGTAAGGTGATTAGGGTGTTAATTGGATGATTAAGGGATTGTTGGAGATGTTGGTGGAAGATTTGGGTTTCCCCTTGGTTTGATGCATATCACATGTTTGTTGAAATGCTTGAATGACTAGTATGTGCATATGCTTGTTTTTCGTGCTTTTCTCTTGTGGGTGATAGTTTGTTTGTGGGTTTGGTTCCCTCATTAAGTTGCGAGAGCCCGGTGAGGACGACCCCTAGGTCGGTCTAAGTTGCGAGAGCCCGGATGCGACCTAGGCCCCGATATCACGCTAGTAACCCCGTTTGTCGTTTGTGTCGCCAAGGTGGGTTTTAGGTGGAACCTCTAGGTGAGTCTAAGTTGCGAGAGCCCGGGCATTACCTAGATTACCCTACTACCTCCTTCACTCTAGTTCTCCCTTGACCATTCCATTACCCCTTTGACCCCGACCTAATCCTAGTCCGTTCTCCTTGTTTGTTTTCTTTGTTACCATAGTTATAGCCTTAGCCTCCCCTTTAGACTAGCTTGTCTCGAACATAGTCCTAAACCGTAGCATACCTTAGTCCGACCTCCCGTCCCTGTGGATTGGACCCGACTTACCCTAGCTATCCTAGTTAGGTTTTGCCGGTTTTATTTGACGGTTGGGATCCACGACAAATCCTACCCATCAATAGAGGTGGACTTCTCAAATGACGCTTTCCCTTTACCCTTGTCTTTTCCTTGAAGTGGGGGAAGCTTGTCTTCATGGGGTTTCTCAATCTCCCATAAGACTTGCTCCTCCATTGGATTTTCCATGCTTGAATTGTCTTGAGGGGGGGGGTGTAACTTCTTGCATTGGTTCTTGCTCACTAGGGGACAAGGGGGACTCATAAGATGTATCACTCCTCGTGGTATGATAAGTGTGGTTTGTAGTGCCTATTTCGTAGTGTTTTGGTCCCATTTTCCTTGTGGAATCGCTCCTTGGGTGCGGTTTATGGGCTTCTTATGCTTCCTTTAGTTCGTTTTAGGTTCCCGAGACCGATTTGGAAGAGTTGGAGCGATTCCAACTCGATACATACGCATTTTGGAGCCAACGGAGTAAAGGAACGATGACTCGATGCCTTGGAATCGACCCCGAGACCTTGGGACCCAATCCCGAGCCTCCGAGACCCGATCCCGAGTCCCGAGCCTCCGAGACCCGATCCCGAGTCCCGAGCCTCCGAGACCCGATCCCGAGTCCCGAGAATCGATGAGAAACCCATGAGAAGCAAGGAGGGACCGAAAGAAGCTTAAAGGAGGCCTACAAGGCTCAACCGGAACCGGTTGAGGTGCACAAAAGAGAGGTGTTCTGTGAAGGGTCCATCCCGAACGGGACCAACTCATCCCGAACGGGATGAGCCCAATTCAGGCCGCACTCCTTTCTTTCTTCTCCTTTCCACTTGTAACCCTATATATACTCTTCCCTTGTTTTGTTAAGGTTATGTTCTTGATATTACACTAAACCCTAGATAGTTTTAGCATAGATTAGCATAGATTAGTGTAGATTAGTCGGTAATTAGTCTTTAATCATAGATTAATGCTTGTAATTTGGGAATTCTTCAAGATCTCCACCAAGCTTGACAACCTTGGATGTTTGTTTTGGGTTTTTCTCATTTATGCAAGTTTCCTTCTTCCATTCATCTTTTTAGTAGGTATAATCCTCTTTTCTCTTCTCTTATCTTTGTTTTATCATTCAAGTTTGAATCTTTATTGATTGTTTTGTTCATTGTTCATTGTTCATTGTTTACTAGTTTCATTATGCTTGTTTTGTTGTTTGTTTTGATTTCTCTTGTTAGTGTTAGTTTTAGATTAGATATGTTAGAGTAGACTCTTGCTAGGGTTATTAGGGTGATTGGATGTGATTGTGGGTGATTAAGGGTTTGTTGGAGATGTTGGTGGAAGTTTTGGGTTTCCTCTTTGTTTGATGCATGGTACATGTTTGTTGAAATGCTTGAATGACATGTTGATGTAAATCCTTGTGTTTTTCTTGCCTTTTCTCTTGTGGGTGATAGTTTGCTTGTGGGTTTGGTTCCCTCACTACGTAGCGAGAGCCCGGTGAGGATGACCCTTAGGTCGGTCTACGTAGCGAGAGCCCGGATGCGACCTAGGCCACGATAGCACACTAGTAACCCCGATTGTGTTGTGTGTCGCTAAGATGGGTCCTATCAAGGACCTCTAGGTTGGTCTACGTAGCGAGAGCCCGGACTAAACCTAGATTATCCGACTACCCCTTCACCTTAGCTTCTCCTCGACCATCCCATCACTCCATGAACCCGACCTAACCCTAGTCTTCCTTCTTAGTGTTATCCTAGCTTCCCTTAGTCCTAGTTTTAGACCTAATTTAGTCCTTAGCCTCCCCCTTAGAATAGCTTGTCTCGAACATAGTCCTTGACCGTAGCATACCTTAGTCCGACCTCCCGTCCCTGTGGATTCGACCCGACTTACCCTAACTACCCTAGTTAGGTTAGTTGGTTTTATTTGACGGTTGGGATCCACGACAAATCTCACCATCATGGTAATTGCATTTATATGCTCAAATTTCGGTGTTTCACCTTGAGGAGGAAGTTGCCCCTTTTGTCTTGAAGAGCTTCCCGAAGCAACTTGAGATATTTGAGTCTCAAGCATCTTCATATGAGCATCTCTTGCTATGTTATCCCTTTGAACATGAGCAAAGAACTCTTGTTGGTTTCTTGCCATCTCCATTTGGCTTCTTTGCATTTCCATCATAGATTTTTGCATGTTGAAATCTCGAGGTGGAGATTTTTGCTTCTTAAGTTGCGCTATTCCGTAGCCTAGGCGAGTGGCAACATGGTCGAATCCTCGGAGTGAGATTGTTTCCGTACGACAGGGCTTTGTGGTAGCAATGTCGTAGACTGGTGTTATTTTGAATTTTTTTTGGTTTCGGGGCATGTTCCCAAAGTAGGTGTTGTCTCGAGTCTCTGACAGATTCTTGTCTTCGACTGGGCCGAGTACTAGGACACACTATAGAAAGGAGGCTAGTTTTTGAAAATCTTTGGATTATGTGAGTGGATGGAGAACTTCTGCCTAAGAGAAGCCCCCGGGACGACAAAGCTAGCTGCTGAGAACATGAGAGTGTCATGACCAGAATGATGGTGCTTTTGAATGAGTGTCAATGTGGGTGGTTATGCCTCTTTTGAAAGGTTGCCTACGTATTCACGTGTGGTGAAATCAAACCAAGCCGTAGTTCAGTGTTGAAAGATGTATTATGGTGCCTAGTTTATTAGGGCTTAGTGTGTAACTAGCCATAGTGATGGTGTAGGCTAGGTGCATTCCCAATGATGTCTTGACCAAAGGGCTAGAATGGTTAGGATGTTGATCCTGTGACCGTGAGCGTTCTCCGGGGTAGCCCCCAGAGGTGGTGTGAACTATTTGGGCATGTTCTATGCCGACTGCAAGTTGAATTCCCGTGTTTGGGCTGGTAACTGGTTTAGATGTTTTTGGAAATGTGATGCTAGGAAGTAAGTGGCTTTGATGATTCGAAATATGGAGCTCGATTTTGTGGAGCTAAGGCTTCGAGGGTAAGGTATTGTAATGTGGTAGGAAAGGGGGGAAGTCGAGTAATAATGACTCGAACTTCGATCGGGGTAGGTTTGATAATGCGGGATCTGATTTCCATGTCTGACCCTAATGGTTAGGGTATCCTATGGAGCTTGAATCCTCGAAATTTCGGGCTGTCTCTAGCCTAGGTCTCGAGAAGGTCTTGAGGGTTATAATGTGGGAAGGCTAGATGTGGTGCTAGCTGACCAACTTGATTGTCACTCCCCTATTGGATGGTATTGATAATTTTGAATTTGACGGTACCCCGGTCAAAGGATTTTTACTTGAGCTGACCGTTGACCACGGTCATGGGTATTTGATTTTTTTGATTGACCTCTTAGCCCCGGTCATGGGTTTTTTTTGAATTTTTGCTGGTTGACCTCTTAGCCCCGGTCATGGTTTTTTTTTTGAATGTTGGTTGACCTCTCAGCCCCGGTCATGGGTTTCTTGAATTTTGGTTGACCTCTCAGCCCCGGTCATGGGTTTCTTGAATTTTGGTTGACCTCTCAGCCCCGGTCATGGGTTTTTTGAATGTTGGCTGACCTCTCAGCCCCGGTCATGGGTTTTTTGAATTTTGGTTGACCTCTCAGCCCCGGTCATGGGTTTTTTGAATTTTGGTTGGACTAATACCAAAGGTAGGGATCGGTTGATCTTATCGGATGGGTGTTTATTGTGGGAAATGGGATTGCCTCCCGTCTTGGACCCAAACTAGGAGACTACCTAGATTCGTCATAGGATTCGATACCGCTCCTACTAAGGGTGGTTATATGGCTTTCTATGTCAGACATGGAATAGGTAAGAGGAAAACACGGGCTTGGTTTCCTGCAGTCATTATAGATGTGCCCATAATAGTCACGTGTATGTGCTCACAGTGTATGATGGTGTTCATCATGTTTTCGGAAACACATAAGGAAAGTATATATGAGAAATAGAAAAGCTGATTTTATTGAAATGTGAAAAGAGGACAGAATGCAAAAGACTCCGACTTTGACAGAAAATAGTGATCCTAGACTCGGACTCAGATTAGGACTTAAACTAAATTTAGACTCTCGGATAATGTCGTCAGTAGTCTTCGGCCTCTAAGGACTCAAGTGGATGTCCAGTAGAAACTTCACCCAGATCTTCATTGTGTCGAAGATCATCTTCAATCCTAGTGCCCATTTCGGTAATCACTGCAAAGTTGGAAATGCCGGCATACCTAAGATGGATGCGGTATGAAGGTAGGAGGTTGTTGATGAACGTCTCCACTAGTGTCTTCTCGTTGGGCTTGTCTACCAACTTCACACTCTCGGCCCTCCACCTTTAAAGGTACTTAGTGAAACCTTTATTGGGCTCTTGGGCCATGACTTCTAAAGTACGCATCGTGGTCTGGATCTCGGTATTATCGGCATAATTCCGAGCGAATTCCATCGCCACGTCATCCCAAGTCTTGTACTTCTTGGAGTCAAGCCTGTAGTACCAGGCTTTCGGGTGCTTCTCGAGGGAGGAAGCAAACAGGTGCTTGAACATGGTTGATTTCACTCCTTTGATGGCCATGAATTCTTTGAAAGCCCGGATATGTAATACCGGGTCTTCAGTCCCGTCGAACATTGGTAGGCCCGTCAGGTTGAGGTTAGCGGGCAGCTCGTCGGTCAAAGGTGAATAGGAACGAGCATTTTCCGTATGGATTGAATTGTTGGTCGTCAGGTGGACCT
Source organism: Agrostemma githago (assembly GCA_958450325.1). Lineage (NCBI taxonomy): Eukaryota > Viridiplantae > Streptophyta > Magnoliopsida > Caryophyllales > Caryophyllaceae > Agrostemma > Agrostemma githago. The sequence continues at coordinate 37,633,631 of OY288260.1, read as the reverse complement.
GTTCCTCCAGCTTGCGGACTGCGTTGGCAAGTTCAGCTATGGGCCCAGTGGTTTCATTCCCAACCTTAGGAGTCCTTTGTTCCAAGGCACTCAAACGGGTGGCAATGGCGGTTTGGTCTCCCCTCATCTGGTTCAGTTGATCTTGGATCTTGGCCAACGAGGCGGTTAGTTGATCAATGGAGTCCTTAGTCATGGTTCGGGTGAAGGGCGGCCTGTCTGTAAGAATACCGCGTAATCAGGAAAGTTGCTTCGGAACTCAAATTCACCAAGGCATAGGAAATAGCGCGGGAGGAGAGACGACTCCAGTTTGACTCGGGTTAGACTCCCCTAAGACAAATGTGCGGGGTACGATTCTCGGAGTGACTGTGATTAATCGCTCCGTCGGAGAATAGCCCCCAGGTGAGACTAGGGCTCAGACAGGACTCTGATGGTGTGACACCTAAGTGACTCGAAAGTGGGATACGTGAGACAACACGTGTAAGACCTGATCTTTAGAGCAACCGTGATTGACCGCTGTGCAGAAGGGTAGCCCCCGAGTGGGGGTGAAGACCGACTCCTAGACGGGTGACTCATGGACGGTGGGCTTTTTTTAGGATTTCGGCAGAATGGGCCTAGTCCCGTGTGAAGAAAGACCTACGTGTGAGCTAATCCCCAGACTTTGGACTCGATTGTGTAAGTGGGCTTCCCTTTGTAGGAGTTTGTCCTACGTAGGTGGGCTGTGCCTTGACTAATAAGGAGGACTTGGGATGGGGTGGAAACCCGTGATGTAAGATCGACGGAGTTTCGACGCTATAGACTCTTGCTACTTATGACAAGACCCGACACTGCTAAATACGGGAAGTCCTAAGAAGAAGAGGGTTTGAATTTTGAAAACCGAGCAAAGTCAGGTTGGACGGCCCGATCTTTTTTGAAAATCGAAAAAAAGGTTTATCGGGTCGAGATTTTGAATTTTTGAAAAGGTTTGGACAGCATACCGGCTAAAAATAGGCTATTTTGAGTCAAAATCATAAGTCCTAAATTCGGTAGCTTTCCGGGTTTTGAAAAATGGATAGTTTTGAAAAGATGCAAGTTTTTTTTTTGAAAACGATGGTTTTTGAAAAGACGAGACATGGATCAAGTAGCACGTAGTCACGGAACAGTATAATGACGCCATGTATGCTCTTAGTCTAAGTCTCGGTCGGTCTAATAGGGTCTATACCAACAACGATGGCTTTCTCGTATTGAGGACGGACTCCCTAACCCGAGTTGGTCTTAGGACATGCCGCAAAACCTAGACGAGTTCCACCATCGATGTCTTTAGCGCACCCATGTAGGAATGCACCGTGGTATAGTGGGACGTCGGTCACAAGTAACCGGCCTGGGAAAGATTGGGTTATGCATGGCCCATTGAACTAAAACGTGTACATTACTATTCGAACGATTTCGTTTCGAGTCTCACCCTAGGGATGCCGATGGTAAGTGACTCATCAGTTGATCCCCAGCGGAGTCGCCAAATTGTGGACATGACATAGGTCCACCCCGACGCGGCCACGCGCGGGTTTGGGGAGGCGAATGAATCTCCATATGAGATGGTCAAATTGAAATTAAAATCGAAGTAGGAGTCGCCACCGAATTTTGTGGTTATTCGGAACCGTTCGAGCCCACTCTATGTCGTAGTGGGCCGTATATAAAATACGGCCCATTTCCGATGTCAGAGTTTATTGGGCTCGTCCCTTTGCATATCGATACCGATGCCGACTGGGCGGTTAATCGTATATTGAATGACTCTCGTAGCCAATGGATTCGGACATCCGGAAACCATGGTTCTGAGTAAGGGGTGAGGGTACGTGTTGGGAAGTTCACTAAGAACACCCAACCCCGCCCGCACTTAGCGGCCTTTACTAAGATATCACTCGTTTTTGGTGTACACGAGTTAGTTCGACGGTTGAATGATATGCAAACATTATTTTCCTAAGCATGTGAGAAAAATAAATAAATGGGTTGCTAAGTTGTTTAATGCATATTAAACTAATAACGTCAAAGTTATTTTAGCATGTGAATTCGTTTTAGTCTAATAAAACGATAAAAACAAATAAAAAGCTACAAACACGAGAAAACGAGTTAGTAACGGTGAATAAATTGAAAAAGACGTAAATAAATAATATGCATGATTTTAGAAAAGATTTGATAACACGTGATTGATTAACACGTGTTGACCGAGGTCGAAAAAAAAGTATTTATTAAAATATGTCGCGAAAGTCTCATTTTAATAAAGGTTCGAAAAGAATTAAAAATAGAAAAGCGAAGAAACGAAAAAAAAAGGACTCGGCCGAGCAGGCTGTGGCGCGAGTCGCCTGACAGGCGCGCGACTCGCGTGACAGCCTGTTCGGGTTTTTTTGTTTTGTTCGAAAATTGTTAATTTTTATAAATCGCGTACAAATATGGATTAATTTATACTCGGCTTATATTTTCGATATTCGTCGTATTCGATATTCGATTATGAAATCGATATCGAATAGTCGGAATAATTTTAGAGAAAGTTTGAAAAAAGTTTGTTTTGTACGAAAAGGATGTAAATTCTCTCCGCGTATAAAATCGTCGAATTTTGTTTTAAAGAAGAATGTAACGATTTTAATAGCATCAACGAAAATTAATTAACTTAGTTTTTGTTAGATATGATATTCGATTAGAGAATCGATATCATATTTTAAGAACGTTATAAAAAAGTTTTATTATCGAAAATAAATAAAAATATGATGCGACAAACGACCCATATTAATAATGCGAAACGATCGATAACCCGTCAAATAAAATAAAAAAGGACGGACGAAAAGAGAGGAGAAAGACGTGAGAGAGAGAGAGAGAGAGAGAAAAAAAGGAGAAGAATCGGGTTTGATTTACACCCTCAACCTACATGCTTTATTTTCTCGGTATGGAGCTCGTCGGACAGTGGCTTAGGCACGGGAGCGTCGAGATGATGTGGGTGAGTTAAGGTGGTGCGGATTTATGTGTGTGAGAGGCGTCGGGTTCGGCCGGTTTGGACGGGTCGGTTTTGACGGATTTCGGGACGGTATTTCGGTATTCCTTCGGATGTGTGTGACTAATAATTGTTGTATATTGATTGATGGATGAATGTGTCGGGATTAATGATCATTCCTGTGTCTCTGTTTTTCGATCCCTTTCAATGTTGAATGGAGGGTCCTATTTATAGGAGTCGGGGTAGCCTTGCTTGTGTGGCATGAAATACCGGTTTGGATAGGAAATACGAGAGTTCGTAAGGAAATAAATTTCTCGTTTCTTGGTGAAGAAGCAAACATCTCGGCTGGTTGGGGAGTGTTTGGCCGAGTATTCGGCTGTCTCGGCCGAGTATTTGGAGCTCGGTCGATGTCTGATTCGGTTTCCGGATAGAATTCCTACTTGAGATCGAATTCTATCCTTAAACGGATTTGTTTAATATTATTTGAAGCTGATTTTTTTGGTGTTTGAGTCAGAATCAGCCGTGTAGTGTCACGGCCAGCTCATGTGACTCGGGAAAAAATATCTTTGACCGGGTTTGACTCGGTCGCTAAAAGACGGTTTTACCCCCGGTGTCGGAATCGACCCAAATTAGTCTTATTTGACTCGAAACGACCCACTGGGCCTGGATTTGAGGTTGGTTTTGTAAGATTTGTACTCCGTAATAAGCCTAAACCAAATGTCCCTGATTTCGAGCCCATATCCGAGTCCATTAAAGCACGTTTGCGTCCTATCATCATCGGGTGTTTGGCGGAACCTACTATAGACACCTGGCGGTCAAAATGTGGGTGTCTACAGATAGCAATCTAGTGACACTCAGCAGATTAGTATCTACTCGTCACACGAGCACATAATAAACACATATCTTACAAAGTCTCATAGACTAAAGCAACCAAATGTTGTTTAGTTAGAGAAGTATGTCACTTACATACCAAATCATGCCGATAAATGCACTCCCACTAGCCTCTTGTACACACTTTGTCTCTCTTCGTCTCAAAGGAAAACAAACATCTTTGAATTACCACATTAAGAACGAAGATACTACTCCATAATACTTGCTCTAATCAAATTGGATCATTCACATTCGTCAATCAATTTTGATAATATGAAATTCATACGATGAGTCGCACACACATCATATTGCATCTATTTCAAGAAATGTATTTCACACATATATGTCCAAAACTCATCAAATGAGTGATGACAATCAAAATGCTAAATCATTCCTAATAGACTCAAGCATAGTGTTCTAAAAAGGGTTTTCCCATAGTCATTACTATGAGATTAATCCTTAACTACCAACTATGCTTCATAGATATACTTATATCAATCCACATCATCTTTATATTGAAGACTATTCTTCACTATAAGACCCATATAACCAAAGTCTATACTTGGTAGTTATGGTATATAGAATCTATTAGATTTATGACTTCATGTGACTCTTGGAGTCTTTGCCCATTATTGTTTCATCATAGGTCAAACCTATGTAGGGTAATATTTTGCAGGTAAGATGATCATGACTTTTCATGGATGCATCAATTGTACGTAGAGATATCCTGTTAATCTTGAACAATTCAAGACTGATTCTACTCCCTTCGTTTCTATTAGAAATCACATATTTTTAAAAGAAACATATCACTCCATGTAACAAAACACTTTTGTTCTTTGGATGGTTTGTAGAATTAACATAATACCCCTCATAAAACATCTATCATAATTGAGTCTAAGTTCTAGAACATAATTTTCTTTAAACTTTAAGACTTGATAATTAAGAAAATACTATTTTAGAACATTTCAATCCATATCTCATATGGTGTCGATTCTTCGACTTACATGGACAATCTCATCAACATTTGTACAAAGACTTTTATAGTGCATAATCTTCTAAAACGTCAGTAAAATCTGAATATGACTCATCATAGACTTAATCATATCAAATATGGTTCGATGTAGTTTGAAACACTTTTCACTACTTCTAAGATGATCACAATCTTTTAGTTCAATTTCACCCTGTTTCAACCATATCAAACGACTCGTACCAACTTATCAAGTTGATCATGTACTTTCATCTGAATTTCCTTGAACAATTCAAAGCATTCAGTTCCAATTTCATCAAATGAACAAAACCATACGTGTTACCCATTTTGCAACATCACTAGTTAAACTCACATGTATCTGTATATGTGTGATCTAAAAAGTCTAAGTACCCTCCCACTACAATTAATAGGAGTAACTTCTAATGTCATTTATCCATCTAAACAAGATCCATTTACCTCAATTGATCCGTATCAATAAGCGGTTTATAATTTCATCATTATGAAACTTATTCTTATGTTTCTTGTCTCATGGATTAAGGACAATGCCATAATAGGTAAAACATGAGTCGTGGGACTTGAACCTTTTGGTCATTATGTTATAAATAAAAGCATTCACTACTAGGAATGTAGAGCTCAACAATCATGTTAGCCTTATTGTACCTCATATTCTTCCAAGGTATAGAGCAACAATTGTTCTACTTTTATCAAAACTTTTCATGCCCATACATGAAACAGATTCAATGTCCTTGCTTATGACTAGTACAAGAATAACAATTATTCAATCCCAGTATTAAGCTTTAAATAATATCAAGTGATTTTCTTTTATGAACTGAAACAACAACGTTTGTATATTTCAATCATAAAACACGCACTTAATTCATTATTCCACCCTCTTTGAACCATCACATCTACAATGTAATAATCGCATTTGGTATCTTTATACCAAAACAGTAGAATGAAAGTAACAATTACTTTAGTAACATATACACCTGAAGTCATACTTCAATTGATTTGCAGATTTTCTAGACACTTCTAGAAAGCTATCTACCAATGTCATATATATATATATGACATTAATGACTAATAAAATCATACCTTATCTAAATTTGTCGACAAGTTTGGGTATGACAACGATTGTGCTTCCCTTACTTTAACCAACGTCTTAGATTCATTAATCATTATCTCAAGCAATTTTCTTAATGAACTCAAAGAACATTAGTATTATTTGCCTTCTTGATACAATGTTCAATCGCTTTTAACATCTCATGCTAAAAGGTGAGAAACCTTATTAAGTCACATGTTTATTCATAATAAAGTGACTTAAACTTAGGACTAATTGAAACGATTCCACTTCCTAATTCTTTAGAAAGAAGCATCCAAAATTTCCTGATTATCAATATAATCACGTCATCGTATGACATGGAGTAATTAGATCATCTTCAACATTTTCTCCCTTAATGGGAACGGTTCCCTTTATTGAAACAATTAATTTTGGTACTTATAATCATCTTCATGACTCTAATTATACAGTCCATACTGTACATTAATATTGGTAATAATTTGTCAAAATTATCCTTCACAAGGACAAAATTCGTATCTCTAATTTTTTGAAAACAATTCTCAAGATACCAATCGACAAGATTACAATTCAAACTCATCTTTAATAAATGTAATAAAGGAACTAAATTACAACTACATGTATATGCAAAGTAAAACGATAATTAATATTAATAATCATAAACAATTTTAAGATAAAATCATGCAAACTACCCTCAAGTTCGCATAATATTCCAAGATCCTAAACCTTTTGTCGCTCAAGTGAACTTGGACTCACTGCTCAAGCTCCAAAAGTAAAGGTAGACAACAAACTTGTCAATTACATCTCTATGTAATTCCTGGTTTGTCGGAATTAGTCATCATATGACACCAACTATTTGCCTCAAAGCCCAAGTCCGACTTGATAGCAATGTTAAGCAAAGCAGACTGAACCTGTGGGTAACCGTTACCCACCTACTCAGTCCACACACATCGGCAAAGCACCACTTAGGCAGTCACTTCAACCTATGGTACGGAATTGTTGTAGTGATCAATTCTGGAAAGGCAATACTTAATATTTGTGCGAGGGATTTAATGCATGATGGGTTCTAAACATGTTGCTAGGCCAACTTACAAGACAACCTAAGCACACAAGTCACAAGTCTCAAACAATAAAAAAACATGCATCATATGACATAATAATTCAATTGTTACTAGTGATTTATGCATAAAACAAGTTAAAAGATCCCATATTTTGATTCATAATCATATTACAATTCATAATTATAATTTGGTTTGAACAATTTCACCAATATCTTTCATTTTTCCAACTACAAGGAACAATTTCCCACCCGGACAAATTGAACGGATATACAAAACTCGATTCACAATCGATATGCAACTTATAATTGTCATATAGATGAACAATTCATCAAAATCAAATAAGACTCGAGAAACTCCTTTTCCGATCTATCTATGATAACATGATAATTAAAATGCATAAAATTATTTAACCGATTTAGAAAACTAATTTTTCATTGATTCAGAAAAATAAAAATATAATCCGTGTTTGATTCATAATCAACACACAAACGCGAGAAAACGACTTTTCTTAAAAGCGTCGCTCGACCCGACACCATGTCGTCCGAGTAAATAAATATTGTGTCGTCTTGGTCAAACCTTTGCCGCCCGGGTCATCCCGTTCCGACCGGGACACACCCGTGCCTACCGAGTCATACTCGTGCCAACCGAGTCACACTCGTTCCGACTTACAAAATCGAGTCTTGTCCTAATCATATTATGACTCATCGTTAATAAAATTCTAGTTTTTTAATTTCTCAATTTCAATCGAATCTTGACCAATCTTATTAGCCTCATCGTCAACAAGGAAATCAAGGATTATGATGGGACAATAAATTAAAATATAATCTATATTATATCTCAAAATTAAGGATTAATTTCATAATTTAACAATTTAAATTCACAAATTAAGATACCCTAAACATAATCGATAATTACTAGATTAATCTCATATGTGGTGATACGTTATTAGGTTAAATAATGACGTGCGGCAACAAATTCGCAAAAGAACGAAGCAATTTCATTTTAACATGCACGTACAAAGAACACCCAATGTCTATCAATATCAAATACCACACACCACGTGGACCTAACAACTTTCCAGCATGCATATTATATCTCTTATAACATCAGCAATAACAGGGTGAAGCAATAGTATACGCTTATTAAGTTATTAGCATGTAACGCAAAAAGTGTATCCACTTATCAGCAGTATACGAGACATATCAGCGGAGGAATAAGCGGATAGGATGCAAACAGATGAGAACAGTTCTCGCAAAATAAATAATCAAATTAATACGCGATAGAATCCCTCGTAACCAATTATGAGACAAAGATTCAGGTCGATTTGATTAATACTTCATAACAGAGACTCTGATACCATTGTAGGGCTACAACCCTTAAAGCCAAGTACATGTTACGAGTATTAACCGAAAAGACAAAAGTAGAGGGATAACAATTATACCTTATCTGCAGCGGAACAGCATAATAACAATTATAATAAGAAGTATAATAAACCCAGAAATATATATAATCTCCACGAACTGAATAAATAATCTCCACGGCCAGAATAGATAATTTCCACGGACAGAATAAAGCACCCCAAACGTGATGCCTCTGGTATCCACATGGGTACAGAACTGCGACGTATATGCTAGTACAAAGGTACGTGAGACCGTCTCACAAATTCTCTCCATATCCCTCTTATAACTCTTTATAAGACGAATATATTATGAGTCAATACTCTTAATTCCATATATTGGTTCATCATATGAACCTCCTTATATAGGAGATGAGAAGGTAGAATTAGGTTATTTCCATAACTCTAATTACCATAATTAGATTATTAGTATAACTCTAATTTCCATAACCTAACAACGCAGTTGGGTCCGTATTACTACTGACCCGATATATTTAATATATCGAATATATTAATATATCCCGTACATATTGTGTGTGACCCAATGGGCCCACTTAAGACTACCAGACACGTAACCAATTTACGTGTCAACCCGACATCGACCTCTAACAAGGCATATCGGATACATAGACTTAAGCGGGTTAATTCGTAGGACAGTGGACATAATTCCTTTAAATCTTCCGTACACCACCAAATCACCTCAATCATCCGATGCTTATTGTGCAGGTAGTAGTTTCTATGTTGTTTTTTATGTTCAATAAATAATGTAATACTGCTTATGAACCTAGCATAATTCCATACTCTTTCTTTGTTGACAATAAAAAAGGTTACTTGTTTGTCGTAGGTTACGAAATACAATTTGTTCTATTCCATCCATTCCAATGACATATTTATACAAATTACTCCGTATTTGATAACCTATGACAAATCAAGGGTCAGGCAAAATACCTCTAGCTAGTGTACTGTATTCAGTATTCGTCAATTAGAGAATCATAAAAATAAGTTACTACCTTCGTTTCAATGAATTGTTTGTTAACATGTGAAAGTCAAACTCATGAAAATGGTCAAATTACCCATTAAAAAACATTTCTAAAATAGAAAAACAAATAATTTATTGAGACACCCTAATATGAAATAGCCAAACAATTCATTGGAATGGAGGAAGTATTCGTTTTATAGCAGGATGCTTAGCTTCTACTCCGTAATTCAACAAAAGTAGCTACAAGTGGATAGCTAGCTTACATCATTTGGAGGAGTTTCGAAGCCGTTCCTATACATGGCAGCATCCACAAAGATTGCAACAAGGATTTTATGAGGATACTTGTGCATGGCAGCTGTCAGGCTAAGGCCTCCGGCGCTGTGACCCACCAAAATCACCTTTTCCTCGTCAGGCAAGGCTGCTAGTATATCGTCAAGAGGCTGATTATACTGTTCAAACGTGGTGATGGTGGTCGGGTCAGTCGGGTCAATGCCTGAGCCTCGAAGGTCCGGACAGCTGACCTTGTGGCCGGTGCATTCCAGGAGGCATCGAATTCGGTACCAGCACCGGGCTCCATGGGCTGCTCCATGGACAAGCACAAAATGTCTTGATGTGCTCATCCTTCTTTTTTTTAGTGGTGGTGGTCGGTATCTCTACTTCGTGGTCGTATTTAAGCTAAGTTTATCCATAATTTTTGTTTTTTCTCAATCGAACTCTCTCATCTCAGCTTTTCACTCACTTTTCATTTTATAGACTCACACTCGCTATAAAAGTACACTTTATTGGCACATCATCTCAGACTTAACTCATCTTAGACTTTCTCAATTCACATAACTTATTTTACGTTCCCTTTGATTGCCTATTTTCTTCCCTTTTCTTTTTGGGTGGAAAATAAGAAAGGAGCGTTATATTAATAAAAGATGGGTGGAAAATAAGGAAGGCGTATTATATTAATAAAAGATGAACGGTGAAATGAAAATGTAACAAGAAGAAATATTATATTAATTAAATGAGAAAAAGTGAGGTGAAAAAGTACGAGAGAAAATTATTATATTAATTGATGAGGAGTGAAAGACTTTCCTTATAAGGAAGACGTATTGTATTAATAAAAGTTGAATGGTGAAATGAAAAATTAAGAGAGATATATTATATTAATTAAATGAGAAAAAGTGAGGTGAAAAAGTATGAGAGAAGAATATTATATTAATTGATGAGGAGTGAAAAACTTTTCTTAAATGGAAAGAAGGAAGAAAATCAAAATCAACTCAATAAGAAAAGATGAAAGATAATAGGCCATCGGAGGGAGTATTATTTTTTATTCACCTCAGCTCAACTTTCTACCATTCTACCAATCTTATTTTTTTTTTATTTTTTTTATTTGCCTCTCCTCACCCCAACTTTCTAGTTATCTTATTTTATTTTATTTTTTAATTTATCTCAATATCTACGTTTATTTTATAACTCGAATAATTACAATTAGTAATAATTAATCGTTAAATAAATTTTAAAAATAATTTTAAAAATAATTACAATTAAAAATTAGTCGTTAATATTAAAAAGAATATTAATTTTTATTATTATATTAATATTAATTATTATAAAAATGTCATTAGTATTTAATAATAATAATAGTAATGTTAATAATATTAATAGTATAATAATAATAATTAATAATAATAATAATAATAATAATAATAATAATATCTCATACCATTCCCCTATTCTTGTTCAGACTTTTCAGGATGCTAAGTCTAAAAGGCGCTTCTGTTTTATGAACAGTTGGGTTGCCCATCCAGATTACAATAGTGTGGTTCAGCAAGCCTGGGAGTGTCACTTTCCAGGAGCTTCTATTTTTAGGCTGTTCAATAAGCTTAAAGCTGTTAAAAAAGCTCTTAGCTATCTTCATTTTCAGAATTTTGTTGATATTTCTAATAAGGTCAAAGAAGCTAAGACAAGACTTATGGAGTGTCAAAATAATCTGATGAGTCAGCCATTTTCTGCTGCCCTTTTATCTTAAGAGAAATCTCTCTTAGAGTCCTACTGTTTTCTGAAGAAACGTGAACTTAGCATGCTCTATCAAAGGGCAAAAGTAAAGCATCTTCAACAAGCAGATTGTTCATCTAAATATTTTTTTGCCAAAATTGCAGAGAGGAAGCATCATCAAATGATAGGTTCCATCAATGATCATAATGGTGTTTTGAGAGAAGGAGCTGAGGGGGTTTCCAAAGCCTTTCAGAGCTATTATAAATCTCTGTTGGGGCAAGATAAGTCTTTGGCTGGCCAGTTTCCTCCTATTCCTAAGTCACAATATAAGATGATGGATACTTTGGCTAATCCTATTCATCTTGATGAAATAAAATCTGCTCTATTCTCCATGGACTCTAACAGCAGTCCCGGAATAGATGGATTTTCAGCTGGTTTTTTTAAAGCATCTTGGCATATTGTAGGAAAAGACTTCTGTAAGGCAGTCTTAGCTTCTTCAAATCAAAGAATATGCCTAAGCAGACTAACTCTACAGTTGTCTCCCTTATCCCTAAGAAAAAGAATGCTACTTCTGTCCAAGACTACAGGCCTATTTCTTGCTGCACTGTGTTCTACAAAGTAGTTTCCAAAATCTTAGCTAATAGACTGAAAGCTACTCTTCCTTCTCTCATTGGAGGAGAGCAAGCAGCTTTTATTGAAGGAAGAAACATCTTTGAAAATATTCTACTCTCTCAAGCTCTAGTTAAGGGTTATGGAAGGAAATTCCTAACTCCAAGATGCCTAATTAAGGTAGACATTAGGAAAGCCTTTGACTCCTTACAATGGGCTTCTTTATTTTGGCTACCCTAGCACTTTCATCCAGTGGATCATGGGCTGCATAACAAGTCCTTGGTACTCCTTTAAGCTAAATAGGGACATTTCAGGCTTTCTTCAAGGTAAAAGTGGGATAAGGCAAGGGGGTCCTTTGTCCCCTTACCTCTTTGTCATGAGTATGGAAGTTCTTTCTCAGTCTCTCAGAGCTATTTGTCTACAGGATCAGGTCTCTTTCCATCCTAAAGGTATTAAACTTAGCCTTACTCATTTAGTGTTTGCTGATGACCTCATGATCTTCACTAGGGGTGATGTTCCTTCTGTTGCTGCAGTGAAAGTGGCTCTTAATAAGTTCGCAGACCTATTTGGCCTTTATGCTAATACTGAGAAAACATGCATCTACTTTGGTGGAGTCACAGATAGAGTACAACAGGCAATTATGGAGACTTCAGGGTTCTCTAAAGGATCTTTCCCTTTCAGATATTTAGGCATCCCATTATCTGAGAGTAGGATTTCAGTGGCTATGTTTGATGCTTTGTTTTTGAAGATCCGACATCATGTGAATCATTGGTCCACTAATCTCCTGTCTTATGCTGGTAAAGCCCAGCTGATTAATTCTGTAATTTTTGGAATTGAGAACTTCTGGTGCTATAGTGTTCTTCTTCCCAAAGATGTGAGTAAAAGGATTAATAAAATCTGTAAAGATTTCTATTTGGGAATTTAGGAGACTGATAGGAAACTTGTGTTTAAAAAATGGAAGGAGATTTATTCTCCTTGGAATGCAGGGGGGTTTAATGTTAAAGATGTTGAGGCTTGGAATGCTGCTCTTATCTCTAAGTGGATTTGGCAACTTAATGGGGTGGGTAATAGCATTTGGTCACAATGGTGTCAAATCTATGCTTGGAAGAATGAGAATGTTTGGACTGCTGCCTCAAAGGAGTATTTTCCATCTGGTCTAAAGGGCATACTTAATGTTAGAGACAGGTTGATACAGTCTGCAGGTTCTATAACTGCAGCTCAGACCAGTATTAACAGCTGTTCGGGTTCTAAATTCATGGTTTCTAAGGCTTATTTGCTCTTTAAAGAGGTGCGAGCTATACCTTGGATGAAAGCAATCAGTAATGCTTTTACAGTTCCTAGCCATAAAATTACTACTTCAATGGCTGCTCAAGGACAGCTAGCCACTTTAGATCAATTTTGTAAACGGGGATTTCAGTTGGCTAACAGATGTAGCTTATGTACTGCAGACCAAGAGAATAATAAGCATTTATTCTTCAAATATTCCTTTGCACAGCAAGTTTGGATGGCTATAATGGGCTGGATGAATATGTCTCTGTCAGCTCAAGGTCTCAAGGATATACTGAAATGGATATATTTTCCTCAGAAGCGAAAGCATTAGAAGATGTCGCTGGTTCAGGCTAGTGTTGCTGCAATGGTTCACAATATATGGAGGGAAAGGAATAAGAGGATTTTTGGTGACAAATGTGCTACTGTAGAGACTATTATAGCTCGGATTAAATTCCAAGTTTCATCTAGATTCATGGATGATTGTAATCCTAAGTATAATAGGATTAGAAGTCAAATTGTGCTAGATGCTTAGCCTCTTTAGTGGTTAGCTCTTTTTTGCATTGAATTGTAGTTTCACTCAAAATGAATGAAATGATGAATTTTCTTGCAAAAATAATAATAATAATAAGGTGATGAGGTGGGTCTTTCCATGCTCTTGGTGGATTTTCAGATTGCTTTTAACATGGTTGATCGAGAAATCATGTTACGAGAGGTTCGTTACCACTGCCCAGTTCTCTCCTGGCCTGTGGTCTTGTCAGGGGGTCCAGCAGGGTGATCCTTTGGGTCCTCTGCTTTTTTCTTTGGTGTTACATCCCTTGGTTTGTAAGATCCGAGACTCCTTTGACTTGAGGCTGCAGGCTTGGTTCTTGGATGATGGAACCATTGTTGGGGATACCTTGATGTTGGGGAAGGTTTTGGAGCTGATTTTGGATGATGGTCCTCGTTCGGGACTTCATCTTAATGTCAGTAAAACCGAGGTTTTTTGGCCTTCGGAAGATCCTAGGAGCAGGCTCCCCGGTGTCTTCTCCCCTACTATCGCCATGCCGATGCATGGTGTCAAAGTCCTGGGTGGGCCAGTTAGTGCGAATCATGATTTCGGCAGTGAGCTCGTGATGAGTAGAGTGACCAGAACTATTGCGCTTATGGATTCCGTCGCTCTGCTTGATGATCCGCAATGTGAGTTGCTGTTGCTCCGGGCCTGCACTGGTATCTCCAAACTTTATTTTGCTTTGCGTACTTGTCCACCGACTGTTTTTGAGTCGGCTCAGCTAGCTTTTGACGCGTACTTGTCCACCGACTGTACTTGTCCACGGTTTTGTCGCAAGACCTTACTTGCCTTGCGGAGTATACTTTTCCTCTAGGTGTACTCGCGTGAGTTGAAAGGGCGTAGGGTGCGCTAATACCCACTCGGCTAGTTTAGTAGTTAGTATGTGCTTACTCGAGGGCGAGTAAGGGTTAAGTGTGGGGCAGTTGATAAGTGTAGTTTGTAGTGCCTTATTTGTTGTGTTTTGGTCCCATTTTCCTTGTGGAATCGCTTCTTGGGAGCGGTTTATGGGTTACTTATGCTTCTTCTAGTTCGTTTTAGGTTCCCGAGACCATTCGTGAAGAATTGGAACGATTCCGACTCGTTTCATACACTCTTGGAGCCAACGAAGAGAAGAAACGATCACTCGATGCCTTGGATTCAATCCCGAGACCTTGGGACCCATTCCCGAGCCCCTTAAACTCGATCCCGAGCACCGAGAGTCGATGAGAAGCCCATGAGAAGCAAGGAGGGACCTTTATGATCATATTGGAGGCCTACAAGACTCTTCCCGGGCGGGAAGAGTAGCCTTTCCGGTCGGGAAGGTGTGCATGAATGAAGAGGCTACTGACCTGGCCGTCCCGACCGGGAAGAACCCTTCCCGACCGGGAAGAGCAATAACACAGCCCGGTGTTATGCTTGATCCCGACCGGGAAGATAGATTCCCGACTGGGAAGGATGGCCCATCCCGACCGGGAAGAAGTGCTGTAGCCCGCAATTGCTTCTTTCCTTCTCCTTATTCATTGTAACCCTATATATACCCCCCTCTTGTAATCTTATGGTTGTTCTTCATTACCCACTAAACCCTAGACTACTTTAGCATAGATTAGCATAGATTAGTGTAGATTAGTTCTTAGTTAATCGTTAATCTTAGTTTAATCCTTGTATTAAGGGAATTCTTCAAGATTCAACCAAGATTGACAACCTTGGAAGATTGTTTTGGGTTTTCTCTTTTATACAAGTTTTCATTCTTGCTTTCATCTTCTAGTATGGTATAATCTCTTTTCCTTTCTCTTAATCTTTGTTTTGTTGTTCAAGTTTCAATCTTTAGATCTTGTTTATTGTTTTGTTCATCATCCTTGTTAGTTTTACATATGTATGCTCTTGTTCTTGTTTTGGTTTATCTTGTTAGTGTTAGTTTTAGCTTAATTATGTTTGAGTAGACTCTTGCTAGGGTTATTAGGGTGATTGGTTGTGATTGTGGATGATTAGGGTGAGATGGGTGGTACTAGATGTTGTTTTTTGTTGTTTCCCTTTTTCCTTGCACTCCACATGTTTGATGAAATGCTTGTGAGACTAGAGACGATCAATCCTTGTTTTTCTTGCGTATTCTCTTGTATGTGTGTGTTTGGTTAGATAGTTTGGTTGCCTCATTACGTAGCGAGAGCCCGGTGAGGACGACCCCTAGGCCGATTACGTAGCGAGAGCCCGATCGGCGGTACCTAGGCTACGAAAGCATGCTAGTGACCCCGTCTTTCCCCTTTTTGCCTTCTTTGCATCCATGAACCCGACCTAACCCTAATTTTCCTTTTATCGTTATCATTGCTTCCCTTAGTCATTATTTACTTGTTTTGTCTTCCTTTTCCGTGTTTTAGACCTTAGCCTAGTCATTAGCCTCCCCCTAGATTAGCTCGTCTCGAACCTAGTCCTAGACCGTAGCACCCATTAGTCTGAACCCATTTCCGTCCCTGTGGATCAACCCGACTTTCCCTAGCTACCCTAGTTAGGTTGGTTGGATATTATTTGGTGGCGGGATCCACGACAAATCCCACCCATCAAATTGGCGCCGTTGCCGGGGACGGCGTAGTTTAGACTTTTGTGTGCTTAGTTTTAGACTTTGTTCTTGATCTTTGTGTTTTCTACTCCTTGTGTATCTTCGTTTTACTTCTTGTGTGCTATTCTCTCTTCCTAGTGCCTCAAAAGCACTAGGCTACTAACGTTTGCTCAAGTGCTTCTAGCTCATCCTAGGTATCAAAGCAACGTTATGGAAATGGCACGTCCTAGCTTCCATCAATCGTCACGGGACAACTATGGGGCAAATGGCCAAGTACCAAAATTTCACCAACCATATCAACCTCATCAACAATCTTACGAACGCCCTCCATATGGTTACCATGAAAGTTGTCAAGGATCACTCCGACATCCTAACAACTACCAAACACCCTCACATAACCCACAACCAAAAATCCCCAACTTTGAGACTTGTCAAATGTTGGTCCAAATGCAAAAGAGTCAACAAGAGGCGATAATGCTATTGCAAAAGGGTCAACATGAGATGATGATTTTAATGCAAAAGAGTCAAAAAGTGATGATGACTCAAATACAAGGGGGTAAAGAGGAGCTTAGGGCCCAAATAGAGGTGCAGGATGCTCGAATCAATGCACTCATGGCTCATATCACGATGTCGGCCACTCGAGCTCCTCGAATTGTTGAGGAAGGTTCATTTGGGCATGAAGGTCGGGTGTCTCTACAAGAAAGTCCACCCGATCATGAAGCCACAAATGAAGAAGAGAGGGTCAATCAAGAGATCATCGTTGAGTGTTGCTTGGATGGTGAAGATATGGGAAGAATGGAGGAATTTGAAGCTTCAAGGGTCGACAATGAGGAGGGGTGTGAACATGATTCTCAAGGTAACTCTTGGGGAGCCGATGTATTGGCTATCAAATTGGATTTGTACGATTTTCTTCGTGATGAACCGGATCTTGACAATCCAAGGCCAAGTGAAGACAAGACTCCTCTAGGCCAACTGGACAAGGTGAGTGAATAGGAACGTAATACTTGGGAGAAAGAGGTAGATGCCTTGGAACTCGCCTTGAATGGGAAATTGGAGGATTCTAAAGCCTCCAATGAAGAAAACTTGATGCCTTCACCTCCTTTATCGCACTCGATTCCAAGTCCCTTGTCTTGTGAGACGGTTGATGAAGAGGATCCTTGTCGGACGGTGGAAGAGAATTCTACTCTCGATCCCGTAGAAGAAGCATCACCCCTAGGGTGTGATCTCCCACATCATAACACCGAGCATGACTCCAGACCACTACACCTACCGGATGGTCATAAGAGTCGTTGCTATCATGGTTCGGAAGACCCGGAAGATCACGAGAACCCCGAGCATAATGAAGATGATTGCTTCTTGCCTCCGACTTGGAAGCTCTTGAAAGTAGCTAGGCTCGGCCATGTGAGCTTCAATGAAGATGTTGCTAGGGCATTTGACTTACTCCTCCAAGCTCTTGATGGCTATGGTAGTGTAGTTGGTGAGAGTATCATGTAAATATCTTTTTTTTTCCTTTTCTTTTGTTTTCGTTTTTGTTTATGTTTGTTTGGATAGTTTGGTTTCTAGGATTTGTTAGCTTTTGTGGAATTCTTGTAATTCGGTATTTTGATCAGCGATGTGAGGGAGGGATTTTTATGGTGTTTATTGAGTCCATTTGATAGGTTATAGTGAAGATGAAGTCTTGAGAGAGTAGTTGATGATAGAAGCTTGGATTTGGGCATGGGAGTCGGTTTTTGAAGCTTTTGACAAGCTTTTGGGGACGAGATCCTATGTCTCGATGTATTGGTGGACATGTGGGTGAAGCTACCAAGGAATGATGGGTTAGAAGAGTCTTCCCGACCGGGAAGAGAGCATCCCGACTGGGAAGGATGTCATCCCGATCGGGATGATGAGTGTGCTGAAAATTGGATCTTCTGGAGTGTGACCCCGACCGAGAAGGAGTCTTCCCGACCGGGAAGAAGTCCATCCCGACCGGGATGGTCCCCTGCTCCACCTTTTGCCACTTCTTCGACATTCGAGCCCACCCAACCATGTTATACCCCCTCCCAACCTCCCTACCTATCCTTGCACATATCATATGACCCCTACACTCCATATACATACCCTCACCTCATCTTATCTTTACTACACACCGAATTTCCCATTAAATCCCACTCCCTTCTACCATTGCAAGCTTAATACTTCAACCATGTGGGCCTATCAAGATTGAAGAGGAATAGCAATGACGAAGACAAGCTATGTGCCGATATTGAACTATGAGACGATGGAGCGAGTGAGTTGCTAACCGATGGGTACGGCAACTATCCTTTCTTTTCCGTCTTTTATCGCTTGTTTTCTTTTGTTTGTCCCCTTCCCCTTATACACTTTTTTGTCATGGTGGCCGTCGGGGCCTTAGTAGTTATTGCTCCCGACTCTCGATGACGTGATTACGTCGGGAATCATTTCAAAATCAAAATTTACAAGCCTTTTCACTTTTTGGGATTTAGTCGGATTTAGGCGGAATCCGGGCTAGGTGACTTGATTACACCTAGTCCTCCCCTCCCATTTCCTTTTATTTCCTTCTTTTTATTTCTTCCCCCATCCATATCTTTTCTCGTCTCGGCCCATGGTGACTTGACTACACCCCGACTGGACACCTCCTACCCTTTTCTCCACTTTATTTTTGATTTTTAGCTTTATTTTTGTAGTTTCTTTTCTTTTCTTTATGGTCTCCACACACTACGATCGAGCATGAGGACATTGCTCGGTTTAAGTGCGGGGGAGCGATATTCTAGTATAGTTAGTTTTATTTTCGTAGTTTCTTCGACAAATCTTAAAAATCCCTAAAAATTTGAATTTTTTTCACAAAAATCAAAAAGATTTTCTTTTTGTGTGTTTTCCTTTTGTGTCGTTGTGTCGTATATTTGTTTTGTTGTGCGTGTTTGCCTCCCTTTTTCCTTATAGGTTGCTTAATCACCGCTAGCTTTGGAGAGCTTTCAAGACATCCGGTAACATCTCTTCACCCCTTTTTCTCTTTGCCCTTGTGGAGTTTGGAGGAGATATGTGATGTTGTGTGCTCGTGTGGAGCTTTGTGCATATTTGTGGTTGATTTGGTGACTTGTTTGGAAGTTCGGGGTGGTGTTTGTTTTGTTTATATGTTTGTTTTATCTTGTTTTGTTTTGTTGCCTTTTGTCTCTTTTCCTTTCGTTCTTATCGTGTCTTCGTCTTGTGATGTGTAGTTGTGTTTAGTGTGAAAAGATTTTCGAAAATCCGGTTTTGAGGCTAGTGTGCAAGTGTTTACTTTCCCTTTCTAGTAGTATGAATCGAGTCTTGGACTTTAGTCTAGTAGAATGACTCTAAATCAATGATTTCGTTGGTCGTCCTTTACCTTTAGTCCACCAAGCTTACTAGGGATTTACTACGGGATTTGCATTTTGACCATTATGACCACCCACGGTGTGAAAAGGCCTTGGTTGCCGAGTCCCGTCCCTTAGGTGACCGTGTTTGGGATTGTTCGACTAGTCCAAGTTCTCCCCTTTTTGTGAGTATGAAGGGAAGACGTTGTCCCGACATACCCATTTCCCTACCTCCTACACATATCCACACAATAAAATTGCAATTTGTTGAAATCTCTCTTTCTTAGTTGCAAAAAGAAATGCCTACAACTCAAATCAAGCCAAAAGGGCAAAGAAAAGAAAAAGAAAGAAAATGAAAGAAACAAAAGACTGAAGAAAAAGAAAAGGCACAAAAAGCCAAAAAGAAAATTGAAAAGAAGAAAAAGAAATGGCATAGCAAAACAAAGCAAAAAATGCAAGAGAAAGAAAATGCCAAAAGAAAATCGTCCCACAAAAAGAGTCCCCACATCTCAAAAATAAGCCTTTTGTCGACAACTATTGCCGTGAAGAGCCTACCAAAGGACCGAGTCTCTAGGAAGGATGATAGCGGTAGTGGTCGGTCTTCCCTCATTTTGCAATAATATTCACCTTTTTACTTGGACTAGTTAGACAGTTTTGGACATGGGACGACCCTCTTGGCTCATCGCTAAAGGGGGCGAGGTCTCATTTACCTACAGTGTCGACTAACACCGTGGTTCATCCTTTTTCCACCCCGCCGATCGTCCCGTGGTACGTTCTTAGAAAGTTAGGAGGACCTAGGTAAGTTACCAAAGTTTTTATTGCTTTGTCGTCATACTATTAGGGTTTAGTTCATTTCGGTTTGTATTTTTAGCTTGGGAACGTTGTAACTTGCCTTGAGTCCTAAACCGGTGTTTCATTCACCGCTTTTTGGAGGGAAGCGGTATTTTTTTTTTGGGTGCAACCGATTACTTGTTTGTTTGTGTGTTTGTTGTTTATGTGTTTTTTGTGTCCAGTTGCATCCACGATTTTGTCGCAAGACCTTACTTGCCTTGCGGAGTATACTTTTCCTCTAGGTGTACTCGCGTGAGTTGAAAGGGCGTAGGGTGCGCTAATACCCACTCGGCTAGTTTAGTAGTTAGTATGTGCTTACTCGAGGGCGAGTAAGGGTTAAGTGTGGGGGAGTTGATAAGTGTAGTTTGTAGTGCATTATTTGTTGTGTTTTGGTCCCATTTTCCTTGTGGAATCGCTTCTTGGGAGCGGTTTATGGGTTACTTATGCTTCTTCTAGTTCGTTTTAGGTTCCCGAGACCATTCATGATGAATTGGAACGATTCCGACTCGTTTCATACACTCTTGGAGCCAACGAAGAGAAGGAACGATCACTCGATGCCTTGGATTCGATCCCGAGACCTTGGGACCCATTCCCGAGCCCCTTAGACTCGATCCCGAGCACCGAGAGTCGATGAGAAGCCCATGAGAAGAAAGGAGGGACCTTTATGATCATATTGGAGGCCTACAAGACTCTTCCCGGGCGGGAAGAGTAGCCTTCCTGGTCGGGAAGGTGTGCATGAATGAAGAGGCTACTGACCTGGCCGTCCCGACCGGGAAGAACCCTTCCCGACCGGGAAGAGCAATAACACAGCCCGGTGTTATGCTTGATCCCGACCGGGAAGATAGCTTCCCGACCGGGAAGGATGGCCCATCCCGACCGGGAAGAAGTGTTGTAGCCCGCAATTGCTTCTTTCCTTCTCCTTATTCATTGTAACCCTATATATACCCCCCTCTTGTAATCTTATGGTTGTTCTTCATTACCCACTAAACCCTAGACTACTTTAGCATAGATTAGCATAGATTAGTGTAGATTAGTTCTTAGTTAATCGTTAATCTTAGTTTAATCCTTGTATTAAGGAAATTCTTCAAGATTCAACCAAGATTGACAACCTTGGAAGATTGTTTTGGGTTTTCTCTTTTATACAAGTTTTCATTCTTGCTTTCATCTTCTAGTATGGTATAATCTCTTTTCCTTTCTCTTAATCTTTGTTTTATTGTTCAAGTTTCAATCTTTAGATCTTGTTTATTGTTTTGTTTATCATCCTTGTTAGTTTTACATATGTATGCTCTTGTTTTTTTTTGGTTTATCTTGTTAGTGTTAGTTTTAGCTTAATTATGTAGACTCTTGCTAGGGTTATTAGGGTGATTGGTTGTGATTGTGGATGATTAGGGTGAGATGGGTGGTACTAGATGTTGTTTTTTGTTGTTTCCCTTTTTTCTTGCACTCCACATGTTTGATGAAATGCTTGTGAGACTAGAGACGATCAATCCTTGTTTTTCTTGCGTATTCTCTTGTATGTGTGTGTTTGGTTAGATGGTTTGGTTCCCTCATTACGTAGCGAGAGCCCGGTGAGGACAACCCCAAGGCCGATTGTGGACATGACATAGGTCCACCCCGACGCGGCCACGCGCGGGTTTGGGTAGGCGAATGAATCTCCATATGAGAATGGATCGAATTGAAATTTAGGTCTATGTGGAGTCGCCACCGAATTTTGTGGTTATTCGGAACCATTCGAGCCCACTCTATGTCGTAGTGGGCCGTATACAAAATACGGCCCATTTCCAATGTTAGAGTTTATTGGGCTCGTCCCATTCCATTTGATACCGATACCGACGTTATCGGATATCGTGTATTGAATGACTCTCGTGCGCCAACGGTTTCGGGCATCTGGAAACCGAGGTTCTGAGTAAGGGGTGAGGGTACGTGTTGGGAAGCCCACGAAGGACACCCAACCCCGCCCGCACTTTAGCGGCCTCTACTAAGAATTCGAATGACTTTCTAATACGCGCGTTAGTTGAACGGGAAAATGATATGCAAAGATTATTTTCCCTAAGCATGTGAATGGAATTGAAAAGGGTTTCTACGTCAATTTAATGCAATTAATTCTAACGTCGAAGTTGAATTTTAGCATGCGGGTTCATTTTTGTAAAATAAAATAAACAAGCAAAATTGACAAAAGAACAAACAAACTACTAGTAACGATATAGCGAATAATAACGGTTTGTGCAAATATTGAATTGAATTGAATGATGTAAACGAGATGATGCATGGTTTGAAAAGATAGTAATACACGTGATTAATTAGGTACGTGTTGACCTAAGTCGTAAAATACTATCGAATTTAGAAAGAAGAAGAATGTTCGACTCATGGTTTTGGTCGTGATGAGGCCACTCGATCGAGTGGTCGATGGACTCGATCGAGTGAACCTCTAAAAAAGGTTTATGTTTTACGTTTTAGACCTTACTCGGCCGAGTTATTGGCCAATTCGGTCGAGTACGTAGCCACTCGACCGAGTCACTGTGAGACTCGACCGAGTGGGGGTCGTAATAAACATTCTGGTTCGATTTTGGGGTGCCACCCGACCGAGTGGGCTAGGCACTCGGTCGAGTGCCCCCTGTAGGAATTGTAATTCGTTTGCAAAATTTATTAACTTTCGAAATTGCTTTTGATTTTTGATAAATCGACAGTTTTACCGAATCGGACATAAATATTGCACAATTTATGTTCGACTTGGTTTTTTTCAAATTATTGATTTTTTTAAACCGAATATAAATATTGATGAATTTATACCCGATTCTAAATTTGAAGTACTCGTTATATCCCATATTCGATTATTTGAATCGATATGAGATGTTAGAATGAAATAAAAAAATTAATTAATTTTAGTCGCTTTAAATTAATTATCGTGATATGAACAAATCACGTTATTTAATTCATATGACTTGATTGTTAGATTCGATATCCAATTATGGAATTGGTATCGAATCTAAAATCGACGCTTTACTTGAATAAAAAACGTGATTCCCTCGACTTCTCCGACATCGAAATAAATCCCTAGGGATTGTGATGTCGGATCCGTGTCAACGGGTTTGGACCCTTATTAAAATCGATTTTTAAAGAAATTGATGGATGCAAAATTATTGATGATGATGACGAGAAATAATAACGAATTGTTGTTTAAGTTAATTTATCTCAATAATCAAATAGTCGGGGTATCGGGATAAGCGACCGACGACGCGTGTGCAGTACACTTGTATATGCGGTTTTCTTTATCCCGGTATCCTTCTTATTCGACACAAATCGATAAATATTTTAATGCTTTGATATTAGTAGTACTATCGATATTATGACGCAACGAACGAAATAAATAAAAAAAACGAAAAAAAAAGGACGGAGAAAAAGGAGACAGACGACGAAGAGAGAAAGGGAAGAAAAGAGAGGGTTTTGACACCCTCAACCTACATGTTCTTGTCTCGGCGCGGACTCGTAACCGTGGCTTTAACACAAGAGTCTTCAAGGTTTATGGAGGTTGAGTTGTGGTGGCTCGGGATTGATTCCTAAAACTAGGTTTAGGGTTTTTGCTAGTGTAGAATTGCAAGGGTTTGATTAGGGTTTGATTAGGGTTTGTAAAAGACGTAGTGTGTGTGTGTAGGGTTGCTCTAGGGTTCTTGAGGTTGCAAAAAGATGTGTAATTGTGTTGCATGGGGGTTGCTTATATAGGCATAGCTAGGGCACCGGTTTAGGGTTACTCGACCGAGTATGGGGCTAACTCGGTCGAGTGGCCCGTGAAGCCTGCCGTCGGGCTTGAAACACGCCCACTCGATCGAGTGGCCCAGTCGGGTTGCACGGGTCCATTGTTTTGGACCTTGACTTAGGGTGTTTGATGGGTTTTGTGTTTGATTTGGAATTTTGAGGATTGTATGGCTGTTTTGTGTGTCTCGGAAACGACTTTGACCGGGGTTGACCCAATCGTGAAAAGTCGGTTTTATTTCCGGTGTCGGTTTCGGCCCAAATTAGTCTTGTTTGACTCGGAATTATCCACTGGGCCTGGATTTGAGGTCCGTTTGGTGAGATTTGTACTCCGTAAGTGTGTTAGCCAACGATTAATGGATTTGAGCCCGTATCCGAGCGCATAGAAACACGTTAGCGTCCGATCATCATCGGGTGTTTTTTGGAAACTGCCATAGACACCTGGCGGTCAAAATGCGGGTGTCTACACCGATTACGTAGCGAGAGCCCGATCGGCGGTACCTAGGCTACGAAAGCATGCTAGTGACCCCGTCTTTCGCCTTTTTGCCTTCTTTGCATCCATGAACCCAACCTAACCCTAGTTTTCCTTTTATCGTTATCATCGCTTCCCTTAGTCATTAGTTACTTGTTTTGTCTTCCTTTTCCGTGTTTTAGACCTTAGCCTAGTCATTAGCCTCCTCCTAGATTAGCTCGTCTCGAACCTAGTCCTAGACCGTAGCACCCATTAGTCTGAACCTATTTCCGTCCCTGTGGATCGACCCGACTTGCCCTAGCTACCCTAGTTAGGTTGGTTGGATATTATTTGGTGGCGGGATCCACGAAAAATCCCACCCATCACAATTCAACTTTTTCATGCATTTGCAACCCTACACACACTAGCACCACCTCGACATTCTCTCTACACATACACTAGCAAACCCGAGACCTAGCCTCCCAAAAACCGAGATAAATTGTCTTTACAACCACGCACACCATAACTCCTACATCCTCGACACTCACGTGCACATGCCACTACTAGACGAGTCCGTTTCCGAGACAAATTAAGCATGTAGGTTGAGGGTTTCATTGAACCCCATTTCTTCTTCTCTAATCTCTTTCTCCCTTCTCTTTCCTTTTCGATTGAATACGCTTTAAAACAAATTCCGTTTAAGATCCTTTTAATCCCTTTACAAGTAGTATTGGAGGTGGCGCCCTTTCGAGGCGCGCCACCCTAAACACTTAAAGGGCGTAATGCGATCGCGGAAATTTGTCGGTAAACGTGTTCGATACCACCTTTCAACTCTAAGGGAACGATATTGACTCCATAGTTAAATATCGCGCTTGAGGAGTCTTATCAATCGAGTTTAGTGCGAAACCCATTGATGCGGAATCGAACATCACATAATTCGTAAGGATTAATAACGATGTCGTGATGCGGAAGGAGCCGATTTTCGTCCTAACTAAAAAATGATTTTACAAAACTTTTTCCAAATCCCGATGCCAGTCTCATAACCGTACAACGCACGTTATGAGCATCGAAAACCGAGTAAAGTTTAAATTATATAATATTTGTACGTAACTCGGCTAGCTATTGATTTCAATCAATAAAATACAAAATTGCAGCCTTTTTCGAAATGAGCAGTAGCTCGTACAGGGGGCACTCGATCGAGTGACCCCTCAAAACAGAGGCAGGAGATCCTCATGAAGGGCACTCGATCGAGTTCCTTCCATGACTCGAAAAATTGACCTTCATAACACAACTGCGTGAGCATCCTTCATATAACAAGCCTCGTCAAATTTTTTTCTATAACTTTGGTCATCACGTGTCAAGTTAATCACGTGCTAATTATTTCAAAATCATGCATCATATTATCCTTCTTTTAATCATCTAATCTATTTGCATTATCGTTACTATATCGTTTATTCTAATTTTGCTCGTTGTTTTGTATTGTCCGGGTTGTATTTCCGCCCGTGTAACTTGTAATTTGTTTTCGATTTTATTTATTTTGGTTGTGTCATTTTGTCATTTTATAAATGAACCTCACATGCTAAATCACTTCGACGTGAACTAAATGCATTAAAATGACGTAGTTTGAACATAATTCACATGCTTAGCTAAAATGCTGTTTGCATAACATTTAATAGTCCCACTAACACGCGTACATGAAAATGAACGGTATCCTAGTAGAGGCCGCCAAGAGCTGGCGGGGTTGGGTGGTCTTCGTGGCCTTCCCAACACGTACCCTCACCCCTTACTCAGAACCATGGTTTTTGGATGTCCGAAACCGCTGACATACGAGAGTCATTTGATGCACGATTCCCGATAACTCGGCGTCGGTATCGAAATGTAAAGGGACGGACCCCTAAGCTCCAGCACTAAAAGCGGGCCGTGCTTTGTGCACGATATGCCTAAGTGTAGAGTGGGTTCGAACGGGTCCGAACTCACATAAAGTTCGGTGGCGAATCCTATCTTCGATTTAAATTTTTAGAAAAATCCTCAAAATTCTAGTAGTTTACATAGTAATTAACAGTAGATCTACAAGTTTCCATCAACAATTATCTAGATTTCAAGTTTGTAAGAAGATTATTCAAGTTTTATTTGAAGATTTGTTGGGTTTATTGGAGGATTAGTGACAAGTTCTCCATTTTATTCATCAAAGATTCAATCTTTATTCATGATATCTTCTTATTTCTTATAGATCTACATAGTTGGTATAATTATCTTCCACTCTCCAATCTCTAGTTTAGTTTTTGTGTTGTTTCTCATCATCATCTTGTTTAGATCTAATTAATATGCATGTTGTGATGATTTCCATAATGATGTGTGAGTAGATTTCTTGTTGGGGAGTTTAGGGATGAGGGCTTGGATTATTTGAATATAGGGATGTTGGTGGGTTGCTTGCATGTTGGTTTATCTTATTTATGGTGTTGTGTCATTGTTGTTTTAGTCCGGCCAACTAGACCGACCTTGACTAATTTCTATCAATATGGGGAAACTCGGGGTAGAAATTACCATGACTAGGGACTTACCCTCATTCGCCACGAAAACGAGATTTTAGGTGAGTTTATCAATATTGCGACAAAAACTCGATTCCGACCTTCTTAGACTCCAAGTACCGAATCCCGACTTCTCCCTAACACCTTTTCCCTAGATTGACCACCCTTAGCTATTTCTCTAGATATTCCCTTAGTTTAGACTCGACCCTAGAAACCCCCCCCCCCCTCTAAGACATCAAACACGACACTTTAAGCTTCACAAACACACACCGTTCCCTGTGGACCGACCTCGACTTACCACGATTACTCTAGTAGTTTTTGTGTTATTCCGAGTCTTACAAATATCGTTTGATCCCCCGTCCTTCGTTAACGACCGATCCGATTGGGAGGCGATCAAAATGGCGCCGTTGCCGGGGAACGGCTAGTTGTTGTTGTGTTTGATTCTTTTCCCTTCTCTCTTTTCCCTAGTACCGCGAGGTGCTAGGAGTCTCACCGTTTAATTGAGTTTTATGCCCAGGAACACGTCATCCACTACAAGAAAAACTGTCCCGGGCGTCCACCTGATTGGCGTCCTGGGCATACGGACGCCTAAATGGCGTCCGAAAAGTCAACCGGGCGTCCGCAGTCGGACGCCAAACTTGGCGTCCGACTGAAGGTGGGGACGACAAAATTTAGGACGAAAGGCGTCCACAGGCGGACGCCATTTAACCCAAATGGCGTCCACTATCGGACGCCATATTCTGCCGAAATGGCGTCCACATGTGGCCTCCGATAGTGGACGCCCGTCGTCCTCAATGTGGCGTCAAATACCCGCTCACCCCCCTCTCCCCCCTCTCCCCCTTCACTTCTTAAAAAAAAATCTCTCTACGTTCTCCCTCTACCCTCGCCGACCCCAATCGCCTTCCTCTCCCAATTTTCATCCTTTATTCCTAATTTTGGTACGTTTTCTTAGTTTATTTCGTTTCTATTCATTATAATTAGTTCGTATTCTTCATTGTTAGCGTTATTTATTGATAGTTTGTTAGTTAATTTCGTCTAGGTCTAAATTTCGATTAGGTTGATTAGTTTAGGCCAAGTTCGATTAGTTTGATTAGTTTATCCCAAATTCGCTTAGTTAGATTATTTTTGCCCATCGCTATTTTGACTAGGGTTTGATCAATTTGGTTGAATTGAGCTAGAATGACCTCTAGGGCCTTCCGTGAGGTTTTGTGTGACTTGGGACGGACCAAAAGGTGTCGTAATAATGCTGGATTTTCCCAAAACCACTTCTATCCTGATCGGGGTTGTAAATAGGTGTTAGCGGCGCTTTCGGAATTTTGATATCTGTATCCGAAAATTTGACCCTTTTTTGACCTGTTTAAGCTGCTTCTGTGTGACCTAAGCCATGAATTGTTGTGTTTTGTTCGGTTGAATTGGGATTACATTGATAAATTAGCTAGGGTTTTTGTAAATTGGGATTAAATTGTGATTAAATTCGTTGACTAATTTTTGTAAGGTCAATTAATAATTAATAAGACATTTGCAAATTAAAAATTGGGTTTACTAAATTTTTGTAAGGTCAATTCTAAATTAATAAGACATTTGGGTTTAGTTTGACGTATTAGTTAGAGAAATGAAGTTTAAGTTAAATGGTGATTAAATATTCGTTTAGTAAGTTATATATATTTTTTGAACATAGAAAATGAAGAGAATTGAACGGAAATGGATGTACGAGGGAAGACTTGATAAGAAGAGATGTCCAACCGTCGAATTTTTGAGGGGTTTTGAGTCATTTGTCGAGGTCGCTAAAAAGTCGGTAGACTACGCATCGAGGGGGGAGGTTAGGTGTCCGTGTACTAAATGCAAGAACCTAAAATTTCTTGAGGTCCTTGTAGTGAAGGAACATGTCATCTATAGTGGTTTTTCACCCGATTACTATTATTGGATTTGTCATGGTGAGTCATCTCAGTCTGAGGGAACCGAAAACCATCAAGATGAGGGGGGAGTGAGAGGTATGATAGTTGATGTTGTGGAGTGCAACTTGTTTAACTCACCTAACCCACGAGACTCACCTAGCCCACGAGACTCAGCCAACCCACAAGACTCACCTAACCCACAAGAGCCTAACCCACGAGCAAAGGCGTTTTTTAACATGTTGGAAGCTTCGGAGAAACCGTTATACGGAGGGTGCGATGTGACTTTGTTAGAAGTCGCGTCTATGGTAGTTAGCCTTAAATGTGAGTTCAACCTGCCCTTTGCTTGTGTCGATGGTATTGCTGCCTTGCTCGAGAGTTATTCCAAAAGACAATATCATGACCCGATCATTCTACACAACCAAAAAGGTTGTGAAGGGACTTCAACTCCCGCATCAAAAGATTGACGCTTGTCCAGATGGATCCATGCTATTTTGGAAGGACGATGCGATGCTTGATGAATGTAGGAGATGTGGTAAGGGTAGGTATAAGATGGTCGAGGGGGATATTGTTTTGAGAGGTAGAAAGGGAAAAGTTGTGTCAGGGGTAAGAAACCAATCCCAATAAGTCAGCTTACGTACTTCCCTATTGCACCTAGGCTTCAGAAATTGTACGCCACAAAAACCATAGCTGAGCAAATGAGGTGGCACAAGGAGGACATTAGGGTACTAGGGAAGATGTGTCATCCGAGTGATGGTGAGGAGTGGAAGCGTTTTGATAGACTACATCCTCACTTTGCGTTAGAACCCCGAAATGTAAGGCTTGGGTTGTGCACTGATGGATTTGCACCGTTCGGCCAATTTGGTAAATCGTACTCTTGCTGGCCAGTGATGATCACACCTTACAACCTACCTCCTTGGTTGTGTTTGAAGCAGCCTTTCGTCTTCCTATCTCTTATTGTGCCCGGACCAAAAAACCCGAGGGGTGAAAACTTATGATGTCTCTCTGAGACAAAACTTTCAGTTGAAAGCAGCTTTGTTGTGGACTATAAATGACTTTCCCGCGTACGGTATACTCTCGGGGTGGTCTACTGCGGGTCAGAAAGCATGTCCGTGTTGTATGGGTGAGAGCAAAGCTTTTTATCTTCCAAATTCTAGTAAAATAAGTTGGTTTGACTGTCATCGGCAGTTCCTACCAGAAGGTCACCCATATAGAAAGAATAAGAAGGCGTTCAAGAAGGGTGAGGAGGTGCTTGACGACGCACCTGATCGACTCCCAGGAGATGAAATATGGGAGTTGATTTCTGATTACCCGTCTACTATCGACGGAACCGAGCAGGAGTTCAAAGACCTCAAGAAGTTGAAAAATGGTTGGTTTAAACGTAGCATATTCTTCGAACTACCATATTGGAGGACCTTGTTAATTCGTCACAATTTAGATGTGATGCACATAGAGAAAAAATTCTTCGAGCAGTTGATTCACACGGTGATGGATGTGGAGGGGAAGAGTTGTGACACTACAGGCTCCCGGCGAGATGTCAAGAATTTCTGTCACCGTCCTCAACTGCACATAAAACAGGATGGGTCGAAACCGAGAGCCTTGTTCACACTTGACAAGGCTCAGAGAAAGGCGTTGTTGGAGTGGGTAGAGAAGTTGAAGTTCCCTGATGGGTACGCCTCCGACTTCAAACGCTGTGTTGATCTTAAGAACCTGAAGCTTCAAGGGTTAAAGAGTCACGACTGTGACGTTTTCATGGAGAGGTTGCTTCCGGTATCACTAAAGCACCTTCTGCCACCGACGGTGTGGAATTCTATAACTGAGATATCTCAGTTCTTCCGAGATTTGTGTTCCTCTACTGTATCAATTGAGGACATGTCTCGGCTCGAGGATCAAATTCCGCAGATACTATGCAAACTTTAGATGATCTTTCCACCGTCGTTCTTTAATTCCATGGAGCATCTACCTGTCCACTTGCCCTACGAGGCTAAGGTCGGAGGACCTGTCCAGTATAGATGGATGTACCCATTTGAGAGGTACGTAACTTTTAGTAACTTCATTTAAAATAAAAGCTTAACTAATTTGTATTGATTGAAATATATAACTTGTTTATTTAGGTTCCTGAATCATTTGAAGAAGAAAATTGGTAACAAGGCTAGGGTAGAAGGTTCTATTTGTAATGCATATTTGACAGAAGAGATTGCAAACTTCTGCTCCCTCTACTTCGATAAAGATGTGCAAACAAAAACCAAGAACCTGAACCTAGGACATTCGGTGTCCATTGACCCCACTATACCCGAGTTTTTTCAAAAGAAGGACGATGAAGGAACTTCATCCGTTGAGGGTTCTAGGACACTAGATGAGAAAGAGTACAACCGAGCGCACCTTTACCTACTCTCGAATTGTGAGATCTTAGAGCCTTATGAGAAACAATTTGTAACTGAATATGTCGCTGCGAACCCAGCCATGAACCCTGATGACGTTTGGAGTAAGCACGACGAACATTTCCCGAAGTGGCTCAAGGATCACGTAGTTGCCTTAGACATACGTGATGATTTGGTTAGAAGTTTGGCATTTGGTCCAGTGCGAGTGGTTAAAACCTGGAACCGGTACTCGGTGAATGGGTTCAATTTTCACACATTCAACTACGGGAAGAACAAGGCTAGATGCAATTTTTGTGTGAGTGTGTCATCTCTTGATGGTGATGAGTACTATGGTATTTTGGAGGAAATTTTTGAGTTGTGTTATGCTGGCAAAGAACGAGGGTATAGAGCTGTGGTATTCAAGTGTGAGTGGAAAGACAGCTCCGTGAACGGGACCCGATTGCACGAACGTTACAAGATTGTGGAAGTTAATCACACAAGGAAATATCCTACGTACGATCCGTTCATACTCGCGCATCAGGCGAAGCAAGTCTATTTTGCTCC
Source organism: Agrostemma githago (assembly GCA_958450325.1). Taxonomy (NCBI): domain Eukaryota; kingdom Viridiplantae; phylum Streptophyta; class Magnoliopsida; order Caryophyllales; family Caryophyllaceae; genus Agrostemma; species Agrostemma githago. The sequence goes on along the minus strand of OY288260.1, from coordinate 37,601,660 downwards.
TTCTCCTTACACGAAAAACGACAGAAATCAAAGTCAATGGTGGGCAGTCTTTACGACTAAACCATGGGGACAAATAGACAGTTCTCTGTTCCAGGAAGATGTTGCTTCAACTGGTACACGCTTATCTTCTATTGAAGAGAACATATTCTCCGTACAAGATCAGAATGAAGGGGCAGAGGAAGATTTTGAGGATGACGATGATGATGGACAAGGAGAGTACATGGTCAGGTATGTTCCGGAGATCCTTGAGGAGGATGACGGACACGATGAAGAGAATTCAGAGGACGATCAAGTGGAGGGCGAGGAGACCGAGGAGGAGGATCACACTGAGGAGGATGAGGCTGAAGAAAATAACGACAGCGACGGTGACTACTAGAGTTGTATGTTTACATGTTTACATGGTTAAGTTATTTTGATGTTTACTATAGTAGGCTATTTTACTTGAATAAAGTTAGAATGTAATTGTTGTTTACATGGCTAATTGTTGTTAACGTTGTTTAATTTTTTGGCAGGTTAAGATAATGGCAGGCGGTAGATCGACTAGGAGACGTGGTGGGGGTAGTAGGTCTGCTCACACGTCCACCACCCAGAAGGAGGATGAGGAGATAGTCCCCGAAACGGGACCGGAGTAGACCGCTGAGCATGAGGAGGAGGAGTAGCAACAGGGGCAAGAGGAGGAACTGGAGAAGGACGAGGAGGGGCGGTATGTTCTCAAACCAACAGGCACATGGTAATATCCTCTAACATGTTGATTATTCTTTTGTAAATATTCATTTTTGTACAACATTTTGTATGATTGACTACATATATGGTCTTCTCGACTCGGTGCAGGTTTCTGCACAAACAGGTCGTCAAAGGCTGTACCAACAGCTTCATGGTCGAGAAAGGGCAAGGGTATGCATGTTGGTCTCAGGTACCGGCTGAGATACGAGAGTGGTGGTTCAACCAATTCAAGGTACGTGGATTGTTTTTGCTACCGAGTGTTTATTTTATAATCTGGACTTTGTAAATATTTTTCATACTAATTATTAATCTGTCTTGACTGTATAGTTCAAGTTCAGTTGGGGCTCAGAGTTTGATGGAAGGGTCTGGGAACGTTACAATGAAACGTGCACACGACGTTTCGCAGATGTGATGAATAAACGACGTACGCGGGGGACTCCGTTGAAGGACCTTAAAGGTGTTAGTTATTTTTTTTGGGTAATCAATTTTAACAAATAAACAATCTAACTTCAATCTTTCACTGTATTAAATAATATATTGGGTCGTCATATTTTAGGGGAGGCGTTGGAGAGATGGATTGCCTACCACGATAAGAAAGACTTTAAGGTGAGGTCTGAAATTGGCCGAAGGAACAAGTTGGCGAACTGTGACCATGCGGGCCACGCAAACCCGACACATCATCGGCGTTCTCAGTCTTCTTTCACTCGTGTCAAGAGAGTATGATTTCTACTAATTAATACCGTACTCTTCTGATGGTAGGGATTTGTCACGTCCCTAGCCGATCAATAAAACACCGACTAACCTAGTGGGTAGCTAGGGTAAGTCGGGATCGTATCCACGAGGACGGTATATCAAAGCTTAGACTAGGTCGGCCTACAAACGAGACTATGCTACCAAAATGACACAATGAAAGCGATAAAAGGAAAACTAATGGTGGAGGAGAATTATGACTAAGCTAATGATCTAACTAATAAATAAACTAGAAGAACGATGGCTAACTAAGGAGATGAACTCAAATATGGAAGAAAAGTGGGGTAGGTCGGGTTCATAAGAGTAGAAGGGTAATTGGGGTGATCAAGGGTATAGGTGTCTCCTAGTTGTTAGGGTCGGTCCGAGCTCTCGCAACTTAGACCGATGTCAAGGTGGGTCCGGGCTCTCGCAACTTAGACCTTAGTCCGCGCTCTCGCGACTAAACTATTCTCAACATTTCCACACAATAGACAATCAATGAGAAGATGAACACAAGTATGGGAAGCATGGCCACTACAACTCACACAAGCATATCAACAAACACATAGAGTGCCCACAATGTGACTAACAACAAAGATGTAACCTTTTCCCCTTAATCAACCCTAATCATCCATAATCTACCCCTAATCCCCCTACTAACCCCACAAGATTACTACTCACTCATTATCAAATTACCCATAACAATAACTAGAGAAAACAAACTAAACATCCAAGCATTCATTATGAACAACTAACAACAATAACAATATAAAAAGATGAAACTAGATTGAATAAACAAAGAACAAGAGTAAAGATGATTATACCAACACTAGGATGAAGAAAAGATGAAAACTTGTATTAATGAGAAACCCAAATACAATCCCAAGGTTATCAAGCTTGGAACAATCTTCAAGAATCCCTTAATCCAAGACTAATTACAATAATTATCTAAAGATTAACTAAGATTAAGGGAAGATTAAAACTAATGAGTGAGTAGTAAATCTAGGGTTCTGGAGGCTTAAGAGAGTCTAAACTAACATAAGATGTCTTAATATTACAAGAAGGGAGTTTATATATGGGTACAAGAATGAAGGGGAAGAAAAGGAAGGAGTGCGGCTGCCAGGTCCACGGTCCCGACCGGGACGGGCCCACAGCAGCACCTTCAAAAGTGCACCCCATCCCGAACGGGATGGGTCTTGTAGGCCTCCCTTAAGAGCTCTTTGGTCCCTCCTTGCTCCTCATGGGTTCCTCGTCGATTCACGGGACTCGGGATCGGGTCTCGGAAGCTCGGGATTGGGTCCCAAGGTCTCGGGGTCGATTCCAAGGCCTCGAGTCATCGTTCCTTTATCTCGTTGGCTCCAAAATGTGTATGTATTGAGTTGGAATCGCTCCAACTCTTCCAAATCGGTCTCGGGAACCTTAAACGAACTAAAGGAAGCATAAGAAACCCATAAATCGCTCCAAAGGAGCGATTCCACAAGGAAAATGGGACCAAAATACAGTAAAATAGACACTACAAACTACACTTATCAACTCCCCCAAACTTAACCCTTACTCGCCCTTGAGTAAGCACATACTAACTACTACACTAGCCGAATGGGTATTAGCGCACCCTACACCCCTTCAACTCACGCGAGTGCACTTAGAGGACAAGTGCACTCCGCAAGGCAAGTTGGGTCTTGCGACAAAACTGTGGATGCAACCGGACACAAAACACATAAACAAACAATCACACAAACAAACACATAATCGGTTGCACCCAAAAGAAAACAAATACCGCTTCTCTCAAAAAGCGGTGAATGAAACACCGGTTTAGGACTCGAGGTAAGTGACAACGTTCCCAATCTAGCAATACAAACCAAGGTGGGCTAAACCCTAATAGTATGACGATAAAGCAACAAAAACGTTGGTAACTTACCTAGGTCTTCCTAACTTTCTAAAAACGTACTACGGGACGATCGGTGGAGTGGAAAAGTGAGGAACCACAGTGTTAGTCGACACTGTAGGTAAGTGAGACCCCGCCCCCTTTAGCGTGAGCCAAGAGGGTTGTCCTGTGTCCAAAACCGCCTAACTAGTCCAAGTAAAAAGGTGGAAAAACATGCAAAATGAGGGAAGACCGACTAATGCCGCTATCATCCTTCCTCGAGACTCGGTCCTTTGGTAGGCTCTTCACGGCAAAAGTCGGAAAAGGGCTTATTTTTGTGGGGATTTCTTTTTGTGAGACGGGTTTTCTTTTGGCATTTTCTTTCTTTTCGACGTTTTGATTTGTTTGTTGCCATGCCATTTCTTTTTCTTCTTTTCTATTTTCTTTTTGGCTTTTGTGCCTTTCCTTTTTCTTCATTTCTTTTCTTTTCTTTCTTTTTTTCTTTTCTTTGCCCTTTTGGCATGATTTGGCATTTTTTGGCATTTTCATTGTATAACAAGAAAGGTAGAAATCAACAATTGCAAATTATTGTGCGGATATGTGTAGGAGGTAGGGTAATGGGTGAGTCGGGACGGGCCATTCCCTTCAAACCCACAAAAAGTGGAGAACTTGGACTAATCAAAACAATCCTAAACACGGTCACCTAGGGGACGAGACTCGGTAACCAAGGCCTTTTCACACCGTAGGTGGTCATAGTGGCCAAAAATGCAAATCCTGTAGTAAATCCCTAGTAAGCTAGGTGGACACAAGGTAAAGGACCAACGAATTCATTGATTTAGGGTCATTCTACTAGAGTAAAGCCCAAGACTCGATTTATACTACTAGGAAGGGAAAGTAAACACTCGCACACTAGCCTCTAAACCGGGTTTTCGAAAACGGTTTACACATAAGACACAACTATGCACACAAAACAAAGACTCAACGAAAATGAAAGGAAAAGAAACAAAAGGCAACAAAAACAAAACATGAACAAACAAACACCACCCCAAACTTCCAAACATATCGCCAAATCAACCACAAGTATGTACAAGCTCCACCCGAGCACACCTCAACACAGCCTTCTCCAAACATCACAAGGAATAAAGAGGGAAAGAGGGTTAGAAGATGTTACCGGATGTCTTCAAAGCTTTCCAAACACCGGTGATTAAGCAACCTATGAGGAAGAGGGAGGCAAAACACACACAATACAAAACAAATATACGACACAAAGACAAAAAGGGAAACACACAAAAGAAAATCTTTTTGATTTTTTGTGAAATTTTTCAAATTTTTAGGTATTTTTTTAAAGGTTTTTCGAGAAAGGGAAAAATAAAACTAACTACAATAGAATATCGCTCCCCCACACTTAAACCGAGCAATGTCCTCATATGCTCAATCATAGTGTGCGGAGAGACGAAAGAAAAAGAAAAGAAACTAAGAAAATAAAGCTAAAAATCAAAAATAAAGTGAAGAAAAGGTAGAAGGTGTCCGGCCGGGGTGTAGTCAAGTCACCATGGGCCGAGACAAGAAAAGATATGGATGGGGGAAGAAAATAAAAAGAAAGAAATAAAAGGAAATGGGAGGGGAGGGCTAGGTGTAATCAAGTCACCTAGCCCGGATTCCGCCCGAATCCGACTAAATCCTAGAAAGAAAGGTGAAAATCTTGTACAATTGGATTAATCGATCGACTCTCGACGCAATCACGTCATCGGGAATCGGGAGCAACCATGCTATGGCCTCGAAGGCCACTAAGACACCATGACACAAGGGAAGGGGGCAAACAATGAAAAACAAGCGATAAAAAGACGGAAAAGTAAGGATAGTTACCCAAACCGAGTGGCTAGTAACTCACTCGCTCCATCGTCTCATAGATCAATGTAGGCACGTTTCTTGTCGTCTCGGTTGCCATCTCGCTTCACACCCAAGAAGAACTCACGGTAGGGGTTGTAATTGTAAGGGGTGGGATTTGATGCGATAGTAGGTGTAAAGTGGATAGGAAATGGAGTGAGGGCATGACAATGAAGTATATGGGGCATATGATAAGGCTAGGGTAGCTAGGGAGGTTGGGAGGGGGCATAAAACGGTTGGGTGGAGTCAATTGTCGAAGAAGAAACACAAAGGGGGAGTAGAGGACCATCCCGGTCGGGATGGTTGGTCCCGATCGGGTTACGTCACTCGTCCCGGTCGGGACGGATCCACAATGAGCTCGAATCTTGGTACACCCATCCCGATCGGGACGGCTCCTTCCCGGTCGGGATGCCAAACCCGTCCCGGTCGGGACGCCTCATCCCGGTCGAGATGGGCCTTCTTCAACTTCCACAATCCCAAAAGCTTGCTCCAAGCTTCAAAACCCCGATCCTCATGCTTACAACCCAAGGTATATCATAGCCATTCTTCTCTAGGAAGCATTCTCACTTCACCTATCAAACAAACTCAAACACACATCAAACTCTCTCCCTCACAACGCTCATCAATCAATCCAAGTAACAAGAATTCACAAAAATCCAAAGTAATTACAATAAAGAGATATATATACAACGAGACGGTTCTTGTGGAACTCCGTCAAACCAAGATGGTGCTCTCTTCATTATTTTTCAACAACCTCCAAACCGATTCCATCTCCATCAAGGGCACGTAGGAACAAGTCGAAGGCCCTAGAGAAGTCTTCAATCAAGCTCGAGATATAACCGACCACATCCCGAGGCTCTTCAAGGCCTTGCATCGACGTTCCCGGGGCATTCCGATCTACTAAGTTCAATGGCTTGAACTTGTACTTGCGATCCTTCGGGATATACCCAAACGTCCAACGATCCTCATGTGGCCCCAAGGGAGGCTCATCTTCTTCCTTGTCATTGCACTTGTCATCAAACCCATGAAATGGGCATTCATCCTCCTCACTCTCGGAGTCATCATCTTCAAGTTCATAAGAGTACTTCTTCAAGCTTTGCCCCGGTTCACCCCCTAGATCGATGTCTTTCTTGGCTTGGATCATATTGCATGTCTCATCGCTAGTAGGCGAAGTGTTGCCTTGGAGGTCAAACGCTATCTTTTCCTCGCCTAACTCAAATGTGATCCTACCGTTCTTCACATCGATCATGGCACCCGCGGTGTGTAGAAATGGGCGCCCAAGGATGATGGGAGTGTTTGCATCTTCCGGTATATCGAGCACGATGAAGTCAACCGGAATGAAGAACTTCCCTATTCTTACCGGCACGTCCTCTAGCATCCCTAATGGTCGATTGAGAGATTTATCGGCCATTTGGAGTTTAATGGATGTACATTTCAACTCCTTCATCCCGAGTCGGCAACAAATAGAGTAGGGAATGATGCTCACACTCGCGCCCAAGTTACATAACGCATTCTTGATCATGAAATTGCCTATGGTGCAAGGGATCGAGAAACTACCCGGGTCCTTCAACTTCGGAAGCATGGAACCTTGAATAAGCTCGCTCACCATCCTCGTGAACGCTACCGTCTCTCCCTTGTCGATGGACCTCTTCCTAGCCAAGATTTCTTTCATGAATTTACCATATGTCGGGATTTGGGTAAGTAACTCGGTAAACGGGACACTAACATCCAATTTCTTTACAATACTAAGGAACTTGTCAAATTGAGTGTCCACCCTAGTCTTCATTTGCCTTGATGGGAAAGGCAATTTGATTTGGTACTTGTTTTGCTCAATTGGGGTGGACTCTTCAAAGGACACTTTCCTTTTTCCCTTGTCTTTCTCTTGAGGTGGGGGAGGGTTGTCTTCTTGGGGTTTCTCGACCTCCCTTAAGACTTGCTCCTCAATTGGATTATCAAAGCTTGACTCTTCTTGATTTGGAGATGCCAATTCCATTGTCGGTCCTTGCGTTGGCTCTTGCTCATTAGGATATGGAGGGGAGTCATAAGAGGTACCTCTCCTTGTGGTGATAGCATTTACATGCTCAAATGTCGGTGTTTCACCTTGAGAAGGTAGTTGCCCCTTTTGCCTTGAGGAGCTCCCCGAAGCGAGTTGAGATACTTGAGTTTCAAGTATCTTCATACAGGTATCTCTCATCGCGTTTTCCCCTTGAATATAAGTGAAGAGCTCATGATGGTTTCTTGATATGTCCATTTGACCTTGTTGCATATCCATCAAAGTCTTTTGAATGTCGAAATCCCGAGGTGGGGATGATGGATTATGTGGAGTGTCGGTGATGGCGAGAGGAATGCCATAATCATGGGTAGGAGACGGGCTCCTTGGCTTGCTTTGTTGTTGTTGATTTTGAGTTGCTTGTTGACGGTTCCCTTGGAACCCTTGAGAACTACCTTGTTGTTGATGATGGTTCCCTTGGAACCCATGAAAGTTTCCTTGATTAAGGCCTTGGTTGTGGTTTTGTTGTCCTTGAAAGTTTCGGTTTCCTTGGAAATTTTGGTTTCCTTGGAAACCACCATGATTGAAGTTCCCTTGTTGGAACCCTTGCTTGTTGTTGAAGTTACCTTGGTTATTTTGCTTGAAATTGTTTAAGGGTCTTTGGTTACCCGCATAACCTTGGTAATTTTCATTGTTGTCCCGTAAGGGAGGTGGAACATAGGGACGATGTTGTTGTTGATGTTGAAGTGTTTGTTGTTGAGGGACTTGATTGGAAGCTTGGTATTGATTAGAGTAGGAGGCACCTTGCTTGAACGCTTGAAAGGCGTTCACTTGCTCAATACTCCCTCTACAATTCATAGGGTCATGACCAACGATTCCACAAGTGTCACACATCCCAAAGTAAGGTGTAGGAGGTGCGAACCCCAAAGCATTCACTTCTTGAATCGGTTGATGGTGGGAGGAACTAGTGCCTTGGACTTGGTTGAGGTGGCTTTGGAGCTTCTTGTCAATAGTCTCCATGTGTGTTCTAAGTTGAGCTCCAAGGTCAATGCTTAACTTAGTGATAGCATCGACCTCATGCATGCCTCCTCGATGTGCCTTCCTAGGCCTAGAGTATTGCGAATTATGCACCGCCATCTCTTCGATTCTCGACCAAGTTCGGTCATCCTCCACCTCGGTAAACCTACCGTTAGATCCCATGTTGAGTATGGCCCTCGAGTCTTCATATAGCCCGTTCCAAAATTGTTGTACGAGGAACCATTGTGATAAGCCATGTTGTGGACAAGAACGGATCAAGGCTTTGAATCCTTCCCATGATTCATAGAGGCTTTCATCATCACGTTGTTGGAAACCCGTGATAGAAGCTCTCAATAGATTTGTCTTCTCCGGGGGATAGAATTGTTGGTAGAATGCTAAGGCTAGCTTCTTCCAAGTATCAATGCCAAGTCTTGCTTTATCCAACCCCTTGAACCATTGTTTCGCTTTACCAATAAGAGAGAAAGGAAATAATACCCACCGAATTTGGTCTTGAGTTAGTCCCGTTTGCGAAATAGCGTCACAATAATCCGTAAAGGTTTCCATGTGTTGATGAGGATCTTCGGTTGGTAACCCACTAAATTGAATTCTCTCGACAAATTGGATAAATTGCGTTTTCGCCACAAAATTCCCGGTATATGCCTCCGGTAAAGTGGATGGACCCGGCAAAACGTCTTCCGTGAAGGTTGAGTGAGAAGAAAACTTAGGCATGATTGGATATAAGGGAGAGGATGGTGGTGTAGACGTTGTTGATGTAGATGAAGAGGGGGAACTAGGAGAAGAATTACCGAAGGGATTGATGAAGGTCCCTCCGGCCGTCTCTCGAGGTGACTCGCTAAAGTCGGCTCTTTTGGCTTGCCCTTGATGAGTATTGCTTGCACTTGGTTGAGAGATCCTAACCCGATTAATCGTCCGTTGGCGAAAGGCTCGAAAGAGTCTCTCCGGCTCTGGATTAAAGAGATAGAAGTCGCCTCCCCTCCTAGGCATACACTACACACTAGAACAAACGTGAGAACACCTAGTGCTTTGTGGGCACTAGGCAACGACAATAAACAAGCACAACTAGAGACAAAGAGAAAAGAAAGCTAAGAAAAGAAGAGGAACTAGAAAATATTCACAAGAGAAGATGGGAGAACACAAAGAAGGGTAACTAAGTCTAGAAATAAGCAAACTAAGCCTAAACAATGCACCGTCCCCGGCAACGGCGCCAAATTAATGGTAGGGATTTGTCACGTCCCTAGCCGATCAATAAAACACCGACTAACCTAGTGGGTTGCTAGGGTAAGTCGGGGTCGTATCCACGAGGACGGTATATCAAAGCTTAGACTAGGTCGGCCTACAAACGAGACTATGCTACCAAAACGACACAATGAAAGCGATAAAAGGAAAACTAATGGTGGAGGAGAAGTATGACTAAGCTAATGATCGAACTAATAAATAAACTAGAAGAACGATGGCTAATTAAGGAGATGAACTCAAATATGGAAGAAAAGTGGGGTAGGTCGGGTTCATAGGAGTAGAAGGGTAATTGGGGTAATCAAGGGTATAGGTGTCTCCTAGTTGTTAGGGTCGGTCCGGGCTCTCGCAACTTAGACCGATGTCAAGATGGGTCCGAGCTCTCGCAACTTAGACCTTAGTCCGCGCTCTCGCGACTAAACTATTCTCAACATTTCCACACAATAGACAATCAATGAGAAGATGAACACAAGTATGGGAAGCATGGCCATTACAACTCACACAAGCATATCAACAAACACATAGAGGGCCCACAATGTGACTAACAACAAAGATGTAACCTTTTCCCCTTAATCAACCCTAATCATCCATAATCTACCCCTAATCTCCCTACTAACCCCACAAGATTACTACTCACTCATTATCAAATTACCCATAACAATAACAAGAGAAATCAAACTAAACATCCAAGCATTCATTATGAACAACTAACAACAATAACAATATAAAAAGATGAAACTAGATTGAATAAACAAAGAACAAGAGTAGAGATGATTATACCAACACTAGGATGAAGAAAAGATGAAAACTTGTATTAATGAGAAACCCAAATACAATCCCAAGGTTGTCAAGCTTGGAACAATCTTCAAGAATCCCTTAATCCAAGACTAATTACAATAATTATCTAAAGATTAACTAAGATTAAGGGAAAATTAAAACTAATGAGTGAGTAGTAAATCTAGGGTTTTGGAGGCTTAAGAGAGTCTAAACTAACATAAGATGTCTTAATATTACAAGAAGGGAGTATATATATGGGTACAAGAATGAAGGGGAAGAAAAGGAAGGAGTGCGGCTGCCAGGTCCACGGTCCCGACCGGGACGGGTTGGTCACGACCGGGACAGCCTGTCATCCCGACCCGGACGGGTTGGTCCCAATCGGGACGGGCCCACAGCAGCACCTTCAAAAGTGCACCCCATCCCGAACGGGATGGGTCTTGTAGGCCTCCCTTAAGAGCTCTTTGGTCCCTCCTTGCTCCTCATGGGTTCCTCGTCGATTCTCGGGACTCGGGATCGTGTCTTGGAAGCTCGGGATTGGGTCCCAAGGTCTCGGGGTCGATTCCAAGGCCCCGAGTCATCATTCCTTTATCTCGTTGGCTCCAAAATGTGTATGTATCGAGTCGGAATCTTTCCAACTCTTCCAAATCGGTCAAGGGAACCTGAAACGAACTAAAGGAAGCATAAGAAACCCATAAATCGCTCCAAAGGAGCGATTCCACAAGGAAATGGGACCAAAATACAGTAAAATAGACACTACAAACTACACTTATCATCTTCCTTGAATAATCGTAAACTAAGTTTGCATAATTTATATTCGCCTAACGTTCGTACTCATTTAATAGCTGCGTGCTGAGCTCGGGAGGGAGCCAACAGCGGCGGAGATATTCTACGACATGCATGGGCAGACCGATGAAGAAGGGACTACCTTCAAGTCGAAAAAGGATAAGGCGACCTGGGTGAGTACTAAATCGACTGTAGGTGGTGGATAACTATCTTCAATAATTTCATCTAATAATAACTTAAATTGAAATCGTTCTTTTGTACGCAGGACGCCTACCAAGAAGAGCTGGCGAGACTCGAGGCTGACCCTGATGTTGAGGAAGTCGACCCAAATGCTACTTGGTTCAAGGTCGTCAAGGGTTACAAAAAAGGAAGTGTGTATGGTGTAGGAAATGCACACGGTATGTACTTCACACCTCCCACATCGCGTCTGAGCACCTCCACACAAATGGAGTACACGCCGGCAGGATCTCAGCAGCCTGACCCGGAGAAGGAGGCCATGAAGGAACAGCTGACGGAGCAGCAACAGCAACTGAAGGACCAGGCAGAACACATCAAGAAAATTGAGGAACAGATGGCGATGTTTCAGGCCGTGCTTCAGAAATGCAACCAAGGTCGTCCCCCATCCCCTCCAGACGACAGAGACCCCTTTAGCAGGGGTGGCGGTAACTCTGGTGCTGCAGCTATCTTCACAGTTAGTTGATTGTTTTTTGTTGTTGTTGTTTTAACTGTATATACGGATTATGTATCTTCGAACTAGTTTAGAATTGTGTACCTTCAAACCGTATGTTAAATCTTTTTATATAAGTTTTTTCAGCAGAAATGAGTCGAGAGATGAACTCTTTTGGTTGACTGAGAGTGACTGTGGTTGCGGTATTGTGGATAGTCGACACTTGTGGTTGGTTGAGAGTTGGTTGTGGTTTATTTTGCAGGTTTTGGCTAAACATTGAACGCATGTTTACGGTCATGCAGCAGCGTAAATAGCGTCCAATAACGGACGCCAGGGGAAGCTGAAATGGCGTCCGACTGTGGACGCAAAGTCTCCCTGGGTGGCGTCCACAGTCGGTCGCCAAATAAAGGAACATGGCATCCGACTGTGGACGCCACCCAGGGACACCTGGCGTCCATAGTCGGTCGCCACCCTTGGCGTCCATTGTCGGTCGTCAATTCCCGTGGTGTCCGATAGTGGACGCCCGGTTTAAAAATGGGCGACCGGTCGTGGCTTCCGCTTTCTGGCGTCTGTTTGTGGACGCCTGGATCCTTATAGCGTCCACTAACAGACGCCACTGGGTGGACGCCTGGGGCATCTTTTCTTGTAGTGATCGCCCTTGTGGTTCGATCCGGAGCCGGAAAGGACTTTTAGAGCATTGCGTTTTCGAGGAAATAACTCAACCACCATCATTCCACATCCTTCACTATCACCTCCTAACCTTAATCCCATCCTACCACATTCACCTTCTACACCTTCTACATCACATAACTCCACTCCAAACAATCCTTCCATACCTTCCACTTCACAAAATTCACCACCACCACCACCACCATCACCGAGAACACCACCACCAATTCCATCTCCTCCAAACTCTCCAAACCCTCCAAACTCACCAAATCCACCAAATTCAAATCCACCATCACCACCAATCCAACCAATGGCGACTCTTGGTTCGCACTCTCAACTCACATATGAAGAAACACCTTCTCCCGTCGATTTCGGAGAGATTCTCGAGGATTATGAATTGAAAGCTTCTTTGACCAACGCGGTCCAACAAGATACTTTTCACGGTTTTTCTCAAGAAGATGCTCAAGAGCACATCGCTTCATTCAAAGAAAAACTAGTAGGAGCCCGTGTCAATGGATTAACTTCATGCCAATTGCATCGCTTATTATTTCCAAAGACCTTGAGAGATGGAGCTCGTAGATGGCTTCAAGGCCATCCCGCTAATACCTTCACAACATGGGCTCAACTATGTAATGCCTTCTTGGAGAAATATTTTCCGCCGTCATAGACTAACCAATATCGCATGGAGATACAAACGTTCAAGCAAGATGAATTTGAAAGCCTAAGCGAGGCTTGAAAAAGATTTAGAGACTTGTTGCGAAAATGTCCACATCATGGAATACCCGATTGGCTAACCACCCAAACGTTTTACAACACCCTTTCATCGAGAACCAAGGAAAACCTCAATTCGGCCGCCGGAGGAGACTTTTCTTCTCTCACCGATGAGGCATCTAAGAATCTTATTGAGAAGATGGCAAGGAATGATTCACGAATGGGTCAATCGAGGGATTCTAGAAAGAAAGTTGAAGTGAACTCATCTACGAGTTCTAATGAATTGAAATTTCAAACGGAACTTGAAGAATTGAAAAGGAGAATGGATGCCATGAATTCTAAGCCCACACCTAGAGGTATGTACCAAATTCAAGGGATTTTCCACCAAGGCAACCATCACCTCCAAAGCAATTAACATGGGAAGTTCAATGTGATCATTGTGGCAATCATAGTCATGATTCTAGCTTTTGCATTCCTAATGAAGAAGTTTATGTTGAAGAGCCAAATGAAGTTCAAGCTATACAAGTATATGGGCAAAGACCTCAATTTGATCCTTTTTCTAATACTTACAATGCCGGCACAAGATTTCATCTTAATTTCTCTTATGGAAATCAAAATGTTCAAAATCCGATGCCGCGCGCCCAAGGGAGTCAAATGAGGCCATGCAATCAAAGTCAACAAAGGCCCTTTAATCAAGGTCCTCCAAAGATGCCCCCATATATGCCTCCTCATCAAAGGAGCAACTTCAATCAACAAGGTAGCAACTTCCATGTTCCTAACAACTACAACAATTACCAAAATCAACATGGTAATCACTTTAATCATAGATACAATCAAGGGTTCCAAGGAAATTCTCATGGTAACCAAGGTTACAATGAACAACCATTGAATCAACCCTCTCAATCTTATGGCCAATCAAGCAATTCTCAATTTGGTCAAGGAGGTCCTTCATGGGAGAACTATAATGATTTGCAAAGAACCGTTGGCCAACTATGGAATGAACATCAATATACTAAGGCGAGGCTAAAAGTTTGGGAATTACAAGAAGCAACAAAAGCCTTAGCCACACCAATTCATCCACCCCATGGTTTGTCCGGTCAACCCCAAACCCAAGAGATCCTTCACACCAAGCAAATGCCGTAATTTTGAGAGGTGGCAAAGAACTTGAGGACCCATATAAGAACTTGAACTTGAACACTAAGACTACCCCATCCGAGGTTAATCAACCAAGTGCACCACAAGAATCATCTCCCACGTCCCCCAAACAAAACCGGGGAATACATGCGGAGTTTGATATCCTCCAAAATGCGGAGAATGAACTAAGAGAACAAAGAAAGAAGAAGGAGCAAATGAAAGCGGAAGAAGCCAAAAGAAAAGAGGCGGAGCGATTAGCCGAAAAGAAGAAAAATCTAATGTTCCACCGCCTCCCACTTTTGTCCCTCCATTGCCTTTTCCCGAGCGAGCTAAGCCACACAAAGAGAATGCTCGATTTAGTCATTTCGTGGATATGTTGAAAAAAGTAGAGGTAGCTTTACCTTTCACCGAGGTAATTTCTCAAATGCCCCTCTATTCCAAGTTTTTGAAAGATGTCTTGACTAAAAAGAGAACCATAGAGGACAAAGAATGTGTCTCTCTCACGGGTCAATGTAGTGCCATTCTTATGAATGAAATGCCAAAGAAACTAGATGATCCCGGTAGCTTTTCCATCCCTTGTCGGGTAGAAAATGTTGTTGTTAATCAATATTTATGCGACCTTGGGGCTAGTGTTAGTTTATTACCTTATTCTATTGCTAAGAGACTTAGTGTGGGGGAGATGAGACCCACTAGTATGTCGATTCAACTTGCGGATAGGTCCGTCAAGTACCCACTTGGGATACTTGAGGATGTACCCGTTCAAGTTGGTAAGTTCTTCATCCCCTCCGACTTTGTTGTCATGGATATGCCCGAAGACACTATTACCCCCATTATCTTAGGTCGACCTTTTATGGCTACCGGTGGTAATATAGTTAACGTTAAGAATGGAAAGTTATCATTTAACATAGGGAACGAGTCGGTAGAATTTTCCCTTTCTCAAGCTCTTAAACAACCAATGATAGAACAAATGCATTCCATTGAATTTATTGATAGTTTGGTTGAGTATAGCTTGATAGATGATGATAAGAAAGAAGAGGAACCATTTGACTCTCCACCTCTTGAAGAAGAATGTTTGCATGATGAAAAGGTAGAACCACTACCGGTGGGTAAGAGTATGGTATCTTCTCCTCCTAATCTTGAACTTAAAACACTCCCCTCTTCCCTCAAATATGCTTTTCTTGAAGAAACTAATTATCCCGTTATCGTCAATGCTACCCTTGATGGACCTCAATTGGAAAAACTTTTAATTGTTTTGAGAAAGCACAAAAAGGCCATCGGGTATAGCATTGCCGACCTCCAAGGCATAAGCCCAAATGTTTGTATGCATAGGATCATCCTTGATGATGACCATCGTCCTTCGGTTGAGGGTCAACGTAGGTTGAACCCCACCATGAAAGAGGTTGTCATGAAGGAAGTCCTCAAGTTGTATGAGGCCAACATTATATACCCAATAACCGGAAGTAAATGGGTTAGCCCCGTACAAGTTGTGCCGAAAAAAGGAGGGATGACGGTTGTTAAAGGAGAAAAGGATGAGTCAATTTCCACTAGGACTATTACCGGTTGGCGCATGTGTATAGACTATCGTAAATTGAACACGGCCACCATAAAAGATCATTTTCCTCTTCCATTTATTGATCAAATGCTTGAAAGATTGGCGCATCATTCTTATTTTTGTTTCCTTGATGGTCATTCCGGATTTCTTCAAATTCCTATTCATCCCGATGACTAAGAGAAGACCACTTTCACTTGTCCCTATGGCACCTATGCTTATAGAAGGATGCCATTTGGATTGTGTAATGCGCCGGGAACGTTTCAAATATGTATGATGGTTATTTTCTCCGATTTTATTGAAAAATCCATGGAAGTTTTTATGGATGATTTTAGTGTCCATGGTACATCTTTTAATTCTTGTCTTGAAAATCTTGATCAAGTGTTGACTCGATGTGAAGAGTATAGACTTGTTTTAAATTGGGAAAAGTGTCATTTTATGGTTGAACAAGGTCTTGTCCTAGGTCATATTGTTTCTAATAGAGGAGTTGAAGTCGATAAGACGAAAGTCTCCGTGATTGAGAACTTGCCACCACTTACGAATTTCAAAGGGGTGAGGAGTTTTCTAGGTCACGCCGGTTTTTATAGACGATTTATTAAAGACTTTTCTAAGATTGCTAAGCCTTTGACTTCTTTGCTTATGAAAGATGCACCTTTTGTTTTTGATGACTCGTGTCTTGAGGCCTTTTGCAGGATAAAGACCGCTCTCACTACCACACCGATTATCAAAGCGCCCGATTGGAGTCTTCCATTTAAGATCATGTGCGATGCATCCGATTTTGCCGTTGGTGCCGTTCTAGGTCAACGGGTTGATAAGAAGCTACATGTGATATATTATGCAAGCAAGACCTTGGATGAAGCCCAATCGAGGTACACCACAACCGAAAAAGAGATGCTTGCCGTTGTCTATGCCATGGAGAAATTTCGAAATTATGTTCCCGGCTCCAAAGTCATTATTCACACCGATCATGCGGTGATTCGTTACATCATGTCTAAAAAGGAGACAAAGTCCCGACTCTTTCGGTGGGTGCTCCTTTTGCAAGAATTCGACATTGAGATTAAAGACAAAGCCGGATCGGACAACTTGGTAGCGGATCATCTAAGTAGACTAACGGTAAGTAAAGAGAGCAATTAAGAAGATGGCATTCCCATCAATGAAGCTATAAGAGATGAGGCCTTGATGGCCGTTGAAACTATTACACTTTGGTATGCCGATATCGTCAATTTCTTAGTGTCTCATTTTATTCCGGGCGATTATTCCAAACAAGAGAGGAAGAAACTACTTTATGAAGCCCGACGCTATTATTGGGACGAGCCTTATTTATTTCGCCGATGCATAGATGGAATTTACCGACGATGTGTTACGGCCGAAGAAGGGTATAATATTGTGAAGCACCTCCACTCGACATCTTATGGTGGACACTTGGCCAACCAAAAGACAATTGTCAAGGTTCTCCAAAGCGGGTTTTGGTGGCCTTCCATGTTCAAAGACATTCGAGCTTTCATTCTCACATGCGATGCATGCCAAAGAAGCGGCAATATAACAAGAAGAAATGAGATGCCCCTTCAACCTATCTTGGAGATTGAATTGTTCGATGTTTGGGGCATTGATTTCATGGGTCCGTTCACATCCTCGTTTGGTAACAAGTACATTCTAGTCGCGGTTGATTATGTCTCAAAATGGATCGAGGCCGTAGCTTCCCCCACCAATGACTCCAAGGTTGTAATCAAGCTTTTCAAGAACGTGATTTTCCCAAGATTCGGTATGCCTAGAGCCATAATTAGCGATGGAGGCTTTCATTTTAGGAAAGATACCTTTGAACACCTTCTTAGGAAGTACGTTATCACCCACAAGATGTCCTTAGCCTACCACCCTCAATCAAATGGGCAAGCCGAGATCTCCAACATTTGAACACCTTCTTAGGAAGTACGGTATCACCCACAAGATGTCCTTAGCGTACCACCCTCAATCAAATGGGCAAGCCGAGATCTCCAACCGTCAAATCAAGGGAATTTTAGAGAAAGTTGTAAATACACACCGAAAGGATTGGTCATTAAAGTTAAATGACGCCCTTTGGGCATTGAGAACGGCTTACAAAGCGCCGATTGGAACCACTCCTTATCGTCTTGTGTATGGTAAAGCTTGTCATTTACCGGTGGAATTAGAACACAAAGCCAAATAGGCAATCAAAGAGCTAAACTTCGATGAGAGTGTTGTAGGAAATAATTGCCTTCTCCAACTACAAGAATTGGAAGAACTAAGACTTGAGGCCTACGAAAATTCGAAGATCTACAAAGAACGAACTCGCCAATGGCACGATTCTCGAATTCTACATAAGGAGTTCTCCGTTGGTGATAAGGTATTACTCTTCAACTCTCGCTCTAAGCTCTTCCCCGGTAAATTGAAATCAAAATGGTCGGGTCCATTCGAAGTGACCGGAGTGCAACCATATGGATCAATAGAGATATCAAGCCCGGAAACCGGGAAGTTTATGGTTAATGGGCAACTTTTGAAGATTTATCATCCCGGTCATATTCGTGAGACCTTCGCTACTATGAAGTTTGATGAGCTCCCATCGGGGAGCGTTGTTTGACCCCCTCTCGAAATTGAAGTAGGTTTGGTGGTATCCTCAACAACCACCTTGTATATATGTATCATACTTCTTTAAGTTTATTAGTTTTGTTAGCTTGAGAAGATTGGTTGAAATTGGATTTCACCATGGAGCGTAAATTTGGATGAAGATCAAGCATTTGGAGAAGTTATGGAGCTTAAATCGAAGACCACAAGCATGTTTGTGGGAAATATTGATTATGTAATATGAGTCGAGTCGTTATTTGAATCTCTAGGTGATTATTGAAGAGCCATGAAATGGCAAGGCGGAAAAAGGCAGCAAAGAAGACCGCCGGGCGAAACTTCGCCAGGTGAGACACGACCGGGCGAAACTTCGCCCTACGGAAAAGTTGCCAGAATTGTCGGAACCGAAGAATATACCACCGGGCGAAATTTCGCCCGATGAGATTTTGACCGGGTGAAATTTCACCTGGTGGAAAATGTTGGCAAATCGATTTTCACGACGAAAAGTCGTCGGGTGAAATTTCACCCGATGGTGCCCGACCGGGTGAAATTTCACCCGGCGGCATGAGTTTGGCCGATCACCTACACTTTTTACTCACTCATTACATTTTCATCTCCCTCCAACATTTTACCTCAACATAACTTTCCATCCAATAATTTTTACACCAAATTTTTACCACCAACTTTAAATTTTCACTTTCCCTCCTCAAACACCTTTATTTATACCACCTTTTTCACCTCACTCATCATTTCACCCTTTCACCCACCACAAAATCATTACACCACCTTCCATACATCATATTCAATCTCCATTCATAACTCCATTCCATACTTGGGTGAATATTTATTTTGGGTTTTTGAAGAAAGGAGAAGCAAAGTTTCGGGATTTTTTCTTGCAAATTATTATCATGGAAACAAGAGCTCAACGAGCCGCGCGTAAACAAGGTATGACCTCGACTTCTAATCCTTCTAAATATTCATCTTCTATTAAGTCCGTTAGGCCTAAACTTTTACCGTGCCCTAATTCACCCCTTGCTCGTACCTTCTCTGAAAAGAACTTTCAGAGTACGAGATGGCCTTGTCCATTCACAATGAAAACTCTAGGAATTAAGAACGATATTAGAGAGTTATCGTCTAGAATTGGTGTTAGTAAACTCCTTGATTTTGTGCCTTTCACAAACAAAGACTTGACTTGTGAGTTTTTAGGTACCTTTACAATCGATAACACGACCGCACCTAAAGAGTTCAAATTTAATTTGTTTTGTAGAAATCACTGTTTATATATTTCCGATTTTAGCTTAGCTCTAGGTTTGCCCTCATCGGGTACCGGACTAAGTAGACCCTTATGTGATTCGCAAAGTAGTGTGACTAGGAGAGACTTATGGAGGCGCATAGGCATAGCGCCGGGTCAACGTGATTTCGAACCCAATTTTAGTTTTACCGCTGAAATCCGTAACCCAGCCATTCGTTATTTCGCTGAAATCCTTTCACACTGTCTTTTGCCATCTATCGACAACATCATTAACCTCAATGTGTGTGTCCTACAATTGATATGTGACTCTTTACTCGGTAACCCTTATCCCCTTGACCTAACTATCGTCGTGGCGTTACACTTTCATCAAATTATTATAGACCAACGCCCCTCTGTCGACTGTGGTGGTCTTGTGACCATAATAGCAAGAAATTTGGGTTATTCGACCGACCATCTTAAACCACATGACCCCCGTGTTTGGCTTAACGAGGCTTATTTCCCTACTTGGATATTTAATGTGCCTGACCATCGCCTCGTTTCTCTTAGCCATGACCGAGCCTTAATTGTCCCCAGCAAAAACCGAACCAACATTTATAACCCTCGTAATTGGGACCTACCTCCAGGTCCCTGTGAATTCCGACTGAACAACTCGGGGGATGTAGGAGTTTGGGAGTATGCCGGTGAGGGAACTCCCACGGCCTCCTTTGCGTCAAATGACTATTCAGACTAGACCCCCCCATACAAGAGTCGGTAGATTATGTGGTTCGTATGTGTTGTGGGTAAATATGTGTGTAGTCGGTGAGTCTTAATCATCTACAATTGTATGTAAATTAATGTTGTTCTTTGTTCCCTGTCCAATCATTATAATCATTGTGATCATTTTATCTTGAACAAAAATTGCAAGTTGTCCCACCGTCCTATTTAACGATTTTTGTGGCCGTCGCGGCCTTGGTATTGCTCCCGGTCTTTAGGCGATGTGATTACGCCATCGACCCTTTTGAAAAATCCAAATTTTTAAATTAAATCTTTCTAAATTTTTATTAATCCGGGCTAGGTGACGTGACTACACCTACGCCCAATTTTTTACCCTTTCATTTTATTTTCTTTCATTTTCATTTTCTTAGCCACTTGCCTAGGGTCTAGGCGATGTGATTGCACCTAGGCCCGCCACTATTTTATCGTTTTCTTTATTTTATTTTCTCAAAATTTTTGAAAAATCGAAAAACATTCAAAAAATTTTAAAACCCAAAAACATTTGAAAAATCATAAAATCCAAAAATATTTTTCTTCTTTTTCTTTTTCATTTTCTCGTTCTTCCCTACTTGTCCATTGAGGACAATGTACAGTTTTAGTGTGGGGGGAGGAGTCTACTATCTTTTATTTTTTCAAAAATCCTTTCAAAAATCCATAAAAATTTGAAAAAATCGAAAAATCAAAAACATTTTCTTTTTCTTTTTCTTTTTCTTTTCTTGTTTCTCGTTATGTTTCGTGTCCCGTGTATGGTCTTGTTCTCTACTCTTACAGGTAACCACCACCTTAATAGCACGAATTGAAGAGATTATGAAAGCACCCGCTTGGTAACTTCCTTCCTTCTTTCTTCTTTAACTTTTGTAGAGGAGTTAGGTTGTTGCTATTGGAGGCTCTTGAAGTGAGCATTATTTTGGTGTTGTGCTTGAATGATTCATGGAGTATGGAGTTCATGACTTTACTTGTGTTTTCTTTTATTTGCCTTTTCATTTTCATGTGTTTGTTTTGTTTTTGTATAGTGTGTCTAGGACTAAAACTTTTCGAAAACCCGATTACAAACTTATAACAAGAGTTTACATTCCATTGTAGATAACCCATTGTAGATTTTGGACCTTAATCTAGTAGAATGACTCTTAGGCAATGAATTTGTTGATCCTTTAGCTTTGAGTCCACCTTTTCTACTAGAGGTTTACTTCAGGGTTTGCATTTGACCACCTTGACCACCCATGGAGGAGTTAGGCCTTGGTTCCCGCATCCCGTTTTCTAGGTGACCTTGCTCGAATGACCATTGCACCTTTAGTCCAAATCCTTTCCATCTTTTGTGGGTTATCCGGAATGGCGCGCGTTCTCGATTACCTATTTTTCCTCCACCTATACATCATCACAATAAGTTTACACAAAAATAACCTCCAAGCTTAGTTGCAAACCACATCAAAAAGCAAAATAGGGCAAACCAAAGCAAGAGAAAAGGGCACAAAAATATGAAAAACAAAGAAAAACAAAGGAGGAAAAAAGGAGCTTCAAATGAATATCAAAACGTTAAAAATGTCTCCTTAAAAAAAGCCATTTGATCGATTTGTCGCAGTGAAGTGCCAACTAGAGGACCGAGTCCCGTGGTCGGAAGATAGCGGTGATGAGTCGATCCATCCCAATAATTGTAAACACTCCACCTTTTTATTTGGGCTAATTTAGGAAATTCGAGTTTTGGAACGACCCTCTTGGCTTAGCCAAAGAGAGCGGGACTGCACTTACCTACAGTGTCGAACGAATTCATGGTTCACTTTTTCCACTCCATTATACGCCCCGTAGTACCCCTTTAGAAGATTAGGCGGACCTAGGCTAAGTTATCAACATCTATATTGCTTAATTAATTGTCATAGTATTAGGCTTTGGTCCTTGTTTACGTGGGTCATTTATCTTGGAAGTCTATTGTTGTTTTAGGTAAGTAATTGGTGTCTTTCCCCGCCGTCTCGATGAGGGATTCGGTGTTTTATTTTTGCTTTGGATGCGTCTATTCTTTCGTGTTATATGTTTTTGTGTGTTTAGTCGCATCCACCATTTTGAGCAAGCCCCAACTTGCCTTGCATGAGAGTACTTTACCTCATAACTATTTCGATGTGAGTTGAAGGGACGGAGCGGGCCTGTTAATTGCCCTATATCGGCTTAGCATAGTCTAGCTAGCTAGTAGTAGTTTGTAATTTCTTTTTGGGTCTTTGCTCGAGGACGAGCAACGGTTTAGTGTGGGGGAATTGTTGTGTGCTAAATTTAGACCGTTTTTCCCTCAATTTAGACCCGTTTTTCCCTCGTTTTGCGAGTCTTGAGTGCAATTATTGCCATATTTTGCGTACTTCTTGCATTAGCGTCCCTCTTGTGCGTTTTACGTGTTTTTGGTAGTTTTTCTTTCTATCAATTTTGATAGGTTTTACTACAAAAATCACGATTGAGCTTCCACGAGCACAAGAGAAGGGAAAACCGTCCAAAGAGCAAAGCACACAACTTAAAGTTTAAAGCCATCCGATCATACAACGAAGAATGAGACAAGATTCGAGGCCATAAAAAATGACCGGGCGAAATTTCACCCAGTGAGACACCACCGGGCGAAATTTCACCCGACGGTGAAACGCCTCCCCCGAAGATTTTCCGAGCTAGAAATGCCAAAAACGCGAAAAATGGAAGAAAATCTCACCGGACGAAAATTTCACCCGGTGGGATTATCGTCAAGTCCGCAGGGCAAAGTTTTACCCCATGGAGATGCTAAGGGAGATTGTCTCACTAATGGAGCATAAAGTTGGATTTGGGCTTTAGGTTAAAAACCCATTAAGAGATTACTATATATATGTTACCCTAATTCATTGCCTAAGTCACCTCTCAATTGTGCTAAGGAGGGAAGCCATTACACCAGTCCACCATCCTATTACACCATCCATTAGTAGTAGTAATCTACAAAAATCCTCAAAATTCTAGTAGTTTACATAGTAATTAATAGTAGATCTACAAGTTTCCATCAACAATTATCTAGATTTCAAGTTTGTAAGAAGATTATTCAAATTTTATTTGAAGATTTGTTGGGTTTATTGGAGGATTAGTGACAAGTTCTCCATTTTATTCATCAAAGATTCAATATTTATTCATGATATCTTCTTATTTCTTATAGATCTACATAGTTGGTATAATTCTCTTCCACTCTCCAATCTCTAGTTTAGTTTTCATGTTGTTTTCTCATCATCATCTTGTTTAGATCTAATTAATATGCTTGTTGTGATGATTTCCATAATGATGTGTGAGTAGATTTCTTGTTGGGGAGTTTAGCGATGAGGGCTTGGATTATTTGAATATAGGGATGTTGGTGGGTTGCTTGCATGTTGGTTTCTCTTATTTATGGTGTTGTGTCATTGTTGTTTTAGTCCGGCCAACTAGACCGACCTTGACTAATTTCTATCAATATGGGGAAACTCGGTGTAGAAATTACCATGACTAAGGACTTACCCTCATTGTAGACACCCACATTTTGACCGCCAGGTGTCTATAGTAGTTCCAGCCAAACACCCGATGATGATCGGACGCGAACATGCTTTAATGGACTCGGATATGGGCTCGAAACCATGGACATTTGGCTTGGGCTTATTACGGAGTACAAATCTTACTAAACCAACCTCAAATCCAGGCCCAGTGGGTCGTTTTGAGTCAAATAAGACTAATTTGGATCGAATCCGGTACCAGGGGCAAACCGTCTTTTAGCGACCCGGTCAAACCCGGTCAGAGATATTTTTTCCCGAGTCACACAGACCAGCCGTGACACCACACGTCCGGTTTGGACCCAAATACTACAAAAAATCAGCTTCGAAAATATTAAATAAATCCATTCAAGGATAGAATTCGATCTCAAACACTCGGCCAAAGCACCCCAAAACAGACAAGATACTCGGCTTCCCCACCAGGAAATGGGACTTTCGTTCCCTTTCGAACTCTTAAGTTTCCTATCTAGACCGTTTCTTGTTGTCTAAGCAAGATACTTCTCCCAAACCATTTCACCTATAAATAGACCTTCACGTTCAACACAAAGAACAACAATTACACATCAATTATTCCCATACACAATCTAAAACACATTCATTATCGATCATCGAAGTTCAGAAAATATACAACCTCGTTACGCCAAACAATTACCGAGCAACCTCGACCCGACAAATCCGACCCAAAGCCGGCCGAAATCCGTCATCCCACACGACCAAAACGACACCCAAACTCATCCCACATTGTCTCGACACTCCCGTGCCTAAGCCACTTTCCGACGAGCCTTATTCCGAGAAAACTAAGCATGTAGGTTGAGGGTGTAAATCAAACCCGATTCTCTCTTTTTCTCTTCCTCCTTCTCGTCCTTTTTTCGTTTTTGTGTCGTTGGTCGGTCCATTTTTTAATATGGGTCGTTGTCGCCTTTTTTCTATTTTTGTAATAACGATATTACAAAAAATATTTCCATAAAACAAACGTTCTTAAAATACGATATCAATTTTCTAATCGAATATCGTATCTAACAAGAACTAAATTAAATCTCGTTGATGCTAAAAAATTGTTACATCTTTTTTTAAACAAAATACGATGATTTTTACGTGGAGAGAATTAACAATTTTTTTTTCCTTTTCGTTTAAACTCTTATTTCGAAACAAACTTTACAAAACATTTTCTAAAAATCATTCTAACTATTTGATATCGATTTCATAATCGAATATCGGATACGATGAATATCGAAAATATAAACCGAGTATAAATTAATCCATATTTGTACGCGATTTATAAAAATTGACGATTTTCGAAAATAAAAAAAGCGGGACAGACTCCCGCGCGAGTCGCGCGCCTTCCAGGCAACTCGCGCGGAAGACTGGATGGCCGAGCCCCTTTTTTTTCTTGTTTTCTCGCTTTTCTATTCTTTTCGTTTCTTACATAAAACAGCAACTTTCGCGACATATTTTCATATTTCGATAAATACTTTTTTGACCTCGGTCAACACGTGCTAATCCATCACGTGTCATAAAACCTTTTTCAAAATCATGAATATTATCGTGTTTACATCTTTATTCAATTTATTTAATCGTTACTAACTCGTTTTCTCATGTTTGTAGCGATTTATTTTCTTTCTTTTGTTTTATTAAACTAAAACGAACTTCACATGCTAAAATAACTTTGACGTCATTAGTTTAAGATGCATTAAACGACTTAGCAACCCATTTAATTTTCCTCACATGCTTAGGAAAATAATGTTTGCATATCATTCAACCGTCGAACTAACGCGTGTACACCAAAAACGAACGATATCTTAGTAAAGGCCGCTAAGTGCGGGTGGGGTTGGGTGTTCTTAGTGAACTTCCCAACATGTACCCTCACCCCTTACTCAGAACCATGGTTTCCGGATGTCCGAATCCATTGGCAACGAGAGTCATTCAATACACGATATCCGATAATGTCGGTATCGGTATCAAAATGCAAAGGGACGAACCCAATAAGCTCTGACATCGGAAATGGGCTGTATTTTGTATACGGCCCACTACGACATAGAGTGGGTTCGAACGGGCCCGAACTACCACAAATTTCGGTGACGACTCCTACTTCGATTTAAATTTCAATTTGACCATCTCATATGGAGATTCATTCGCCTCCCTAAACCCGCGCGTGGCCGCGTCAGGGTCGACCTATGTCATGTCCACAATTTGGCGACTCCGCTGGGGATCAACTGATGAGTCACTTACCATCGGCATCCTCAGGGTGAGACTCGAAAAGAAATCGTTCGAATAGTAATGTACACGTTTTAGTTCAATGGTTCATGCATAACCCAATTCTTTCCCGGGCCGGTTATTTGTGACCGACGTCCCACTATACCACGGTGAGTTCCTAAATGGGCGCACTAAAGACTTCGATGGCGGAACTCGCATGGGTTTTACGGCAGGTTCTAAGACCAACTCAGCTTAGGAAGACCGTCCTGATTTGCGAGAAAGCTATCGTCGTTGGTATAGACCCTATTCGACCGACCGAGACTTAGACTAAGAGCATACATGGTGTCATTATACTGTTTCCGTGACTACATGCTACTTGGTTTTCTTTGGTCGTATTTTCAAAAAACCATCATTTTCAAAACTTGCATCTTTTCAAACCCATCTATTTTTCAAAAACCCGGAAAGCTACCAAATTTAGGACTTATGATTTTGACTCAAAATAGCCTATTTTTAGCCGGTATGCTGTCCAAGCTTTCGAAAAATTTCGAAATCTCGGCCCGATAACATTTTTTCGGTTTTCAAAAAAAATCGGGCCATCATATCCGACCTCGTTCGGTTTTCAAATCCAAATTCCCTTTTCAAAACTTTCTTCTTCTTAGGACTTCCCGTACTTAGCAGTGTCGGGTCTTGTCATAAGTGGTTAGAGTCCATAGCGTCGAAATTCCGTCGATCTAACATCACGAGTTTCTACCCCATCCCAAGTCCGCCTTATTTGTCAAGGCACGACCCACCTACGTAGGACAAACTCCTACAAAGGGAAGCCCATTTACACTTTAGGGTCCAAAGTCTGGGGAATAGCTCACACGTAGGCCTTTTTTCACACGGGACTAGGCCCACTTCGCCAAAATCCTAAAGAAAGCCCACCGTCCACGAGTCACCCATCTAGGAGTCGGTTTTCAGTCTGTTTCCGAGTCTAGTCCTTTTCTTCTTGCTCGGGATCTACTCTTCGATCTGGGTCCGATTCTGATTACACGGTGTTCTTACAGACAGGCCACCCCACACCCGAACCATGACAAAGGACGCCATTGATCAATTGACCGCCTCGTTGTCTAAGATCCAAGAACAACTGACACAGATGAGGGGAGACCAAATCGCCATCGTAACCCGGGTAAGCGCCATGGAGCAGGATAGGCCGAGGGACGAAGATGAAACCAAGGGGCCGATAGCCGAATTGACCAGCGTAGTCCTCAAACTGCAAGAGCAGGTCCATTTGTCGACCCACAACTCGATCCATACGGAGAACGCTCGGGCTTATTCACCCCTGACCGACCAACTGCCTGCCAATCTCAACTTGACGGGCCTCCCGATGTTCGACGGAACCGAAGACCCGGTATTACATATCCGGGTCTTCAAGGAGTTTATGGCCCTAAAGGGAGTCAAGTCAGACATGTTCAAGCATTTGTTTGCCTCCTCCCTCGAGAAGCACCCAAGAGCCTGGTTCTATAGGCTCGATTCCAAGAAATACAAAACTTGGGATGATGTGGCAACGGAATTCGCTCGGAACTACGCCGACAACACAGAAATCCAGACCACGATGCGCACCCTGGAAGTAATGGCCCAGGAACCAAAGGAAGGATTCACAAAATACCTTCAACGCTGGAGGGCTGAAAGCGTCAAACTGGTCGATAAGCCCAGTGAAAAAGTCCTGGTTGAAGCCTTTGTCAAGAACCTCCTTCCCGCTTACCGGATTCATCTCCGGTACGCCATCATACCTAGCTTCGCGGTCCTAACTGAAATGGGAACGAGAATCGAAGATGATCTAAGGTTGGTGATGGTAGGCTTGTCGTGGGTCCTAACCGTCAATATTAAACCGACTATTCCTAGTGGGTAGCTAGGGCAAATAGGGTCGATATCCACGGGGACGGTAGAGTAAGGTCTAGACTAGGTCCACTAAAAACTAGGCTAAGTCACACAAACGAACACAAAGAGAGCGATAAATGGTAAACTATGGTGGTGGAAGAGGTATGACTAAGCTAGTGATGAACTAGACTAAAACGAAACTAAACAATACTAAGAAGACGATGACTAACTAAGACGATGGATCAAATATGGAAAGGAAGTGGGGTAGGTCGGGTTCATAAGAGTAGGAGGGTGATTTGGGTGATCAAGGGTGTAGGTGCCTCCTAATTGCTAGAGTCGGTCCGGGCTCTCGCAACTTAGACCGATGTCAAGATGGGTCCGGGCTCTCGCAACTTAGACCCTAGTCGGAACTCTCGTGACTATGACTATTCTCAACATGCTCACACAATAGAAAAGCAATGGGAAGATGAACACAAGCATGGGAAGCATGGCCACTACAACTCACACAAGCATAACATCAAACACATAGAGTGCCTATAATGAGTCTAACAACAAAGATGAAACCTTTAACCCTAATCAACCCTAATCACCCATAATCTACCCTTAATCCCCCTACTAACCCCACAAGTAATCTACTCACTCATTATCAATGAAAAACTAACAATAATAAGAGGAAACAACATGAACATCCAAACATCCATAATGAACAATAACAATGACAATAAACAAATTATAAAGATTAAAACTTGATTAACAACTAAGAACAAGATTAAATAAGAGAAGAAGATTATACCAACAAACAATGGATGAAAAAGAAGAGAACTTTTATTAATGAGAAACCCAAATACAATCCCAAGGTTGTCAATCTTGGAACAATCTTCAAGAATCCCTTAATCCAAGAACTAATTGCTCTAGATTAACTAAGGATTAACTAAGATTAAAGAGAGATTAAGGTTAATGTATGAGAGTAAATCTAGGGTTTTTGAGGCTTAAACTAATCTAGGGTAACATAAGATCTCTTCAAATTACAAGAGGGGAGTATATATATGGGTACAAGAATGAAGGAGAAGAAAGAAAAAGAGTCGCGTTGCCAGTTCACGGTCCCGACCGGGGCGGAGCATCCCGATCGGGACGGCCCTGTCATCCCGACCGGGACGGGATCACAGCAGCCCTCTTATTGTAGCACCCCATCCCGAACGGGATGGGTCTTGTATGCCTTCCTTAAACACTCTTTGGTCCTTCCTTGCCTCTCATGGGCTTCCCACCGATTCTCGGGACTCGGGATCGGGTCTCGGAGGCTCGGGATTGGGTCCCAAGGTCTCGGGGTCGATTCCAAGGTCTCGAGTCATCGTTCCTTTATCTTGTTGGCTCCAAAATGTGTATGTATTTAGTCGGAATCGCTCCAACTCTTCCAATTCGGCCTCGGGAACCTGAAACGGACTGAAGGAAGCATAAGAAGCCTATGAATCGCTCCAAAGGAGCGATTCCACAAGGAAAATGGGACCAAAACACAACAAATAGGCACTACAAACTACACTTATCAACTCCCCCACACTTAACCCTTACTCGCCCTCGAGTAAGCATATACTAACTACTATACTAGCCGAATGGGTATTAGCGCACCCTATGCCCCTTCAACTCACGCGAGTACACTTAGAGGAGAAGTGCACCCCGCAAGGCAAGTCGGGTCTTGCGACAAAACTGTGGATGCAACCGGACACAAAACACACAAACAAACAAACACACAAACAAACACACAATCGGTTGCACCCAAAAGAAAACAAATACCACTTCCCTCTAAAAGCGGTGAATGAAGCACCGGTTTAGGACTCGAGGTAAGTGACAACGTTCCCAAGCTATCAATACAAACCAAGGTGGACTAGACCCTAATAGTATGACGATAAAGCAATAAAAACGTTGGTAACTTACCTAGGTCCTCCTAACTTTCTAAAAACGTACTACGGGACGATCGGCGGAGTGGAAAAGTGAGGAACCACGGTGTTAGTCGACACTGTAGGTAAGTGTGACCCCGCCCCCTTTAGCGTGAGCCAAGAGGGTCGTCCCGTGTCCAAAACCGCCTAACTAGTCCAAGTAAAAAGGTGGAAATATGCAAAATGAGGGAAGACCGACTAATGCCGCTATCATCCTTCCTAGGGACTCGGTCCTTTGGTAGGCTCTTCACGGCAAAAGTCGGAAAAAGGCTTATTTTTGTGGGGATTTCTTTTTGTGAGACGGGTTTTCTTTTGGCATTTTCTTTCTTTTCGACATTTTTGCTTGTTTGTTGCCATGCCATTTCTTTTTCTTCTTTTCTATTCTCTTTTTGGCTTTTGTGCCTTTTCTTTTTTCTTCATTCTTTTCTTTCTTTCATTTTTTTCTTTCTTTTTCTTTTCTTTGCCCTTTTGGCAAGATTTGGCATTTTTGACATTTTCATTGTATGACAAGAAAGGTAGAAATCATCAATTTGCGTTTTATTGTGTGGGGATGCGTAGGAGGTAGGTGAATGGGTAAGTCGGGACGGGCCCTTCCCTTCAAACCCACAAAAAGTGGATAACTTGGACTAATCTAACGATCCTAGACACGGTCACCTAAGGGACGAGACTCGGTAACCAAGGCCTTTTCACACCGTGGGTGGTCATAATGGTCGAAGGTGCAAATCCCGTAGTAAATCCCTAGTAAGCTAGGTGGACTCAAGGTAAAGGACCAACGAACTCATTGATTTAGGGTCATTCTACTAGATTAAAGTCCAAGACTCGATTTACACTACTAGGAAGGGAAAGTACATACTCACACACTAGCCTCTAAACCGGGTTTTCGAAAACCAATTACACACACGACACACTTACACATAAAAAACAAAGACACGACGAAAATGAAAGAAAAAGAGGCAAAAGACAACAAAACGAAACAAAATGAAATAAACACATGAACAACATAAACACCACCCCGATATTCCATGCATGTCACCAAATCACCACAAGTATACACAAGCTCCACCCGAGCACACCTTAACACAACCTCCTCCAAACATCCCAAGGAATAAAGAGAGAAAGAGGGTTAGAAGATGTTACCGGATGTCTTCAGAGCTTTCCCAAACAACGGTGATGAAGCAACCTATAAGGAAAAGGGAGGCAAAACACACACAAAACAAATATACGACACAAGGACACAAAAAGGGAAAAGACACAAAAAGAAAATGTTTTTGATTTTTGTGAAATTTTTTCAAATTTTTAGGGTTTTTTAAAGGTTTTTTCGAAAAAAGGGAAAAATAAAACTAACTACGATAGAATATCGCTCCCCCACACTTAAATCGAGCAATGTCCTCATATGCTCAATCATAGTGTGCGGAGAGACAAAAGAAAAAGAAAAGAAACCAAGGAAATAAAGCTAAAAATCAAAAATAAAGCGAAGTAAAGGTAGAAGGTGTCCGGCAGGGGTGTAGTCAAGTCACCATGGGGCGAGACGAGAAAAAGATATGGTTGGGGAAGAAAAATAAAAAGAAGGAAATAAAAAGGAAATGGGAGGGGAGGGCTAGGTGTAATCAAGTCACCTAGCCCGGATTCCGTCCAAATCCGACTAACTCCTAAAAAGGGGTGAAAATCTTGTAAACGGACTAATCGATTGACTCGCGACGTAATCACGTCGTCGGGAGTCGGGAGCAACCAAACTATGGCGTCGAAGGCCCCTAGATACCGAGACTCAAGGGAAGGGGGCAAACAATGAAAAATAAGCGATAAAAAGACGGAAAAGTAAGGATAGTTACCCAAACCGAGCGGCTAGTAACTCACTTGCTCCATCGTCTCGTTGATCATTAGAGGCTCGTCGCATGCTTTCTCGGTTGCTATCTCGCTTCACACTTGAAGAGAACTCACGGAATAGGTAGTAATGGTAGGGGGTGGGATTTGATGTGAGAGTTGGTGTAAAGCGAATAAGAAATGGAGTGAGGGCACGACAATGAAGTACAAGAGGCATATGATAAGGCTAGGGTGGTTAGGGAGGTTGGGAGGGGGCATAAAACGGTTGGGTGGACTCGATTTACGAAGAAGAATCACAAAAAAGGAGAAGAGGACCATCCCGGTCGGGAAGGTTTATCCAGATCGGGTTACCTCACCCGTTCCGGTCGGGACGAGCCCACAGTAAGCTCAAAATGCAGCACACCCATCCCGATCGGGATGGCACCCTTCCCGGTCGGGATGCCTTATCCTTCCCGGTCGGGACGCCTCATCCCGGTCAGGATGGGTCTTCTTCGACCTCCACGATCCCAAAAACTTGTTCCAAGCTTCAAAAACCCAATCCTCTAGCTCACAACCCAAGGTAAATCATAGCCAATCCTCTCTAGGAGCGTTCTCACATCACCTATCAAACAATACTCAAACACACATCAAACTCTCTCCCTCACAACGCTCATCAATCAATCCAAATAACAAGAATTCACAAAAATCCAACAAATTACAAGAAAGAGGTATATACAATGAGACGGTTCTTGTGGAACTCCGTCAAACCAAGATGGTGCTTTCTTCAATCTTTTTCAACAACCTTGAACACTTCCATCTCTATCAAGGGCACGTAAGAACAAGTCGAAGGCCCTTAAGAAGTCTTCAATCAAGCTCGAGATATAACCGACCACATCCCGAGGCTCTTCAAGGCCTTGCATCGACGTTCTCGGGGCATCCTGATCTACCAAGTTCAATGGCTTGAACTTGTACTTGCGATCCTTCGGGATATACCCAAACGTCCAACGATCTTCCCGTGGCCCCAAGGGAGGCTCATCTTCTTTCTTATCATTGCACTTCAACTTGTCATCAAGCCCATGATTTGGGCACTCATCTTCCTCCAAATCGGAGTCATCGCCATCAAGTACATAAGAGTACTTCTTCAAGCTTTGTCCTGGTTCACCCCCTAGATCGATGTCTTTCTTGGCTTGGATCATATTGCATGATTCATCCTTAGTAGGCGTAGTGTTGCCTTGGAGGTCAAACACTATCTCCTCCTCGCCTAACTCAAATGTGATCCTACCGTTCTTCACATCGATCATGGCACCCGCGGTGTGTAGAAATGGGCGCCCAAGAATAATGGGAGTGTTGGCATCCTCCGGCATGTCGAGCACAATGAAATCGACCGGAATGAAGTATTTCCCCACTCGTATCGGTACGTCCTCTAACATTCCTAATGGTCGATTGAATGATTTATCGGCCATTTGGAGGGTGAGGGACGTACATTTCAACTCCTTCATTCCGAGTCGGCAACAAATAGAATAGGGGATAATGCTCACACTCGCGCCCAAGTCACATAACGCATTATTGATCAAGAAGTTGCCTATGGTGCAAGGGATCGAAAAACTACCTGGATCCTTCAACTTCGGAAGCGTGGAGTCTTGTATGAGCTTGCTCACCACCCTCGTGAACGCTAAGGTCTCTTCCTTGTCGACGGATCTCTTCCTAGCTAGGATTTCTCTCATAAATCTTCCATATGCCGGGATTTGGGTAAGTAGTTCGGTGAACTGGACACTAACATCCAATTTCCTCACAATAATAAGGAACTTGTCATAATGAGTGTCCACCTTAGTCTTCATTTTCCTTGTTGGGAAAGGCAACTTGATTTAGTACTTGTTTTGTTCAATTGGGGTGGACTCTTCAAAGGACACTTTCCTCTTTACCTTGTCTTTCTCTTGAAGAGGAGGAGGGTTGTCTTCTTGAGGTTTCTCGACCTCCCATAAGACTTGCTCCTCAATTGGCGTGTCAAAGCTTGGCTCTTTTTGATTCGGAGGTGTCATTTCCATTGTCGGTTTTTGCATCGGCTCTTGCTCATTCGGATATGGAGGGGGGTTGTAGGATGTACCTTTCCTTGTGGTGATAGCATTTACATGCTCAAATATCAGTGTTTCACCTTGAGAAGGTAGTTGCCCCTTTTGCCTTGAGGAGCTCCCCGAAGCAAGTTGAGATACTTGGGTTTCAAGCATCTTCATGCGGGCATCTCTTGACGCGTTTTCCCCTTGAATATAAGCAAAGAGCTCTTGATGGTTTCTTGACATGTCCATTTGACTCTTTTGCATATCCATCATAGATTTTTGAATGTCGAATTCCCGAGGTGGAGATGATGGATTATGTGGAGTGTCGGTGATGGCGAGAGGAATGCCATAATCATGAGTAGGAGACCGGCTCCTAGGCTTGCTTTGTTGTTGATTTTGAGTTGCTTGTTGATGGTTCCCTTGGAACCCATGAGAATTACCTTGTTGATAGCCTTGATTGTGGTTTTGTTGTCCTTGAAAGTTTCGGTTTCCTTGGAAATTTTGGTTTCCTTGGTAACCACCATGATTGAAGTTCCCTTGTTGGAACCCTTGCTTGTTGTTGAAGTTATCTTGGTTATTTTGCTTGAAGTTGTTGAAGGGTCTTTGGTTACCCGCATAACCTTGGTAACTATCATTGTTGTCCCTTAAAGGAGGTGGAACATAGGGACGATATTGTTGTTGATGTTGAAAGGCTTGTTGTTGGGGGACTTGTTGGGAAGCTTGGAATTGATTAGAGTAAGAGGTACCTTGCTTGAACGCTTGGAATGCGTTCACTTGCTTGATACTTCCACGGCAATACATAGGTTCATGTCCAACTATTCCACAAGTATCGCACATCCCGTAGTAAGGTAAAGGAGGTGCAAACCCCAACGCATTCGCTTCTTGAATCGGTTGATGGTGGGAGGAACTAGTGCCTTGGACTTGGTCGAGGTGGCTTTGGAGCTTCTTGTCAATAGTCTCCATGTGTGTTTTTAATTGAGCTCCAAGGTCAATGCTTAATTGAGTGATAGCATCGACCTCATGTATGCCTCCTCGATGTGCCTTCCTAGGCCTAGAGTATTGCGAATTATGCACCGCCATCTCTTCGATTCTTGCCCATGTTTGGTCGTCATCGACCTCGGTAAACCTACCATTGGAGCCCATATTAAGAATGGCTCTCGAGTCCTCATAAAGACCATTCCAAAATTGTTGCACCAAGAACCATTGTGAGAGTCCATGATGAGGGCACGATCTTACCAAAGAGTTAAACCGCTCCCAAGCTTCATATAGGCTCTCTTCATCCCTTCGTTGGAACCCGGTGATGGAGGCCCTAAGCAAGTTCGTCTTTTCCGGAGGGTAAAATTTTTGGTAGAACGCCAAGACAAGCTTTTTCCAAGTATCGATCCCCATGGTTGCCCTATCGAGACTCTTGATCCATTGCTTCGCTTTTCCAATAAGAGAAAACGGGAAGAGTACCCAACGAATTTGGTCTTGAGTAACCCCGGTTTGAGATATAGCGTCACAATAATCGGAGAAGGTCTCCATGTGTTGGTGCGGGTCTTCGGTGGGCAAACCACTAAATGGGCTCCTCTCCACAAGTTGGATAAATTGAGTCTTTGCCACAAAATTCCCGGTATAAGCTTCCGGTAATGCACTCGGTCCCGGCAAGACATCCTCGGTAAATGTGGAGTGAGAGGAAAACTTAGGCATTCTTGGATGTAAGGGAGAAGATGGTGGTGTGGAGAGTTTTGATGTAGATGAAGAGGGGGAACTAGGAGAAGAATCACCGAAGGGATTGATGAAGGTCCCTCCGGCCGTCTCTCGAGGTGAAATGTTCAAGTCGGCTCCTTGGGCTTGCCCTTGATGAGTATTGCTTGCACTCGGTTGAGAGGTTCTAACCCGATTAACCGTCCGTTGGCGAAAGGCTCGAAAGAGTCTCTCCGGCTCTGGATTAAAGAGATAGAAGTCGCCTCCCCTCCTAGGCATACACTACACACTAGAACAAACGTAAGAACACCTAGTGCTTTATGGGCACTAGGCAACGACAATAGCAAACACAACTAGAGACAAGGAGAAAAAGAAGAGATAACACTAAGGAAAGAACAAAAATCAAGAGAATGTTCACAAGAGAAGATTGGAGAGCATAAAGAAGGGTAACTAAGTCTAGAAATAAGCAAACTAAGTCTAAACAATGCACCGTCCCGGGCAACAGCGCCAAATTGATGGTAGGCTTGTCGTGGATCCTAACCGTCAATATTAAACCGACTATTCCTATTGGGTAGCTAGGGCAAGTAGGGTCGATATCCACGGGGACGGTAGAGTAAGGTCTAGACTAGGTCCACTAAAAACTAGGCTAAGTCACACAAACGAACACAAAGAGAGCGATAAATGGTAAACTATGGTGGTGGAAGAGGTATGACTAAGCTAGTGATGAACTAGACTAAAACGAAACTAAACAATACTAAGAAGGCGATGACTAACTAAGACGATGGATCAAATATGGAAAGGAAGTGGGGTAGGTCGGGTTCATAAGAGTAGGAGGGTGATTTGGGTGATCAAGGGTGTAGGTGCCTCCTAATTGCTAGAGTCGGTCCGGGCTCTCGCAACTTAGACCGATGTCAAGATGGGTCCGGGCTCTCGCAACTTAGACCCTAGTCGGCACTCTCGTGACTATGACTATTCTCAACATGCTCACACAATAGACAAGCAATGCGAAGATGAACACAAGCATGGGAAGCATGGCCACTACAACTCACACAAGCATAACATCAAACACATAGAGTGCCTATAATGAGTCTAACAACAAAGATGAAACCTTTAACCCTAATCAACCCTAATCACCCATAATCTACCATTAATCCCCCTACTAACCCCACAAGTAATCTACTCACTCATTATCAATGAAAAACTAACAATAATAAGAGGAAACAACATGAACATCCAAACATCCATAATGAACAATAACAACGACAATAAACAAATTATAAAGATTCAAACTTGATTAACAACTAAGAACAAGATTAAATAAGAGAAGAAGATTATACCAACAAATAATGGATGAAAAAGAAGAGAACTTGTATTAATGAGAAACCCAAATACAATCCAAAGGTTGTCAATCTTGGAACAATCTTCAAGAATCCCTTAATCCAAGAACTAATTACTCTAGATTAACTAAGGATTAACTAAGATTAAAGAGAGATTAAGGTTAATGTATGAGAGTAAATCTAGGGTTTTTGAGGCTTAAACTAATCTAGCGTAACATAAGATCTCTTCAAATTACAAGAGGGTAGTATATATACGGGTACAAGAATGAAGGAGAAGAAAGAAAAAGAGTCGCGCTGCCAGTTCACGGTCCCGACCGGGACGGATCATCCCGATCAGGACGGCCTTCTCATCCCGACCGGGACGGGATGGTCCCGACCGGGATGGGCTCACAGCAGCCCTCTTAATGTAGCACCCCATCCCGAACTGGATGAGGCCATCCCGAACGGGATGGGTCTTGTATGCCTTCCTTAAACACTCTTTGGTCCTTCCTTGCCTCTCATGGGATTCCCACCGATTCTCGGGACTCGGGATCGGGTCTCGGAGGCTCGGGATTGGGTCCCAAGGTCTCGGGGTCGATTCCAAGGTCTCGAGTCATCGTTCCTTTATCTCGTTGGCTCCAAAATGTGTATGTATTGAGTCGGAATCGCTCCAACTCTTCCAATTCGGCCTCGGGAACCTGAAACGGACTGAAGGAAGCATAAGAAGCCCATGAATCGCTCCAAAGGAGCGATTCCACAAGGAAAATGGGACCAAAACACAACAAATAGGCACTACAAACTACACTTATCAGTTGGAAAGCCTCACTAAGGCCTCCGCCAAAGGATACCAAGGGGCCAGCTCATCGACAAGCAAGCCCATATCTACTACTGCCACTCGTAGCATTTTTGACGAAGTAAACCTACTTGATACCCCGTCCAAGAAGAATGCCACACCCCGGGTATTCACCGACATAGGCACTACCTATGCAAATGCCTTACAGAGGCTAGTGTCAAAAGGCCTTATCACCCCGATAGGCCCAACACCTGAGCTCCCGGTCAAGCGCCTCACCAAGTTCTATGACATCCAGGCCTACTGTCAGTACCATCGTGGCAAGGGACACGATACCGAGAAGTGCTGGAAGTTAAAACACCTTATCCAGGATCTCATCGAAAGTGGGAAGCTCCCTTTACTTGGAGCAAAAGCCCAGCAACAAGGATAACCCGTTGGCCACCCACGCCATCTTCTCCGGGGAAGTAGATGATTGCTCACATCTCATTTCCCCGTTTGTCCCGCAAATAAACGGGATCTGGTGCGACGACGAAGACGATGTCTATCTCACCAAGGGGGAAGCTGTCCCCATTACGCCCGAGGAGATCCAGAAGGTTAAGTCCAAGGCCTTAGCCAACAGTCACGCCCTCATCATTACCGAACCACCTAGAGTGGAGTCCGCCCCGGAGGAGCCAACTACCGAAAAGGCTCTTGTAAAGCAGCTGAGCAAGACCCGAGTTGACCTCTCTATATGGCAACTCCTAGTCAGCTCAAAGGAACATCGAGAGGCACTCACTAAGGCCCTCGATCAAGTCAAAATCGACTCTACGGCTACTCCAGCTGAAATGGTAGCCACGGTTCAGCCCCACCTAAAGAGGAAATCTGAAGAAGAAGGCCCACTTATTACCTTCTCCAATGCTGATCTACCACCATTTGGGCCAGCCCAGAACATGGCCCTCTACATCACGGTAATCTGCCGTGGAAAATATCTGCCCATGACCCTAATCGACGACGGGTCCGCAGTCAACGTCCTCCCCTTGAGGACCGCCAAAGCCCTCGGCATCACAGAGGCCGACTACATTCCTACAGCTCAAACCATTCAAGCTTTCGACGGAAGTCCAAAGTCAGTGGCCGGGGCCGTGAAGCTTACTATCATAACGGGCCCGATAGAGAAGGAGCTGGAATTTCAAGTAATCGACGTGACTTCTTCCTTTAACCTTCTTTTAGGAAGACCCTGGATCCACGCGACCAGGGTTGTATCCTCCACCCTGCATCGGAAGATCAAGCTACCTTTGCACAATACCGTCATCACTCTAGAAGCCACGCCTATGACTGTGGCTAATTGCAACACCTCGGGCCGCACCGATCTCTGGGGGTTGGACTTCATAGGAACCATCGACGAAGAATACCTTTTCCAACCCTACTTTACGGTTAGCATTGACCGGATGTTGCAAAATCTGGGCTTTCTACCGGGGGCTACATCAAGGCCCGATCTCGCTGCAGGAAAAATCCTCGAAGTCCTGGATAACGAAAGGATTCAAACCGGTCTGGGTTACACCATAACCCCAGAAAACATGGGCCAAACCGGAGCCGGCAAAGTCATCTTCGTCACGCCGGTGTTCGAGTCCATCCAAACAGGCCTATACCGGCCCACAACCACGCGCCCTGGGACCCACTTGGCCCAGGTCTACAACTACATACCAGACGACATCTTCGCCTAGAAAACTCTTTTCTTGAATACCATTCAAAAAAGTTTCTGATTCTGGATCGGTAGTCGGGGAAAAAATAACCCGGTTGATTGAATATGCTAGTAATAAATTACTACCCCTTCGATTATTATTATTTAGTCATTATAATGACAACTTTATAATATAATTTTTTATTAGATATCAACAAACACCCTATATCTGCGCGCAAATCCGATGGTGTTTTTTTTATGAAACACCGATAAGGGGCAGTCCGAAGATGCTAAGAATGCTGAGCCCGCACTAGGACTACTTTTTGGAGAGGAGCTTACGACCTCAACGCCGAAGGAAGAGCTGGTCAGTCTCATTCTCCGCAGCCGCACCTTTGATCCATCCAAGGTGATCTCGGATGTCGGATCCGGGACCGGAAAAAGAGCCTGGAGGAAGACTGTCAAATGGACTGATAGTCAAGGAAGAACTTTCAAGCTAATCACAGGGGAAGGAGAAATGCCAGAATTTGAGTCTGAGTCCGAGTCGGAGTCCGAGTCCGAGTCTGAGTCTGAGATTGAGTCTAGTGAGTCTGGTGCTAGAGTCAGTCCTGTAACTCCCCCTCTCCCTCTAGCCACTCCTGGTGCCTCGGGGTCTATCTCGGGTACCCTACCTATCCCGCCACTGACTAGCGATCAGATGGCAGCTCTTTTTGAGCTATTTTCTCAATTTATGAATAATAACAACCATTCTGCTTACGACTTGTCTCATTTTCAAAATTTCCTTAATTTTCAAAATATTCTGTGCAATGACATTGAGAAACCCGACGAACTGGTATCCTTACCTCCACATTTGATCGAGCAGCTAGAGCAAAGGGAATCTCGCAATCCGGTAATCGAAGAAACTGAATCCATTAACGTGGGAACAACCTTAGAGCCTCAACTGCTTAAGATAGGGTTATCTATAGATCACGAGGAGAAAAAACAATTCGTAAATCTTCTTCAAGAATTCAAAGACGTCTTCGCATGGTCCTAAAAGGACATGCTGGGGATAGATCGCGAAATAGCCGAGCACCATATACCGAAAAGGAAGGGTTTAAGCCGGTTAAGCAGAAACTCCGACGCATGAGGCCCGAATAGTCCCTCAAGGTAAGGAGGAAGTCGACAAACAATTCAAGGCTGGGTTCATACGAGTCTCCGAGTATCCAGATTGGGTTGCGAACATCGTGCCGGTCCCTAAAAAAGACGATAAGGTACGTGTTTGTGTAGACTTTCGGGATCTTAACAAGGCGAGCCCGAAAGACGATTTCCCGTTACCACACATCGATATACTGGTGGATAACATAGCTGATCATGCCCTTCTATCATTCATGGACGGGTATGCTGGGTGATCGCCTCCCAATCGGATCGGTCGTTAACGAAGGACGGGGGATCAAACGATATTTGTAAGACTCGGAATAACACAAAAACTACTAGAGTAATCGTGGTAAGTCGAGGCCGGTCCACAGGGAACGGTGTATGTTGTGAAGTTTAAAGTGTCGTGTTCGATGTCTTAGAAGGGGGGTTTTGTTTTTGGGGTCGAGTCTATACTAGAGGGATTAGTACGGTGATGGTTTAGAGGTGATTAATTTAGGGAAAGGCGTTAGGGAGAAGTCGGGATTCGGTACTTGGGGTCTAAGAAGGTCGGGATCGAGTTTTTGTCACAATATTGGTAAACCCACCTAAAAACCCGCTTTCGCGGTGAATGAGGGTAAGTCCCTGGTCATGGTAATTTCTACCCCGAGTTTCCCCATATTGATAGAAATTAGTCAAGGTCGGTCTAGTTGGCCGGACTAAAACAACAATGACATAACACCATAAATAAGATAAACCAACATGCAAGCAACCGACCAACATCCCTATATTCAAATAAACCAAGCCCTCATCCCTAAACTCCCCAACAAGAAATCTACTCACACATCATTATGGAAATCATCACAACATGCATATTAATTAGATCTAAACAAGATGATGATGAGAAAATATCACAAAAACTAAATTAGAGATTAGAGAGTGGAAGAGAATTATACCAACTATGAAGATCTATAAGAAATAAGAAGATATCATAGATAAAGATCGAATCTTTGATGAATAATATGGAGAACTTGTCACTAATCCTCCAATAAACCCAACAAATCTTCAAACAAAACTTGGATAGTCTTCTTACAACCTTGAAATCTAAATAATTGTTCATGGATACTTGTAGATCTAGTACGTAAACTACTAGAATTTTTGAGGATTTTTCTAGACTACTACAACTAATGGATGGTGTAATAGGATGGTGGAAGGGTGTAATGTCTTCCCTCCTTAGCACAATGGAGAGGTGAGTTAAGCAATGAATTAGGGTAACATATATATAGTAATCTCTTAATGGATCCTTAACCTAAAGACCAAATCCAACTTTATGCTCCATTAGTGAGACAATCTCCCTTTGCGTCTCCATGGGGTGAAACTTCGCCCTGCGGACTCGTCGGTAATTCCCACC
The DNA here is from genome assembly GCA_958450325.1 of Agrostemma githago. Lineage (NCBI taxonomy): Eukaryota > Viridiplantae > Streptophyta > Magnoliopsida > Caryophyllales > Caryophyllaceae > Agrostemma > Agrostemma githago. The sequence continues at coordinate 37,560,013 of OY288260.1, read as the reverse complement.
GGGTGAAATTTTCGCCCGGTGAGATTTTCTTCTTTTTTTCGCGTTTTCGGCACTTCTTCCCATCGGGCGAAATTTCGCCCGGTCAGTTTCGCCCGGTGGGGAGTTCTCGGAAATTCTTCGGGAGGCATTTTCACCGTCGGGTGAAATTTCGCCCGGTAGTGTCTCACCGGGTGAAATTTTGCCCGGTCATTTTTCTGGCCTCGAATCTTGTCTCATTCTTCGTTTGTTCGATCGGATGGCTTTAAACTTTAAGTTGTGTGCTTTGCTCTTTGGACGGTTTTCCCTTCTCTTGTGCTCGTGGAAGCTCAATCGTGATTTCGGTGCTCAAATCCTATCAATGTAATCCCCTAGAAAAACTAACGCAATACAGTGACGGAAAAACTGTAGAGTGGGATTAAAACACACTGACAAACTATATCTTATTAAAAGAAATGGTAAGTCAATACAAAGGTCTCTTTTTACAAAAGGGCTAAAAGCAAAATCTCCAAATGGGTTTATACAAATCCATAAATAAACATGAATGAAGGAAGAGTAGGATCCACGCTACTCGCTAGCTCACACCCAAAACCCAGCAGCAAATACCTGTCATGTTATAAACATAACAGCCACGTCAGTGGGGAGTAACTCGGACGTTCTCCCAGCCATATTATATCATATGGAAAAAGAATAGTATTATTATATCAAAATAATTAAAATTGAAAACATTAAATGATATAATAAAAATAAGCTTTCGAAGAAGACTTAAAATATTGGAACAATAAAATCAGAAAAGTTTTCAGAAGATAACTTCGAATATTTGCCAACCTGCAAACCAAAAGTATCGATAATAATAAAAATATTCATAATGGCGTTATGGATAGGATTAGTGTAGACGGCTAGGCTTTCACTAGGAGAATACTAAAACTAGCTTCGAGAACTTAGTTCAAACAAATCAAACCTCGATCTCTAACTAGGCTACTCAACCATAATAGGACGGCGACTTATAAATGCGTGGCCCCAGTTTAAGATAATATGCACACCCCTCCCGAGCACCATAAATACTCAGTTGAGCCCGACGGCGTCTTACACTGCGAGGCACGAGTTTAAGGTCAAAATGTACACACACTCCCGAACACCATATATGCTCGGTTCAACAACCAGTGTGCCCCATAAAGACACACCAGCCTTATAGTTGATGGCAAAAACGTAAACCCCAGAATACATTAATCTAAACCTCACACTGGTCCATATTCCATAACTCCAAAACAAGCCATTATCGATATAAACAAGAGATATAATCATGATGAATAATATGAAGATAAAAGAAATAAATATTTTATATTGAAAGGGAAACTTTCTATAAATACAAACTTACTAATTTTAGAAACTTACTTAAAATAGAAAGTCTTATAGAAAATACGTAAGTTATTAAAATAAGTGAAATGTATAAAAATAGCATTTCTAACGAAATTAACATTTTATTATTATCGTCGTTATCGTAACTTTATTATATTTCTAAATTCGTTACTCAAAACATAAAGAAAATATAATAAGTCAATATAGAGTATTATATAAATAATTAGGAAATCGAGTTAAAACTATAGATTTTAGAAAAGAGATGTTCTAAGAAAAACGATATCAAAATTAATTGAATCAACGAGTTTTATAAATGAAATGAATTTTACAAAGGTTTCAAATTATTTTTAAGAAATAGTTTTGATTTATAAATAATACAAATTTTAATAAAAATAGTCAATCGGAAACAAATAGGAAATTATTAGTGAAAATAGTCTTCAAAAATTAACCATCTCGAGATTCCTGGTACGACTCCCACAACACGGGTTCCTAATTTCCATCAAATACATTAAGTCCAAAATTAGGCGCTAGGTGGTACTACTCAGTCACAATCTTCAAAAATGTCTTACGTGATTATCCAATCATTCAAAGGACACGATACTAATACACAATAGTATTACAATCTAATCTCATCACTTAAAATTCCAATGGTTAGCAAAACACACCCAAACTTGCCATCGATAAGGTTCCTAAATCCAAAGCTCATAAAGTTCGAACTCGAGGTACATCCCAAATTTCTCGAGTGAGGAACAGTAAACAAGATCCACCAATTTAACAAGGTTCGGGTACGAAATCCTCAAAAGTGATCATTAACATATTTATAATGCCACAAGTACAGGAGTTAGGAGCGTATAAAATTCCTCAAACACGCTCAAACCTATAGATAACGGCGCAAACACTCACATTTTCAACCACGTCAATCAACTAAGGTTTCTGAGAAGTCCATCAAATTTCTAATCACAATGGTGCAACCACAAAATATTTAATAACTCAACGAAGGCACAATCTCGTTGGTCTAAGGTTCTAAACTGAAAGTCCCAATAAGATGATATGTATTATAGTATTCCTCAAAACAACCGAATAAGCCCAAATTTGTGCAAGATATTTCTCTTCTTCAAGGTCAAGAATAAATCATCCAAGTTAAATCACTTCATTCCAAAGTTCATAGGTTACAACCTTAAACAACGATAACCGGTCTAATCCTTAAGAAACACGGGTAATCTATGTCAACCAAAATTTCTAACAACATTAATGAAAACCTTCAATGGTACCACAACACTCAGGCTAACACTTTAAACAATACTCTATGATCCCAAATATTCACGATGCATCCATCAAATAAGTATTAGGTAGGAATTCCAAAGTAATATTATCAGTTACACTTAGTTCGGTTTTAGGTTAGGTACTAGGTATCCATCAAATATGATATATTTTACTACTCCAAAAGATATTCAACTCTAAGTACTCCAAAATAATCAAACTAACCTATAACCCAAGGTTAAGTGTCTAAAGTATCATCTTAATTCCATCAATCAACAATTTGTCATTCAAATCAATCCTCAAGAATTTCTTACTTGCTTAGAAGATATGGTAGACTCACAATCCTCAAACCATAGGTAACAAGGCTTTACTAAACCTCAAACATCTAACACGGGGTTTACTAAGACAGAATCCGATCTAACCAAAGAATCTCAAGCGAAAGATGGTAGAATATAAGAATAGAACAAGGATTCACCAAGCGAATGAAGATGAGAAAAAATAAAAGAAAAGAATTGGAAGAAGTAGAGGAAGGAAGAAAAGAATCGATGATCCTATATTACTGTGTTCTTGAACCAGAGGAGAATCTTTGAACCTCCAGAGTTCACGAGGGAACAAAATGGATTACTTCATCTTCTTGTAGAGGAACAAGCACACAAGTCTTGGGTCGCCCCATCTGGATCTACTGCAACATCATGGAACAGGAATCTACTCTTGATCATCTGGCCTGTAGCGTAAGCAAACTAAACCGGAGTTGAAAAGTCACCATCGACCTCTTTCTTGAAGTACCAAGTTGTCCACTCGAGTCAGTAGGCGTAGAGAGTTCTAAACAGGTTTTGTTCCGATCTGGAGCAGCATCATATCAAGATCTTGTTCATTCATCTTCTTCCAGACAAAAGTAACAAATATTCAACGCTAATCATTGAGTTACAAGAACATATAAACCTAACAGTTAAGTCCTTATTTTGTTTCTACCCATCTCTCACTAATATTTCTTTAATGTTCAAATCATTTACTGGTGTTTTTCCTAAAATCAGGTGTAAGCGTCGGGAGCAAAAATGCTCTGATACCAACTGTAATCCCCTAGAAAAACTAACGTAATACAGTGGCGGAAACACTGTAGAGTGGGATTAAAATACACTGACAAACTATATCTTATTAAAAGAAATGGTAAGTCAATACAAAGGCCTCTTTTTACAAAAGGGCTAAAAGCAAAATCTCCAAATGGGTTTATACAAATCCATAAATAAACATGAATGAAGGAAGAGTAGGATCCACGCTACTCGCTAGCTCACACCCAAAACCCAGCAGCAAATACCTGTCATGTTATAAACATAACAGCCTCGTCAGTGGGGACTAACTCGTACGTTCTCCCAGCCATATTATATCATATGGAAAAAGAATAGTATTATTATATCAAAATAATTAAAAATGAAAACATTAAATGATATAATAAAAATAAGCTTTCGAAGAAGACTTAAAATATTGGAACAATAAAATAAGAAAAGTTTTCAGAAGAAAACTTCGAATATTTGCCAACCTGCAAACCAAAAGTATCGATAATAATAAAAATATTCAAAATGACGTTATGGATAGGATTAGTGTAGACGGCTAGGCTTTCACTAGGAGAATACTAAAACTAGCTTCGAGAACTTAGTTCAAACAAATCAAACCTCGATCTCTAACTAGGCTACTCAACCATAATAGGACGGCGACTTATAAATGCGTGGCCCTAGTTTAAGATAATATGCACACCCCTCCCGAGCACCATAAATACTCAGTTCAACCCGACGGCGTCTTACACTGCGAGGCACGAGTTTAAGGTCAAAATGTACACACAGTCCCGAACACCATATATGCTCGGTTCAACAACCAGTGTGCCCCATAAAGACACACCAGCCTTATAGTTGATAGCAAAAACGTAAACCCCAGAATACATTACTCTAAACCTCACACTGGTCCATATTCCATAACTCCAAAACAAGCCATTATCGATATAAACAAGAGATATAATCATGATGAATAAAATGAAGATAAAAGAAATAAATATTTTATATTAAAATGGAAACTTTCTATAAATACAAACTTACTAATTTTAGAAACTTACTTAAAATAGAAAGTCTTATAGAAAATACGTAAGTTATTAAAATAAGTGAAATGTATAAAAATAGCATTTCTAACGAAATTAACATTTTATTATTATCGTCGTTATCGTAACTTTATTATATTTCTAAATTCGTTACTCAAAACATAAAGAAAATATAATAAGTCAATATAGAGTATTATATAAATAATTAGGAAATCGAGTTAAAACTATAGATTTTAGAAAAGAGATGTTCTAAGAAAAACGATATCAAAATTAATTGAATCAACGAGTTTTATAAATGAAATGAATTTTACAAAGGTTTCAAATTATTTTTAAGAAATAGTTTTGATTTATAAATAATACAAATTTTAATAAAAATAGTCAATCGGAAACAAATAGGAAATTATTAGTGAAAATAGTCTCGACTAAAATGTGTTTAAAACTAAATCGACTATTTTCTCATATATTAGTATAAATCGTAAAACGAAAATTAATTTATTAAACAAGTATACAAATCTCGATTATAATGTGAAAATACGATTTTGAGTTAAAAATTAGAAATTAACGAAATATGACGAAAATATGAAATCGATATTATTTAGTTACTAGTGTCACGATAACCAACAAAATATTATCACGATCGTAAATAATCAAATTACTAACGATTTATAAAACGGTATCGAAAACTTGTAAATATTCATAAATACGATTTAAAAAAAAAATATTTAGCAAATAATAAATAGCTAAAATTAGAAAACCGAAGTTAAAACATTTACTACATACTACTACTCAAACATAAGATATAAAATCGAGTAACGTCCTAGAGTTACCTGGAGCCGAAACCGAGCGATCACCCACTTGCCTTTCCCGATTAGACAAGCTCGAACCTTAGACTAGAAAGCCGATTCAATAAAACTCTGAGGCCTTCACAAAATGAAAAAGAACGAGATTTGGATAATGAGAATACGGAGAAGGGAAAGAAGAGAACGAGGAAAAGAAGGGAACATGACTCCGAATAAAACGAGAACCACGGTGAATAAGAGAAGAAAAATAAGATGAAGAGGGTTGACAAACAACAGTGGGAATCTCGACGAAAGGACAACTTGCAGAACAGCAATCGAACGATAACAAAAATGACAGCACGCTACAAGAGCGTACAGAAGAAGCAAGTCAATATAGAGTATTATATAAATAATTAGGAAATCGAGTTAAAACTATAGATTTTAGAAAAGAGATGTTCTAAGAAAAACGATATCAAAATTAATTGAATCAACGAGTTTTATAAATGAAATGAATTTTACAAAGGTTTCAAATTATTTTTAAGAAATAGTTTTGATTTATAAATAATACAAATTTTAATAAAAATAGTCAATCGGAAACAAATAGGAAATTATTAGTGAAAATAGTCTCGACTAAAATGTGTTTAAAACTAAATCGACTATTTTCTCATATATTAGTATAAATCGTAAAACGAAAATTAATTTATTAAACAAGTATACAAATCTCGATTATAATGTGAAAATACGATTTTGAGTTAAAAATTAGAAATTAACGAAATATGACGAAAATATGAAATCGATATTATTTAGTTACTAGTGTCACGATAACCAACAAAATATTATCACGATCGTAAATAATCAAATTACTAACGATTTATAAAACGGTATCGAAAACTTGTAAATATTCATAAATACGATTTAAAAAAAAAATATTTAGCAAATAATAAATAGCTAAAATTAGAAAACCGAAGTTAAAACATTTACTACATACTACTACTCAAACATAAGATATAAAATCGAGTAACGTCCTAGAGTTACCTGGAGCCGAAACCGAGCGATCACCCACTTGCCTTTCCCGATTAGACAAGCTCGAACCTTAGACTAGAAAGCCGATTCAATAAAACTCTGAGGCCTTCACAAAATGAAAAAGAACGAGATTTGGATAATGAGAATACGGAGAAGGGAAAGAAGAGAACGAGGAAAAGAAGGGAACATGACTCCGAATAAAACGAGAACCACGGTGAATAAGAGAAGAAAAATAAGATGAAGAGGGCTGACAAACAACAGTGGGAATCTCGACGAAAGGACAACTTGCAGAACAGCAATCGAACGATAACAAAAATGACAGCACGCTACAAGAGCGTACAGAAGAAGCAAGTCAATATAGAGTATTATATAAATAATTAGGAAATCGAGTTAAAACTATAGATTTTAGAAAAGAGATGTTCTAAGAAAAACGATATCAAAATTAATTGAATCAACGAGTTTTATAAATGAAATGAATTTTACAAAGGTTTCAAATTATTTTTAAGAAATAGTTTTGATTTATAAATAATACAAATTTTAATAAAAATAGTCAATCGGAAACAAATAGGAAATTATTAGTGAAAATAGTCTCGACTAAAATGTGTTTAAAACTAAATCGACTATTTTCTCATATATTAGTATAAATCGTAAAACGAAAATTAATTTATTAAACAAGTATACAAATCTCGATTATAATGTGAAAATACGATTTTGAGTTAAAAATTAGAAATTAACGAAATATGACGAAAATATGAAATCGATATTATTTAGTTACTAGTGTCACGATAACCAACAAAATATTATCACGATCGTAAATAATCAAATTACTAACGATTTATAAAACGGTATCGAAAACTTGTAAATATTCATAAATACGATTTAAAAAAAAATATTTAGCAAATAATAAATAGCTAAAATTAGAAAACCGAAGTTAAAACATTTACTACATACTACTACTCAAACATAAGATATAAAATCGAGTAACGTCCTAGAGTTACCTGGAGCCGAAACCGAGCGATCACCCACTTGCCTTTCCCGATTAGACAAGCTCGAACCTTAGACTAGAAAGCCGATTCAATAAAACTCTGAGGCCTTCACAAAATGAAAAAGAACGAGATTTGGATAATGAGAATACGGAGAAGGGAAAGAAGAGAACGAGGAAAAGAAGGGAACATGACTCCGAATAAAACGAGAACCACGGTGAATAAGAGAAGAAAAATAAGATGAAGAGGGCTAACAAACAACAGTGGGAATCTCGACGAAAGGACAACTTGCAGAACAGCAATCGAACGATAACAAAAATGACAGCACGCTACAAGAGCGTACAGAAGAAGCACTACATGAAAACAGTAGAGAAAGGAGAAAAGAAGGGCCGCAGAAACAAAATAGATGCAATAACACACAACAGCAGACAGTAGCACAAACGACAACCTCGAAATCGGCAAAACAAGTAGCAGAACGAACAGCAGGAATGTCGACCATAACAACAACAACAACAAACGCAGAAGACACGAGGAAGAAAAGAAGAGGAAAATGGTGCGCAGCAGATCAGGGGAAAGAAAAAGAAGAACGGAAAAGAAAACAACAAAATGAAGCAGGTGGCAGTAACAGAAATAAAACGACGACAGTAGCAACTGTATCGGATTCGATAACAAAGCAGTTCAACACAAAACAATGGCAGACAACAGCAGTAATATTGAAGAAGAAGAAGAAAAGGATGGGGATCGAAAAGCAGCAGTAGCGAGACAGAACAAACGAAGACGTATAACGGCAACAAATGGAAACGAAGAGAAGACAAAGAAGGAACAGAAAAACGGGGTGAGACAGAGGAAGAACAAGGACGGAAAAACAATTAGAATAACGACAACAAAGATACAGCAACACGAAAAGGCAGCAGCAGAAAAAAAAAACGCAGCAGCGACATCAAAACCAGGCAGCAGCGAAGAGGAAAGGAGAAAAGAATAAGAAGAAGGAGAAGACGAAGCAGGAGCAAACAGCAGCAGCAACCAGGACGCACAAACGCAGAAGAGAAACGAGAAAAGAGGAAGAAGAAGGGAGAAGAGGAAGACATACGCAGCAGCAGAAACTAACGAGAACAACAGCATCGAAACGGACAGAGGAAAACAGGGTGATGACGATCGATGGTGATGGGTGATAAGGGGAGCGAACACTGCCGATCAAAGGAGAACGAAAAGGGAAGAAGAGGAAAGCATCAGCTTACATATTGGCCTGAAGAATCAAGGAGTGATGACTCAAAGTGATGGAGATGAAAAAGGATGAAAGGAGTAGTAAAGTGAAGCGGTGGGATGGGAAAGAAAAAAAAACGGGGAATGAACATTAAGTAAGTGGGAAAACAAAAGGTGGTCAAGAGAAAAGAATTAGCCAAAAGAAATAAGTGGGTAAAATACGGATTGATTAAATGAATCGGATAGGACACAAATTCCGTAACGATAAATTGAGTGACCCACGAACCGAATTAAAGCGAGTTAATAAAATTAATAAATAGTCGGGCCGTCAAATAAAATGAGTAAATAAATTATTCGGGATGAAATCGAATTTGATAGAAATAAATAATTAGACGATCAAATAGTATTTTACCGATAAATAATAAATTTTTGATAAAGTGAATTAAATTAATTTTTCGAGGAAAGGTAATAAATGTTTTGACGAATCTTTAAAATAAATGAGCCTCGAGCCGAAAATAGAAATCGAGTTTAAATTAAAGTAAATAAAAAGAATTTAGAATTTAAATCTTCGAAATAGACTTTCGATAGTAATTAAATTAAATGTATAAAATGAATCGAAACAGAAATAAAAAATATGTTTTAAATATAAGAGTTTCCGAGTCAAATAGAATTTTAGGAGTTTGAAATGATCAAACAATAAATTTGTTTTTATAATAATTTTAAGAATTACGAGTTAGATCGTAAAAAATAAAAATACGAACAAAATTTTCATTTTTAATTTAATTTATAAAATCAGGGGTGTTACAATCAAAATGATAGAAAAACTACCAAAAACACGTAAAACGCACAAGAGGGATGCTAATGCGAGAAGTACGCAAAATATGGCGATAATCGCACTCAAGACTCGCAAAACGAGGGAAAAACGGGTCTAAATGGAGGGAAAAACGGTCTAAATTTAGCACACAACAATTCCCCCACACTAAACCGTTGCTCGTCCTCGAGCAAAGACCCAAAAAAAATTTCAAACTACTACTACTAGCTGGACAATGCTAAGCCGATACGGGGCAATTAACGGGCCCGCTCCGTCCCTTCAACTCACATCGAAATACTTATGAGGTAAACTACTCCCATGCAAGGCAAGTTGGGGCTTGCTCAAAATGGTGGATGCGACTAAACACACAAAAACATATAACACGAAAGAATAGACGCATCCAAAGCAAAAATAAGACACTGAATCCCTCATCGAGACGGCGGGGAAAGACACCGATTGCTTACCTAAAACAACAATAGACTTCCAAGATAAATGACCCACGTAAACAAGGACCAAAGCCTAATACTATGACAATTAAGCAATATAGATGTTGATAATTTAGCCTAGGTCCGCCTAATCTTCTGAAGGGGTACTACGGGGCGTATAATGGAGTGGAAAAAGTGAACCATGGATTCGTTCGACACTGTAGGTAGGTGCAGTCCCGCTCTCTTTGGTGAAGCCAAGAGGGTCGTTCCAAAACTCGAATTTCCTAAATTAGCCCAAATAAAAAAGGTGGAGTGTTTACGATTATTGGGATGGATTGACTCATCACCGCTATCTTCCGACCTCGGGACTCGGTCCTCTAGTTGGCACTTCACGACAATGAATCGATCAAAGGGTTTTATTTTTTTTTTATTTTTTTTTTTGAAGGAGACATTTTTGATTTCTCCTTTGTTTTTCATATTTTTGTGCCCTTTTTCTCTTGCTTTGATTTGCCCTTTTTGGCTTTTTGATGTGTGTAACCAAGCTTGGAGGTTATTTTTGTGTAAACTTATTGTGATGATGTATAGGTGGAGGAAAAATAGGTAATCGAGAACGCGCGCCATTCCGGATAACCCACAAAAGATGGAAAGGATTTGGACTAAAGGTGCAATGGTCATTCGAGCAAGGTCACCTAGAAAAAGGGATGCGGGAACCAAGGCCTAACTCGTCCATGGGTGGTCAAGGTGGTCAAATGCAAACCCCAAAGTAAACCTCTAGTAGAAAAGGTGGACTCAAAGCTAAAGGATCAACAAATTCATTGCCTAAGAGTCATTCTACTAGACTATGGTCCAAAATCTACGATGGATTATCTACAATGGAATGTGAACTCTTGTTATAAGTTTGTAATCGGGTTTTCGAAAAGTTTTAGTCCTAGACACACTATACAAAACCAAAAGAAAACAAAACACACGAAAATGAAAAAGCAAATAAAAGAAAACACAAGTAAAGTTATGTACTCCATACTCCATCAACATTCAAGCACAATCAACCAGAACACCAAAATGCTCAACTTCGAGAGCCTCCAAATAGCAACAACCTAACTCCTCTACAAAAGTTAAAGAAGAAAGAAGGAAGGAAGTTACCAAGCGGGTGCTTTCATAATCTCTTCAATTCGCGCTATTAAGGTGGTGGTTACCTGTAAGAGTAGAGAACAAGACCATACACGGGACACGAAACATAACGAGAAACAAGAAAAGAAAAGAAAAAGAAAAAGAAAATGTTTTTGATTTTTCGAGTTTTTCAAATTTTTATGGATTTTTGAAAAGATTTTTGAAAAATAAAAGATAGTAGACTCCTCCCCCACACTAAAACTGTACATTGTCCTCAATGTACAAGTAGGGAAGAGCGAAAAGGACGAAAAAGAAAAATAAGAAAAATCTTTTTGGATTTTTATGATTTTTAAATGTTTTTGGGTTTTATAATTTTTTGAATGTTTTTGGATTTTTCAAAAATTTTTGAGAAAAGAGAAAAAGAAAATAAAATAAAGAAAACGATAAGATAGTGGCGGGCGTAAGTGCAATCACATCACCTAGACCCTAGCCAAGTGGCTAAGAAAATGAAAATGAAATAAAATGAAAGGGTGAAAATTTGGGCGTAGGTGTAGTCACGTCACCTAGCCCGGATTAAGAAAAATAGAGAAAGATTTGATTTAAAAATTTGGATTTTTCAAAGGGTCAATGGCGTAATCACGTCGCCAAGAGACCGGGAGCATTACCAAGGCCGCGACGGCCGCAAAAATCATTCAATGGGACGGTGGGACAACTTGCAATTTTGTTCGAGATAAAGCAATCACAATGATTATAATGATGAAACAAGGAATAAGGAACTAGATTAGTTCAAAGACATACAATGATAGATGATTATGACAAACTGACACAATCCACACATATATATACCCACAACACAAACAAACCACATAATCTACCGACTCTTGTAGGGGGGGTCTAGTCTGAATAGTCATTTGACGCAATGGAGGCCGTGGGAGTTCCTTCACCGGCATACTCCCAAACTCCTACATCCCCCGAGTTGTTCAGTCGGAATTCACAGGGACCTGGAGGTAGGTCCCAATTGTGACGGTTATAAATATTGGTTCGGTTTTTGCTGGGGACAATTAAGGCACGGTCATGGCTAAGAGAAACGAGGCGGTGGTCAGGTACGTGAAAGATCCAAGTAGGGAAATAAGCCTCTTTAAGCCAAACACGGGGGTCATGTGGTTTAAGATGGTCGGTCGAATAACCCAAATTTCTTGCTATTACGGTCACAAGACCACCACAGTCGATAGAGGGGCGTTGGTCAATGATAATTTGATGAAAGTGTAACGCCACGACAATAGGTAGGTCAAGGGGGTAAGGGTTACCGAGTAAAGAGTCACATATCAATTGTAAGACACACACATTGAGGTTAATGATATTGTCGGTAGACGGCAAAAGACAGTGTGAAAGGATTTCAGCGAAATAACGAATGGCTGGGTTACGGATTTCAGCGGTAAAATTAGAATTGGGTTCAAAATCACGTTGACCCGGCGCTATGCGCCTCCATAAGTCTCTCCTAGTCGCACTACTTTGCGAATCACTTAGGGGTCTATTTAGTCCGGTACCCGATGAGGGTAAACCTAGAGCTAAGCTAAAGTCGGAAATATTTAAACAGTGATTTCTACCAAACAAATTAACTCCTTAGGTGTGGTCGGGTTATCGATTGTAAAGGTACTTAAAAACTCACAAGTCAAGTCTTTATTTGTGAAAGGCACAAAATCAAGGAGTTTACTAATACCAATTCTAGACGATAACTCTCTAATATCGTTCTTAATTCCTAGAATTTTCATTGTGAATGGACAAGGCCATCTCGTACTCTGAAAGTCTTTTTCAAAGAAGGTACGAGCAAGGGGTGAATTAGGGCACGGTAAAAGTTTAGGCCTAGCGGACTTACTAGAAGATGAATGCTTAGAAAGATTAGAAGTCGAGGCCGTACCTTGTTTACGCGCGGCTCGTTGAGCTCTTGTCTTCATGATAATAATTTGCAAGAAAAATCCCGAAACTTTTGCTTCTCCTTTCTTCAAAAACCCAAAATAAATATTCACCCAAGTATGGAATGGAGTTGTGAATGGAGGTTGAATATGGTGTATGGAAGGTAGTGTAATGATTTTGTGATGGGTGAAAGGGTGAAATGATGAGTGAGGTGAAAAAGGTGGTATAAATAAGGGTGTTTGAGGAGGGAAAGTGAAAGTTTTAAAGTTGGTGGTAAAAATTTGGTGTAAGAATGATTGGAGGGAAAGTTATGTTGAGGTAAATTGTTAGAGGGAGATGAAAATGTAATGAGTGAGTAAAAGGTGCAGGTGATCCGGCCAAGTCACACCGCCGGGTGAAATTTCTACCAATCGGGCATCATCGGGTGAAATTTCACCAGACGACTTTTTGTCGTGAAAATCGATTTTGCCATCTTTTTCCACCGGGTGAAATTTCACCCGGTCAAAATCTCACCGGGCGAAATTTCGCCCGGTGGTATCTTCACCAATTTCGGCAATTCTGGCAACTTTTCCATAGGGCGAAGTTTTGCCCGGTCGAGTCTCACCGGGCGAAGTTTCGCCCGACGGTCTTTTTTGCTGCGTTTTTCCGCCTTGCCGTTGCATGGCTCTTCAATAATCACCTAGAGATTCAAATATTGACTCTACTCACATTACATAATCAATATTTCCCACAAACATGCTTGTGGTCTTCGATTAAAGCTCCATAATTTCTCCAAATGCTTGGTCTTCATCCAAATTTAGCTCCATAGTGAAATCCAATTTCAATTAATCTTCTCAGGCTAACAAAACTAATAAACTCAAAGAAATATGATACATATATACAAGGTGGTTGTTGAGGATACCACCAAACCTACATCAACTTCGAAAGGGGGTCAAACAACGCTCCCCGATGGGAGCTCACCAAACTTCATAGTAGCGAAGGTCTCACGAATATGACCGGGATGATAAATCTTCAAACGTTGCCCATTAACCATAAACTTCCCGGTTTCCGGGCTTGATATCTCTATCGATCCATATGGTTGCACTCCGGTCACTTCAAATGGACCCGACCATTTTGATTTCAACTTACCGGGAAAGAGCTTAAAGCGAGAGTTGAAGAGTAATACCTTATCACCAACGGAGAAGTCTTTACGAAGAATTCGAGAGTCGTGCCATTGGCGAGTTCTTTCTTTGTAGATCTTCGAATTCTCGTAGGCTTCAAGTCTTAGTTCTTTCAATCCTTGTAGTTGGAGAAGGCGATTATTTCCTACGACACTCTCATCGAAGTTTAGCTCCTTGATTTCCCATTTGGCTTTGTGTTCTAGCTCCACCGGTAAATGACAAGCTTTACCATACACAAGACGATAAGGAGTGGTTCCGATCGGCGCTTTGTAAGCCGTCCTCGATGCCCAAAGGGCGTCATTTAATTTCAATGACCAATCCTTACGGTGTGTATTAACAACTTTCTCTAAAATTCCCTTGATTTGACGGTTGGAGATCTCGGCTTGCCCATTTGATTGAGGGTGGTAGGCTAAGGACATCTTGTGGGTGATAACGTACTTCCTAAGAAGGTGTTCAAAGGTATCTTTCCTAAAATGAGAGCCTCCATCGCTAATTATGGCTCTAGGCATACCGAATCTTGGGAAAATCACGTTCTTGAAAAGCTTGATTACAACCTTGGAGTCATTGGTGGGGGAAGCTACGATCTCGATCCATTTTGAGACATAATCAACCGCGACTAGAATGTACTTGTTACCAAACGAGGATGTGAACGGACCCATGAAATCAATGCCCCAAACATCGAACAATTCAATCTCCAAGATAGGTTGAAGGGGCATCTCATTTCTTCTTGTTATATTGCCGCTTCTTTGGCATGCATCGCATGTGAGAATGAAAGCTCGAATGTCTTTGAACATGGAAGGCCACCAAAACCCGCTTTGGAGAACCTTGGCAATTGTCTTTTGGTTGGCCAAGTGTCCACCATAAGATGTCGAGTGGAGGTGCTTCACAATATTATATCCTTCTTCGGCCGTAACACATCGTCGGTAAATTCCATCTATGCATCGGCGAAATAAATAAGGCTCGTCCCAATAATAGCGTCGGGCTTCATAACGTAGTTTATTCCTCTCTTGTTTGGAATAATCGCCCGGAATAAAATGAGACACTAAGAAATTGACGATATCGGCATACCAAGGTGTAATAGTTTCAACGGCCATCAAGGCCTCATCTCTCATAGCTTCATTGATGGGAATGCCATCTTCTTAATTGCTCTCTTTACTTACCGTTAGTCTACTTAGATGATCCGCTACCAAGTTCTCCGATCCGGCTTTGTCTTTAATCTCAATGTCGAATTCTTGCAAAAGGAGCACCCACCGAAAGAGTCGGGACTTTGTCTCCTTTTTAGACATGATGTAACGAATCGCCGCATGATCGGTGTGAATAATGACTTTGGAGCCGGTAACATAATTTCGAAATTTCTCCATGGCATAGAAAATGGCAAGCATCTCTTTTTCGGTTGTGGTGTACCTCGATTGAGCTTCATCTAAGGTCTTGCTTGCATAATAAATCACATGTAGCTTCTTATCAACCCGTTGACCTAGAACGGCACCAACGGCAAAATCGGATGCGTCGCACATGATTTCAAATGGAAGATTCTAATCAGGAGCTTTGATAATCGGTGTGGTAGTGAGAGCGGTCTTTATCCTACAAAAGGCCTCAAGACAAGAGTCATCAAAAACAAAAGGTGCATCTTTCATAAGCAAAGAAGTCAAAGGCTTAGCAATCTTAGAAAAGTCTTTAATAAATCGTCTATAAAAACCGGCGTGACCTAGAAAACTCCTCACCCCTTTGGCATTCGTAGGTGGTGGCAAGTTCTCAATCACGGAGACTTTCGCCTTATCGACTTTGACTCCTATATTAGAAACAATATGACCTAGGACAACACCTTGTTCAACCATAAAATGACAAAACAAGTTTATACTCTTCACATCGAGCTAACACTTGATCAAGATTTTCAAGACAAGAACCAAAAGATGTACCATGGACACTAAAATGATCCATAAAAACTTCCATGGATTTTTCAATAAAATCGGAGAAAATAGCCATCATACATCTTTGAAACGTTCCCGGCGCATTGCACAAGCCAAATGGCATCCTTCTATAAGCATAGGTGCCATAGGGACAAGTGAAAGTGGTCTTCTCTTGGTCATCGGGATGAATAGGTATTTGAAGGAATCCGGAATGACCATCGAGGAAACAAAAATAAGAATGATGCGCCAATCTTTCAAGCATTTGATCAATAAAGGGAAGAGGAAAATGATCTTTTATGGTGGCCGTGTTCAATTTACGATAGTCTATACACATGCGCCAACCGTTAATAGTCCTAGTGGAAATTGACTCACTCTTTTCTCCTTTAACAACCGTCATCCCTCCTTTTTTCGGCACAACATGTACGGGGCTAACCCATTTACTTCCGGTTATTGGGTATATAATGTTGGCCTCATACAACTTGAGGACTTCCTTCATGACAACCTCTTTCATGGTGGGGTTCAACCTACATTGACCCTCAACCGAAGGACGATGGTCATCATCAGGGATGATCCTATGCATACAAACATTTGGGCTTATGCCTTGGAGGTCGGCAAAGCTATACCCGATGGCCTTTTTGTGCTTTCTCAAAACAATTAAAAGTTTTTCCAATTGAGGTCCACCAAGGGTAGCATTGACGATAACGGGATAATTAGTTCCTTCAAGAAAAGAATATTTGAGGGAAGAGGGGAGTGGTTTAAGTTCAAGATTAGGAGGAGAAGATACCATACTCTTACCCACCGGTAATGGTTCTACCTTTTCATCATGCAAACATTCTTCTTCAAGAGGTGGAGAGTCAAATGGTTCCTCTTCTTGCTTATCATCATCTATCAAGCCATACTCAACCAAACTATCAATAACTTCAATGGAATTCATTTGTTCAATCATTGGTTGTTTAAGAGCTTGAGAAAGGGAAAACTCTACCGACTCGTTCCCTATGTTAAATGACAAATTTCCATTCTTAACATCAACTATAGTACCACCGGTAGCCATAAAAGGTCGACCTAAGATAATGGGGGTAACAGTGTCTTCGGGCATATCGATGACAACAAAGTCGGAGGGGATGAAGAACTTACCAACTTGAACGGGTACATCCTCAAGTATCCCAAGTGGGTACTTGACGGACCTATCCGCAAGTTGAATCGACATACTAGTGGGTCTCATCTCCCCCACACTAAGTCTTTTAGCAATAGAATAAGGTAATAAACTAACACTAGCCCCTAGGTCGCATAAAGCTTGATTAACAACAACATTTCCTACCCGACAAGGGATGGAAAGCTACCGGGATCATCTAGTTTCTTTGGCATTTCGTTCATAAGAATGGCACTACAATGACCCGTGAGAGAGACACATTCTTTGTCCTCTATGGTTCTCTTTTTAGTCAAAATGTCTTTCAAAAACTTAGAGTAGAGGGGCATTTGAGAAATTACCTCGGTGAAAGGTAAAACTACCTCTACTTTCTTCAACATATCCACGAAACGGCTAAATTGAGCATTCTCTTTGTGTGGCTTAGCTCGCTCGGGAAAAGGCAATGGAGGGACAAAAACGGGAGGCGGTGGAACATTAGATTCTTCTTCTTCTTCGGCTAATCGCTCCGCCTCTTTTCTTTTGGCTTCTTTGGCTTCCATTTGCTTTTTCTTCTTTCTTTGTTCTCTTAATTCATTCTCCGTATTTTGGAGGATATCAAACTCCGCTTGTATTCCCCGGTTTTGTTTGGGGGAAGGAGGAGATGATTCTTGTGGTGCACTTGGTTGATTAACCTTGGATGGGGTAGTCTTGGCGTTCAAGTTCAAGTTCTTATATGGGTCCTCAAGTTCTTTGCCACCTCTCAAAATCACGGCATTTGCTTGGTGAGAAGGATCTCTTGGGTTTTGGGGTTGACCGGGCAAACCATGGGGTGGATGAATTGTTGCGGCTAAGGCTTTTGTTGCTTCTTGTGATTCCCAAACTTTTAGCCTTGCCATAGTATCTTGATGTTCATTCCATAGTTGGCCAACGGTTCTATGCAAATCATTATAGTTCTCCCATGAGGGACCTCCTTGACCAAATTGAGAATTGTTTCATCGGCCATAACATTGAGAGGGTTGATTGAATGATTGTTGATTGTAACCTTGGTTACTATGAGAATTTCCTTGGAACCCTTGATTGTATCCATGATTAAAGTGATTACCATGTTGATTTTGGTAATTGTTGTAATTGTTAGGAACATGGAAGTTGCTACCTTGTTGATTGAAGTTGCTCCTTTGATGAGGAGGCATATATGGGGGCATCTTTGGAGGACCTTGGTTAAAGGGCCTTTGTTGACTTTGATTGAATGGCCTCATTTGACTCCCTTGGGTGCGCGGCATCGGATTTTGAACATTTGGATTTCCATAAGAGAAATTAGGATGAAATCTTGTGCCGGCATTGTAGGTATTAGAAAAAGGATCAAATTGAGATCTGTGCCCATATACTTGTATAGCTTGGACTTCATTTGGCTCTTCAATATAAACTTCTTCGTTAGGAATGCAAGAGCTAGAGTCGTGGCCATGATTGCCACAATGATCACATTGAACTTCCCATGTTAATAGCTTTGGAGGTGATGGTTGCCTTGGAGGAACACTCCCTTGAATTTGGTAAATACCTCTAGGAGTGGGCTTAGAATTCATGGCATCCATTCTCCTTTTCAATTCTTCAAGTTCTGTTTGGAATTTCAATTCATTAGAACTCGTAGATGAGTTCACTTCAATTTTCTTTCTAGAATCCCTCGATTGACCCATTCTAGAATCACTCATTGCCATCTTCTCAATAAGATTCTTAGATGCCTCATCGGTAAGAGAAGAGAAGTCTCCTCCGGCGGCCGAATTGAGGTTTTCCTTGGTTCTCGATGAAAGGGTGTTGTAAAATGTTTGGGTGGTTAGCCAATCGGGTATTCCATGATGTGGACATTTGCGCAACAAGTCTCTAAATCTTTTCCAAGCCTCACTTAGGCTTTCAAATTCATCTTGCTTAAAGGTTTGTATCTCCATGCGGTATTGATTAGTCTTTGACGGCGGAAAATATTTCTCCAAGAAGGCATTAGATAGTTGAGCCCATCTTGTAAAAGTATTAGCGGGATGACCTTGAAGCCATCTACGAGCTCCATCTCTCAAGGTCTTCGGAAATAATAAGCGATGCAATTGGCATGAAGTTAACCCATTGAGACGTGCTCCTACTAATTTTTCTTTGAATGAAGCGATGTGCTCTTGAGCATCTTCTTGAGAAAAGCCGTGAAATGTATCTTGTTGGACCGCGTTGGTCAAAGAAGCTTTTAATTCATAGTTCTCGGGAATCTCTCCGAAATCAACGGGAGAAGGTGTTTCTTCATGTGTGAGTTGAGAGTGCGAACCTAGAGTCGCCATTGGTTGGATTGGTGGTGATGGTGGATTTGGATTTGGTGGTTTTGGAGAATTTGGAGGGTTTGGAAAATTTGGAGGGAATGGAATTGGTGGTGGTGGTCTTGGTGATGGTGGTGGTAGTGGTGAATTTTGTGAAGTGGAAGGTATGGAAGGGTTGTTTGGAGGGGGGTTATGTGATGTAGAAGGTGTAGAAGGTGAATGTGGAAGGATGGGATTAAGGTTAGGAGGTGGTAATGAAGGATGTGGAATGATGGTGGTTGAGTTATTTCCTCGAAAACGCAATGCTCTAAAAGTCCTTTCCGGTTCCGGATCGAACCACAAGGGAGATGACGTGTTCCTGGGCATAAAACTCAATTAAATAGTGAGACTCCTAGCACCTCGCGGTACTAGGGAAAAGAGAGAAGAGAAAAGAATCAAACACAACAACTAAAAACACAATCAACTAGCCGTTCCCCGGCAACGGCGCCATTTTGATCGCCTCCCAATCGGATCGGTCGTTAACGAAGGACGGGGGATCAAACGATATTTGTAATACTCGGAATAACACAAAAGCTACTAGAGTAATCGTGGTAAGTCGAGGTCGGTCCACAGGGAACGGTGTATGTTGTGAAGTTTAAAGTGTCGTGTTCGATGTCTTAGAAGAGGGGTTTTGTTTTTGGGGTCGAGTCTATACTAGAGGGATTAGTACGGTGATGGTTTAGAGGTGATTAATTTAGGGAAAGGCGTTAGGGAGAAGTCGGGATTCGGTACTTGGGGTCTAAGAAGGTCGGGATCGAGTTTTTGTCACAATATTGGTAAACCCACCTAAAAACCCGCTTTCGCGGTGAATGAGGGTAAGTCCCTGGTCATGGTAATTTCTACCCCGAGTTTCCCCATATTGATAGAAATTAGTCAAGGTCGGTCTAGTTGGCCGGACTAAAACAACAATGACATAACACCATAAATAAGATAAACCAACATGCAAGCAACCGACCAACATCCCTATATTCAAATAATCCAAGCCCTCATCCCTAAACTCCCCAACAAGAAATCTACTCACACATCATTATGGAAATCATCACAACATGCATATTAATTAGATCTAAACAAGATGATGATGAGAAAATATCACAAAAACTAAATTAGAGATTAGAGAGTGGAAGAGAATTATACCAACTATGAAGATCTATAAGAAATAAGAAGATATCATAGATAAAGATTGAATTTTTGATGAATAATATGGAGAACTTGTCACTAATCCTCCAATAAACCCAACAAATCTTCAAACAAAACTTGGATAGTCTTCTTACAACCTTGAAATCTAAATAATTGTCGATGGATACTTGTATATCTAGTATGTAAACTACTAGACTTTTTGAGGATTTTTCTAGACTACTACAACTAATGGATGGTGGAAGGGTGTAATGTCTTCTCTCCTTAGCACTATGGAGAGGTGAGTTAGGCAATGAATCAAGGTAACATATATATAGTAATCTCTTAATGGATCCTTAACCTAAAGCCCAAATCCAACTTTATGCTCCATTAGTGAGACAATCTCCCTTTGCATCTCCATGGGGTGAAACTTCGCCCTGCGGACTCGTCGGTAATTCCCACCGGGTGAAATTTTCGCCCGGTGAGATTTTCTTCTCTTTTTCGCGTTTTCGGCACTTCTTCCCATCGGGCGAAATTTCACCCGGTGGGCGAAATTTCGCCCGGTCAGTTTCGCCCGTTGGGGAGTTCTAGGAAATTCTTCTGGAGGCATTTTCACCGTCGGGTGAAATTTCGCCCGGTGGTGTCTCACCGGGTGAAATTTTGCCTGGTCATTTTTCTGGCCTCGAATCTTGTCTCATTCTTCGTTTGTTCGACCGGATGGCTTTAAACTTTAAGTTGTGTGCTTTGCTCTTTGGACGGTTTTCCCTTCTCTTGTGCTCGTGGAAGCTCAATCGTGATTTCGGTGCTCAAATCCTATCAAAATGATAGAAAAACTACCAAAAACACGTAAAACGCACAAGAGGGATGCTAATGCGAGAAGTACGCAAAATATGGCGATAATCGCACTCAAGACTCGCAAAACGAGGGAAAAACGGGTCTAAATGTAGGGAAAAACGGTCTAAATTTAGCACACAACACCGGGTACAATCAAATAAAAATGGGAGAGGGAGATATGGATAAGACCACCTTCATTACACCTTGGGGTACTTATTGCTATACTGTTATGCCATTTGGTCTCATCAATGCCGAGGCCACCTATCAACGAACCGCCACAACTCTATTACATGACATGATGCATAAGGAAGTGGAAGTTTACGTGGACGATATGATCGTCAAATCTAAAGACAGGGACGGTCACATCACCGCCCTGGAAAAGTTTTTCACCCGATTACGCAAATACAACATGAGGTTAAACCCTCAGAAATGCAGTTTCGGGGTAACCTCTGGCAAATTACTGGGTCATATCGTTAGCCAATGCGGTATCGAAGTCGATCCAGCCAAAATTAAGGCCATCACCGAGATGCAGCCCCCTAAGACCGAAAAGGAGATAAGAGAGTTTCTCGAAAAAGTTCAATACATCAGCAGGTTCATTTCAAAGCTAACCATGGTGTGCAAACCGATCTTCAAAAAGCTGAAAATAGGGGAACGGTTACTATGGGACGACAAGTGTCAAGCGGCCTTTGATAGAATCAAAGAAATCTTGTCTTCACCGCCGGTCCTGATGCCACCTCAACCCGGTTTGCCTTTGTCGCTGTACCTAACCATGACAGAAACAGCCATGGGGGCTATTCTAGCTCAAACGGTCAACTCCGAAGAGCGGGCTATATACTACATCACCAAAAAGTTTTTAGAGTATGAGTGTAAGTACACCATGCTTGAAAAGACGTGTTTAGCCTTGGTCTGGGCCACTAAGAAGCTCCGACATTACATGCTCATCTACGAGGTACAGGTACTGTCTAGAATGGATCCGATCAAGTATCTTTTCGAAAAGCCCATTCTCAACGGCAGGATATCAAGATGGACCCTGATGTTGGCAGAATTCGATCTAAAGTTCATACCATTAAAAGCCATCAAAGGCCGAATAGTAGCTGAATTTCTCGCTGACAGTCCCATAACCGAAGAAGGGCACACCGACACTTGGTCCTTCCCGGATGAAGATATTTTCCATACTGACACCGAGACGTGGGACTTATACTTTGACGGGGCATCCAATTTCCGGGGATTTGGAGTCAAGATTCTCCTAATCTCGCCAAGAGGGGAACATACTCCCGTGTCTATCAAATTAGACTTTGACGTCACCAATAACGCCGCGGAATATGAAGCATGTATCCACGGGCTACAAGCCGCCGCCGATTTAGGGGTCACAAACCTCCGAGTACACGGCGAATCATCTCTGGTCATTAACCAAGCACTCCAAAAATGGAAAACCCAAAATGCTAATGTCGTGGCCTACCAGGCACGAGTAAGGGATCTCGAGAAACAATTCCAAAATGTAGAATATATATACCTACCTCGGGAAGGAAATTAGTTCGCAGATGCACTTTCAAAATGGCATCTTTACTAAACATTCCCGATCATATGACCAGCGTGCCGATCTGTGTCGAAAGACGATCTGAGCCAGCATATATCCACGACATCGAAGATATCGAGATACCCGATCTCGAACCGTGGTATAAGGCTATCCAAACATACTTAACAATCGGAGAATCTCCACCCGGGGCAGACAATCGAGCCAAAAAGGCCTTGCGTAGGCTAGTAGCCCAGTTCGTCCGTACCGACGACGGACAACTTTACAAAAAGACACCGCAGGGGGCTCTCCTTTTATGTGTCGATAAGGGTAACGCTGAAAAGGTCATGGCCGAAGTACATGACGACGAGTGTGGTCCTCACATGAAAGCCCAGATGCTAGTCCGGAAGATCATGAGACTCGGATACTACTGGAACAACATGGAAACCGATTGTCAGCTTTATGTCAAACGTTGCCATAATTGCCAGATTTTCGCTAATGTGCAGCATATGCCACCATCCCTGCTGTATACCATGACGTCACCCTGGCCATTTTCAACGTGGGGAATCGATATAATCGGAAAGATAAACCCCTCGGGAACCGGAGGACACTGCTTCATTTTGGTAGCAATCGACTATTTCACCAAATGGGTCGAAGCGGAATTCTACCGTATTCTCAACGCCAGTCATGTTGCCAAATTTATCCAAAATAGGATAATATGCCGGTATGGGATCCCTCATGAGTTCATTAGTGACCACGGGACCCACTTTAAAGCCGAGACGGCAGCCTTGCTAGCCAAGTACAAGATTCAAAGACATACATCTTCACCCTACCGACCCCAAACCAATGGAGCGGTGGAAGCAGCTAACAAGACTATTGTCACCATACTCAAAAAGATGGCTGATAATTACCGGGATTGGCCTGACAAGATACCATTTGCACTTTGGGGATATCGAACCTCGATTCGTACTGCGACCGGGGCAACACCGTATTACCTTACATACGGGATGGAAGCGGTCCAACCTATTGAGTTAGAGGTACCGTCACTCAGAATCCTACTCGAAAGTCAAGTACCCGAAGCGGATTGGGTTCGAGCACGATATGACTCGCTAGTCCTTTTAGACGAACGACGATCTCGTTCCCTCAATAATATACAAATATTTCAAAAGAGGATCCAACGGGCCTTCAATAAAAGGGTAAGGCCCAGGAATATCAAAGAAGGAGATTTAGTTCTCAAGTCTGTTCGAGCTTTATTACCAGTAGACCCAAGGGGAAAGTTCAAACCTAATTGGGCCGGACCTTATTTGGTAAAGAAGATTCTATCGGGCGGAGCGGTGATGCTAACAGATCTGGACGGGAATGAGTTTGTCAACCCAACTAACCTGGACCAGCTGAAACGTTATTACCCTTAACCCATTTCTCTTATTGTCGTTTGTAAAAGTTTATTAAAAAAAAGAAACATCTTTTCAAAATAAACTTTTAAAGACAAGTCAAAAGCTAGAATTACTTATTCTACTGTTATAAGCATCTTGAACCAATAGTCATGATGTATTTCGAAATTGCAAATTAAGTCTGAACTACGTTTGGTTTGATTCCGCTGATTGTGGATACGTAGGCAGCCCCTCAAAAGGGCAAAACCACTGCAATCGAAAAAAAAAACAGGAACGGTTTTTTTTAATAAACTCCTTTATTTATTTCAAAAAAAAATCCGATAAACTCGGAAAATTACAAATTGCAAAAAAAATTCAAAAAAAAAGCACACATAAATAGTACTAATATTTAAATAATAAAAAACTAAGGCATTTTTCCCTTTCCCTTGTCCTTAGCTTCTTTTTCGGTCCACCTGCGTCGACGTGGAGGTGAGCGCTCCCGAATAACCAAGGGACCTTTTTACCCGGGCTCGTTTCTTCAAACTCGATTCCCCGGTCACCTCATTCGGTCCTAGTCGAGCCCTCACCCTCTCGGGTAGTCGCTCACGCAGGCCTAGCCTATCTCGGGCCGCCAGTTTCGGCCCAAGCCTTTTCTCCAAGTCGCTAGCACCGGTCTCTTTAACTCGAGTTTTAGTTTTTGACTTAGGACCCGACTCCGGCCGGACAAGGGTAGTTGAAGTTTCCTCTTTATCAAAGAACCACCTATTGTCTTTTACTGATTCTCTACGGGCCAAGTCAAAAGCCTCATCAGTCTTTAAAGCTTTACGGGCCTCTTTAGATTCTTCAGAAGTCCACTTGCGATATGATTCGGAAACCCAAACGGTCTGACAAGGGCGAGGTATAGTCCATATGACACGGGTAAACCAGCGTTGTAACAACGTGTCACACATAGCGTCCGTCAATTGGAGCGAAACGCTAATAATTGCTTCAGTCTCGAGGATCTGCTGAAACGAACCGAACTGCCTTAAAATACGATCTGGGTAAATTTGGACGGTCCAATCCAAAGACAAGATCACCATGTAACGGGCTTTAGCTCTTTTAGCTAGTCCCGTCAGCTTCGAGAGGAACCACCAGATCACGGTCCACCTAATCAAAGGCCCACCATGGAATTTTAGCTCTTCATCCCAATAGTTCCAATTTATGTGATGACTCGAGCTTTTTCGTCAGGACCGTGAGCCAATCTGACAGCTGCGATATCTGGATATGCTCACTGGGGGCTCTATAATCGACAGGCGCTCGGATAACCAGATCTGCAAAAAAAAAAAAATCGAAAAGTCAAAAACTTTCGAAAAATCAAAAATTCCGAAAAAAAAAATCAAAAAAATCGATTTTTTTTTAAAATTTCGGAAATTCGAAACAATCTTAAAAAAAAAAAATTCGGAAAATTTCGAAAAAAGAAGAAGAGAAATTTTTTTTTTCGAAAAAAAAAACGTCCAATACCTGCAGAAGGCGAATACTTCCCGTTAATTGCCGATCCGGGTGAAGTCTCCTAGCATCAAGGCCCATAATAATCTCCCCAGTTATCAGCCAAGCTGGGCTGTGACCTGTCTCCATCTGGTCAACTATGCTAATTAGCCTGATTTCGCCTAAATACGAGTCAGCATCCATCCGACATTCAAAGGCATATCGATGCAGCATACAAAAAGCAAAAGCCCTAAGCCTATGGGTAGAAGTAATTCCTGCGCCATTGGGATCCATGAATTTGTCAGCCAGGTTAAACAGGGAGACAGAATTCCCCTTTACCATACGAGCTGTCTCAGCATGAGACAACCCAAGAAAATCTCTCAGTCTCGTCCTTGGATCAGGATAAAAAGGAGGAATAGCAGGATGAGCATTGGGACACCAACCCTCTACGGCTGCAATCTCTTCAGGAAGGGGACATAATTCTCCCCGAGGAAAGGCAAAAACATGGTGGGTAATATCCCAAAAGGACAAGCAAGCGTCCAAGAAATGTGAATCCACCTTGAGTCGCTGAAGCGGGAATAAAGCAACAATTCCCATCTGAGTTAGCTGAACTTTATCTTCGTCTCGAAAATTCTGGGCCCACGCCTAAAGCATCACGGTCAGATGTTCGATACCCATGGCCAAAGTTTCGATTTTGTCTTAAAAGTCTAAAGGGATTTTAAGATAGAAGGAAATACTTGGGTTGGAATATGAGAAGATTAAGGGCAAGAATTCTCTATTTATAATAGAGGAAATCCCTTTCCTAGTCACCATGGGAATAGGAGTTTTTTTATACTCCCTACTTCATCTAGGCATATAGGCCTAACTAGAGGATTTTAGGAGTCCGTGTCAGAATCTGATCAGGAATCAAGTCATCCCAAGCATTCTTATTTCCAAAATTTTCAAAACAAAATTCGGCATTCTTCTTTCCAAAAAATCAGTCAAAAAAAATCATTTCTTCCCCAGCGTGAGTCGGTATTTTACCTAAATATTACATGCAATTTACAGACAGGTACACCAAGACTCCCGAAGGATTCTCAAAAACTCCCCAGTGGAAGACTCAAGCAGCATTTTTATCAGGATGTATCTACAAGCAGGTACACCCAGAGCTTACAGGCAAGCTCCCACGCAATTCCAAGACGGGATGTATCTACAAGCAGATACACCCAGAGCTTACAAGGCAAGCTCCCACACAACTTCAAGACAGATATGTCTGTAAACAGACACACCCAAGACTTTTCAGGCAAAGTCCCCGCGACATTATTGACATCTATCCAGGTATGATTTCTATCTTATGGCTGGCGAGCCCTTCACCCAAGTCTAATGGACTATAAACGACCCGATCGGAAGTCTGCCAGGTCTTAATCCTCGATTGGCCTGGTAGCTACTCGGACTTTCGCCTTGTCCAAGCCTCAGTCAGAGTGGGGGCTCTGTAGACACCCACATTTTGACCGCCACGTGTCTATAGTAGTTTCCGCCAAACACTCGATGATGATCGGACGCGAACATGCTTTAATGGACTCGGATATGGGCTCGAAATCATGGACATTTGGCTTGGGCTTATTACGGAGTACAAATCTTACTAAACCAACCTCAAATCCAGGCCCAGTGGGTCATTTCGAGTCAAATAAGACTAATTTGGATCGAATCCGACACCAGGGGCAAAACTGTCTTTTAGTGACCGGGTCAAACCCGGTCAGAGATATTTTTTCCCGAGTCACACAGACCAGCCGTGACACCACACGTCCGGTTTGGACTCAAATACTACAAAAAATGAGCTTCGAAAATATTAAATAAATCCATTCAAGGATAGAATTCGATCTCAAGTGGGAATTCTATCCGAAAACCAAAATAATTCACCGACCGAGCTCAAACACTCGGCCAAAGCACCCCAAAACAGCCGAGATACTCGGCTTCCCCACCAAGAAACGGGACTTTCGTTCCCTTTCGAACTCTTACGTTTCCTATCTAGACCGGTATTTCTTGTTGTCTAAGCAAGATACTTCTCCTAAACCTTTTCACCTATAAATAGACCTTCACGTTCAACACAAAGAACAACAATTACACATCAATTATTCCCATACACAATCTAAAACACATTCATTATCGATCATCAAAGTTCAGAAAATATACAATCTCGTTACGCCAAACAATTACCAAGCAACCTCGACCCGACAAATCCGACCCCAATCCGGCCGAAATCCGTCATCCCACACGACCAAAACGACACCCAAACTCATCCCACATCGTCTCGACGCTCCCGTGTCTAAGTCACTTTCCGACGAGCCTTATTCCGAGAAAACAAAGCATGTATGTTGAGAGTGTAAATCAAACCCGATTCTCTCTTTTTCTCTTCCTCCTTCTCGTCCTTTTTTTGTTTTTGTGTCGTTGGTCGGTCCGTTTTTAATATGGGTCGTTGTAGCATTTTTTCTATTTTTCTAATAACGATATTACAAAAAATATTTTCATAAAACAAACGTTCTTAAAATACGATATCAATTTTCTAATCGAATATCGTATCTAACAAGAACTAAATTAAATTTCGTTGATGCTAAAAAATCGTTACATCTTTTTTTAAACAAAATACGACGATTTTAACGCGGAGAGAATTAACATTTTTTTTCCTTTTCGTTTAAACTCTTTTTTCGAAACAAACTTTACAAAACGTTTTCAAAAATCATTCTAACTATTTGATATCGATTTCATAATCGAATATCGGATACGATGAATATCGAAAATATAAACCGAGTATAAATTAATCCATATTTGTACGCGATTAATAAAAATTGACGATTTTCGAAAATAAAAAAAGCGGGACAGACTCCCACGCGAGTCGCGCGCCTTCCAGGCGACTCGCGCGGAAGCCTGGATGGCCGAGCCCCTTTTTTTCTCGTTTCCTCGCTTTTCTATTCTTTTCGTTTCTTACATAAAACAGCAACTTTCGCGACATATTTTCAGATTTCGATAAATACTTTTTTTGACCTCGGTCAACACGTGCTAATCCATCACGTGTCATATAACCTTTTTCAAAATCATGCATATTATCGTATTTACATCTTTATTCAATTTATTCAATCGTTACTAACTCGTTTTCTCGTGTTTGTAGCGATTTATTTTCTTTCTTTTGTTTTATTAGACTAAAACGAACTTCACATGCTAAAATAACTTTGACGTTATTAGTTTAAGATGCATTAAACGACTTAGCAACCCATTTAATTTTCCTCACATGCTTAGGAAAATAATGTTTGCATATCATTCAACCGTCGAACTAACGCGTGTACACCAAAAACGAACGATATCTTAGTAAAGGCCGCTAAGTGCGGGCGGGGTTGGGTGTTCTTAGTGAACTTCCCAACACGTACCCTCACCCCTTACACGGAACCATGGTTTTCGGATGTCGGAATCCATTGGCAACGAGAGTCATTCAATACACGATATCCGATAATGTCGGTATCGGTATCATAATGCAAAGGGATGAACCCAATAAGCTCTGACATCGGAGATGGGCCGTATTTTTTATACGGCCCACTACGACATAGAGTGGGTTCGAACGGGCCCGAACACCCACAAAGTTCGGTGGCGACTCCTACTTCGATTTAAATTTCAATTTGACCATCTCATATGGAGATTCGTTCGCCTCCCCAAACCCGCGCGTGGCCGCGTCGGGGTGGACCTATGTCATGTCCACACTCATTCGCCGCGAAAGCGGGGTTTTAGGTGAGTTTATCAATATTGCGACAAAAACTCGATTCCGACCTTCTTAGACTTCAATGACCGAATCCCAACTTCTCCCTAACACCTTTTCTCTAGATTGACCACCCTTAGCTATTTCTCTAGATATTCCCTTAGTTTAGACTCGACCTTAGAAAACCCCTCCCCTCTAAGACATCAAACACGACACTTTAAGCTTCACAAACACACATCGTTCCCTGTGGACCGACCTCGACTTACCACGATTACTCTAGTAGTTTTTGTGTTATTCCGAGTCTTACAAATATCGTTTGATCCCCTGTCCTTCGTTAACGACCGGTCCGATTGGGAGGCAATCAGAAGTCCGTCCTGATTTACGAGAGAGCCATCGATGTTGGTGATGGGGGTCATTACCACAGGTAGCCGGTAGCCGGCAACCCAAAGGATCTTTTCTCTTCGCGATCGGCTCACTCCGGCTCCTCCTGGCGGAAGGGGATGCCGGCCTACCATGGTAGGAAACGACTGCTCCGTACGACTCAAGCCCTATAAATACATAGAGAACCACCACAAGAAAGGGGGACACAAATCTAGACAATACATCATCTCTCTAAAAAAGCTAAGTAATATCCTCCATAATCCTAGATCAACTTCTTAGCTCCCGTGACTGACTTGAGCGTTGGAGAGGCAACCTCGGACACCCTCCGAGGCCCTTGTGTGCTCCCTGTGCAGGTCCGGAGCTCAGAGCTTATCAGGGACGAAGAAGGAGATCGCCGGCTATAGCCGGATGGAGGTGTACGATTGTTTGATACCCAAACAATTTGGCGCCGTCTGTGGGGAACTTAAACAAAAAGCTCCTAGCTCTAAGAAAGAAAAACTCGTCGAAACATTCAAGGACATGGAAACTCGCGACGCCACAGAGTATATCGCGGCAGCGGAGAAGAGCGCCGAACTCGATGTCGTGGAGACGTCCCCTCCAGAGGACCAAACCCGAAGCAAGGATAGGGTTAAGGGTCTCATGGCCTCGGCGTCTACCCCAGAAGGGACACCCCCAGCTAGCATCCTGGCAGACACCTTCACCCCCGAGCAGCTGTCCGCCGCCCAACTCTTCCTCGCAGCCCTCTTAAGGACAACCGCCCCGTCAACCTTGACAGCGCCCCGGGTGGGGGGCTCCTGAACCAGCCACCGAAACCTTCCAGAGAGCTAACGTCTCGCCCAAATAACTCTTTCCCGAGCGGCCGGAGGCGCTAATGCTGGAGGAAAGGAAACGTCGGTACCAAGAGAAGAGCAGACACCTGGACAAGGAACGTATCGAGCTGCACCAAGGGAGGCAGAAGTACCTGTCCAGAGGGCCCTCGTCGTACCGCCCAAAGGTTGATTTGAGGATCCTAGCACTGGTCGTCAACATGAGGGAAGACAGCGAGTCCCCGCCAAGCGAAAGGCAATGCGAAAGGAGTAGAAGCCACACTCCGACAATGCGCCATCGGTTAGGCCCCGGCACCCGGAAGGCCAGAAGAAGCCACAGTCCCCAAAGGACGGTTCACCACCGCCTAGGCCAGAGAGAAAGGGAGGGAAGGCCCACAAAAACCTTAAAGGACCGACTGGGCACCAGGGAACGTGGAAGGAGGCCCGCCAGCCCTGAAGGACGCGGCTCGATATTCTCCCGACTGACGAATGACACCGGCTGGGGAAGCGAGTCCACCCATCAGGAGAGGTCCCTCGAACAAGAAACATTTGTGACATGTCGTTCCAGGAGGAACGCGTCCACCGCCCAAGAAGAGGGTGAAGGCGAATCCGAGTTGACACCGCCCGCCAAGAGGACGCCCAAGAAGGGACGACCTACAATGTCGCCATCTCACGCAGATATTACGGAGCACCCCATCCCCCCGGTGAAGATGCCGAACATCCAGTTCAACGGAATGACAGACCCAAAAGATCACTTGGCGACGTACGAGAGCCACATGGCCATGTACGAGCTCGACGACGCAGTGTGGTGCCGAGTATTCCCCACCACTCTCACCGGGTACGCCTAGTCGTGGTTCCGGTGTCTACCCCGAGAGTCCATCCGAAGTTTGAAGGACCTCAACATGGCGTTCATAGACTAATATGCCGGGAGTCGACGCAGGCAGATTGTTTCAGTGGATCCGATGACCATGCGACAAGGACCAAAGGAAACCATTTGGAAGTACGTTAGAAGGTTCGACCTCGAATGCCAGCAAATTAGGACAATCGACGCGTCGACTGCCACCTGCGCCCTAACCCACACGATGACAGAGGTCCCACTCAAGAGCCACCTGCTCATAGAGAGGCCGACCTCCCTGGTCGAGGCTCGGCGGATAGCGGAAGGATACATGAACGAAGAGGACTACAAAACACGGCACGAGGACCACTCGCCGCCAAGGGTCCGGCGCCCACCTTTTGAAAGGGTCCAGAGCCCGACGGGTCAGAGGGAGCCTCCCAGAATGAGGAACAGAGCCCGCGGAGAGAAAATACCGGACGGAAGTCGTAGGGAAAGGTTCGACCACTACACCGCGCTGACACGCCCCAGAGCTAAGATCTTCGACTTAGAAAAGAACAATGGCAAGTGGGGGACTCCCCGACCCATCAGGCCCGGGCCCCATACCGACCCAAAGAAATACTGCGCGTTCCACGACCAGACGGGACATACGACGGAGGAATGCAGGAACTTAAAGAACGAAATTGAAGGCCTCATACGGCGCGGTCGTTGGCAGCATATGAAGCCAGAACCCTTCGCGTCACACACAACATGAACAACAACGACAACAACAACCACGGCTCGACAATCGGTAACACCAGGGACAGAGCCGAGAAGAGGAAGGAGCACAACGTCATTAACATGATGTATTAAAGAGAGCATGGAGTCGGGACCAGCAAGAGGCAGATCAAGCGCCACCTAAGAGAGTTGACCCAGCACATATGCTACGCCAACGAATCCAAGAAGGACATAATCACGACCCTCAGCGTCACGGCGGAGGATTAAAAACGAGTGACGTACCCCCACAGTGACCCCCTGGTGTTGGCCATCAAAATAGGCGACCACACGGTCAAGAGGTGCATGATAGACACAGACGCCTACACGAACTTGCTATACAGGGAAGCCTTCGAACAAATGGGGTTCGACAAACGACACCTAAAGACGACGGCCGGCGCGTTATACGGCTTTTCCGGAATCGGAGTTGTACCCATGGGTACGATCGACCTACCGGCCACATTCGAGAAAGGAAAGGACGCAAAAATAGTGGCGGCCCAGTTCGTGGTAGTGAACGGCAAGTCCGCCTACAACACCCTAATCGGCCGGATAACCCTGGACGGGGTGCACGCCCTAGTGTCCATACGAGCTCTAACATTGGCCTACGTCACCGACAGGAACACCGAGGGAATGCTACATGGCGACCAGGACTCCGCCACGAACTGTAACTCGGTAGCCCTCAAGCGATCCCAGGAAGAAATGAAGGGGAAGCGGAAAGTCGCCCATGGCTCCGAGGAATGCCTACCGGCCCCCAAAACTCTTACGATAGGATAGGCCACAGACCCCAGCTCCGAGCGCCTTGAGCCTGGCGGGGAAAGCATGACGGTGGAGCTAGAGCCGGGCCGATCCGCTCTCATAGGGACCGGTCTGGAGCCAGACTACCAAGAACGCCTCGTCAGCCTTCTGAAGGACAATGCCGACGTGTTCGCATACTTAGTAGAAGAAATGACGGGAGTGGACCCGGAGGTGATGGTACACAGGCTAAACGTCGACCCCCCTTTCCGTCCAATAAGGCAGAAGAAAAGAACCATGTCGGCGGAAAAAGACGACGCCATCCGATGTGAGGTTGACAAGTTGCTAAAAGCCGGCTTCATAGAGACTTGCAACTACCCCGACTGGCTGGCGAACGTGGTAATGGTGAAAAAATCCTCGGGCGCCTGGCGCATGTGTGTCGACTTCACCAACCCCAACAAAGCATGCTCGAAAGACTGCTACCCCCTCCCAAGGATTGACCAGTTTGTGGACGCCACCAGCGGACACACTATGTTAAGCTTCCTAGACGCCTTCTCCGGATACCACCAAGTCTTCCTGTGGGGACCGGACAAGGTCAAATGCACGTTCATTACCAGCGCTGGGACATTCATGTACAAAATGATGCCATTCGGACTCAAAAACGCAGGCGCCACCTAGCAAAGATTGGTGGACAAAATCTTCAAAGGTCAAAGAGGCAGAAACATGGAGATGTACGTGGATGATGCGATCGTAAAAAGCAAAGCGGACGATCAACATCTCGACGACTTGAAGGAAATATTCCAGTCATTAAGAAAATACAAGATGAAACTCAACCCCTAGAAATGCATGTTCGGAGTAAGGTCCGAAAAATTCTTAGGCTTCCTAGTAAGCGCCAGGGGAATAGACGCCAACCCGGAGAAGGTTCAGGCCATTCAAAACCTACCAGAGCCAAGAACCATAAGGGATATACAAAGACTTACGGGAAGGATGGCGGCCTTGGCACAACTTATCTAAAGAGCAACGGACAAATCAACCGCTTTGTTCGGGGTCCTCAAGGGGAACAAGCACTTCAAGTGGGAGGAAGAGCAGAAAACGGCGTTTGCCGACCTGAAAGAACATTTGAAGTCACTACCAACGCTGCCGCAACCGGTAGAAGGTGAAAGGGTGTATGTTTAGATAGCAGTCACCAATGTCACAATAAGCGCCGTCATCCTTAGAGAAGAGGAGAAAGCCCAACAACCGATATACTTCGTCAGCCACGCGCTGGAACCGGCAGAAAAGAATTACCAGATGGTAGAAAAGGCGGCATACGCTGTAGTCATGGCCGCCCGGAAGCTGCGCCCATACTTCGACGCACACCCAGTGACCGTCCTCACAAACATGCCTCTGGAAAAAGCCTTGGAAAAATTGGAGAAGTTGGGACGAATGTAGAAATGGGCCGTCGAACTGAGTGGCCTGGGAATAACATACTAGTCAAGAACAACGATAAAACCTCAGGCGTTGGCAGACTTCATAGTCGAGGGTTCTCACTTGAAGGAAGATGATCCAGCGTCAGGGGTGTGGGAGGTCTTTACCGACGGCTCGGCCACCAGCAATGATTCGGGGGCCGGAATTGTCCTAACGAGTCCCGACGGCGAGGAATTCGAGCACACCAATAATGAAGCCGAATACGAGGCCAACTTGGCCGACATTCATCTCGCCAGGGCCGCAGGCGCCGAACGAATCGTACTATCAACAGATTCGCAGCTGGTGACGAATCAAATCAATGGAGAATACGAGGCCAGAGAACCCTCAATGGCGCTCTACCTGAAAAGGGTAAAGGAAGAGTTGTCCCAGCTCCAGTCATATGAGATCAAGCAGGTGCCCAGATCACAGAATAACCGGGCAGACGCCTTATTGAAACTAGCAAGCTCAAGCTTACAAGATATCCGACAGTCTGTCTGGGTGGACGTCAGGCAAAGGAAAAGCATCGCGACAGATGAGGACAGCCAGGACGGCATCCATAATATGGAGCACGAGGGCGACAACGACTGGCGCGCGCCTATCATCGAGTAC
Organism: Agrostemma githago; assembly: GCA_958450325.1. Lineage (NCBI taxonomy): Eukaryota > Viridiplantae > Streptophyta > Magnoliopsida > Caryophyllales > Caryophyllaceae > Agrostemma > Agrostemma githago. The sequence goes on along the minus strand of OY288260.1, from coordinate 37,524,990 downwards.
ATCCTCACCAAACGATTACCGGAGGGTCCCGCCAGAGCAAAGCGAATGCCGACGACCGCAGCAAGGTACATAATAATAGAGGACCAGCTCTACAAGAGAGGAACCGCGGCACCGATCCTAAGGTGCCTAAAACCAAGAGAGGCAGCGGAGGTACTGGACGACATCCACTCGGGAATGTGCGGACACCATATAGGCGGCAGAAATCTAGCACATAATGCGGTCCGAGCCGGATACTACTGGCCGACCGCCCTGCACGACGCTCAGGAGCTAACCAAAAAGTGTCGGAACTGCCAGATCCACTCGCCAATAATCCACGCACCGGCAAGAGATCTTCAACCCATCCTGAGCCCCATCCCCTTTGCTCAATGGGGAATGGACATCCTGGGACCCTTTCCTACGGTGACTGGGGGCAGGAAGTTCGTGATAGTAGCAGTAGACTATTTCTCAAAATGGATAGAAGCGGAAGCCGTCCCAAACATCACCAAGCCGGCCGTGCGTAAGGTGATCTGGCGCAATGTCATAACCCGGTTTGGCGTGCCCAAAGTGCTGGTCTTCGATCACGGCCGGCAATTCGACAACCCCCCTATAAGAGAATGGCTAGAAGGATTGGGAATTGCCGTAGCATATTCCGCCGTCTGCCATCCCCAAGCCAACGGCCAGGCCGAGGCGGCCAACAAGCAAATGCTCAATGGGCTAAGGAAGATGCTGGAAGACCTCAAAGGAAGGTGGGCGGACGAATTACCAAGTGTGCTCTGGTCCCTAAGAACAAAGCAAAAGGCCGCGACATGGCACTCACCGTTTGACCTCGTATACGGGGCAGAAGCCCTCCTCCCCATAGAGGTGCGCATTCCTTATGCCCGTAGCAAGTATTACAAGGGCGACATGAACGAAGCCGCCATGGAAGAAGCCCTGGACCTGAAACTAGGGAGGAAGTACATATAAACATGGTGGCATACCAACAGCGTATGACAAAGGCATACAACCAAAGGGTCAACCACCGAAGATTCCAGGTGGGGGATTTGGTCCTTAGGAAATCCGCGGCGGTCGGCAAAGCGAACGAACACGGAAAGCTTAGCGCCAACTGGGAGGGACCATATGAAGTCACCAAGGTAGTAGGATCGAGTACCTATAGGCTGAAACACGGAGAAGGGCGAGACTTGCCGTCACACTGGAAAACAGACACTATCAGAAGATACTACGTCTAAACGGCAAGTAGGCCGACTATTGTTTCAACTCCGGCAGGGTACTATCGGGCCTGTCGACGACCCTGCCTCCAGAACCCGTACCAACTTTAAATAAGAGAGGCATTTTGTTTGCTAAATCTACTTGCTCCCCGTTCTCTACTTTCTCGAGCAACAAGCAGGGGGCAATAAGTGAGGGAGCCCCTATTCACCTACCGCAAAGAGTGGACACCCCACCAAAAATCTCCCCCACCCAAAGTGTGGGGGCATAAGTCAGGACCGTCTGAGGTCATAACCACAGCCGGCTCCCTGGCCAAATCTCCCCGACCCAAAGTGTGGGGGCATAAGTCAGGACCGCCTGTGGTCATAACCACAGCCGGCTCCCTGGCCAAATCTCCCTCACCCAAAGTGTGGGGGCATAAGTCAGGACCGCCTGTGGTCATAACCACAGCCGGATCCCTGGCCAAATCTCCCCCACCCAAAGTGTGGAGGCATAAGTCAGGACCGCCTGTGCCCATAACCACAGCCGGCTCCCTGACCAAATCTCCCCCACCCAAAGTGTGGGGGCATAAATCAGGATCGCCTGTGGTCATAACCACAGCCGGCTCCCTGGCCAAATCTCTCCCACCCATAGTGTAGGGGCATAAGTCAGGACCGCCTGTGGTCATAACCACAGCCGGTTCCCTGGCCAAATGCCCGTCCATAAACCCCCATTATGGAGGCATAAAACGAAAACTGGCATCCCAATAAAACAAGGCCGGTAATTTAGGACGAGCATGAACATGACAAGAAGCTCTGAGCTGTTTGATAGAAACCCAAGACCGCCTGGGCGCCACTGCACCAGGCGGCAACATGAACACAAAAATGGAGACATAAACCCAAAAAATTGCCTAAGAGGATCAGCATTCGAGAAAGCAACACAGCAGGAGAGAAGATAAACCATGAAGTACAAATTAAAAGGCGTCATAAGCGCCAAATGTTGGTTACAAAAACAAGAGTCTAAATGAGGCTACGACTGTTAAAAGTTTGGCAGCCGTCCCCAAAGGATCAAGCGCCACCTACAAACACGACAAAAAAGGAATAAATGATGAAGCATGGAGGGCAACCCTATGCCTGAACCTCAAAGGGTAGGTGCGAGGAGATCCACAAAAAGCCTCAAGAAGGGGCAGAAGAGTGAGCGGTGTCGGCCGGCTCTTCTGCCGCCCCCTCCTCTCCCTCCCTGAGGGTGCATGAGGCAGAGGAGGACGACGGCCTGACTTCCTATTTGGGAGAGATCGGAGGTGCCGCCTGGGGCGACCCATCTTTCTGTGCCGCCTCTTCATCACGAAGGCGCTGGTAGATCGGATTATACCGACCAAAGTTGAAGTTGGGATCATACTCACGAAGAGTTTATGACGTCAAGGCAATGACCGCATTCATCCCATTAGTATAAGCCTCACCGCCCTCCTTCTCCAGCTCGGCGATTTCTTTGGACTTCCCCGCCACGTCCTGTTCAACAGCCGCCAACTTCTGCTGGAGAGACTCTCTCTCGGCGCGAATGGACGCCACCTCAGCGCGAGCAGACTCAAGTTGCCCCTCCAAAAGTTTCCTGGACGGCTCACAAGAGGAGTGGACGCCCTGGAGAGTCTCTAACTCCTTACGACTGGCCGTCTCCCTCTCCTGAGCCTCCAGCCTTAGTTTCTTCTCTACCTCCATTAGCAACTCTACCTCTTGCAACCTAGACATCAACCCCAAGCCGTTCTCCACCGCCCTCTTCATCTTGACAAAAGCCTGAGCAGACCTAGTAAGATCCTCTCCCACACCACGATAGACGGTCTCCAGTTGGGTAAGGGTTTGAATCCGGTCGATAGACGAGATATCCGCCTCCAACATCCTGAAGAAGGAAAACTCAGACAGAGTGGGGAGAGGCGCATCCATAGCAGCGGCGACATCGCGCATAGTGTCCTTGTTCCGAGAAGCCTCAAAACGGACTACCGTTTCCCCCAGATGCAAGGGCAGCTCGACTGCCTCCGAGGAGTCAGGAAGGGCAGCCATAGTGACAGTAGGGGAGGCTATCGTCCTTGGAGAGGTGACAACCTCGGAAGCCCCAAACTCGGCCTGTACACCGATTATGCTCATAGCCGCCTCATGATCGGCAGCCGGCGACCCCGGAGCTTGCCTCTTTGGAGGAGGGGGGAGGGGGAGATCCCCAAAGTCCGATGTCGCACCAACCTACGCCCTGGAAAATCTCGTCCTGCGGTGCGTCATGATCGTGGGGCGGTCCACTGGAGGTGTCAGCGGCTCAGAAATAAAAGGGCGAATAGAAGAGTCCAACCCTAGCAAGGTGAGCTCCCCAGGCGTCGAAGAGTGCGCCGGCCTGCTGCCTGCAAAAATAGGCAGGAAAATGGGCAAAGAATTGAGGGTCTGTTTGCTAACAAAAAAGGAAGACGGCACAAGCGAATATGTTGGTTGCCAGTTACCTGGGCCGACGACAGGGACGCTCATGCGCACCCGTTCCAGATACACGTTATGCGAAATTAGGTTGAAAGGAGGCAGCCAAACCGAAGGCATGGCCACCCTCTCCTTACCAACCCATTTCATAACAGCAGGGAAGGCGCAAACGATCTCCCTATCTGGCGGTTCTAGACTTGACTCCCTCATATCCAGACAGCGCCCCACCTCCTCTTCATTCTCCATATTGACGCGCACATCAGACTGAAACACCCGGGGAACAGACCATGGTTTCGCCGAACGCACGTACAAAAAGGCACCCCTCCACTTATGGCAGTTCGAAATTATAGGGTAAGAGGTAACATATTTGCCACGCCGGCCCAGAGCCCACTAAGTAGATGATGGCACTACCTTGAGGTGCGCCATAAATTGGAATGCCTCCACCGAAGGCCTCCACCTCCTAAACCGGCACACCCAACAATAGGAGATAATGGCACGAAAAGCATGGGGAGTCAACGAGGGGAAAACGCAAGCCAAACTTCAAAGACTCCACCGACAACCCCACACAACCACTGGGGGAGAGCAAATCGACTGACCCGTGTCCGACATTACATAGTCAAAACCCTCCCCAAGGGGATAAACTTCCCGGGCGGCTTCAAGACCGTCAGCGTTCAACGCTTTCCGGCACCAAACCTCATCCACCATGGTGTGGGCACGACGGAGGAGACCGCCGCCACCCTCAGCACTCTACGACCGACCCTCCGCCTGCCTAGAGGTAGGAGCCAGGCGACTTGAAGACGTCCCGTCCACCTCAGAAGGATCCCCTTTAGAATTGGAATCCCTCCGGCGGCGGCGTAAAACTATTGTACTACCCTCCGCCACATCCCCACCCGGAACGCCAGAAGATGGCACCCCTTCCCCACCCACCATGGAAATAGAGGTCACCCCCCCTCTAGAAGGTCCCCTGGCAGAAATGCGCAAGGTTCGAAGAGGGGTCGCAGACACGGGCTCCAACACCTCTACAGACGCGTCAGAGGAGACATCGCCGGCGACTTCCCCGAATCCTACGACCGAGGCCCCGTCGTACGCCGACATCGCCTCGTCGGCCTCATCCTCAAAATGAACCCGGCGGGAATGGGTGGACATGACTCGGAAGCAAAGAAATGAACAAAAGAATAAGAAGGGATAGGGGACTAACCTACAAAAACACGCCGGCGAAACTAGAACTCCTGCTGTAGGAGCCAACGGCCTAACAGACAAAGGAAGAAGAAGGCGAAAGAAGGAATGCTTGTTACTCTTAGTGAGAGGATATGAGCCCCTATTTATACAATGGGGGGTTTCTAGGGCCACCCAAAGAAAGCCTGACAAGGGACAGGGGCATTAAGTAAAACTCGAAGAACGCAGAATACGAAAAGACAACACAAGGAACGGGGGCAGACAAATTAAAAAGTGTGATTTTGGCACAAAAAACAAGGGTCCACATATAATAAATAATCAACTTACACCCAAAAGTCATAACAGCCACAGCCGAAGGGAACCGGGATTCCAGTATACAAAGCCGGTAATTGAAAAACAAAGCCAAAAAGGGCCGGCAACCCCCAAACTACACAATCCGACTAGAAAACTACCGAAAATAAGCAAAAGAGCGACAGAATAAGAAGCTGAAGACCACCCGCGAAGCACCATCGACGCAACTACACTGCCGGAAGTAGACCACCTTCCCCCTCCGTCGACCTCAACTGGCAAAACGAAGTCCGACCAAGCAGGGGGGCCCTAGTCCATCTCTTCCCCATTGGTATCCTCTTGAGGAAGGGAGTAAGGCGAGCTGGCAGTAGGAGACGAGGAGGCGGGAGAAGAAGGAGGGGCACGAATCCCACGAAGGGTATCAAAACCCTCCCTCATTTCGCCCGATGAGTCACTAGGGCATAGGGGTCCGACATCCCCGATGGCCCGGAGGAGCGGCTGCCCGAGGAATAAGAGCCGGAGGAATCACCTGAGGACGGACAGTCCGAGTCTATGTCCGGCTCGGAAACCCCGAAGTGCACCCTGGCCCTCCGACGACGGCGAGGGCGGGCACCACCATGAGAGCATCCAACAGTCCCCCCAGCAGGAAGAGGAGGAGGAGGGGTTGCGGCGGCAGGCTTTGATGGACGTGATGGAGGCCCGCGGGAGACCCAAGGCCCTAGCTGGAGCTTGGAAGTCTCCGGAGAAGGGGAACGCTTCCGACGCCTAGCAGGAACACGGGGATGCACCACGGTGGACGGAGGAGAGTTGCTGCCAGAAGAGGACATGGCTGAGCTAAGTTTGTGAGGAGTGCAGTGGGAAAGTGATGCCAGAAATGGCAAAAAATGAGGGTATTATATAGGAACACCCAGCCATGCATGCACCTCATTTAATGCATGCAACTGCCCAACAACTTAGGGAAGAGCAAAGGTCATCATTGCCTCTAAGGACATCCTAGGTACAGATAGGGAAGGTGAACGAACTCTACAAGACGCCAGCGACCCTGTGACGCCTTGCCCAAGTACCTCTCACTGGAACCAGCCTACGATGATCCTTGGCAGACAGCCAACGATGGGGCAATTGATGGGGGTCGGCACCACAGGTAGCCGGTAGTCGGCAACCCAAATGATCTTTTCTCTCCAGGATCGGCTCACGCCGGCTCCTCTTGGCGGAAGGGGATGCCGGCCTACCATGGTAGGAGACGACTGCTCCATACGACTCAAGCCCTATAAATACCTAGAGAACCACCACAAGGAAGGGGGACACAAATCTAGACAATACATCATCTCTCTAAAAAGGCTAAGTAATATCCTCCATAATCCTAGATCAACTTCTTAGCTCCCGTGACTGACTTGAGCATTGGAGAGGCAACCCCGGACGCCCTCCGAGGCCTTTGTGTGCTCCCTGTGCAGGTCCGGAGCTCAGAGCTTATCAGGGACGAAGAAGGAGATCGCCGGCCATAGCCGGTTGGAGGTCTACGATTGTTTGATACCCAAACAAGTTGTATAGACCCGATTTTGACCAACCGAGACTTAGTGTAAAGCATACATAGTGTCGTTATAATGTTTGCGTGACTATGTACTACTTGGTTTCCGTGTCATTTTTCAAAAACCGTCATTTCAAAAACTGCATCTTTTCGAAATATTCAATTTTCAAGAACTCGGAATGCTGCCGAAATTTAGACTTACGATTTGACTCAAAATAGCCTATTTTCAACCTTCGAATTTCCGATCCCATTTTGATTTTCGAACCATTTCTTTTCAAAAAAAAAAAACATTTTGTTTTGATTTTTTTAACTTCTCGAGACGCCATTTTTTTTAACTTCAAATTTCCGGAAATTCATTTTCGATATTAAAATTTCCAAGATTTCAAACATTTAACTTTTCTAAAACCTTCCTTATTATAGGGCGTACCGTTATCCGTGTGTCGGGTCTTTTCATAGTATGTCGAAGGTTTGTAGCATGGGAACTCCGTCGATCTTACATAGCGGATTTCCTCCCTTTCCTGAGTCCGCCTTGTCCTAAAGGCATGACCAACCCGCGTAGGGCATACCCCTACAAAGGAAAGTTCGTTTAGACACTCGAGTCAAAAGTCTGGGGAAAATCTCACGTGGTCCTTCCTTCGAACGGGACTCGGCCCACATAGCTGATTTCTAAGGAAGTTACACCACCCGCGAGTCACCCGTCTAGGTGTCTTTCTTGAGTCGTTCTCTCGTTCAGTCTTTTCCTTGCTCGGGATGTACTATTTTGATTCCAAGGTCTAGGTTCGGTTTCTGATTACGCGGTATTCTTACAGACAGGCCACCGTCAACCAAACACAGACTCAGAATGGAGCAAGCTTTGAACAACCTGAAAGCCTCAATGGACACTATAGTCTTCAAGCAGACTGAGATCGAGGCCCAACTGGCAGCAATGAGGTCCGATCAAGCGGCTGTCGCTGCTCGTTTGACTATGGTGGAGTAAGGGACTCCAAATGCCGAAGCCACTGGGCCTTTAGCTGAATTATTTAGCGCAGTGCGCTGACTAGAGAAACAGGTCTACCTATCTGGGGGGTAACAACATTTAGCAGGAAAATTCCCGTGACTATTCCCCGGTGAACGACAAGCTACCTGCGAACCTGAATCTCACGGGTTTACCGATGTTTAAGGGAACCGAAGACCTGTCACTACATGTACGGGCCTTCAAGGATTCATGGCTATCAAGGGGGTAGATTCTTCGATGTTCAAGAATCTCTTTGCTGCGTCCCTTGAGAAGCACCCACGGGCTTGGTACTATAGGCAAGACCCAAACAAATACCCTACTTGCTGGGATGATGTGGCTACGAAGTTTGCTCGGAACTATGCTGATAACATCGAGATCCAGACCACAATGCGCTCCCTGGAGGTTATGGCCTTGGAGCCCAAGAAAGGTTTTACCAAATACCTTCAACGCTGGAGGGCCGAAAGTGTGAAACTGGTCGACAAGTCCAGTCAGAAAAACTTAGTGGAGGCCTTTCTCAAAAACTTCCTCCCCTTCTATCGGGTCCATCTCTGGCATGCTGTCATACCCAATTTCACCACTCTTATAGAAATGGGTATGAGGATCGAAGACGATTTGAGGCTAGAGGGCCTTACTAAGGCCTCTAGCAACGGATACCAAGGGGCTTCCTCCTCCACTGCCAATGCCCTAGCTGCAACCTGCAACATTTTTGATGAGGTCAATCTACTTGATGCCGCATCCAAGAAGAATACCCCTGTAACAGCCCTAAATTTTTGCAACCAAAATAAGAGAATAAAACGGAAAATTTAAAGCCGTTACTTCGCACTTAGCTCACAAGGCCAAGTGCAAGGCAAAAGAATAATATAAGATTTAAAAAGAAATATAAATCCGATAAATAATTAAATGAAAACGTTGCTGCGGAAGACTTAAGTCCCACAAAATTCAAAACGGTTTAAAACAACTTCGAACCAAAATTCAATATATATTATAAATAATTTGGAGGTAAATGTTAGATAATAAAATCCTTCCTCGCTCAGCATCCCGAACCAAATGCTCCCATGCAGCATATTAAGTGTACCTATCAGCTGTACCCAAAACACAAATAGGTACAGGTTCCAGTGGAGGATTGACCCAAAACAAAAGGACGTCAGCAAAGCTGAGTAAAATATATTATATTGAAAATGTAACATAATGATTATAATTTGTAGTAAACTGAAATCAGAGTTAAATATCACTGTCTCGATACTAAACCAAAAATACTGTGAAAACAGTAGTCAAAACCAAAACCAACCAAAATATATTGTCACCACCTATGTGCCAAGGTCCTACCCTTGCACTGTCTAGAGGTATCACATGTGCTTAGTTCGACTTATATAGTGCGCACCTCTCACATTTGGACAGTCAGTAGGATTATACTGCCAAAGGAGAAAGTCTAACTACCTAGCAAGTGGGGGCCGGTTACCCCACTCAAATATAACTCGGGCCACGAGTTTAGTTTCGGGACGAAGTCCCAGGAACGTCGTAAACGCACCTTAAACCAACTAGACCAACAGAGCTCCCAGATTCTGTTAAAATCTCCAAAAAAAATTACCAAAACAATACCAATGTGTGACTCGTGTCACAAGTTCAATATCCAAAATATTACGAGTATCATAAAAATTCACCATTGACAAAATAATTTGTAAAACCGTTTTAAAATATAATTCAAACCGAAGATGCTCTTTACTTAAATGTGAAAAGGGCAAAACGTCCTTACCTCTCAAGACGATCAATCCAAGCTAAGATTTCCATAAATTATTTCTCCCTGAACCCATAAGCAACAAATAATATTAACGGTGTTTCAATAACTTAATCCCTCTATAGACACTCACATGCATTTGGCTGCTAGGTGTCTATAGCAGTTTCAAAAAAATACCCGATGATGATCGGACGCAAACATGCTTCTACGCGCTCGGATATAGGCTCAAAACCGTTAGTATTTGGCTTGGGCTTTTTTAGGAGTACAACCCTCACAAAACCAACCTCAAATTCAGTGGGTCATTTCCAATCAAATGAGACTAATTTGAGTCAAAACCGACACCAAGAGCAAAACCGTCTTTTACCAACCGAGTCAAACCCCGGTCAAAGACGTTTCCGAGGCATAAATATCTGCCGCGCCACTTCGAGAATCCGATTGGAAGTCCAATACTACAAAAATCAGCTACAAAAGATTAAAGAATTCCATTAGAGATAGAATTCAATCTCTAAAAAAGCCTTCTACCCGAGCTAGACCCATTCGATCGAGTGGACCGGCCCACTCGGTCGAGTAGGCTCACAAAAACACCCAAAACCGGCGTCAGACCGGGCACTCGATCGAGTGCTATGCACCACTCGATCGAGTGACTCCTTTTCCAGCTGGAAAAGGATTCCTCTTCCATCCAACGACGGAATCCTTTTTCCTCTCAGATTGTGTGCTTTTCCTATCCAAAGCGGTGTTTCTTCTCACCCAAGCAAAGATATCTTTCCTAGATAAGGTCGGGAACCTCTCCTATAAATAGACCTCCTTGCACACGCACAAATCACTGACAATCAATAACAGCAACAATTACAATATCCACGATACAACAACAATACACAATCACCATATACAAATCTAATCCTCATCTTTCCCTTAGAAATCCTTTAGGAAACCCGAGATCAAAACTCGTCAAAGATCCGAGAGCAAAACTCTTCAAATCCCTTCTCAATTATAAACAACCATAACTCTTCCTATATCATCTCGACGCTCCCGTGCCTAAGCCACAACTAGACGAGCCCCGTTCCTATAAAGTAAAGCATGTAGGTTGAGGATGCAAATTCAATCCCGTATTCTCCTTTATCTCTCTCTCTCCCTCTCTCTCTCTCTCTCCCTCGTTTTTTTTTCATGTCATTCGTCCGTCTTTATCGAATCATCGTCACGTTTTTTATTTCTTTTCTTTTTCGTCGTTTCTAATATCGATATTATCGCAACAACTATCTTATTTTTATATATAAAACAATCGTTCTTAAAATACGATACCGACTCTATAGTCGAATATCATATCTAAAAGAATTAAATCAATCTTGTTGATGCTAAGATAATCGTCAAAGACAAATTACGTTGTTTTCAACGCAGAGAGAATTTATTTCATCTTAGTTCGATTTTCAAGCAACTTTTCTAAAAATCACTCCGAATATTTGATATCCATTCCATAATCGAATATCGAATATAACGAGTATCAAAAATTTAAGTCGAGTATAAATCGTATTATATTTTTTACGCGACTTAACAAAATTATCGATTTTTCAAAAATCAATTTCGAAATCAAAAACAAAGCGAACCATTGTTTGTACAGGGGGCACTCGATCGAGTGCCTACCCGACTCGATCGAGTAGCACCCCAAAAATCGAGGCAGAAACTTTTTTTCGAGACCACTCGATCGAGTGGCTCCTGGTTCATCAAAACCGTGAGTCTTTCAACATCTTTCGAGTCCTGATAAAATTCTTTTCATGACCTCGGTCAACACGTGTCAAATCCATCACGTGTCCTAATATTTTCAAAACCATGCATAATGTCGTTTACGTCATTCTAATATATTAAAAACCGTTATCATTGTTACTAACTTGTTTGTTCATGTCTTAACAATCTATTTTCGTTATTTGTTTTATTATACTAAAACGAACCTCGCACTAAATACAACTTTCACGTTAATTTAGATGCATTAAATCGACATAGCAACTTATTCAAATCTTCACATGTTTAGTCGAAAATACTGTTTGCATATCATTCAACCGAATTACTAACGCGCATATTACAAAATCAAATGATGTCATTGTAGAGGCCGTTAAGTGCGGGCGGGGTTGGGTGTTCTTTGTGAACTTCCCAACACGTACCCTCACCTCTTACTCAGAACCTCGGTTTCCGGATGTCCGAAACCGTTGACGCACGAGAGTCATTCAATACACGGTATCCGATAACGTCGGTATCGGTATTGCAATGCAAAAGGACGAACCCAATAAACTCAGACATCCGAATGGGCCATACTTTGTGCATGACCCACTATGATATAGAGTGGGTTCGAACGGGCCCGAATTCCCACAAAGTTCGGTGGCTACTCCACCTCGATTTAAATTTCAATTCGATTCATCTCACATGAGATTCATTCGCCTCCCCAAACCCGCGCGTGGCCGCGTCGGGGTGGACCTATGTCATGTCCACACCCTCTAACTAAAAAATATTAAACGACTATATCAACCCACTAATTACTCTGACTAATTAACTAACTCGCTAATAACGATCCAAAATTATAATTGTCCTAAGCTCTCTGTTAATAACTCACGCAACTCACTTATATCATATGCCCAACAAAGTTCTCAATTAAAAGCCCCTGTATACCCCACACTTATTAATTTCTTTCATTTTATATACTTGCCAGCATCATCATCAAATCCACTACGTCGCCATCTATCAATTAGTTACGACTTACGAACCATACGTGAAATCCCAAATCCAAACAGTAACGACCTTATTGGCAACCGTCATGACCGAAATTTAGCAAACCGTCATCGAAACTCAAATATCAACAAATACGACCCTTCTTTCCACCACAACTCGACAATTAAGGACAATAGAATTGCTCCCAAATAACATTCTCGCTACACCCATATTTGAATCAGGTTCACTAACTCGCAAGGCCTACTCACCAACTCCGTATATATATTAAAAAAAGAAAAAAATGAATAAAAGATCTTTAATAAATCAACACTTACAGTTTATATAGTATGCAAGAAGAATGAACAATAATCGAATTATAGGAAATACTCCGTATGAGACAGAGGAAGGAGGAGTGACAGTAAGACGACAGAACTAGGTAGGTGATTAATTGGAATTGTGTGGAAAAAGAGTGGCAGCAGAGTAGTTAAATGAAAAAAATAGAATGAATGATGGGTGGTATGTCTGCCGCAGAAACAAGGAGTTTGATATGTATTAGGTTTTTATTTATTTTTTTATTCCTTATTGTGTTTGACTATTCGAATCTGAGTGGTGCATAGCACTCGATCGAGTACCCGGTCTGACGCCGGTTTTGGGCGGTTTTGCGAGCCTACTCGACCGAGTGGGCCGGTCCACTCGATCGAGTGGGTCTAGCTCGGTTAGAAGGCTCTTTTTAGAGATCGAATTCTATCTCTAATGGAATTGTTTAATCTTTTGTAGTTGATTTTTGTAGTATTGGACTTCCAATCGGATTCTCGAAGTGGCGCGGCATATATTTATGCCTCGGAAACGTCTTTGACCGGGGTTTGACTCGGTCGCTAAAAGACAGTTTTGCCCTTGGTGTCGATTTTGACTAAAATTAGTCTCATTTGACTGGAAATGACCCACTGAGCCTGAATTTGAGGTTGGCGTTATGATATTTGTACTCCGTAAAAAGCCCAAGCCAAATACTAATGGTTTTGAGCCCATATCCGAGCGCGTAGAAACATGTTTGCGTCCGATCATCATCAGGTGTTTTTTTGAAACTGCTATAGACACCTAGCAGCCAAATGTGGGTGTCTACAGAGCCCCCACTCTTACTGCGGCCTGGACAAGGCAAAAGTCAGAGTAGCTACCAAGCCAATCGAGGATTAAGACCTCGTAGACTTCTGTCGGGTCGTTTATAGTCCATTAGACTTGCGTGAAAGGGCTCGCCAGCCATAAGATAGAAATCATACCTGAGTTCTGTTGTCAGGGATAGCTGCGTGGGGACTTGTTCTTGAAGCCCTGGGTGTATCTGTATGCGGATACATCCCATCTTGGAGCCGCGCAGGACCTTGCCTAAGAAGCCCTGGGTGTATCTGTTTGCAGATACATCCCATCTCAAAATTACGCGGGAGCCTGCCTAAGAAGCCCTAGGTGTGTCCGTTTGCAGACACATCACAATTCAGAATTACACGGGAGCTTGCCTAAGAAGCCCTGGGTGTACCAATATGTAGGCACATCCCGTGTTTCTTTAAGAGAAATGCCACCTTGGTCTTTTTGCTGGGGAGTTTTATTGAGTTGCGCGGGCCTGCCTCTGAAGCCTTGAGTTGTACCTGTGTACGGTTTAGGTAAAACATGACACATGCTGGGGAATAAAAACTTGATTTTCCGTTGGGAAGCACAAGCTGGTACCTGAAATGTTAGATATATAGGCAAAAATAGCAAATATAGCAGATAGCAAGATAGTATACAGGAAATGCAGTTAGCATCTATAGACTGACTTGCGCTGGGGAAAATGATTTTTGCTTCATTTTGAAATCGAAGTCCTACAAGCAACTCACGTGCTAGGAGATAGGTTTTCAAAATTGAAAGGGGTAGAAAAGAAATTTGCAGTTTGAATAGACTGAAATTTGACCTTGTCGAAAAGGATTTTCTTAAATGGCTAAGTTTTGCAAATCTCAAAGCAAGAATTTGAAGAGAGAGGCCCACCGACAGACTCGACTCTGGACGTGACAGGACGAGTTGACAGACACGAACTGGACTCTCTAAGGGTTGGACCGTGACTCAGTAGGGGGTGGACCACCTAAGATGACAAGACTCTTAAGTTGCACTATTCCGTAGCCTAGGGGAGTGGCAACACGGTCGAACATTGAAATGGAATAGATATGCTATAGGGGGATGGAATTGCAGTAGTCTGTAATGTGACTGTTTCTGCACGACGGGACTTAGCAGTAGCAAAGCTGTAGTCTAGTGCTCTTTTGGATTTTTTTGTTTTGGGGTATATTCCCAAAGTAGGAGTTGCTTCGAGTTCTTGACAGATTCTCGTCTTCGACTAAGCCGAGTACTAGGACACACTATAGAAAGGTGGCTAGATTTTGAAAGTCTTTTGGATTATGTGAGTGGATGGGGAACTTCTGCCTAGGAGAAGCCCCCTGGATGACAAAGCTAGCTATTGAGAACATGACAGTGTTGTGACTGGAATGATGGTGCTTTTTTGAATGTGTGTCAATGTGGGTGGTTGTGCCTTTGTTAGAAGGCTGCCTTAGTATTCACGTGCCGTGAAATCAAACCAAGCCGTAGTTCAGTGTTGAAAGATATATTATGATGCCTAGTCTATTAGGGCTTTGTGTGTAACTAGCCATAGCGATGGTGTAGGCTAGGTGCATTCCCAATGATGTCTTGATCAAAGGGCTAGAATGGTTAGGATGTTGATCCTGTGACTGTGAGCGTTCTCCAGGGTAGCCTCTAGAGGTGGTGTGAACTATTTGGGCATGTTCTATGCCGACCGCAGGTTGAGTTCCGGTGTTTGGGGTTGGTAACTGGTTTGGATGTTTTTGGAAATGTGGTGCTAGGTCGTAAGTGGCTTTGATGATTCAAAATCTGGAGCTCAATTTTGTGGAGCTAAGGCTTCGAGGGTAAGGTATTGTAATGTGGTAGGAAAGGGGGAAGTCGAGTAATAATGACTCGGACTTCGATTGGGCAGGTTTGATAATGCGGGATCTGGTTTCCATGTCTAGCCCTAATGGTTAGGGTGTATCCTATGGAGCTTAATTCCTTAAAATTCTGGGCTGTCTCTTAGCCTAGGTCTCGAGAAGGTCTTGAGGGTTGTAATGTGGGAAGTCTGGATGTGGTGTTAGCAGACCAGCTTGGTTGATTCTCCCCTGTCCGATGGTATTGGTATTGATAATTTTGAATTGACCGTTTCACTTGAGTTGATCGTTAACTACGGTCATGGATTTTTGAATATTTTTTTTAGTTGGTTGACCTCTTAGCCCCAGTCATGGGATTCTTTAATTGAGTTGACCGTGTCTCGGTCAAAGAATTGACCGTATCTGGTCGAGGAATGCTGATAATTTTTTTTGTCATGGCTAGCTCTTTTGTTTTAGCCTTTTGCTTTTTCCTTGGATTTTTGATTTTTTTGTCCAATTTTTTTTTTCTTTTTTGTTGGTCAGACTAACACCCATGGTAGGGATTGGTCGATCTTATTGGAGGGGTGTTTATTGTGGGAAATGGGCTTGGCTCCCGCCTTGAACCCAAACTAGGAGACTACCTAGATTTGTCATAGGATTCGATAACGCTCTTGCTAAGGGTAGTTATGTGGCTTTTCTATACCAGACACGGAATAGATAAAAGGAAAACACGGGTCTTGATTTCCTGCAAACATTATAGATGTGCCTATAATAGTCACGTGCATGTGCTCACAGTGTATGATGGTGTTCATCATGTCCTCGGAAACACATAAGGAAAGCATATATGAGAGATTGAAGAAAAGCTGAGTTTATTGAATTTGAAAAAGAGGACCGACTATGACTCTGGCTTTAAAATAGAACATCCTAGACTCGGACTCAGACTCGGACTTAAACCAAATCTAGACTCTCGGATGATGTCGTCAACAGTCTTCGGCTTCTAAGGACTTGAATTGATGTCCGGTATAGCCTTCGATAGAAGCTTCACCCAGATCTTCATTATGTCGAAGATTGTCTTCAATCCTAGCACCCATTTCGGTAAGCACTGCAAAGTTTGAAATGTCGGCATAACTAAGATGGACGCGGTAGGAGGGTAGGAGGTTGTTGATGAACGTCTCCACTAGTGTCTTCTCAATGGGCTTGTCTATCATCTTAACACTCTCAGCCCGCCAACGTTGAAGGTATTTGGTGAAACCCTCTGTTGGATCTTGGGCCATGACTTCTAGGGTCCGCATGGTAGTCTGAAGTTCAGTATTATCAGAATAGTTTTTAGCGAACTCGGTAGCCACATCTTCCCAAGTTGTGAATCTTTTTACATTAAGCCTATAGAACCAGGCTTTTGGATATTTCCCGAGGGATACACCGAACAAATTGATGAACATGTCGGCTTTGACCCCCTTGACTGCCGTGAATTGTTTGAAAGCTCGGAGGTGTAATAATGTATCCTCTGTCCCTTCGAATATGGGTAACCCTTCTAAGTTGAGATCCTTTGGTAGTTTCTCACTAATGCGTGTATAGTCTCGGGCATTTTCCGTGTGGAAAGTGTTGTTCATTGACAAGTGGACATGTTCCTCCTGCTTAAGGACTGCGCTGACCAGTTCAGCCAAAGGCCCAGTAGACTCAACCCCACCATTAGGAGTCCCTTGTCCTATGGCGCTTAAACGGGTAATAATACATATTTGGTCCTCCCTCATTTTTGTCATTTGGGTCTTAATCTTAGCCAATGCGGCTGCCAAATTGTCCAAAGTTTCTTGCATCTTGTGTTGGTGTCTGGTTACCGGTGGCCTGTCTGTAAGAATACCGCGTAATCAGGAAAGTTGCTTCAGAATTCAAGCACACCAAGGCATAGAAAATAGCGCGGGAGGAGAGACGACTCCGGTTTGACTCGGGTTAAACTCTTCTAAGACAAATGTGTAGGGTATGATTCTCGGAGTGACTGTGATTAATCGCTCCATCAGAAAATAGCCCCCAAGTGAGATTAAGGACTCAGATAGGACTCAGATGGTGTGACATCTAACTGACTCGAAAGTGGGGTACGTGAGACGACACGTGCAAGACATGACCCTTAGAGTAACCGTGATTGATCGCTCTGCTGAAGAGTAGCCCCCAAGTGGGATCGAAGACTTTGATAAGACTCGAGTGTTGGATGAGTGACCCTTAGACGTAAGGGTCACAAACCTTTTGCTATAGGGCTATGCCTTGTAAAAGGTTGACTCGGCCTCGAGGAAAGGTAGATGGGGTAAGGGAAGAAACTTGCGATGTAAGATCGACAGAGTTTCGACGCTAGAGACCCTCACATGACTCGAATAATTATGACCCTGTGATTAGGGTAGACCCTTAAGTTAAAGGATTCTCGAATTGGGATGACTTGACTAACGGATCAAAAGATGGGCGAAATTCCCTTAGGAGAGGTCGTGGGGACCGTCGTGCTAGTGGAAAAGGTCGCGTGGGATTTTTTAGTTTGGACTCGAGTGTGTAAGCGGGCCCTTCTTTGTAGGAGTATGTCCTACGTAGGTGGGCCATGCCTTAGTCTAATAAGGCGGACTGGGATAGGGAGGAAACCCGTGATGTAAGATCGGCGGAGTTTCGATGCTAAAGACCTTTGACGACTCATGACAAGACCCGACACTGCGAAATACGAGAGGTCCTAAGAAGAGGAACGTTTTGAAAAGGAAGTTGGAACTCCGAGAAAGTCGGTGGGCCGACCGATTTATGAAACCGGCAAAATGCCATCGGGCCGCAATTTTGAAGGCTTGAAATTTTTTGAATTTCGAAATATGCAGCATACCGGCTAAAAATAAGCTATTTTGAGTAAAATCATAAGTCCTAATTTTCGGTAGCATTCCGGATTTTTGAAAAGTTGAATACTTGGAATTTTGAAAATTTGTATATCGAAAAAAAGAATTTCCGACAATTTGAAAATTTAAGATGAGATCCCCGAAGATTTGAAAATCTAAAACGGCATCTCGAAAGTTTGACAATTATAAATGGTATCTCGGAAATTTTGAAAATCGAAAAAAGGCATCTCGAGAATTTGAAAATAGCGAAAGGCATCACGAAGATTTGAAAATTGAAATTGAATTTTGAAAATTCGAAAATCGAGTGGTGGATCGGGAATTCGAATTTTGAAATGGGCGGCATGCCGGCTAGAAAATAGGCTTATTCTGGGTCAAATCTTAAGTCTAAATTTCGGCAGCTTTCCGAGTTTTTGAAAATTAAATATTTTTGAAAAGATACATTTTTTGAAATAAGGTTTTTGAAAAAGATGACATGTAGATCAAGTAGCAAGTAGTCATGGAAGCAGTATAACGACACCATGTATGCTCTTAAACTAAGTCTCGGTCGGTCTAAACAGGATCTAAACCAGTGTACATGGCCTTTCCGAGAATCGGGACGTACTTCCTAAGTCGAGTTGAGCTTAGAACATGTTGCGAAACCCATACGAATAAGCCATGGATACCTTTGACATATCCATGTTGGAGTACATCACGGTATAGTGGGACGTCGGTCACCAGTACCGGCCCGGGAAAAGATAGGGTTATGCATGAACCGTAAAACTAAAACGCGTATTGTACTAGTCAAACGATTTCTATTCGAGTCTCACCCTGAGCATGCCGATGGTAAGTCACGCATCAGTTATCCCCAGCGGAATCGCCAAATTGGGGACATGACATAGGTCCACCCCGACGCGGCCACGCGCGGGTTTGGGGAGGCGAATGAATCTCATATGAGATGGATCGAATTGAAATTTAAATCGAGGTGGAGTCGCCACCGAAATTTGTGGGAGTTCGGGCCCGTTCGAACCCACTCTATATCTTAGTGGGCCATGCACAAAGTATGGCCCATTCGGATGTCAGAGTTTATTGGGTTCGTCCCTTTGCATTGCGATACCGATACCGACGTTATCGGATACCGTGTATTGAATGACTCACGTGCGCCAACAGTTTCGGACATCCGAAAACCAAGGTTCTGAGTAAAAGGTGAGGGTACGTGTTGGGAAGTTCACAAAGAACACCCAACCCCGCCCGCACTTAGCGGCCTCTAATAAGATATCGTTTGATTTTGAAATATGCGCGTTAGTAATTCGGTTGAATGATATGCAAACAGTATTTTCGACTAAACATGTGAAGATTTGAATAAGTTGCTATGTCGATTTAATGTATCTAAATTAACGTCAAAGTTGTATGTAGCATGCGAGGTTCGTTTTAGTATAATAAAACAAATAACGAAAATGGATTGCTAAGACATGAACAAACAAGTTAGTAACAATGATAACGGTTTGTAATATATTAGAATGACGTAAACGACATTATGCATGGTTTTGATCTTTTCTTGTTATTCATGTTTTAATTTTTATCCATTGTTTGTTGTTCATCCTTGTTTCATCCTCATAATGAATGTTTTTGTTTTCTTGATATTTTCTCTAGTTTGTGTTAGTTTTATTTTGAATATGTATATAAAGAAAACCCAAATAAATCCCCCAAGGTTGTCAATCTTGGTAGAGTCTTCAAAAATTCCCTTAATACAAGAGTAATTGCTAAGATTAAACTAAGATTAACAAAAGATTAAGGAAAGATTAAAAAGAAACTAAGCTAGTGATGATGGTTTTTCTCTATCTAGGGTTTAGTCTAATGTAGTGTTTTTAAAACAATACAAAAGGAGGGTATATATAGAGTTACAAGAACAAGGGAGGTGAAAAAATGAAGTCGGGGCTGAGCTGGGCCCTTCTCGACGGGGACGGATCATCACGGTCGGGATTATGCTCTTCCCGGTCGGGATGATGTCAGTCCCGGTCGGGATTGCCCACAGGAAGCTGTCTTTCTCGTCTTCTCATCCCGGTCGTGATGGATGATGGTCCCGACCGGGATGGGTCCTTATTTGCTCTTCCTAGGCTTCTTATCGATGCTCGGTGCTCGGGATATCATCAAGTGGGCTCCATAGGACTCGGGATCGAGTCTAAGCTACCGAGTCATCGTCGCTTCTCTTCATTGGCTCCATATGCGTCGGAAACGAGTCAGAATCGTTCCATTTTTCCAAGATAGGCCTTAGGAACCTAAAACAAGCTAGAAGAAGTGTAAGTAGCCTCGAAACCGCTCTAAAGAGCGATTCCACAAGAGAAATCGGGACCAGGCACGAGAAATAAACACTACAAAACACACTTATAAACTCCCCCACACTTAACCCTTACTCGCCCTCGAGTAAGCACGAACTAACTACTAAACTAAAAAAACTAAAATACTAGCCGAGCGGGCATTAGCGCACCCTACTGTTGTGTGCTAAATTTAGACCGTTTTTCCCTCCATTTAGACCCGTTTTTCCCTCGTTTTGCGAGTTTTGAGTGCGATTATCGCCATATTTTGTGTACTTCTCGCATTAGCGTCCCTCTTGTGAGTTTTACGTGTTTTTGATAGTTTTTCTATCAATTTTGATAGGTTTTGCTACAAAAATCACGATTTAGCTTCCACGAGCACAAGAGAAAGGAAAACCGTCCAAAGAGCAAAGCACACAACTTAAAGTTTAAAGCCATCCGATCGAACAAACGAAGAATGAGACAAGACTCGAGGCCAGAAAAAATGACCGGGCGACATTTCACCCGGTGAGACACCACCGGGCGAAATTTCACCCGACGGTAAAAATTGCCTCCCGAAGAATTTCCGAGAACTCCCCACCGGGGGAAACTGACCAGGCGAAATTTCGCCCACCGGGTGAAATTTCGCCCGATGGTGAAGACGTGCCGAAAACGCGAAAACAGAAGAAAATCTCACCGGGCGAAAATTTCACCCGATGGGAATTACTGATGAGTCCGCAGGGCGAAGTTTCACCCCATGGAGATGCAAAGGGAGATTGTCTCACTAATGGAGCATAAAGATGGATTTGGGCTTTAGGTTAAGGATCCATTAAGAGATTACTATATATATATATGTTACCCTAATTCATTGCCTAAACTCACCTCTCCATTGTGCTAAGGAGGGAAGACATTACACCCTTCCACCATCTTATTACACCAACCATTAGTAGTAGTAATCTAGAAAATCCCCAAAAATTCTAGTAGTTTAATAGTAGATCAACAAGTTTCCATCAACAATTATTTAAATTTCAAGGTTGTAAGAAGATTATTCAAGGTTTATTTGAAGATCTGTTGGGTTTTATGAAGAATTGGTGACAAGTTATTCACTTTATTCATCAAAGATTCAATCTTTATCTATGATATCTTCTTATTTCTTATAGATCTATATAGTTGGTACAATTCTCTTCCACTCTCTAATCTCTATTTAGTTTTTGTGATATTTTCTCATCATCATCTTGTTCAAATCTAATCAATATGCATGTTGTGATGAATTTCATAATGAATTGTGAGTAAATTTCTTGTTGGGGAGTTTAGGGATGAGGGCTTGGTTTATTCGAATATAGGGATGTTGGTGGGTTGCTTGCATGTTGGTTTATCTTATTTATGGTGTTGTGTCATTGTTGTTTTAGTCCGACCAACTAGACCGACCTTGACTAATTTCTATCAATATGGGGAAACTCGGGGTAGAAATTACCATGACTAGGGGCTTACCCTCATTCACCGCGAAAGCAGGTTTTTAGGTGAGTTTATCGACATTGTGACAAAAACTCGATCTTGACCTTCTTAGACCCCAAGTACCGAATCCCGACTTCTCCCTAACCCTTTTCCCTAAATTGATCAACTCTAAACCATCATCGCACTAATCCCTCTAGTATAGACTCGACCCCAAAAAGAAAACCCCCCTTCTAAGGCATCGAACATGACACTTTAAACTTCACAACACATACCGTTCCCTGTGGACCAACCTCGACTTACCACGATTACTTGTTTGTTTTTGTGATAATTCCGAGTCTATAAATATTGTTTGATCCCCTGTCCTTCGCTAAAACGACCGATCCGATTGGGGCGCGATCAAAATGGCACCGTTGCCGGGGAACGGCTAATTGTTGTGTTTTTAGTTGTTGTGTTTGATTCTTTTCTCTTCTCTCTTTTCCCTAGTGCCGCGAGGTGCTAGGAGTCTCACCGTTTAATTGAGTTTTATGCCCAGGAACACGTCATCGCCCTTGTGGTTCGATCCGGAACCGGAAAGGACTTTTAGAGCATTGCGTTTTCGAGGAAATAACTCAACCACCATCATTCCACATCCTTCATTATCACCTCCTAACCTTAATCCCATCCTTCCACATTCACCTTCTACACCTTCTACATCACATAACCCCACTCCAAACAATCCTTCCATACCTTCTACTTCACAAAATTCACCACCACCACCACCATCACCGAAAACACCACCACCAATTCCATCCCCTCCAAATTCTCCAAATTCTCCAAACCCTCCAAATCCAAATCCACCATCACCACCAATCCAACCAATGGCGACTCTAGGTTCGCATTCTCAACTCACACATGAAGAAACACCATCTCCCGTCGATTTCAGAGAGATTCTCGAGAATTACGAATTGAAAGCTTCCTTAACCAATGCGGTCCAACAAGATACATTTCATGGTTTTTCTCAAGAAGATGCTCAAGAGCACATCGCTTCATTTAAAGAAAAATTAGTAGGAGCACGTCTCAATGGGTTAACTTCATGCCAATTGCATCGTTTATTATTTCCGAAGACCCTAAGAGATGGAGCTCGTAGATGGCTTCAAGGCCATCCCACTAATACATTTACAACATGGGCTCAACTATCTAACGCCTTCTTGGAGAAATATTCTCCGCCGTCAAAGACTAACCAATACCGCATGGAGATACAAACGTTCAAGCAAGATGAATTTGAAAGCCTAAGTGAGGCTTGGGAAAGATTTAGAGACTTGTTGCGCAAATGTCCACATCATGGAATACCCGATTGGCTAACTACCCAAACGTTTTATAACACCCTTTCATCAAGAACCAAGGAAAACCTCAATTCGGCCGCCGGAGGAGATTTCTCTTATCTCACCGATGAGGCATCTAAAAATCTTATTGAGAAGATGGCAAGGAGTGATTCTAGAATGGGTCAATCGAGGGATTCTAGAAAGAAAATTGAAGTGAACTCATCTACGAGTTCTAATGAATTGAAATTCCAAACGGAACTTGAAGAATTGAAAAGGAGAATGGATGCCATGAATTCTAAGCCCACTCCTAGAGGTATATACCAAATTCAAGGGAGTGTTCCTCCAAGGCAACCATATCCTCCAAAGTTATTAACATGGGAAGTTCAATGTGATCATTGTGGCAATCATGGCCACGACTCTAGCTCTTGCATTCCTAATGAAGAAGTCTATGTTGAAGAGCCAAATGAAGTTCAAGCTATACAAGTATATGGGCAAAGACCTCAATTTGATCCCTTTTCTAATACTTACAACGCCGGCACAAGGTTTCATCCTAATTTCTCTTATGGAAATCAAAATGTTCAAAACCCGATGCCGCGCGCCCAAGGGAGTCAAATGAGGCCATTCAATCAAAGTCAACAAAGGCCTTTTAACCAAGGACCTCCAAAGATGCCCCCATATATGCCTCCTCATCAAGGAGCAACTTCAATCAACAAGGTAGCAACTTCCATGTTCCTAACAACTACAACAATTACCAAAATCAACATGGTAATCACTTTAATCATGGATACAATCAAGGGTTCCAAGGAAATTCTCATGGTAACCAAGGTTACAATCAACAATCATTCAATCAACCCTCTCAATCTTATGGCCAATCAAGCAATTCTCAATTTGGTCAAGGAGGTCCCTCATGGGAGAACTATAATGATTTGCAAAGAACCGTTGGCCAACTATGGAATGAACATCAAGATACCAAGGCAAGGCTAAAAGTTTGGGAATCACAAGAAGCAACAAAAGCATTAGCCGCACCAATTCATCCACCCTATGGTTTGCCTGGTCAACCCCAAAACCCAAGAGATCCTTCACACCAAGCAAATGCCATGATTTTGAGAGGTGGCAAAGAACTTGAGGACCCATATAAGAACTTGAACTTGAACACCAAGACTACCCCATCCAAGGTTAATCAACCAAGTGCACCACAAGAATCATCTCCCACTTCCCCCAAACAAAACCGGGGAATACAAGCGGAGTTTGATATCCTCCAAAATGCGGAGAATGAACTAAGAGAACAAAGAAAGAAGAAAGAGCAAATGGAAGCCGAAGAAGCCAAAAGAAAAGAGGCGGAGCGATTAGCCGAAGAAGAAGAATCCAATGTTCCACCGCCTCCCACTTTTGTCCCTCCATTGCCTTTTCCCGAGCGAGCTAAGCCACACAAAGAGAATGCTCAATTTAGCCGTTTCGTGGATATGTTGAAGAAAGTAGAGGTAGCTTTACCTTTCACTGAGGTAATTTCTCAAATGCCCCTCTATTCTAAGTTTTTGAAAGATGTCTTGACTAAAAAGAGAACCTTAGAGGACAAAGAATGTGTCTCTCTCACGGGTCATTGTAGTGCCATTCTTATGAACGAAATGCCAAAGAAACTAGATGATCCCGGTAGTTTTTCCATCCCTTGTCGGGTAGGAAATGTTGTTGTTAATCAAGCTTTATGCGACCTAGGGGCTAGTGTTAGTTTATTGCCCTATTCCATTGCTAAGAGACTTAGTGTGGGGGAGATGAGACCCACTAGCATGTCAATTCAACTTGCGGATAGGTCCGTCAAGTACCCACTTGGGATACTTGAGGATGTACCCGTTCAAGTTGGTAAGTTCTTCATCCCCTCCGACTTTGTTGTCATGGATATGCCCGAAGACACTATTACCCCCATTATCTTAGGTCGACCTTTCATGGCTACCGGAGGCACTATAGTTGATGTTAAGAATGGAAAATTGTCATTTAACATAGGGAACGAGTCGGTAGAGTTTTCCCTTTCTCAAGCTCTTAAACAACCAATGATTGAACAAATGAATTTCATTGAAGTTTTTGATAGTTTGGTTGAGTATAGCTTGATAGATGATGATAAGCAAGAAGATGAACCATTTGACTCTCCATCTCTTGAAGAAGAATGTTTTCATGATGAAAAGATAGAACCACTACCGATGGGTAAGAGTATGGTATCTTCTCCTCCTAATCTTGAACTTAAACCACTCCCCTCTTCCCTCGAATATGCTTTTCTTGAAGGAACTAATTATCCCGTTATCGTCAATGCTACCCTTGATGGACCTCAATTGGAAAAACTTTTAATTGTTTTGAGAAAGCACAAAAAGGCCATCGGGTATAGCATTGCCGACCTCCAAGGCATAAGCCCAAACGTTTGCATGCATAGGATCATCCTTGATGATGACCACCGTCCTTCGGTAGAGGGTCAACGTAGGTTGAACCCCACCATGAAAGAGGTTGTCATGAAGGAAGTCCTCAAGTTGTATGAGGCTAACATTATATACCCAATAACCGGAAGTAAATGGGTTAGCCCCGTACAAGTTGTGCCGAAAAAAGGAGGAATGACGGTTGTTAAAGGAGAAAAGGGTGAGTCAATATCTACTAGGACTATTACCGGTTGGCGCATGTGTATAGACTATCGAAAATTGAACATGGCCACCATAAAAGATCATTTCCCCCTTCCCTTTATTGATCAAATGCTTGAAAGATTGGCGCATCATTCTTATTTTTGTTTCCTCGATGGTCATTCCGGATTTCTTCAAATACCTATTCATCCCGATGACCAAGAGAAGACCACTTTTACTTGTCCCTATGACACCTATGCTTATAGAAGGATGCGATTCGGATTGTGTAATGCGCCGGTAACGTTTCAAAGATGTATGATGGCTATTTTCTCCGATTTTATTGAAAAATCTATGGAAGTTTTTATGGATGATTTTAGTGTCCATGGTACATCTTTTGATTCTTGTCTTGAAAATCTTGATCAAGTGTTGGCTCGATGTGAAGAGTATAGACTTGTTTTAAATTGGGAAAAGTGTCATTTTATGGTTGAACAAGGTGTTGTCCTAGGTCATATTGTTTCTAATAGAGGAGTTGAAGTCGATAAGGCGAAAGTCTCCGTGATTGAGAACTTGCCACCACCTACAAATGTCAAAGGGGTGAGGAGTTTTCTAGGTCACGCCGGTTTTTATAGACGATTTATTAAAGACTTTTCTAAGATTGCTAAGCCTTTGACTTCTTTGCTTATGAAAGATGCACCTTTTGTTTTTGATGACTCTTGTCTTGAGGCCTTTTGTAGGATAAAGAGCTCTCACTACCACACCGATTATCAAAGCTCTCGATTGGAATCTTCCATTTGAAATCATGTGCGATGTATCCGATTTTGCCGTTGGTGCCGTTCTAGGTCAACGGGTTGATAAGAAGCTACATGTGATTTATTATGCAAGCAAGACCCTAGATGAAACCCAATCGAGGTACACCACAACCGAAAAAGAGATGCTTGCCATTGTCTATGCCATGGAGAAATTTCGAAACTATGTTACCGGTTCCAAAGTCATTATTCACACCGATCATGCGGCGATTCGATACATCATGTCTAAAAAGGAGACAAAGTCCCGACTCTTTCGGTGGGTGCTCCTTTTACAAGAATTCGACATTGAGATTAAAGACAAAGCCGGATCGGAGAACTTGGTAGCGGATCATCTTAGTAGATTAACGGTAAGTAAAGAGAGCAATGAAGAAGATGGTATCCCCATCAATGAAGCTATGAGAGATGAGGCCTTGATGGCCGTTGAAACTATTACACCTTGGTATGCCGATATCGTCAATTTCATAGTATCTCAATTTATTCCGGATGATTATTCCAAGCAAGAGAGGAAGAAACTACGTTATGAAGCCCGACGCTATTACTGGGACGAGCCTTATTTATTTCGCCGATGCGTAGATGGAATTTACCGACGATGTGTCATGGCCGAAGAAGGATATAATATCGTGAAGCACCTTCACTCGACATCTTATGGTGGACACTTGGCCAATCAAAAGACAATTGCCAAGGTTCTCCAAAGCGGGTTTTGGTGGCCTTCCATGTTCAAAGACATTCGAGCTTTCATTCTCACATGCGATGCATGCCAACGAAGTGGCAATATAACAAGAAGAAATGAGATGCCCCTTCAACCTATCTTGGAGATTGAATTGTTCGATGTTTGGGGCATTGATTTCATGGGTCCGTTCACATCCTCTTTTGGTAACAAGTACATTCTAGTCGCAGTTGATTATGTCTCAAAATGGATCGAGGCCGTAGCTTCCTCCACCAATGACTCCAAGGTTGTAATCAAGCTTTTCAAGAACGTAATTTTCCCAAGATTCGGTATGCCTAGATCCATAATTAGTGATGGAGGCTCTCATTTTAGGAAAGATACCTTTGAACACCATCTTAGGAAGTACGGTATCACCCACAAGATGTCCTTAGCCTACCACCCTCAATCAAATGGGCAAGCCGAGATCTCCAACCGTCAAATCAAGGGAATTTTAGAGAAAGTTGTTAATACACACCGAAAGGATTGGTCATTGAAATTAAATGACGCCCTTTGGGCATTGAGGAAGGCTTACAAAGCGCCGATTGGAACCACTCCTTATCGTCTTGTGTATGGTAAAGCTTGTCATTTACCGGTGGAACTAGAACACAAAGCCAAATGGGCAATCAAAGAGCTAAACTTCGACGAGAGTGTTGTAGGGAATAATCGCCTTCTCCAACTACAAGAATTGGAAGAACTAAGACTTGAAGCCTACGAGAACTCGAAGATCTACAAAGAGCGAACTCGCCAATGGCACGATTCTCGAATTCTACGTAAGGACTTCTTCATTGGTGATAAGGTATTACTCTTCAACTCTCGCTTTAAGCTCTTTCCCGGTAAGTTGGAATCAAAATGGTCGGGTCCATTTGAAGTGACCGGAGTGCAACCATATGGATCGATAGAGATATCTAGCCCGGAAACCGGGAAGTTTATGGTTAATGGGCAACGTTTGAAGATTTATCATCCCGGTCATATTCGTGAGACCTTTGCTACTATGAAGTTTGGTGAGCTCCCATCGGGGAGCGTTGTTTGACCCCCTCTCGAAATTGATGTAGGTTTGGTGGTATCCTCAACAACCACCTTGTATATATGTATCATATTTCTTTGAGTTTATTAGTTTTGTTAGCTTGAGAAGATTGATTGAAAATTGGATTTCACCATGGAGCATAATTTGGATGAAGATCAAGCTTTTGGAGAAGTTATGGAGCTTAACTCGAAGACCACAAGCATGTTTGTGGGAATTATTGATTATGTAATGTGAGTCGAGTCATATATTTGAATCTATAGGTGACTATTGAAGAGCCATGAAATGGCAAGGCGGAAAAACGCAGCAGGAAGACCGCCGGGCGAAACTTCGCCCGGTGAGACTCGACCGGACGAAACTTCGCCCTACGGAAAAGTTGCCAAAATTGCCGAAATCGAAGAAGTTACCACCGGGCGAAATTTCGCCTGGTGAGATTTTGACCGGGTGAAATTTCCCCCGGTGGAAAAAGACGGCAAAATCGATTTTCACGACGAAAAGTCGTCGGGTGAAATTTCACCCGATGGTGCCCGACCGGGTGAAATTTCACCCGGCGGTGTGTCTTGGCCGGATCACCTATGCACATTTATTTATTCACTACATTTTCACTTTCCCTCCAACAATTTACCTCAACATAACCTTCCCTCCAAATATTTTTACACCAAATTTTTACCACCAACTTTAAAACTTTCACTTTCCCTCTCAAACACCCTTATTTATACCACCTTTTTCACCTCACTCATCATTTCACCCTTTCAACCATCACAAAATCATTACACCACCTTCCATATACCATATTCAACCTCCATTCATAACTCCATTCCATACTTGGGTGAATATTTATTTTGGGTTTTTGAAGAAGGAGAAGCAAAAGTTTCGGGATTATTCTTGCAAATTCTTACTATGGAGACAAGAGCTCAACGAGCGGCGCGCAAACAAGGTATGGCCTCAACTTGTAAAAATTCATCTTCTAGGCCTAAACTTTTACCGTGTCCAAATTCACCCCTTGCTCGTACCTTCTTTGAAAAAGACTTTCAGAGTACGAGATGGCCTTGTCCACTCACAATGAAAATTCTAGGAATCAAGAACGATATTATAGAGTTATCGTCGAGAATTGGTACTAGTAAACTCCTTGGCTTTGTGCCCGTCACAAACAAAGACTTGACTTGTGAGTTTCTAGGTAGTTTTACAATCGATAACCCGACCACACCTAAGGAATTCAAATTTAATATGTTTGGTAGAAATCACTGTTTAAATATTTCCGAATTTAGCTTAGCTCTAGGTTTGCCCTCGTCGGGTACCGGACTAAGTAGACCCCTAAGTGATTCGCGAAGTAGTGCGATTAGGAGAGACTTGTGGAGGCGCATAGCGCCGGGTCAACGTGATTTCGAACCCAATTCTAATTTTACCGCTGAAATCCGTCACCCAGCCATTCGTTATTTCGCTGAATTCCTTTCTCACTGTCTTTTACCTTCTACAAACAATATCATTAACCTTAATGTGTCTGTCTTACAATTGATATGTGACTCTTTACTCGGTAACCCTTATCCCCTTGACCTACCTATTGTCGTGGCGTTACACTTTCATCAAATTATCATTGACCAACGCCCCTCTGTCGACTGTGGTGGTCTTGTGACCATAATAGCAAGAAATTTGGGTTATTCGACCGACCATCTTAAACCACATGACCCCCGTGTTTGGCTTAACGAGGCTTATTTCCCTACTTGGATATTTAATGTGCCTGACCATCGCCTCGTTTCTCTTAGCCATGACCGAGCCTTAATTGTCCCCAGCAAAAACCGAACCAACATTTATAACCCTCGTAATTGGGACCTACCTCCAGGTCCCTGTGAATTCCGACTGAACAACTCGGGGGATCTAGGAGTTTGGGAGTATGCCGGTGACGGAACTCCCACGGCCTCCTTTGCGTCAAACGATTATTCGGACTATACCCCCCTACAAGAGTCGGTAGATAATTTGGTTTGTTTGTGTTATGGGTATTTATGTGTGGTTTATGTCGGTGAGTCTTAATCATTTTCAATTGCATATGAACTAATGTTGTTCCTTATTCCCTGTCCCATCATTATAATCATTGTGATCATTTTATCTCGAACAAAATTGCAAGTTGTCCCACCGTTCCATCAAATGATTTTTGTGGCCGTCGCGGCCTTGGTATTGCTCCCGGTCTCATGGCGATGTGATTACGCCATTGACCCTTGTGAAAAATCCAAATTTTTAAATCAAAACTTTCTCAATTTTTCTTAATCCGGGCTAGGTGACGTGACTACGCCTACGCCCAATTTTTTCACCCTTTCATTTTATTTTCTTTCATTTTCATTTTCTTAGCCACTTGACTAGGGTTTAGGTGATGTGATTGCACCTAGGCCCGCCACTATCTTATCGTTTTCTTTATTTTCTTTTCATTTTCTTCTTGTCAAATTTTCGAAAAACACAAAAACATTCAAAATTTTTGAAAAACCCAAAACCATTTAAAAATTATAAAATCCAAAAACATTTGAAAAAAATCATAAAAATCAAAAAAGATTTTTCTTAATTTTCTTTTCCATCTCGTCCATTGAGGACAATGTACAGTTTTAGTGTGGGGGAGGAGTCTACTATCTTTTATTTTTCAAAAATCCATAAAAATTTGAAAAATTTGAAAAATTAGAAAAATCAAAAACATTTTCTTTTTCTTTTTCCTTCTTGTTTCTTGTTATGTTTCGTGTCCCGTGTATGGTCTTGTTCTCTACTCTTACTTCACCACCTTAATAGCGTGAATTTAAGAGATTAAGAAAGCACCCGCTTGGTAACTTCCTTCCTTCTTTCTTCTTTAATTTTTTAGAGGAGTTAGGTTGTTGCTATTGGAGGCTCTCGAAGTTGAGCATTTTGGTGTTGTGGTTTATGCTTGAATGTTGATGGAGTATGGAGTTCATGACTTTACTTGTGTTTTATTTTATTTGTTTTTCCTTTTCGTATGTTTTGTTTTGTTTTTTTTTTGTATAGTGTGTCTAGGATTAAACCTTTTCGAAAACCCGATTACAAACTTATAACAAGAGTTTACATTCCATTATAAATAACCCATTGTAGATTTTGGACCTTAGTCTAGTAGAATGACTCTTAGGCAATGAATTTGTTGATCCTTTAGCTTTGAGTCCACCTTTTCTACTAGAGGTTTACTTCGGGGTTTGCATTTGACCACCTTGACCACCCATGGAGAAGTTAGGCCTTGGTTCCCGCATCCCGTTTTCTAGGTGACCTTGCTCGAATGACCATTGCACCTTTAGTCCAAATCTTTTCCATCTTTTGTGGGTTATCCGGAATGGCGCGCGTTCTCGATTGCCTATTTTTCCTCCACCTATACATCATCACAATAAGTTTACAAAAATAACCTCCAAAGCTTGGTTACAAACCACATCAAAAAGCCAAAAAAGGGCAAACCAAAGCAAGAGAAAAAGGGCACAAAAATATGAAAAACAAGAAAACAAAGGAGAAGAAAAGGAGCTTCAAATGAAAAATCAAATTATCAAAAGTGTCTCCTTAAAAAAAATATAAAAAAAACCCTTTGATTGATTCATCATCGTGAAGTGCCAACTAGAGGACCGAGTCCCGAGGTCGGAAGATAGCGGTGATGAGTTGATCCATCCCAATAATTGTAAACATTCCACCTTTTTATTTGGGCTAATTTAGGAAATTCGAGTTTTGGAACGAACCCTCTTGGCCTAGCCAAAGAGAGCGGGACTGCACTTACCTACAGTGTCGAACGAATCCATGGTTCACTTTTTCCACTCCATTATACGCCCCGTAGTACCCCTTTAGAAGATTAGGAGGACCTGGCTAAGTTATCAACATCTATATTGCTTAATTGTCATAGTATTAGGCTTTGGTCCTTGTTTACGTGGGTGATTTATCTTGGAAGTCTATTGTTGTTTTAGGTAAGTAATCGGTGTCTTTCCCCGCCGTCTCAATGAGGGATTCGGTGTTTTATTTTTGCTTTGGATGCGTCTATTCTTTCGTGTTATGTGTTTTTGTGTGTTTAGTCGCATCCACCATTTTGAGCAAGCCCCAACTTGCCTTGCATGGGAGTACTTTACCTCATGAGTATTTCGATGTGAGTTGAAGGGACGGAGCGGGCCCGTTAATTGCCCCGTATCGGCTTAGCATAGTCTAGCTAGTAGTAGTAGTTTGTAATTTCTTTATGGGTCTTTGCTCGAGGACGAGCAACGGTTTAGTGTGGGGGAATTGTTGTGTGCTAAATTTAGACCGTTTTTCCCTCCATTTAGACCCGTTTTTCCCTCGTTTTGCGAGTTTTGAGTGCGATTATCGCCATATTTTGTGTACTTCTCGCATTAGCGTCCCTCTTGTGCGTTTTACGTGTTTTTGGTAGTTTTTCTAACAATTTTGATAGGTTTTGCTACAAAAATCACGATTGAGCTTCCACGAGCACAAGAGAAAGGAAAACCGTCCAAAGAGCAAAGCACACAACTTAAAGTTTAAAGTCATCCGATCGAACAAACGAAGAATGAGACAAGACTCGAGGCCAGAGAAAATGACCGGACGAAATTTCACCCGGTGAGACACCACCGGGCGAAATTTCACCCGACTGTAAAAATTGCCTCCCGAAGAATTTCCGAGAACTCCCCACCGGGCGAAACTGACCGGGCGAAATTTCGCCCACCGGGTGAAATTTCGCCCGATGGTGAAGACGTGCCGAAAACGCGAAAAAATAAGAAAATCTCACCGGGCGAAAATTTCACCCGATGGGAATTACTGATGAGTCCGCAGGGCGAAGTTTCACCCCATGGAGATGCAAAGGGAGATTGTCTCACTAATGAAGCATAAAGATGGATTTGGGCTTTAGGTTAAGGATCCATTAAGAGATTACTATATATATATGTTACCCTAATTCATTGCCTAAACTCACCTCTCCATTGTGCTAAGGAGGGAAAACATTACACCCTTCCACCATCTTATTACACCAACCATTAGTAGTAGTAATCTAGAAAATCCCCAAAAATTCTAGTAGTTTAATAGTAGATCTACAAGTTTCCATCAACAATTATTTAAATTTCAAGGTTGTAAGAAGATTATTCAAGGTTTATTTGAAGATTTGTTGGGTTTTATGAAGACTTGGTGACAAGTTCTTCACTTTATTCATCAAAGATTCAATCTTTATCTATGATATCTTCTTATTTCTTATAGATCTATATAGTTGGTACAATTCTCTTCCACTCTCTAATCTCTATTTAGTTTTTGTGATATTTTCTCATCATCATCTTGTTCAAATCTAATCAATATGCATGTTGTGATGAATTTCATAATGAATTGTGAGTAAATTTCTTGTTGGGGAGTTTAGGGATGAGGGCTTGGTTTATTCGAATATAGGGATGTTGGTGGGTTGCTTGCATGTTGGTTTATCTTATTTATGGTGTTGTGTCATTGTTGTTTTAGTCCGGCCAACTAGACCTACCTTGACTAATTTCTATCAATATGAGGAAACTCGGGGTAGAAATTACAATGACTAGGGACTTACCCTCATTCACCGCGAAAGCGGGTTTTTAGGTGAGTTTATCGACATTGTGACAAAAACTCGATCCCGACCTTCTTAGACCCCAAGTACCGAATCCCGACTTCTCCCTAACACTTTTCCCTAAATTGATCAACTCTAAACCATCATCGCACTAATCCCTCTAGTATAGACTCGACCCCAAAAAGAAACCCCCCTTCTAAGGCATCAAACACGACACTTTAAACTTCACAACACATACGTTCCCTGTGGACCGGCCTTGACTTACCACGATTACTTGTTTGTTTTTGTGATAATTCCGAGTCTATAAATATTGTTTGATCCCCCGTCCTTCGCTAAAACGACCGATCCGATTGGGGCGTGATCACCTACGCCCTTTCAACTCACGCGAGAACACTTAGAGGAAAAGTGCTCTCCGCAAGGCAAGTGAGGTCTTGCGATGCAACTGTGGATACAACCGAACCCGAAAACACACAAACAAGCAAACATACAAACAAACAAACAATCGGTTGCATCCAAGAAGAAACAAATACCACTTCCCTCAATAAAGCGGTGAAAGAAACACCGGTTAAGGACTCAAGGCAAGTGATAACATTCCCAAGCTAATAATACAAACCGAAATGGACAAAATCCTAATAGTATGACAACAAAGCAATAAAAAATGTTGGTAACTTACCTAGGTCCTCGTAACCTTCTAAGAACGTACTACGGGACGATAAGCGGGATGGAAAAGGGGTTTAGACAAAGGTTTACCTAAGGACTAGACTATGTGAACAAAGCTAAACAACTAAAACAATGAAGGGGGATAAAACTATGACTAAGAATAAGCTAAGTATAACAACTAAAGCTAAAAGATTCAACTAACTAGAGGAATAATAGCTAAGATGAAGAGGAAATCAATAAGGAAAGAACTAGGATAAGGTTGGGTTCAATGGTGATGAGATGATCAAGGGAGAGCAAAGGTGAAAGGGGTAGTCAAGCTATCTAGGTATAATCCGGGCTCTCGCTCCTAAACCGACCCAGAGGTTCCTCGCTCTCGCGCAAGAACTCATCATAGCGACATGCAAGGCCACAAGAAGAAGGCAAGGAAACATGCATTTGAAACTACAAGTCATTCAAGCATTTCATCAAACATGATCTATGCATACAACTAAGAAGCAACCAAAACTTCCACCAACAATCTACACAAACCCTTAATCACCCATAAAGGCACCCAATCCCCCTTCTAATCCTAGCAAGAGGATTACTCACACATATCTAAACGAAAACTAACACAAACTAGAGAAACCAACATAAGAGTGGGAGACTTCACAATCAATTATGGAAGACCGCATGAGTCAAGAGTGAAAAACGCATAATTAGTTTGGAAATACGTTCCAAGACTAATTCCCAATATTTGCTTATTTTGAAGCATCAAATCCAACAATCCCCCACATGATTCAAAAGAAGAAAGGTTGAAAAAATGGCAACGGAGACTCGGTGTTTAGATGTTTAGTGTCTTGTGGACTTTAACTAACACCCAATGCATACAAAAAACCTAAAACCACCATTTGAGGTGGATTATAGCCTTTAACCTTCTAATGGAGATGGTAGAAGGTCGATTGCGCACATACCGATCTCAAATCAGGGGTGGTACTCGCACCATTAATGAACTGATCATGAACGTTAAGTGTATAACATAAGTGTTTTACTTGGACTTCCCAGGTGCCCTTCACATGAATCCTGGTAGTTCATGAATGCCTCTAGAGATCCTAAAGCCTTAAGGATCTCTTGGGGTTTAGAGCAATATCCCCCACATTCACATAGGTAAATTCATTAGGTTTGACTGTCACAAACCATCCGTTAGGACTATGAATTTATTAAGAGCAGAAGCTCAGCCTTGGAAACACAAGACAATATATCTTAGAATGAAAATAAACATATGTCACATAAACATGTTACAAAGGAAATGGTTGTTACATTATAACTCGAGTTCACTGTGACTTCGTTTGACCGCATTTGACCTTTTTTTTTTTGGTAAAATGTGATTATATATATATATATATATATATATATATATATATATATATCAAAAAACAAGACAACTATACAAGGGCAGATAATCGATCATACAATGATCAGACTAATCCGAGAACAAGTAGCAGACATATGAAACCGAACACAACACCGCATTTGACCTTAGCTAGGCTAAATTGGGTATCAATCACAGTTTACTCCTGAATAGGCTTTAATCCCATTTCCTGTGCTATCTCAAACACAACTCAAACAACGGCCATTGACGAGAGGATCTCAATATCCTCTCGATTTAACATATTCTCGAGAAACCATATACTCTTATGGTGTCACACATTGTAGACACCCACATTTTGACTGCCAGGTATCTATAGCAGTTTCCAAAATACACCCGATGATGATCGGACGCAAACGTGTTTCTACGCGCTCGAATATGGGCTCGAAACCATTAGTTGTTGGCTTAAGCACTTACGGAGTACAAATCTCACAAAACCGACCTCAAATTCAGGCCCATTGGGTCGTTTCCAATCAAACAAGACTAATTTGGGTCGAAACCGACACCGGAAATAAAACCGACTTTTGGCGATTGGGTCAACCCCGGTCAAAGCCGTTTCCGAAACACATAAAAACAACCACATAAACATCAAAAAATCTGACCCAAATACAAAACCCATCAAGTATCCAGCTCGAGGTCCAAGAAGCCTAGACCTCTCGCTCAGCTGACCCACTCGATCGAGTGCCAGCTCCACTCGATCGAGTGGGCCTTCCAACGTGTCCGACTGCGGTTGTTTGGGCCACTTGACCGAGTCAGGGGGCTACTCGTTCGAGTAACCCTAGACGGGGTGCATGGCCAATGCCTATATAAGCACCCCCATGCACACATCTTTAATCAATCTCTTTCAACCCTAATTCAACCCTAATCAAACCCTAATCACACTTGCAAACCCTAACCCTAGCATCTAGTAATCAAAACCCTAACCAACATAACTTAGCCTACATCTCGATACTCACGTGCAAGCCACATCTAACGAGTCCCGTCCGAGAATAAGAACATGTAGGTTGAGGGTGCCAAATCCCGCATTTCTCTGTTCTCCTTCTCTTCCTCGCGTCTTCCGTCTCGCGTCGTCGTCGTCTTGTTCGTCGGTAATTGTCGATATCCTTCGTTTTCTTATTTTATCGTCGTGTCTAGTATCGTTAATATAAAACATTAAAATACTCGCTAATTCGTGTCAAATATGAGGGATGACGGGATAAGAAAACACGAATGCAAGGATGTTTCATCCGACGCGTTTGGTCGCTTATCCTGACACCCCAAATATTTGATTGTTGAAGCGAGTCAACATCAATAAAATCGTTCTTTTATTTTCGTTGCGTCAGCACCAACATTGCATACGTCGATTTCTAAAACCCTTTTTCTTTAATTCACGTATTTTTCTTCAAGTCGAGTCCGTTATAATAATCGCAAAGTATCAATCTATTAGATTCGATACCAACTCAATAGTTGGATGCCGAATCTAGATGATTTAGTCAAGTAATTTAACTAACACGATTTCTCGTTGATGCTAAAATAGATGTCATCTAATTCGACAAGAATTAATACGACACTATAAACGCGGAGGGAATTTACATCGTTTTGGTTAATTTAAAACGACTTATAACAAAAAAATATTTTATCTCGCTCTAATATCTGATGTCGATTCAATAATCGCGCATTGGATACGACGAGTATCATACACACGAATTCGTTCAATATTTATGCCCGATTCAACACAATCAACGATTTATCAAAATCCGAATCGAGCATAAATTATACATCATTTATGCCCGATTCGGCAGAATCATCGAATTAGCAAAATCAAAAGCAGTTTCGAAATCGATAACAAAATTGCAAGCGAAGCCTGGTTCGTACAGGGGGCAATCGATCGAGTGCCTAGCCCACTCGGTAGAGTGGCACCCCAAAAAGTGAGACAGAATGCTATCATGATGACCACTCGGTCGAGGCTCGCAATGACTCGGTCGAGTGGCCGCACACTTGGTCGAGTTCCCTCATAACTCGGTCGAGTGACGTCACGAAATCCGGACAGAAGCTCCTTCAGAGGTCCGCTCGGTCGAGTCCCTCAATGACTCGGTCGAGTGGCCCCTTTATCACGTCAAAACGTGAAGTTCCACAACATTTTTTGGTCTCGTTGATTCCTTTTTATGACCGAGGTCAACGCGTGCCTAATCTATCACGCGAAACATTTCTTTTCAAAACCATGCATAATCTTATTTACATCGTTTCACTTTATTCTATATATTCGCAAACCGTTATTATCGTTGTACCGTTACTAACATGTTTGTTTTCATCCTTGTTGATTTATTGTTTATTTTATTGTACTAAAATGAACCTGCATGCTAAATTTAACTTTGACGTTAGAATTAGTTGCATTAAATCGACCTAGAAACCCGTTCAATTTCTCACATGCTTAGGGAAAACAACGTTTGCATATCATTTAACCGAACTACTAGCACGCGTATTAGAAAGTCATTCGATATCCTAGTAGAGCCGCTAAGTGCGGGCGGGGTTGGGTGTTCTTTGTGAACTTCCCAACACGTACCCTCACCCCTTACTCAGAACCTCGGTTTTCGGATGCCCGAAACTGTTGGCGCACTAGAGTCATTCAATACATGATATCCGATAATGTCGGTATCGGTATCAAATGCAAAGGGACGAACCCAAGAAGCTCTGACATCGGAAATGGGCCATATTTTGTACACGGCCCACTACGACATAGAGTGGGTTCGAATGAGCGCGAAGTCCCACAAAGTTCGATGGCGACTCCACTTCGATTTAAATTTCAATTCGATCCATTCTCATATAGAGATTCATTCGCCTCCCCAAACCCGCGCGTGGCCGCGTCGGGGTGGACCTATGTCATGTCCACAATTTGGCGACTCCGCTGGGGATTAACTGATGCGTGATTTACCATCGACATCCTTAGGGTGAGACTCGAATAGAAATCGTTTGACTAGTACAATGCGCGCTTTAGTTTTACGGTTCATGCATAACCCTATATTTTCCCGGGCCGGTACTCGCTACCGACGTCCCACTATACCGTGATGTACTCTAATATGGATATGTCAAAGGTGTCCATAGTCGATTCGAGTGGGTTTCGCGGCATGTTCTAAGCTCAACTCGACTTAGAAAGTCCGTCCCGATCAACGTCTAGACTATGTGCACTGGTATAGACCCTTATAGACCGACCGAGACTTAGTGTAAAGCATATATGGCGTCGTTATAATGCTTGCGTGACTATATGCTACTTGGTTTCCATGTCGTTTTCAAAAACCGTCTTTTTCAAAAATTGCATATTTTTGAAACTATCCAATTTCCAAACCCAGGACGTATGCCGAATTTAGGACTTATGATTTTACTCAAAACATCCTATTTCTAGCCGGTATTCCGGCCATTTCAAAACTCGAAAATATTTTCGAACTTTCAAAACAGAGGCCTGATATTTTTTTCGATTTCGAAATATCGGGCCCCTCCACCCTTTTTTCGGATTTTTTCTAAAAATCCTTTTCAAAACCTTCCTTTTCTTAGGACTTCTCGTATTTAGCAGTGTCGGGTCGTGTCTTAAATCGTCGAAGTCTCTAGTGTCGA
The DNA here is from genome assembly GCA_958450325.1 of Agrostemma githago. Lineage (NCBI taxonomy): Eukaryota > Viridiplantae > Streptophyta > Magnoliopsida > Caryophyllales > Caryophyllaceae > Agrostemma > Agrostemma githago. The sequence continues at coordinate 37,485,849 of OY288260.1, read as the reverse complement.
AACTCTGTCGATCTTACATCACGAGTTTCTTCCCTATCCCAGTCCGCCTTATTAGACTAAGGCAAGGCCCACCTACGTAGGAAATACTCCTACAAAGGAGGGCCCATCTACACAATCGAATCCAAAGTCTGGGGATGTCTCACATGGACCTTTCTTCGAACAGGATTCGGCCCACCCGCTGAATCCTAAGGAAGGCCCACCTTTCACAAGTCACCCGTCTAGGTGTCTTTTCCGAGTCATTTCCCTTTTCAGTTTTGTTCAACATGTACTTTCTATTCCGAGATTTGGGCTAGTTTCTGATTACGCGGTGTTCTTACAGACAGGCCACCCATAACTCGCAAAATGTAAGATTCTCTGGATCAACTGTCCGCCCTGCTGGCGAAGATCAAGACCCAATTTACGGCTATCCGGACCGACCAAACCACTCTGGCCACCCTTCTGACTGCCGTGGAGAAAGGTACTCCCACTGGATCTGAGCCAACTGGGCCCATAGCTGAGTTAATCGGCGTTGTTCGTAAGCTTGAAGAACAGGTCCACCTGTCGACAAACAACTCGATCCACACTGAAAATGCTCGTTCCTATTCGCCTTTGATTGACGAGCTACCTGCCAACCTCAACCTCACGAGAATTCCAATGTTTGAGGGGACTGAAGACCCGGTCCACCACATCCGGGCTTTCAAAGAATTCATGGCGGTCAAAGGGGTGAAATCCACCATGTTTAAGCACTTATTTGCATCCTCTCTCGAGAAGCACCCCAAGGCCTGGTACTACAGGCTCGATTCCAAGAAGTACAAGACTTGGGACGATGTGGCGACTGAATTTGTTCGGAATTACACCGATAATACCGAGATCCAGACTACAATGCGTACTCTGGAAGTGATTCCCCAAGAGCCCAAAGAAGGGTTCACCAGATATCTCCAAAGATGGCGGGCCGAAAGTGTGAAGCTGGTTGATAAGCCCAGCGAGAAGGTGCTAGTGGAGGCCTTTGTCAAGAATCTCCTCCCATCCTACCGGGTCCATCTCCGGTATGCCATCATCCCAAGTTTTGCCGCCCTAACTGAAATGGGTACAAGAATTGAGGACGATTTACGGTTAGAGAGCCTGACTAAGGCCTCTACCAAGGGATATCAAGGGTCTAGTTCATCTGTGAGCAAGCCCACACCTGCAGCTGCAACCCGCAGCATTTTCGATGAGGTCAATCTGATGGATACCTCATCCAAAAAGAATACTCCAAATCTGGTATTCACGGACATAGGGACTACCTATACCTACGCCTTACAAAGGCTATCGTCAAAGGGCCTAATCCAACTGATAGGCCCAACTCCAGAAGTTTCCGTGGAGAAAAGGCCCAAAAGCTACAATGCCCAAGCCTACTGCCAATATCTTCGAGGTAATGAGCATGATACGGAAAAATGCTGGAAATTAAAGCATCTGATCCAAGATCTGATTGAAAGCGGGAAAATCCCATTGCCCGGAGACAAGCCGAGCAACAAAGAAAACCCGTTCAGTGCCCATGCTATATTCACTGGGGAGGTAATCGACTGCTCACACCTCATTTCCCCCTATATCCCACAAATTAACGGGATATGGTTCGATGATGAGGAAGATGTGTACTTGGCAAAAGGGGAAGCTGTCCCCATCACCAGTGAAGAGGTTCCTAAAGCTAAGTCCAAGGCCTTAGCCACCAACCACCTCGCCGCCGCTGGGCGCTCTACCCCAACAACCGTTACTGAACCTTCCAGGACGGAATCTACCCTTGAAGAACCAAGCAACGACACGGCCCTTGTCCAACAACTGAAGAGGGTTCGAGCTGATTTAACTATATGGCAGTTACTAGTTAGCTCACAAGAACATCGGGAGGTACTGACTAAGGCTCTCGATCAAATCAAGGTCGACTCACGGGTTACCCCCGCTGAAATGGTAGCCACTATCATGCCCTATCTCAAGGGCAAATCCAAAGAAGAAGGCCCACTCATAACCTTCTCTGAGTACGACCTACCACCGTTTGGGGCCGCCCATAACCTGGCCCTATACGTCACGGTCATTTGCCGAGGGAAGTACCTCCCGATGACCCTAATTGATGACGGATCTGCCGTGAACGTCCTTCCCCTAAGGACCGCTAAGGCCCTCGGCATCACCGAGGCCGACTATCTCCCGACGGCACAGACTATCCAGGCTTTCGACGGAAGCCCAAAACCGGTTGCCGGGGATGTTAAACTGACAATAATAACGGGCCCAATCGAGAAAGAATTGGAGTTTCAGGTGATTGATCCATGCTACTAGGAAGGCCTTGGATCCATGCAGTCAAGGCCGTATCCTCTACCCTCCACAGAAAAGTCATGATGCCACTCCAGGACGGTGTCATCACACTGGAGGCAACCCCCATGACCGTGGCTAGCTGCAACGCCACGAGTCGGGCCGAACCACGAGGATTCAATTTCGTGGGAATGATTGAGGAGGAATATCTCTTCAGGCCCTACTTCACTACTAGCATCAACACGATGCTACAAAACTTGGGTTACCTACCGGGAGCCACTTCGAGGCCACATCTCCCGGCTGGGAAGGTTATCGAGGTTCTAAACAACGAAGGGTCTCGATTCGGTTTGGGGTATACAATGAGCCCGGAAAATGCGGATCAGGCAAATGTAATCAGGTTTGTCACTCAAGTATTTGGGGCAATCCAAGTGGGCTTTTACCGACCCACTATCACATATCCCGAGACCAAAACGGCTCGGGAATGGAATTTCATCCCCGATGATATATTCACCCTTGTTCAAACCGAGTCCAGGGAAGGTGAGTACAACTCCGAGCCCGTTTTAGGGCTCCTATTTAGGAAAGACAAGGCCGTCCCCACCCCAATGGATGATCTGGTCAACCTGATCCTCCGCAGCAACCGGTTCGATCCAACGAAACTGATCTCCGAAGTTGGTACAGACACCGGGAAAAGGGCCTGGAAGAAGACCATCAAATGGACCCACAGCCAAGGATGGATCTACAAGCTGACCACCGGCGAGGGAGACATGCCAGATACCGAGTCTGAGTCTGAGTCGGAGTCTGACTCCGAGTTTAGAGGGTCTGGTGCTGGAGTCGAGTCTGTAATCCCTCTTCCCTTAGCCAATGAGGTCTTGGGGCCTGTCCCAAGACCTCTCCCTATCCCGCCACTGACCAACGATCAGATGGCAGCTCTATTCGAGCTATTTTCCAAATTTACTACTAATAATAATAACGAAAACCTTTCCGCTTACGAGTTGTCTTATTTCCAAAATTCTTCCAATTTAATAATTTTATATGCAATGACATTGAGAAACCCGACGAACAGGTACTTCTTCCTCCGCATCTGACCGAGCAGCTCGAACAAAGGGAATCCCGAGATCCGATAATTGAAGAAACCGAGTCCATCAACATGGGAACCACTTTAGAGCCCCAGATGCTTAAGTTGGGCCTATCTTTAGAACCCGAGGAGATAAAACAATTCGCAGACCCCCTCCAAGAGTTCAAAGACGTCTTCACATGGTCCTACAAGGACATGCCGGGAATAGATCGGGAAATAGCTGAGCACCGTATACCCATCAAAGATGGGCGTAAGCCGGTAAAACAGAAACTCCGAAGAATGAAGCCTGAATGGTCTCTCAAGGTCTAGGAAGAAGTCGACAGTTCAAAGCGGGCTTTATACAAGTGTCTGAATATCCAGACTGGGTTGCAAACATCGTGCCGGTACCCAAGAAGGACGGCAAGGTGCGAGTATGTGTGGACTTTCGGGACCTCAATAAGGCTAGCCCAAAAGACGATTTTCCGTTACCACACATCGACATACTGGTGGATAACACGGCCGATCATGCCCTTCCATCATTCATGGACAGGTATGCCGGATACAATCAAATCAAAATGGCAGAAGAGGATATGAGTAAGACCACCTTCATTACACCTTGGGGTACTTACTGTTACACCGTTATGCCATTTGGGCTTATCAACGCCAGGGCCACTTATCAACGGACCGCCACCACCTTATTACACGATATGATGCATAAGTGGGGGTTTATATGGACGACATGATCGTCAAGTCCAAGGATCAAAGCGGACACATCTCGGCCCTAAGAAAGTTCTTCACCAGGCTGCGTAATTACAATATGAGACTGAACCCTCATAAATGCAGTTTCGGGGTAACGTCGGGCAAATTACTGGGCCATATCGTTAGCCAACGCGGCATCGAGGTCGACCCAGCTAAAATCAAGGCCATCACCGAGATGCAACCACCCAAAACCGAAAAACAAATAAGGGGGTTTCTCGGGAAAGTCCAGTACATCAGCCGGTTCATTTCAAATTTAACCATGGTATGCGAGCCCATTTTAAAGAAACTGAAGATAGGAGAACGGGTACTTTGGGACGATATATGTCAAATGGCTTTTGAAAAAATCAAGGAGATCCTGTCTGCTCCGCCAGTACTAATGTCACCTCAACCCGGCTTGCCTTTGTCGTTATACCTAACAACGACCGAGACAGCCATGGGGGCTATGCTGGACCAGACAGTCGATTCAGAAGAGCGGGCTATCTACTACATCAGTAAGAAATTCCTGGAGTACGAATGCAAGTACACAATGCTCGAAAAGACGTGCTTAGCTCTGGTTTGGGCCACTAAAAAGCTCCGCCACTACATGCTTAGCCACCAAGTACATGTTCTATCCAAAATGGATCCTATCAAGTACTTGTTCGAGAAGCCCATCCTTAATGGTCGGATGTCCCGATGGACTTTGATGCTAGCAGAGTTTGACCTCAAATTTGTACCATTAAAAGCCATCAAGGGCCGAGTAATGGCAGAATTCCTCGCCGATAGTCAAATATCTGATTAAGGGCACACCAATTCTTGGGCCTTTCCTGACGAAGACATATTCCATACCGACACCAAAACATGGGATTTGTACTTTGATGGGGCGTCCAACTTCCGAGGATTTGGGGTCGCAATTCTGTTAATCTCACCACAAGGGGAACACACCCCGTTATCCATCAAATTAGACTTTGATGTGACCAACAACGCAGCCGAATATGAAGCATGCATTCACGTGTTGCAAGCCGCCGCTGATTTAGGAGTAACGAATCTCCGGGTCCATGGTGACTCATCACTGGTCATCAATCAAGCACTCCAAAAATGAAAAACTCGGAACGCCAATCTCGTGGCCTACCAAGCACGAGTACGGGTTCTAGAGAAACAATTCCAGAAGGTGGAATATATCTATCTACCTCGGGAAGAAAATTAGTTTGCAGATGCACTTTCCAAACTAGCTTCCCTGCTAAATATCCCGGAGCATCTAACTAGCATTCCAATCTGCGTTGAAAGACGGTCCAAGCCGGCCTATATCCACGCCATCCAGGATATCGAGATAACCGACCCAAAACCTTGGTATCAGGCCGTTCTAACCTACTTGACCACAGGAGAATGTCCCCCGGGAACTGAGAACCGGGCCAAGAAGGCCTTGCGAAGATTGGTGACCCAATTTGTTCGTACAGACGACGGGCAGTTGTACAAAAAGACGGCACAGGAGGCTCTCCTCCTATGTATCGATAAAATGCAGGCCGAAAAGGTTATGGCCGAGGTACATGATGGTGAAAACGGTCCGCATATGAATGCCCATATGCTTGCCCGAAAAATCATGAGGCTCGGATATTATTGGAACACCATGGAAACGGACTGTCAGTTATACGTCAAGCACTGTCATAACTGTCAAATTTTTGCCAATGTACAACATATGCCATCTTCCCTATTATATACCATGACATCACCATGGCCATTTTCGACATGGGGTATTGATATAATTGGCAAGGTGCACCCTTCCGGAACGGGAGGTCACTGTTTCATTTTAGTAGCTATCGACTATTTCATCAAATGGGTCGAAGCCGAATCATATCGTGTTTTGAACGCCAAGCACGTGGCCAAATTTATCCAGAATAAGATCATATGCCGATACGGGATCCCACACGAGTTTATCAGTGATCATGGGACCCACTTTCAAGCTGAAACCGCTGCGTTGCTAGCGAAATACAAAATTCAGAGGCATACATCTTCACCTTACCGACCCCAAACAAATGGAGCGGTACAAGCGGGTAATAAAACAATTGTCACCATACTTAAAAAGATGGCTGAGAATTATGGGGATTGGCCCGACAAAATACCTTTTGCTCTATGGGGGTATCGGACGTCAATTCGCACCGCGACCGGAGCAACTCCATATTATCTGACATATGGAATGGAGGCGGTCCAACCGGTCGAGTTAGAAGTGTCATCCCTCAGGAGTTTACTCGAGAGCCAAGTGCCGGAAGCAAATTGGATCCAAGCCCGATATGATTCGCTAGTCCTTCTAGATGAACGGCGATCCCGGGCCATCAACAATATCCAAATATATCAAAAGAGGATCCAACGGGCTTTCAATAAAAGAGTTAGGCCCAGAAACATCAAAGAAGGGGACCTAGTCCTAAAATCGGTTCGTGCCTTACTACCGGTTGACCCAAGAGGAAAATTATAACCGAATTGGGCTGGGCCGTACTTAGTAAAGAAAGTCCTATCAGGAGGAGCAGTGATGCTGACAGACCTGGACGGGAACGATTTCGTCAACCCGACCAACTTGGACCAGTTGAAGCGCTACTACCCATAAACCCCATCTCAATGTCATTTGCAAAAATTTATAAGAATTTGTCTTTCATAAATTTTCAAAAAATTATAAGCAAGTCAATAAGTTAGAATTAACTATTCTACTGTCACGCATCTCGAACTAATAGTCTTGATGTATTTCGAAAATTACAAAAAAAATCAATTTTGGAACTACGTTCGGTTTGATTCCGCTAATCGTGGATACGTAGGCAACCCCTCAAAAGGGTACAACCACTACAACAACGAAAAGACGGGAATGGTATTCACTAATATGTCTTTTATTAAAATCCCGATAAAATCGGGAAATCCAAATTACAAAAAAAAGAAAAGCCAGAAATCGCAAACATACAAAAAAACACACCGCAAAAATAGTAATAATATCCAAATAATAAAATTAAGGAGACTAATATTCGTGCATTTTGCCCATTCCTTTATCCTTTGGGTCGCGCGGAGCCCGAGGTCGCCGGGGCGAGAGCGAGCGTTCCCGAATCACAAGGAGAACCTCCTTAGCTCGAACTCGTTTCTTCGACAACGGGTCTTCTGCTATTGTCACCGGTCCAAGTAGAGCCCGTACGTGCTGAGGTAGCCTGTCTCGCGGGCCAAGTCGGTCCTGCACTGCCAGTCTTGGGCCAAGTCTCCTTTCCAAGTCAGTCTAGGGGCTCACTTTCCCCCGCGCACCTCTAACACTAGACCCTTCAGCTTGAGTCTTGCTCTTCTTTCTCTGACCTGACATAAGACGGACTAGGGTAGCCGGAGTGTCTCCTTCGTCGAAGAAGCCCCTATTGTCTTTAACTTGCTCCATTCGCAGCAGGTCAAAAGCCTCATCAACCTTCAGAGCGGCTCGGGCTTTGGCATCACCTGCTTTAGTCCATTTCACATAGGAAGCTGAAACCCAGATTGAGTTACGAGATTTGGGAATGGGCCAAGTATGCCGGGTATACCATCTTTGCATCCAAGTATCGCACATCACATCAGTCAGTTGGGTGGGGTCACTCATAACTGCTTCAACCTCCGGGATTCTCTGAGTCCAACCATAATGCCTTAGTATGCGGTCGGGATAAAGATGGATCGTCTGCCGAAAAGACAAGATTACTTGGTAACGAGCCTTATCCCTTGGGTCCAAACCTGTCCAAACACATATGGGCCACCACAGCACTACCCATCGAATCAATGGACCGCAGTGAAAGGATAACCCTTCGTCCCAATACTTTTGAGTAATTTGGCGGGAATAATCAATGGCCCGTCTCCTCGTCATCACCTGATTATGACGGTAATCGCTTGAGTCAAGGAGAGGATCTATCACTGATAACTTCTCATATAGCCAAATCTGAAAAAGGAAGCAAAAATATGAGTTCCCTAAACAAAATAGGCGTCCACATAAGGGCACTCAATCGAGTGCCTAAGGGGTCACTCGATCGAGTGCCTAAGGGGTCACTCGATCGAGTGCCTAAGGGGTCACTCGATCGAGTGCCTAAGGGGTCACTCGATCGAGTGATACCTTTAAAAGCAAAACAGAAGGCTTTTTACGAGGGTACTCGATCGAGTGCAAGGGTGACTCGATCGAGTGCCCACTGCAGCAGAAAATCGCAAGAAGAAAAAATCAAAATCGAGAAATCGGAAAAAATCAGAAAAATCCGACATACTTGCAATAAGCGGGTACTCCCGGTCAAGCGGACTGATGAATCCCTCTTACGATTGTCCAAGCCTTGGATAATTTCACCCGTGATAAGCCAAGCCGGACTGTGCTCCGTCTCCATCAGGTCAACGACGGTAAAAAGACGAACGTCGCCCATGTATGACAACAAATCCATGTGACTTTCAAAAGCATAAACATGGAGCATACAGAAGGAGAAGGCCCTACGGCTATGAATCGGTCTGATCCGGACATCATGCGGGTTCATGAATTTCTCAGCCAGATCAATCAAAGAAACTGTGTTGTTGTCCCCGGCCATTCGAGATACCTCATTATGAGAAAGTCCTAAAAATTCTCGAAGTTTCCTCCTTGGATCGTAGACCGAATACGGGACAGCAGGACGAAGTATCGGGTTCCATCCTCCCACAGCAGCAATCTCCTCGAGTAGAGGGCAGATTTCTCCTCGAGGAAAAGCAAAGACATGATATATGTCGTCCCAGTAGAACAAACACGCATTAAGGAAATAACGATCAACCTGCATCTGGCGGAATGTATACAACTGGGAAATACCCGTCTGGTTCAAAGCCATCCTATCCGTGTCCCTAAAACGTCGGGACCATTCCTGCAGCATCGCGATCAATCTCTCGATCCCCATGACTAAAATTCTTGAATGGAATAAAGGGTTTTCTTTTTAAGAATAAGGGAATTATGAGGAAGTGTGAAGAAAATTGAAGCAAGGGAGGGGTATATATAGCATCAAGGCCTACAACCCTCTTTTCATATCTTCTTCCCGCAAAAGTTTCCTAAATCGAATAAAGGCTTAAACATAGAAGCCTAGTCTCAATACTAGCACAGATTTTAGTCATCCCAAACTTTCCTAAATTTCTTAGGGGTCGAAAATTTCAAAAAAATTCAAAAATTCGGAAATTTTCAAAAAATTCAAAAATCATTTTCCCCAGCGCGAGTCATATTTGTTTCACCTACATGTTGCATGCAAAATTTTATGTAACTTATACAGGTACAATTCAAGATCGCGCAATTCACATATCTCCCCAGCGGAAAGCCCAAGGCGGCATTTTTCATGGGATAAGCCCACATATAGGCGCACCCAGGACTAACGCGACAAGTCCAAATACCCCACGGAGTTATTATCATCAGCTCAGGTATGGCTTCTATCTTATGGCTGGCGAGCCCTTTACGCAAGTCTAATGGACTATAAACGGCCCGACCGGAAGTCTACCAGGTCTTAATTTGGCTTGGTAGGTACTCTGACTTTCGCCCTGTCCAAGCCTCGGTCAGAGTGGGGGCTCTGTAGACACCCGCATTTTGACTGCCAGGTGTCTACAGCAGTTTCCAAAAAACACCCGATGAAGATCGGACGCAAACGTGTTTCTACGTGAAAAACAAAGAGGGATGAATGAGAGTGAAACAGTGGGAGTCAAAGAGTAAGGGGGGGTTATACGTTAGATGAGGGAGATGAATGAAGAGGAGTCAAGCGGTAGATATAAAACAAGGATAAGGGGATGAATGCAAGTGGAGGATGAATTACAATTAAGGTGAGTTAAAGACCATACGGATTAATAGAATTTTGGGACGATAAGTTGACTGACCCACGAATCGGGTTATAACGAGTTGATAAAATTAATAAATAATCGGGCCGCCAAATAAAATGAGTAAATAAAATATTTGAGACGAAAATGAAGCTTATAGAAATAAATTAGACGGTGGAATAGTATTTCCCGATAAATAATAAATTTTCGATAAAGTGAATTAAATTGATTTCTCGAGGAAAGAAAAATAAATATTTTGACGAAACATAAAATAAAGGAGCTTCGAGCTTAATATATATAAATAAAAAGAATTTCGAATTTAAATCGTCGAAATAGATTTTCGATTAGAATTAAATTAAATGTATAAAATGAATCGAAACAGAAATAAAAATATGTTTTAAATATAAGAAGAGTTTTCGAGTCAAACAGAATTTTAGGAGTTTAAACGATTAAACGATAAATTCGTTTTATAATAATTTTAAGAATTACGATTTTATTCGTAAAATAAAAATACGAACATAATTTTAATTTAATTAATTTATAAAATCAGGGGTGTTACAATCTTCCCCGCTAAAAGAAGTTTCGTCCTCGAAACTAACAAAACATAATAATAGAATGAAAAACAAGGTTATATCACTTGAACAAAAGGAGAATACTTAACTCGCATCACAATCTCGTTTTAAAAATTTTCACAACTTTAAACGTGATATGGAATCAAAATCGAAGACAAAATTCATTTCAAGATAATTTGGGCTCGTTTAAAAATCTTGTAAATTAATAAAATCGCAAGTTAAAAATTATTTGATAAAATAATGACGATAGATAATATTTGTAAATGAACTCGAGGGAAGAGTACCCAAATATTTTTAAAGCAACAGTAAAACGTTCGATTAAGAAATTCGACAATATTTCGTTTTTTTTTTAGACCAAACAAACATTTTTGAGAAATCAAATTTTGTAGTTAGTAAATATGAATCGAATCAGTCGACAAACATTTCGATAAGAGATTTAAAGTTTTTCGACAATAAAATGAAAATTTAGACATGCCAATTTTTTTTCGAAAATGTTAAACCATTTTTAGAAAATAATCCGATAGAAATCAAAATATTTATAACTATAAAAAAAATTTCATAAAAATCTTGATTACTAAAAAAAATCAAAATTAAAATTTTAAACAATTTCGAAATACTTTAAAATAAATTATTAAGACCCTTTTGAAATATGACCAAAATAAAACAAAAAAAGAAATAAAAAGTTTTTGAAATTTATAACTCAAAATGTCAAAATTTCACGAAAATCAAATTTTGTAAATTAGTCAAATTTTCATAACATAAGTTCGGGGAATGATAAACGAATAAGTAGAGTCAAAGTCAACAACAAATCGAGACAAAAATTTTCAAACTCGATTGTTTTGGTAAAAATTTACCGGATTATCGTTTTTGGAAGCGGGTTAAAGTGATTGGCCTATAATCGCGAATTAACGAAATAATAATGAATCTAGCGAACGACGAACGACGAAAGAAAAAATCGACACACGAAATTTTGGTGACGCGAAAACCCGATGTGGGAAAAACCGCGGGGGGAGTCGGAATCCCACCAATATTTTACTATGACCAAAAGAATGACGAATAGAATATCGAGAGTACAAGTATTTGTGTTTGATAATAAATTATGGCGTATTATGTTGTTCTTTTTTTATGCAGCTTGATGGTGTTATACCCTTTGCCTCTGTTTGTTGTTGTACTTATATCTCATCTCCTCCTTTTAGCCGTTGCCTCCCTTCTTTCTTTCCTGATTTCTCTCCTGCTCTGGTGGTGTTCCCTGATTTTTAGGAGGTGGTTAATTGACTGGGTCTGCTGTTTGGGGTAGGGTTATTCCGGGTAACTGGGCTATTCTCGGCCCACTTGTGTTTGATTGCTCTTTGGCCCAATTTCTGCTGTTGGACCCTATTGTGTTGACTCGTTGACTTTTCTTTGTATCGGATCCTTGACTTTTACGATTTTGGACTCTCCGAGTATTACTTCGTGATTTTTCCTTTTTGATTTTCTGACTTCTTGACTTTGGCTATCGACTCTCGTCTTTTGACCTTTTGACTTTTTGACCTTCCGACCTTTGACCATTGACCTTTTGATCTTCCATTTGACCTTCCATTTGTAATATGCCACGTCGTGCTTTGAGGATGCAGATTTTTATCCCAAACAAATGCCCCCAAATTTCCGACTAAGCTCATCTTAGGCGGGAATTTCTGTTCGCTTGGATCGTAGTCGGTTTGCATGATGATTGATTCTTTGACCCGACCATTCGTCCTAAACCCGAAGATGATGACACTCCGCAATTCATTCTATTCTTCCACAAGTGGTCCTTCCCCTTCTCCCCCAGAGGGAGAAAAAAGAAAAGTCTGGTGGGAACATGCCTTCGGGCAAGGTACGTTCATGCTTGGCTAGGTTTACTTGCCCTCAAATTCTCCTGGTACTCATTTTCGCTTGCTCCTTCCTTCAGGATCCGCTAAACCTCGTGTGTCCCCAGAGCAAGTAGCTGCTAGAAGGCGGGCCGTTGCTACTAGAGCGGTCTTTAAAAGGAAAGTTAGTTCTGTTTCTGCTGGCTTTGCTGGTTCTGGGAGAAGTCGTAATTCGTTCCATTTTTCAGAAGTTACTTTTGCAGAAAGTGAACCCCTGGTGGCAGATCTTTCTGAGTCTCATACTTATTCTGCCCCCAGATTCATTGATGATGTTCCTGCTGGAGTGGTGCTCAAATTTTCCGAGGGCTTCGATATATCCAATCTTGCAGAGGACATGACTCTTCTGGACTAGTCGTTTCTTCCTGGTCCCAGGTCCGCGCTAGAAAATAGTTCTCTGAAGGATTTGGCTTTGTTTTGCGAATTGCTGGCGGAGAGATCTGGTAAAAGACAAAAGCTTAGCGCAGATCTGGTGGAGGCACGAAGTGAGCTTGCCTGGGCCTTGGATGTCAACTCTTCCCTGTAGGGGAAGAGTGCTGAGCTGAAGAAGACTCTGAGGGATGCTTTAACCCGGTTGGCTCTGAGCACTGAGATCTAGATGGTCAGAGCCTACTCTGAGGGGAAGCACGAGAATTGGAACTTGGCTGCTCTGGAAGATATGACGAGGGAAGAGTTTCCTGAGGGCCTTAACTTGGACATTCTCTCTGGGGGTGAAGATGAGATGGTGGAGGAATCAGCCTCTTCTCCACCTGCTGTCCAGGAGACGCATGACCAGGTGGATGCTGTTGCTGGCACTCCTGCTGTGGTGGAGCCCCTTGTCTGCCTTCCTCCTGAGGAGAATGTCTAGGCTGTTCAGCTTGTTACCTTTTGTTATCTTTGGCCCTGTGTGGCAAAAATAAAAATATTCTGTTAAAAAATTGTTATGTCCTGAATTCCCATTCTGCTCAGGGGAGCAGAATGTCTGAACCTTTTTTCTGCTCAAGGGAGCATAATCGTTTTAGACTTGTTTCTATGGTACTCGTTTTGTTTACTTGTGGTGTTTGTTTTGTTTGTTTGTTTGGTTACTGTCAGCTGTTTGTATGCATGCCTTTGTCCGTATGGTTGACCCTGATGGTTGGTGGCCTGGGGTTTAGTATGCCCACTCAGTCAGAGGTGCCACGCTTTGCGTGGGTGCTGAGTGACGCAGGGGACTTGTAATGCCCTGGTTGTAGGCAATCAGCACAAGACGCACGCCTTCTGTAGAAATTATACACTCCACCAGATTGGTCACCAGTTTTGGTTGAAAAAGCTGACAAAAGATGGTAAAGATGCAATGTTTGAAAATATTACGTGGAAAAAATTACATTTCCAAAAATATGTGAATGGGGAAAATCCAATTTTGGAGGCACATAAAAAAGACATCGAATTTTGCAAACATATGAAAAGAGAATTATATTTGAAAAAATGTGTGAAAATTTAAAATTCAATTTTAAAAACATATGAGAGTAAATTGAAAATTTGAGGACATGTGAAAATAAAACTAAATCTCGAAAGCACATGAAAAAAGTTTCAAAATTGTAAGATATGTAAAAATCAAATTAAGTCTTTGAGTCATGTGAAAATCAAGTTAAACCTTGAGGCATGTGAAAATGAGCTAAGTCTTGAGATTTTATAAAAAGAAACTCGAATTTTTGAGGATATGTGAAAATTAAATCCTATCTTGATGTTATGTATTTTTGCAACCAGAAAAATAGTTTGAAGGACAAAGTAGAGTTAAAAATACAAAAGATGAGATTGACCTGGGCTCTGGTGGAGGTGTATCCGGCAGATTGAATGCCTTGTTTCTGGCGACAGTGGCCTGTGCTTCTAGTGACTTTTATTTAGAAGAAGTACTTTTTCAAGTGCACTATGTTCCAGGGTTTTTGGATGATTTCTCCTTCCATGGTCATAAGTTGGTATGCTCTATTTCCAACTATCTTCTCCACTTGGTAGGATCCTTCCCAATTGCAGGCGAATTTCCCCGCCTGCTGATTTCTGGTGTTCTGGAATACCTTCCTGAGGGCCAGGTCTCTTTCCTGCAGGATTCTGATCTTGACATTCTTGTTGTAGCTTCTGGCGACTGTCTGCCTGTAGGAGGCCATTCTGATCTGGGCATCAGTTCTGAGTTCGTCTATGGTGTCCAAGTTGTTTGCCATCTCCACCTGGTTTCCTTCTTCTGTTATGCAGCCATATCTGTGAGTGGGTGCCCTTACCTCTGAAGGAATGACTGCCTCAGCACCAAAAATCAGGCTAAAAGGCGTCTGCCCTGTAGCCACCTTAGGTGTAGTTCTGTCAGACCATAGCACTAAGGGAAGTTCCTCTGCCCATCTGCCCCCTGCCTCCTCCAGCCTTCTCTTCAGGTTGTCCATCACTATTTTGTTGCTGGACTCCGCCTGACCATTGGATTGGGGATTTCTGGGGGTTGACCTATTTAGCGCGTATTCCACCTGGCGCAATAGGCTTCCATTTTGTTGCCAATGAACTGGGACCCGTTGTCGCAGATGATCTTCGAGGGCATACCAAACCTGCAGAAAATATTACGTTTAATAAAGGATATAACCTGCTTCTCAGTCACCTACGGAAACGTTTCTCCTTCTATCCATTTGGAGAAGTAGTCGGTCATTGCAAGCATAAAGACTTTATTTCCTGGTGCTCTTGGCAATTTGCCCACAATATCCATTCCCCACTTCATGAAGGGCCAAGGAGAGACTATTGGGTGCAACAGTTCTGCTGGCTGGTGATTGACCGGTGCATGTCTTTGGCAGGCATCGCATTTTTTAACATATTCTCTGGCGTCTTTGCGCATTGTTGGCCAATAGTAGCTCTGACAAAGT
This sequence comes from Agrostemma githago, assembly GCA_958450325.1. NCBI lineage: Eukaryota > Viridiplantae > Streptophyta > Magnoliopsida > Caryophyllales > Caryophyllaceae > Agrostemma > Agrostemma githago. The sequence continues at coordinate 37,470,719 of OY288260.1, read as the reverse complement.
GCTTTGTTGGATAGACTCTTGCCCCCTGCATGATTTCCACACTCTCCGCTGTGGAGATCATGCATAACCTTTTCTGCTTCCTCCTGGCTTAGGCACCTCAGGTATGGTCCAGCGGTCGATCTCTTAAATACCACGCCATCAATGAGAGTATATCTGGATGCTTTCATCCTGAAACTTCGGGCTTCTTTCTTGTCTGCTGGCAGGACATCATTTTGCAGCCATTCTCTGTAGGGTTACCTCCAGTCGGCGATTTCCTCTTGTTCTGCTGTGGTGCTGCAGATTCTTGCTTCCTGTGACCACTGCAGTCCCTGCCGTGATGAACTTTCTACTTCTTCTGGGGCTTCGTGTCCCTGTGCTTTCCAAATTGTTGGCTCCAGTACGTGGACTATGGGTATGGTGGATACTACTTCTAGCTTGAAGGTCGCCCCCAGAGTTGCTAGGGCGTCTGCTTCCACATTCTGATCCCTTGGAACTTGGCTGATTGAGAATTCTGTGAATCTCAGGGAGAGATCTTTTGCCACTTCAAGGTAGGCCATCATCTTGGAGTCTTTCGCTGCGTACGAGCCATTCATGTGGTTGACTGTCAGCTGGGAATCACCGTATGCCTCTAGTCGCTTGATTTTGAGATCTAGAGCCAGCTAGAGACCCAAGATCAAAGCCTCGTTCTCTGCTTCATTATTCGTTGTCCGGAACTCGCATCGTACTGCTTGGACTATGAGATCCCCCTGAGGTGACTTGAGGACCAACCCTGCTCCAGATCCTCTCATGTTTGAGGCGCCATCTACGTTCAGCTCCCAGACTTGCTTCCTCTTGTCCTCCTCCAAGGTGAAGATGTCTTTCTCTGCCAGCGCCTGGGACTTTATTGCTGTTCTGTGGACGAACTTTAGATCGAAGCCACTCAGGTGTATGGACCACTTAGTCATTCTTCCTGATAACTCAGGTTTTCTCATAATAATTTTGAGTGGATAATTTGTTACTACAGAAATAGCATGCAATTCAAGATAAGATCGAAGTATATAAGACGCTGTAACAAGTGCAAGTACGAGTTTTTCAAGAAATGTGTACCTGGTCTCTGCAGGAGGCAGAGACTTACTGACATAATATTTCTGGTGTTGCACTCCTTCATGTTCACGTATCGATACTATGCTGACTGCTACTTTGGTCACTGATAGATTCAGGAAGAGTGGTTCTCCAGGCTCTGGTTTTGAAAGCAGAGGTGGAGTGCTGAGGTAGTGCTTCAGCTCGCTGAACGCCCTCTCGTGCTCTGCTGTCCAATCAAACCTTTGTGCCTTCTTCAGGACGTCATAGATCAGCCGACATCTATCTGAGGAACTGGAGATAAATCTCTCTCAGATCTGAAGGCCGTCTTCTCCTGGTCTGCTGGATGCATCTTGATCTGGTTGTACCCACTCCACGCATCAAGAAAGGTTAGCATTTCGTGGCTTGTTGTAGCATCCACTATGGCATCTATGTGCGGCAGAGGGAATGGATCCTTTGGGCGTGCCTTGTTTAAGTCGGTAAAGTCAACGCATATCCTCCACTTGTCATTCTTCTTTGGGACTACCACCACACTAGATAGCCACCCTGGGTACTTCACCTCCCTGATTTTTCCAGTAGCCGGCAGACTGCCTACCTCCTGATTTATGACTTGGTTTCTCTCTGGGGAAAACTTCCTTCACTTCTGCTGGACTGTTTTGTAGCTTGGGTCCACACTTAGCCTGTGGGTTATAACGCTCGGATCTGTACGTTCTGACCCAACCAACACTTTCTGCTCTGGGGGCAGCTTATCCAAGATGATTTCATCTACCTAAGTCTGAGGCGGTTCGATGCACTCCTCCTGAATGTGTTGGGTTTATGATTGCTATGCTGGATCATAAGTAACTCCTCTAGGATCTGAATCCTCCTCCAGCCTGATGACTGCCAATGCTTTTGTTTGCACCTCCTCAAATGTGGTGCATGGATACCTGGTGAGGTCCTTGTACAGCTCTGGATCCTGGTGGAGTCCCTGGCGAAAGGCTTCTATAGCGGTTGTTATGTCACATCTGGGGATGGTCACTTTCTTCTTGTTGAATCTGTTGAGGAAGTCGCGCGTGGATTCTTCAGACTTTTGTACCACCCGGTACAGATCGCTGGTCCGCTTCTCCGGTTTTCTGCTGCTGGCGAATTGCTGGTTGAAGGCATTGACCAGGTCAGCAGAGGAGGTGACACTCCGGTTGGGCAGACTAACGAACCACTGCAGAGCTGCTCCTGACAAAGTGGAGCCGAATCCCTTGCACATGCATACCTCCCTCAGGGGTCTTGCTGCTTTCTCCAGAGGACGTGGCATTCCAGGAATTTTGCTGATCAGGTCCCTCAGCTCCTTCAGTTCTTGGTACTGCTGATCTGCAGCACTGTTTGTTCCTGCAAAAGGGTTAGAAGCAGGTGGGAAAAAACTGAAAGGGGTACTCCCTGCCTGGGGCCCTCCAAGGTGGCGAATGCTCGAGGGAGGAGGCGGAAAAGATACAGCTACTGCAGGCTCAGGCCGCCATTCCGATGTCTGCTGAGGCGGGTTTCGGGACGGCCAAGTCACTTCAGGGTATGGGCTGGCGCCGGCGACCATGGGGTTAACTGCCACTTCTGGCGGCCATCCTGGTGTTTGCTGACTGGGGGTAGGTGCTTTTCCCAGATCTGGTGGGAGTCGGTTGTTGACTGGGGTGCGCTCTCCTGGTGAACTTACCGGCTGCCATCCTGACGTCTGGTGGACGGGGGTACCTGCAAGAGATAACAAGTTAGTTTCCTGCCTTTCGATATCAGAGAGAGTGTTACTTGCAGTTTGTTGTCTGTTGGGTGTGCGATTGTAGAGCAGACGGCCTGGTTCCTGAGGGTCGATGATTCTGCTGAGTGATGCCAATCCGAGCTCCAGCCTTGTGACTAATCTTGCGGGAATCTCCTGTTCTGGTGGATCTCCTGTTGGTGCCCGGCTCTCCAGGGATGTTTGCTTCTCCTGCTGGAGGTTTGATCACCATTGAGGTCTGGGCCCTGGGGTTTTGGGGTGGTCCTTCTCCAGTGGGCTGAGTTGACACTTCCAGGCTGCTGGAGGGACTTTGGCTAGATCCGGACATGACGATATGCAAGTCGTTTACTGCTGATTTTGGCTATAGGAAATGATCACTTATCCCCACAGACGGCGCCAATTTGTTTTGGTAAAATTTACCGGATTATCGTTTTTGGAAGCGGGTTAAAGTGATCGGCCTATAATCGCGAATTAACGAAATAATAATGAATCTAGCGAACGAGGAACGACGAAAGAAAAAATCGACACACGAAATTTTGGTGACGCGGAAACCCGATGTGGGAAAAACCGCGGGGGGAGTCGGAATCCCACCAATATTTTACTATGACCAAAAGAATGACGAAAAGAATATCGAGAGTACAAGTATTTGTGTTTGATAATAATTTATGGAGTATTATGTTGTTCTTTTTTTATGCAGCTTGATGGTGATGTGTTGAATGTGTTATCCCCTTTGCCTCTGTTTGTTGTTGTACTTATATCTCATCTCCTCCTTTTAGCCGTTGCCTCCCTTCTTTCTTTCCTGATTTCTCTCCTGCTCTGGTGGCGTTCCCTGATTTTTAGGAGGTGGTTAATTGACTGGGTCTGCTGTTTGGGGTAGGGTTATTCCGGGTAACTGGGCTATTCTCGGCCCACTTGTGTTTGATTGCTCTTTGGCCCAATTTCTGCTGTTGGACCCTATTGTGTTGACTCGTTGACTTTTCTTTGTATCGGATCCTTGACTTTTACGATTTTGAACTCTCCAAGTATTACTTCGTGAGTTTTCCTTTTTGATTTTCTGACTTCTTGACTTTGGCTATCGACTCTCGTCTTTTGACCTTTTGACTTTTTGACCTTCCGACCTTTGACCATTGACCTTTTGATCTTCCATTTGACCTTCCATTTGTAATATGCCACGTCGTGCTTTGAGGATGCATATTTTTATCCCAAACATCGATAAAGAAGCCGAAGGGATTGGCATAAAAAGAGGTAACAGATTTTAAGAAAAGCTAAGGGAAGGACAAAATTGAGAGTCAAATAGAGCTCTCATGATTAGAGGATAAATTAATCATCTCGAGATTCCCGGTACAACTCCCACAACACGGTTTCCTAATTTCCATCAAATAGCGTTAAGTCCATTATTAGGCATTAGGCGGTACTACTCAGTCACAACTCCCAAAAATGTCTTACGTGATTATCCAATCGTTCAAACGACACGATACTAATCTTCAAATGCTTTACAATCTAATCTCATCAATTAAAATTCCAACGGTCATCATAACACACCCAAACTCGCAATCGATAAGGTTCCTAACTCCAAAGCTCATAAGGTTTGAACTCGAAATATACTCCAAATTTCTCAAGTAAGGAACACTAGACCAGGTCCACAAATTTAACAAGACTCGGGTACGAAATCCTCAAAAATGATCAACAACATATTTAATATGCCACAAGTACAAAACTTGGAAATGTACTACGAATCCTCAAACACGCTCAAACCTATTGGTAATGGCGCGAACACTCACATCATCAAAACACGTCTTTCGACTAAGCTTTCTGAGAATTTCACCAAATTTCATATCATATCAGGAAACCACGAAAATATTAACTCAACGAAGCCACAACCTCGTTGGTCTAAGGGTTCTGAACTATAAATCCATCAAGACGATTCGCATTAAGTATTCCTCAAAACAACGCGATAAATCAAACCTTTAATTGTGCAATAAGTTTCTCTTATTCAAGGTTAACAACAATTTATCCAAGTTAGATCACTCGACTCCAAAGTTCAAAGGTTACAACCTTACACATCACGGTCTAAACCTCAAGAAACACGGGTTATCTATGTCCACCCAAAATTTCTAACAATATTAATGAAAACCTTCAATGGTACCACAAAACTCAGGCTAACACTTAAACAATACTCTAAGATGCCAAATATTCACGACACATCCATCAAATGAGTAATGGGTAAGAATCCCAAGTAATATTATCAATTACATTTAGTTCGGTTCTAGGTTCTAGGTTAGGTGCTCGGTATCCATCAAATATGATATAATTTTACTACTCCAAAATAACAAAACTAACCTATAACCCAAAGTTTGGTGTCCAAAGTATCAACCTAACTCCATTAATTAATCAACTAATACCATTCAACTCAATCCTCGAAAATTTCCTTACTTGCCTTAGAAAATAAGGTATAACTCTCAATCCTCAAACCAGGTAACAAGGGTTTACTAAACCTCAAATATCTATAACTTAACTCTCACGGGGTTTACTAAGACAGAACCGGTCACACCAAAGAATCTCAAGAGGGAAGACGGTAAAATAAGGGAATTAATCAAATATTTATCACAAGAATGAAGACGAGAATTAATAATAGAAGAATTGGGAAAGGCAGAACCAGAAAGAAAAGAATCAATGATTCTAGATAAATAAGACCTTAAACGAGAAGAGAATCTTCAGGCCTCCAAGGTTCTACAAAGGAATTCGCGGGATATCTTCATCTTCTGGTAGAGGAACGAACACACAAGTCTTGAGTCGCTCCATCTAGATCTACTGCAATATCATGGAATATGAATCTACTCTTGATCATCTAACCTGTAGCTTGAGCAAACTAAATCGGAGCTGAAAAGTCATCATCGACATCCTTCTTGGAGCACCAAGTTGTCCACTCGAGTCAGCAGGCGTCGAGAGTTCTAAGCAGGTCTTGTCCCGATCTGGAGCAGCATCATACCAAAATCTTCTTCCAGACAAAAGAAACAAATATTCAATGCTAATCATTGAGTTACAAGAACATATAAACCTAACAGTTAAGTCCTTATTTTGGTTTCTACCCATCTCTAACTAATATTTCTTTAATATTCAAATCATTTACGAGTATTTTTCCTAAAATCAGGTGTAAGCGTCGGGAGCAACAATGCTCTGATACCAACTGTAATCCCCTAGAAATTCTAACGCAATACAGTGACGGAAACACTGTAGAGTGGGATTAAAACACACTGACAAACTATATCTTATTAAAAGAAATGGTAAGTCAATACAAAGGCCTCTTTTTACAAAAGGGCTAAAAAGAAGAAATTCTCCAAACAGGTTTATACAAATCCATAAATTGAATGAAGAAAGAGCAGGATCCACGCTACTCGCTAGCTCACACCCAAAACCCGGAAGCAAATACCTATCATGTTATAAACATAACAGTCACGTCAGTGGGGAGTAACTCGGACGTTCTCCCAGCCAAATTATATCATATGGAAAAATAATAATATTATTATATCAAAATATTTAAAAAGAGAAAACATTAAAAATGATATAATAAAAATAAATTTTCAACGAAACTTAAAGCACTTGCCAACCTGCAAGTCAAAATCAAGCGATAATATAAATATTCAAACATGGCGTTATAGAAATTCGATCGGTGTGCACAAGGCTAGACTTTCACTAGGATAATACTAGAAACTAGCTTCGAGAACTGTAGACTTAACTCATAACAGAATCCAGTCTCTAACTAGGCAACTCAACTATAATAGGACTGCGTGCAGCGAGGTCCTGGTTTAAGTAGTGCACACCCCTCCTAGACAACAAATATGTCTAGTTCAGCTGACGGCGACTAACACGATGCGATATCTAGCTTAAGGTCAAAACATACACTCTCCTGGGCGAAACTACGCCCAGTTCAACGACCAAATGTGCCCCAAATAGACACACCGGCTTTATAGCTGATGGCAAAAACGTACATCTCAGACTATATTACTCTAAGCCCACACTTTTCTTTATTCCATAACTCCAAAACAGCCATTATCGATATTCAAAAGATATAATCATTATAAATAATATGAAAGTAAAAGGAATAAACATTTTATATAAAACGAAAAAAAATTCATAAATAGAAACTTACTAATTTTAGAAACTTACTTAAAATAGAAATTCTTATAGAAAATGCGTAAATCATTAAAATTAGTGAAATATATAAAAATAGCATTTCTAACAAAATTAACATTTTATTATTATCGTCGTTATCGTAACTTTAATATATTTCTAAATTCGTTACTCAAAACATAAAGAAAATATAAGTCAATATATAGTATTATATAAATAATTAGGAAATCGAGTTAAAACTATAGATTTTAGAAAAGAGATGTTTTAAGAAAAATGATATCAAAATTAATTGAATCAACGAGTTTTATAAATGAAATGAATATTACAAAGGTTTCAAATTATTTTTAAGAAATAGTTTTGATTTATAAATAATACAAATTTTAATAAAAGTAGTCAATCAGAAACAAATAGGAAATTATTAGTGAAAATAGTCTCGACTAAAATGTGTTTAAAACTAAATCGACTATTTTCTCATTTATTTATTAAACGAAAATTAATTTATTAAAAAAGTATACAAATCTCGATTATAATATGAATATACGATTACGAGTTAAAAATTAGAAATTAACGAAATATGACGAAAATATGAAATCGATATTATTTAGTTACTAGTGTCACGATAACCAACAAAATATTATAAACGATCGTAAATAATCAAATTACTAACGATTTATAAAACGATATCGAAAATTATAAAATATTATTGATAAGGTGTACGATTTAAAAGAATAATTTTATTAGCAAATAATAAATAGCTAAAAATTAGAAAACCGAAGTTAAAATATTTACTACATACTACTACTCAAATATACGATATAAAATCGAGTAACGTCCTAAAGTTACCTTAAGACATAGGCAAACCGATCACATGCTTATCCTTGATGGGACTTCACGAATCCCTACGAAATACAAATATACGGTATAAAGTACCATATAAAACGAGAAGGGCGAAAGAGGGTGAATAGGTAATCGAATTACCCAGAAAAGTAGGAGAGGAACGGGAAGATTATTGTGAGAACGGAGTAAGAAAATCGAGGAAACAAGGAGGAACAAGGAGGATGCAAAAACAGTAGGCAGCAGCCACGACAACAAAAACAACCACGAACCCGAAACCCGACAAAACGAGCAGCAGCATAAAGAAGAAGGAACGGACAGCAGTCACTACACTAACAGTAGCAGCACGAACGAAATCAGAGGACGAGAAGGAGAACATACGAACACGCATCAACACGACAACAATAGCAGCAGCAACGTTAATAGCATTAGCAGCAGCGTTGAATCCGGACAGCAATAACAAGCAACAAATGCGAACAACAGTGATGACACGAACCAGAACCAAAACACCAACAACCGCAACCGCATCCTCATCGCACAAATAACAACAACAGCGGACAAGACAGTAGCACAAATCAACATCAGCAGCGGCAAAGAAAATAAATACGGACAGCGGCCACACATTGACGCGACACAGACGCAATAATAGCATAGAAACAAAACGAGAAGGTGAAGGAGAAGAAGAAGGAGGATGAATCGAAACGAATAATAACAGCATGTTGACAACGACAAGAACGGCACAAACAAGAGCTTACAGTAGACAGATAAGACGACAACAACAAGACGCAGCAACCAGTGGGTGAAAGGAAGAAGAAGATCAGGGAAAACCGACAAGCAAGGCACGGAAACAACGAGAACAACAAAACGAAGTAGAGGAGAGCTAAATAGGATGACAAGGTCGGACCTGAGCATGATGACAAAAATGTCGATGGCCAGCAGTAACGAGCCACAACACAGCAGCAGCGCGCGGACAAAGATGACGGAACAGAGGAAACACAAAGGATAAAGATGGTGCAGGTGATGGTGAAGCGGACCAAGAAGAAGAAGGGAACAAAGGGAAGGGGATATGTCGTGAAAAACAAAGAGGGATGAATGAGAGTGAAACGGTGGGAGTCAAAGAGTAAGGGGGGTCGTACGTTAGATGAGGGAGATGAATGAAGAGGAGTCAAGCGGTGGATATAAAACAAGGATAAGGGGATGAATGCAAGTGGAGGATGAATTACAATTAAGGTGAGTTAAAGACCATACGGATTAATAGAATTTTGGGACGATAAGTTGACTGACCCATGAATCGGGTTATAACGAGTTGATAAAAATAATAAATAATCGGGCCGCCAAATAAAATGAGTAAATAAAATATTTGAGACGAAAATGAAGCTTATAGAAATAAATTAGACGGTGGAATAGTATTTCCCGATAAATAATAAATTTTCGATAAAGTGAATTAAATTGATTTCTCGAGGAAAGAAAAATAAATATTGTGACGAAACTTAAAATAAATGAGCTTCGAGCTTAATATATATAAATAAAAAGAATTTCGAATTTAAATCGTCGAAATAGATTTTCGATAAGAATTAAATTAAATGTATAAAATGAATCGAAACAGAAATAAAAATATGTTTTAAATATAAGAAGAGTTTTCGAGTCAAACAGAATTTTAGGAGTTTAAACGATTAAACGATAAATTCGTTTTATAATAATTTTAAGAATTACGATTTTATTCGTAAAATAAAAATACGAACATAATTTTAATTTAATTAATTTATAAAATCAGGGGTGTTACAATCTTCCCCACTAAAAGTCCAGCTTGGTTAATCACGGGCAAAATCATCCAAGGATTGGATAATCGCAAAAGGGACTCGTCCGCTCGTCTCGCCGGAAGCACCCGTTTGCTGCAAGTATGTCGAATCTTATTTTTTCTTTATTTTTCAATTTTTTTGAATTTTTTCGAGCATCTGGCTACTGCAGTGGGCACTCGATCGAGTCACCCTGGCATTCGATCGAGTGCCTTCGTAAAAAGCCTTCTGTTTGCTTCCAGTGACGCCACTCGATCGAGTCACCTTGGCACTCGATCGAGTGTCGTTTGCTTCGCCTCGGAATCTAATGCTTTTGCTTTCTTTTTCAGATTTGGCTTTATGAGAGGCTATCGGTGATAGATCCCCCGTTTGATGCTAGTAATTACCGCCATAAACAATTAATGACGAGGAGGCGGGCCATCGATTTCTCTCGCCTGATTAGCCAGAAATATTGGGACGAGGTTCTATCAATCCACGGTGGGCGGCTGATTCGATGGGTTGTGCCATGGTGGCCCATCTACGTTTGGTCAGGTTTGGACCCGAGGGAGAGGGCCCGTTACCAAGTCATCTTGTCTTTCAACCAAACGGTTCATCTTTACCCGGATCGCATACTAAGGCAGTATGGACGAACTCAACGGATACCAGAAATATAGGTAATTGTGAGTGACCCTACCCAATTGACTGATGTGATGTGTGACACGTGGATGCAAAGATGGTACACCCGGCAAACTTGGCCCGTTTCCAAATCTCGTCATTCGATCTGGGATTCGGACTCATATGTGAAGTGGACTAAAGCATGTGATGCTAAAGCCCGAGCTGCTTTAAAGGTTGATGAGGCCTTTGACCTGCTGAGAAGAGAGCAAGCTAAAGACAGTAGAGGGTTTTTTTGATGAGGGAGACACTCCGGCTACTCTAGTTCGTCTAATGTCAGGCCAGAAAAAGAAGACTAAGACTCAAGCTAGAGGGTCTAGTGCTAAAGGTGTTCGGGGGCAAGTGAGCCCCCAGACGGACTTGGAAAGGAGACTGGGCCCTAAACTAGCCGTGTAGGACCGACTTGGCCCACGGGATAGGCTACCCGAACATGTGCGAGCCCGTCTTGGGCCAAAGACTGTGATTGAAGACCCGTCGTCGAAGAAACGGGTGCGTGTTAAGGAGGTTCCCCTTGTGATTCGAGAACGCTCGCCCCCACCTCGGTGACCTCAGGCTCCACGTGACCCGAAGGACAAGGGAAAGAGGAAGATGCCGGGATATTAGTCTTCTTATTTTATTATTTGAATATTACTACTATTTTTGTGGTGTGTTTTTTTTTTGTTGTTTTGCCGTTTTGGCATTTTTTTTTTGTTTTTTTTTTATGTAATTCCCGAGTTTATCGACATATTAATAAAGACGTATTATTGAATACCGTTCCGTCTTTCGATATTGCAGTGGTTGTACCCTTTTGAGGGGTTGCCTACGTATCCACAATTAGCGGAATCAAACCAAATGTAGTTCGAAAATTTGATTTGATTGATTTTTTGCAATTTTTCGAAATACATCAAGATTATTAATTCGAGATGTGCGACGGTAGAATAATTAATTCTAACTTATTGACTTGTCTAAAATTTTGAAAATTTATAAAAAGATTAAGTTTTATAAATTTTTGCAAATGACATTGAGATTGGGCTTATGGGTAGTAGCGCTTTAGCTGGTCCAAGATGGTCGGGTTGACGAACTCGTTACCGTCCAGGTCCGTTAGCATTACCGCTCCTCCTGATAGGATTTTCTTGACTAAGTATGGCCCAGTTCAATTGGGTTTAAATTTTTCCCTTGGGTCAAATGGCAGTAAGGCACGAACCGATTTTAGGACCAAATCTCCTTCTTTGATGTTTCTGGGCCTAAACCTTTTGTTGAAGGCCCGTCGGATCCATTTTTGATATACTTGAATATTGTTGAGGGCTCGGGACCGCCGTTCGTCCAGAAGGACTAGCGAATCGTATCGGGCTTGGACCAAATCTACTTCAGGCACCTGGCTTTCAAGCAAAATCCTAAGGGATGGTACTTCTAGCTCGACCGGTTGGACCGCTTCCATTCCATATGTCAGGTAATATGGAGTTGCTCCGGTTGCGGTGCGAATCGAAGTTCGGTACCCCCATAAGGCAAAAGGTATCTTGTCGGGCCAGTCCCGATAATTCTCAGCCATCTTTTTAAGTATGGTGACAATTGTTTTGTTGGCCGCCTCTATCGCTCCATTTGTTTAGGGTCGGTAAGGTGAAGATGTATGCCTTTGAATTTTGTATTTCGCCAGTAACGCGGTGGTTTCGGCTTGGAAGTGGGTCCCATGATCACTGATAAATTCGTGAGGGATCCCGTATCAGCATATGATCTTATTTTGGATGAATTTGGCCACGTGCTTGGCGTTCAAGACACGGTATGACTTAGCTTCGACCCATTTGGTGAAGTAGTCGATGGCCACCAAGATGAAGCAATGTCCTCCCGTCCCGGAAGGGAGCACTTTCCCAATTATGTCAATACCCTATGTCGAAAATGGCCATGGTGATGTCATGGTATATAATAGGGAAGATGGCATATGCTGTACATTACCGAAGATCTGACAGTTATGGCAATGCTTGACATATAACTGGCAGTCTGTTTCCATGGTGTTCCAGTAGTACCCGAGCCTCATGATTTTGCGGGATAGCATATGGGCGTTCATATGCGGACCGTTTTCACCGTCATGGACCTCGGCCATGACCTTTTCGGCCTGCGTTTTGTCGATACATAGGAGTAGAGCCCCCTACGCCGTCTTTTTGTACAATTGCCCGTCGTCTGTACGGACAAATTGGGTTGCCAATCTTCGCAAGGCCTTTTTGGCCCGATTTTCAGCTTCCAGTGGATATTCTCCCGTTGTAAGGTAGGTTAGGACTGTTTGATACCAAGGTTCTGGGTCAGTTATCTCGATATCTTGAATGGCATGGATGTAGGCCGGCTCGAACCGTCTTTCGACACAGATCGGCTTGCTGGTCAGGTGATCCGGGATGTTCAGTAAAGATGCTAATTTGGAAAGTGCATCTGCAAACTGATTTTCCTCCCGGGCCAGGTAGATATACTCTACCTTTTGGAATTGTTTCTCTAGAACCCGTACTCGTGCTTGGTAAGCCACGAGATTGGCGTTTCGAGTTTTCCATTTTTGGAGCGCTTGATTAATGAACAATGATGAATCACCGTGGACCCGGAGGTTTGTTAACCGTAAATCAGCGGCGGCTTGCAACCCGTGAATGCATGCTTCGTATTCGGCTGCGTTGTTGGTCACGTCGAAGTCCAACTTGATGGATAAAGGAGTGTGTTCCCCTCGGGGTGATATAAACAAAATTCCGACCCCAAATCCTCGGAAGTTGGATGCCCCGTGAAAATACAAATCCCATGTCTCGGTATCGTTATGGAATATGTCTTCATCAGGAAAGGCCCATGTATCCGTGTGGCCTTCTTCGGATGTCGGGTTGTCAGCGAGGAACTCGGCTACTACCCGGCCTTTGATGGCTTTTAATGGTACAAATTTGAGGTCGAACTCGGATAACATTAAAGTCCATCTGGACATCCTGCCATTGAGGATGGGCTTCTCGAATAAGTACTTGATAGGATCCATTTTGGATAACACATGTACCTCGTGACTAAGCATGTAGTGTCTGAGCTTTTTGGTGGCCCAAACCAAAGCTAGGCACGTTTTCTCGAGCATGGTGTACTTGCATTCATACTCGAGGAACTTTTTACTGATGTAGTAAATAGCCCGTTCTTCTGATTCGACCGTCTGGGCCAGCATAGCCCCCATGGCTGTCTCGGTCGTCGTTAGGTATAACGACAAAGGCAAACCATGTTGAGGTGGCATTAGTACCGGCGGAGCAGACAGAATCTCCTTGATTTTATCGAAAGCTGCTTGACATTTGTCGTCCCATAGCACCCGTTCTCCGATTTTTAGCTTTTTGAAGATGGGTTCACATACCATGGTTAGTTTCGAAATGAACCGGCTGATGTATTGGACCTTCCCGAGAAACCCCCTTATTTCCTTTTCGGTCTTGGGTGGCTGCATCTCGGTGATGTCTTTGATTTAAGCTGGGTCGACCTCGATGCCGCGTTGGCTAACGATATGGCCCAGTAATTTGCCCGACGTTACCCCAAAACTGTATTTTTGTGGGTTCAGTCTCATATTGTATTTACGTAGCCGGATGAAGAACTTTCTTAGGGCCGAGATGTGCCCGCTTCGGTCCTTGGATTTGACGATCATGTCGTCCATATAGACCTCCACTTCCTTATGCATCATATCGTGTAGCAAAGTAGTGGCGGTCCGTTGATAAGTGGCTCCAGCGTTGATAAGCCCAAATGGCATGACGGTGTAACAGTAAGTCCCCCATGGTGTAATGAAGGTGGTCTTACCCATGTCCTCTTCTGCCATTTTAATTTGATTGTATCCGGCATACCCGTCCATGAATAATAGAAGGGCATGATCGGCCGTATTATCCACCAATATGTCGATATGCGGTAACGGAAAATCATCTTTTGGGCTGGCCTTATTTAAGTCCCGGAAGTCCACGCATACTCGCACCTTGCCGTCCTTCTTGGGTACCGACACGATGTTTGCAACCCAGTCTGGATATTCAGACACTTGTATGAAACCCGCTTTGAATTGTTTATCGACCTCTTCCTTGACTTTAAGAGACCATTCGGGCTTCATTCTTCTGAGCTTCTGCTTTACCGGTTTGCACCCATCTTTGATGGGTATTCGATGTTCTGCTATTTCTCGATCTATTCCCGGAATGTCCTTGTAGGACCATGCAAAGACGTCTTTAAATTCTTGGAGGAGGTCTGTGAATTGTTTTCTCTCCTGTGGATCTAAAGATAGGCCCAACTTAAGCATCTGGGGCTCTAAAGTGGTTCCCACATTGATGGACTCGGTTTCTTCGATTACCGGATCTCGGGATTCCCTTTGCTCGAGCTGCTCGACCTCATGTGGAGGTAGAGGTACCTGTTCGTCGGGTTTCTCAATGTCATTGCATATAAAATTTTTGAAATTGAGAAAATTTTGGAAATAAGACAAGTCGTAAGCATAACGGTTTTCGATATTATTATTGATGGTAAATTTGGAAAATAGCTCGAATAGAGCTGCCATCTGATCGTTGGTCAGTGGCGGGATAGGGAGAGGTCTTGGGACAGGCCTCGAGACCTCATTGGCTAAGGGAAGAGGGATTACAGACTCGACTCCAGCACCAGACCCTCTAAACTCGGACTCAGACTCCGACTCCGACTCTGACTCTGACTCGGACTCGGTATCCGGCATGTCTCCCACGCCGCTGGTCAGCTTGTAGACCCGTCCTTGACTGTCGGTCCATTTGACGGTCTTCCTCCAGGCCTTTGTCCCCGTATCTGCACCAACTTCGGTGATCAGCTTTGTTGGGTTGAACCGATCGCTGCGGAGGATCAGATTGACCAGGTCATCTTTCGGAGCAGGGACGGTCTTGTCTTCTCTAAATAAGAGCCCCAGCACGGGCTCAGAGTCGCTTTCACCCTTCTCAGACTCTGCTTGGATGATGGTGAATATATCATCGGGGATATAGTTGTATTCCCGAGTCGTTTTGGTCTCGGGATATGTGATGGTGGGTTGGTAGAGGCCCACTTGAATAGCTCCGAAGACTGGAGTGACAAATTTGATTGCATAGGCCCGGCCCACATTCTCCGAGCTTATAGTATATCCCAATCCGAGTCGGGATTCTGCATTGTCTAGGACCTTGATGATCTTCCCTGCCGGAAGATATGGTCTTGAGGTAGCTCCGGGTAGGTAACCCAGATTTTGTAGCATCGTGTCGATGCTAGGGGCGAAGTAAGGCTTGAAGAGATATTCCTCTTCGATCATACCCACGAAGTCGAATCCTCGTGGTTTTGCCCGGTTTGTGGCATTACAGCTAGCCACGGTCATCGGGGACGCCTCCAGTGTGATGACACCGTCTTTAAGGGGCATCTTGACTTTTCGGTGGAGGGTAGATGTCACGGCCTTGACTGCGTGGATCCAAGGCCTTCCTAGCAAGAGGTTGAATGATGAGGTGACATCTATCACCTGGAATTCCAGCTCCTTTTCGATTGGACCCGTTATGATCTTCAATTTAACGGCCCCGGCGACTGGTTTTGGGCTTCCGTCGAAAGCCTGAATAGTTTGCGCTGTCGGGAGATAGTCGGCATCAGTGATGCCGAGGGCCCTAGCAGTCCTTAGAGGTAGGACATTCACGGCCGATCCATCATCGATAAGAGTCATCGGGAGGTACTTACCCTTGCAGATGATCGTGATATATAGGGCCAGATTATGATTGGGCCCAAATGATGGCAGATCAGATTCGGCGAAGGTTATGAGTGGGCCTTTGTTCTTGGACTTGCCCTTGAGGTAGGGCATGATAGTAGCTACCATTTCAGCGGGGGTAGCTTCTAAATCGACCTTGATTTCATCGAGAGCCTTAGTCAGTGCTTCTCGATGAGCCTGTGAGCTAACCAGTAGTTGCCATATGGTTAAGTCAGCTCGAACCCTCTTCATTTATTGAACCAAGGCCGCGTCATTGCGTGGCTCCTCGAGGGTCGGTTCCATCCTGGCAGGTTCAGTTATGGATGTTGGAGTGGCGCGCCCAGCAGTGGCGAGGTGGTTGGTGGCCAAGGCCTTGGACTTGGCTTTTCGGACTTCTTCTCTGGTGACGGGGACAACTTCCCCTTTAGCCAGGTACACATCGTCCTCATCATCAAACCATATCCCGTTGATTTGTGGGATAAGCGGGGAAATGAGGTGATAACAGTCAATTACCTCCCCTGTAAATATGGCATGGGCGCTGAACGGGTTTTCTTTGTTGCTCGGCTTGTCTCCGGGCAACGGGATTTTCCCGCTCTCAATAAGATCTTGGATCAGATGCTTAAGTTTCCAACATTTTTTCAGTATCATGTCTGTTACCTCGGTGATACTGACAGTAAGCTTGGGCATTATAGTGTTTGGGCCTCTTCTCTACGGGAGGCTCTGCAGTTGGGCCTATCGGTTGGAGTAGGCCCTTTGAAGATAGCCTTTGCAAGACATAAGTATAGGTAGTCCCTATATCTGTGAATACCCGATTTGGTATATTCTTCTTGGATGAGGTGTCGAGCAAGTTTACCTCGTCAAAGATGCTGCGAGTTGCAGCTGCAGGTACGGGCTTGTTTGCGGATGAACTAGCCCCTTGATAGCCCTTGGTAGAGGCCTTAGTCAGGCTCTCTAACCTTAGGTCATCCTCGATCCTGGTGCCCATTTCAGTAAGGGCGGCAAAATTGGGGATGATAGCATACCGGAGATGGACCCGGTAGGATGGGAGGAGGTTCTTGACAAAGGCCTCCACCAGCACTTTTTCGCTGGGCTTATCGACCATCTTCACACTCTCGGCCCGCCATCTTTGCAGATACTTGGTGAACCCTTCTTTGGGCTCTTGGGCCATTACTTCCAGAGTACGCATTGTAGTCTGGATTTCAGTATTGTCGGCGTCATTCCGAGCAAACTCGGTAGCCACATCGTCCCAAGTTTTGTATTTCTTGGAATCGAGATTGTAGAACCAGGCCTTAGGATGTTTCTCCAAGGAAGAAGGGAACAAATGCTTGAACATAGTTGACTTCACCCCCTTGACCGCCATGAAGTCTTTGAAAGCCCGGATGTGGTGGACTGGGTCTTCGGTACCCTCAAACATAGGAATTCCCGTTAAGTTGAGGTTGGCAGGTAGCTCGTCATTCAAAGGTGAATAAGTACGAGCATTTTCGGTGTGGATCGAGTTGTTCGTCGATAAATGGACTTGCTCTTCGAGCCTACGAACAATACTAACCAGCTCGGCCATGGGCCCGGCGGGCTCACCTCCTTCGGTAGGGACCGTCTTCTCTACGGTGCTCAGGCGGGTGGATAAAGTCGCTTGATTGGCCTGGATGGCGGCCAGTTGAGTTTCGATCTTGGTCAAAGCATTTTTCAACTTGTCCATTTTGCGTTGATGTCTGGTTTCGGGTGGCCTGTCTGTAAGAACACCACGTAATCAGAAACTAGCCCAAAATCCCGAAATAGAAAGTACATCCCGAACAAGACTAAAAGGGAAAATGACTTGGAAAAGACACCTAGACGGGTGACTTGTGAAATGTGGGCCTTCCTTAGGATTCGGCGGGTGGGCCTAGTCCTGTTCGAAGGAAGGTTCACGTGAGACATCCCCAGACTTTTGGACTCGATCGTGTTGACGGGCCCTCCTTTGAAAGGGTTTGTCCTACGTAGGTGGGCCTTGCCTTAGTCTAATAAGGCGGATTGGGATAGGGAGGAAACTCGTGATGTAAGATCGACAGAGTTTCGACGCTACGGAACTTGACAACTTAAGACACGACCCGACACTGCTAAATACGGGAAGTCGTAGAAGTGGAATGTTTTGAAAATTGATGATTTTTGAAAAGGGACCGAGTGGACTCGGTGAATGACCCAAATTTCCGAAAAAAAAAACAAAAAGTCATCGGGCCACGGGTTTTGAAAGTTCGAAATGATTTTCGAGTTTTGAATCGGGCAGCATACCGTCTAGAAAATAGGCTATTTTGAGTAATATCATAAGTCCTAAATTCGGTAGGTGTCCCGGGTTTTGAAATTGAATAGTATGAAAAAGATGCAAATCTTTGAAAAATTGATGGTTTTTTGAAAACGACACAAAAACCAAGTAGCACGTAGTCACACAAGCATTATAACGACGCCATGTATGCTCTATACTAAGTCTCGGTCGGTCTATAAGGGGTCTATGCCAGTGTACATAGTCTAGACGTTGATCGGGACGGACTTCCTAAGTCGAGTTGAACTTAGAACATGCCGCGAAACCCACTCGAATCGACTATGGACACCTTTTGACATATCCATATTGGAGTACATCAACGGTATAATGGGACGTCGGTCGCGAGTACCGGCCCGGGAAAATATGGGTTATGCATGAACCGTAGAGCTAAAACGCGTATTGTATTTTTCAAACGATTTCTATTCGAGTCTCACCCTGAGGATGCCTATGGTAAGTCACGCATCAGTTAATCCCCAGCGGAGTCGCCAAATTGTGGACATGACATAGGTCCACCCCGACGCGGCCACGCGCGGGTTTGGGGAGGCGAATGAATCTCCATATGAGAATGGATCGAATTGAAATTTAGGTCTATGTGGAGTCGCCACCGAATTTTGTGGTTATTCGGAACCATTCGAGCCCCA
Source organism: Agrostemma githago (assembly GCA_958450325.1). Classification (NCBI taxonomy): domain Eukaryota; kingdom Viridiplantae; phylum Streptophyta; class Magnoliopsida; order Caryophyllales; family Caryophyllaceae; genus Agrostemma; species Agrostemma githago. The sequence continues at coordinate 37,451,953 of OY288260.1, read as the reverse complement.
CTCTATGTCGTAGTGGGCCGTATACAAAATACGGCCCATTTCCGATGTCAGAGTTTATTGGGCTCGTCCCTTTGCATTGCGATACCGATACCGACATTATCGGATATCGTGTATGAAATGACTCTCGTGCGCCAACGGTTTCGGACATCCGGAAACCGAGGTTCTGAGTAAGGGGTGAGGGTACGTGTTGGGAAGCCCACAAAGGACACCCAACCCCGCCCGCACATTAGCGGCCTCTACTAAGAATTCGAATGACTTTCCAATACGCGCGTTAGTAAAACGGGAAAAATGCTTATGCAAACATTGTTTTTCCTAGGCATGTGAATGAAATTGAAAAGTGGGTTTCTATGTCAATTTAATGCAATTAATTCTACGTCAAAGTGGAATTGTAGCATGTGGGTTCATTTAGTACAATAAACGAACAATAATTAAATTGACAAAAGAAATAACAAACGCGTTAGTAACGATGTAATAATATTTAACGGTTTATGTAAATATGGGATGAGATGATGCAAATATGATGATGTATGGTTTGAAGAGGTAGTAATACACGCGATTAGCTAAACACGTGTTGACCTAAATCATGAATTACTACCGAGTTTGAAAAGAAGAATGTACGACTCGTTGTATTAGTCGTTATGAGGCTACTCGATCGAGTGGTCGATGGACTCGATCGAGTAGACCTGTAAAAGACGATTCTGTTTTGCGTTATGGACCACACTCGGCCGAGTTATTGACCAACTCGGTCGATTACATGGCCACTCGACCGAGTCACTGTGAGACTCGATCGAGTGGGGGTCGTAATAAGCATTTTGATCCGGTTTTGAGGTGCCACTCGACCGAGTGGGCTAGGCACTCGGTCGAGTGCCCTCTGTACGAATTATGATTCGTTTATGAAAATTGCATTGATTTTAAAATCGTTTTAAAATTGCTTTAAATTGATTATTGTGATGTGATTAAATTTTCTCCGCGTTTAATAATGCCATAATTCTAACGAATTGTTTTGACAATTATTTTAGCGTCAACGAAAATTACGTGTTGAATTGATTTGATGTGATTTAGAAAAATCGACTCTTTGATTAAATAAATAATAAAAAGATTTGATTCCCTCGACTTCTCCGACATCGAAATAAATCCCTAGGGATTGTGATGTCGGATCCGCATCAACGGGTTTCGACCCTTATTAAAATTGATTTTTAAAAATTGATGGATGTAAGATGGATGATGATGACTACAAAAATAAAAACGGATTATTGTTTAAGTTAACTTATCTCAATAATCAAATAGTCGGGGTATCGGAATAAGCGACCGGCAACGCTGTGTGCAGTACACTTGTATATTCGGGTTTCCTTATTCCGATATCCTTCTTATTCAACACAAATTGATAAGTATTTTAATGTATTGATATTAATAGTATTATCGATATTATGAATGCGAAGAACAAAATAAAATAAAAAACGAAAAAAATAAAGAAACGGACGATGAAGAGAGGAAGGGAAGAAAGAGAGGGTTTTGACACCCTCAACCTACATGTTCTTGTCTCGGAATAAGGCTCGTAACCGTCGCTTTAACACAAGAGTCTTCGAGGTTTTATGGAGGTTAAATTATGGTGGCTCGGGATTGATTCCTAAAACTAGGTTTAGGGTTTTTGCTAGTGTAGGATTGCTAGGTTTTTTTTGCTTAGGGTTTGCAAAAGACGTAGTATGCGTGTGTGTGTAAGGTTGCTCTAGGTTTTTGTAAAAGTTGTGTAAAAGTTGTGCATGAGGTTGCTTATATAGGCAAGGCTAGGGCACCCGGTTTAGGGTTACTCGACCGAGTAGGTGGCCAACTCGATCGAGTGGCCCGTGAAGCCTGCAGCCGGGCTCAAAACAAGCCCACTCGATCGAGTGGGTGGGTCACTCGATCGAGTGGCCCAGCTGGGTCCCGCAGGTCAGTTGACTTTGGACCGTGACCTTGATTTTGATGGGTTTTGTGTTTGACTTGGACTTTTGATGCTTGTATGGCTGTTTTGTGTGTCTCGGAAACGACTTTGACCGGGGTTGACCCAATTGCAAAAAGTCGGTTTTATTTCCGGTGTCGGTTTGTAGACACCCACATTTTGACCGCCAGGTGTCTATAGCAGTTTCCGACAAACACCCGATGATGATCGGACGCAAACGTGCTTCAAATACTTAGAAACGGGCTTAAAATCATTGGCATTTGGCTTGGGCTCATTATAGAGTACATATCTCACAAAACCAACCTCAAAATCAGGCCCAGTGGGTCGTTTCGAGTCAAATAAGACTAATTTGGGTCGATTCCGACACCAGGGGTAAAACCGTCTTTTTACGACCGAGTCAAAACCCGTCAAAATTATTTCCGAGGCACGTGAGTCAGCCGTGACACCTCACACGGCTGATTCGAACTCTAATCCTACGAAAAATCAGCTACATAAAATATTAAACAAATCCGTTTAAGGATGGAATTCGATCTCAAGTAGGAATCCTATCCGAAAACCGATTCAGACACCCGACCGAGTGCAAACACTCGGCCGAGCAGCACAAACCAGCCGTGTTTCCCTTGCTTCTTCGACAAGTAAGCGGAATTCTCATGCCTTTCAGCTTCCTATTTTTCCTATCTCTAGCGGTAGTTCAAACTCTCCTAGCCAAGGTCGGGAACTCCCTATAAATAGCCCCTTGCACACACACTTTTACAGAATCAATTAGCATCTACAACATCCATTATTCTCATACACTCATAACATCAAATATAGAAATCGACATCCGTACACACACATTCATACAAGCATAAAAACTAGGCACCGAGGAACCGATATCTCGTCCAAAACCCGAAGGAAATCCGGCCCTATACCCGACACCCTTCACGACCAAACCGAACCACCATAACTCACCGACATCTACTCGACGCTCTTGTGCCCAAGCCACGTCCCGACGAGCCCCGATCCGAGTAAACAGAAGCATGTAGGTTGAGGGTGTAACAAAACCCGATTTCTCTTATTCTTCCCTTCTCTTCCTCGTCGTTCATTTTTTTTATTACGGGTCATTCGTCATTTTTTTATTTTTTAATATCGATATTATTAAAAACTACTTTCATATAACAACATTCTTAAAAATATGATATCGATTCTCTATAATCGAATATTGTATCGAAAAGAATTAAATTAAATCTCGACGATATTAAAAATCGTTACATCTTTTTTTCGTTCAAACTTGTTTTTACAAAACCTTTTTTTTAATTCGTTCCGAATACTCGATATCGATTTCATAATCGAATATCGGGTACGACGAATATCGAAAACATAAATCGAGTACAAATTAATTCATATTTTGTACGCGATTTATCAAAATTAGCAATTTCGAACAAAAAATAAAAAACCGGACAGACCCGCACGCGAGTCGCGCCATGCCCAGGCGACTCGCGCACGGGCCTGAAATCCGAGACGTTTTTTTTAGCTTTTTCGTTCGTTTTATTTTATTCTTCTACGAAACAATCTTAAAACTTATATCTTTTCTAAAGCTATTCGAAATATTTGATATTAATTTCGTAGTTAATTATCAAATATAACGAATATCGAAAATATTGAATCGAGTACGAATTATGCAATATTCATACGCGGTTTAATAAAAACATCGAGTTTTCAAAAACCATCTTCAAAAATCAGACCGACACGCAACTCGCCGGCATCCCGGGCGAGCCGCGCGGCCGGCTGCCTCGACTCCCCTTTTTCTCGTTTTTTTATTATTTTCGAACTTCGTTTTTTATACAAAACGGCGTTTTAACGATATTTTTCAGATTTTGATTACTATTTATTTTTTCGATTTCGTATATTTATTTCGTTTGCTATATTATTTTTACAAATCGATACTAACTCGTTTGTTTATCTTGTAGCAAATTCATTATTTTCATCTTTTGTTTTATTATACTAAAACGAACTTCACATGCTAAATTCAACTTTGACGTTAAATTTTTCATGCATTAAACCGACTTAGCAGCCCATTCAATTCCTCGCATGCTTAGGAAAAACAATGTTTGCATATCATTCATCGTATTACTAATGCGCGTATTAAAACATCATTCGATATCCTAGTAGAGGCCGCTAATGTGCGGGCGGGGTTGGGTGTTCTTAGTGAACTTCCCAACACGTACCCTCACCCCTTACTCAGAATCGTGGTTTCTGGATGTCCGTTGGCAACGAGAGTCATTCAATATACGATTAACCGCCCAAGTCGGCATCTATATCGATATGCAAAGGGACGAGCCCAATAAACTCCGACATCGAAACTGGGCCGTATTTTGTATACGGCCCACTACGACATAGAGTGGGCTCGAACGGTTCCGAATAACCATAAAATTCGGTGGCGACTCCAACTTCGATTTAAATTTCCATTTGACCATCTCATGGAGATTCATTCGCCCCCCCCCCCCCAAACCCGCGCGTGGCCGCGTCGGGGTGGACCTATGTCATGTCCACACGGTTTTGGTCCAAATTAGTCTTGTTTGACTCGGAATGATCCACTGGGCCTGGATTCGAGATTGATTTTGTGAAATTTGTACTCCGTAAGTGTGTTAGCCAGCGATTAACGGATTTGAGCCCGTATCCGAGCGCATAGAAGCATGTTAACGTCCGATCATCATCGGGTGTTTTTTTTTTTGGAAATTGCCATAGACACCTGGCAGTCAAAATGCTGGTGTCTACAACCCGATGAGGGTAAGCCTAAAGCTAAGTGATGGGAGGGATTTTTCGTGGATCGCACCGATCAAATAAAAAACAACTAACCTAACTTGGTAGATAGGGCAAGTTGGGTCGAGATCCTTAGGGACGGGAAATGGGTTTAGACTAATGGGTGCTAAGGTCCAAGACTCGGTCCGAGACAAGCTAAACTAGGATGATAGGCTAAGATTGACTAAGCTAGGTCTAAAACACGATAAATGAAGACAAAACAAGCAACTAATGAATAATGGAAGCAAATAGATTAATAAGGAGGAAAACTAGGGCTAGGTCGGGTTCATGGGTGTCAAGGAGACCAAAAGGGGAAAAACGGGGTTACTAGCATGCTTTCGTAGCATAGGTTCCGATCGGGCTCTCGCTACTTAAACGGCCTAGGGGTCATCCTCACCACGCTCTCGCTACTAATGAGGGAACCAAGCCTACAACCAAACAAACACACACAAGAGAAGAGGCAAGAAAAACAAGGATTGATCGTCTCAAGTCTCACAAGCATTTCATCGAGCATATGGAGTGCAAGGTAAGAAGGAAACAACAAAAACAACATCTAGTACCACCCATCTCACCCTAATCATCCCTAATCAACACCCAATCTCCCTACTAACCCTAGCAATAGGATCTACTCACACATATTCAAGATGACAACCACAACACACATCACAAAATAAGCATAACAATGGAGGTTCATGATATGAGATTGAGTATTATCAAACAAGAACATAAACAAGAGAAAACTCAAGTAAAGAAGATTAAAGAGAAGAGAAATTATACCATACACAAATGAAAGGCAAAAGATTGAATCTTGTATAAAATCAACCCAAGAAGTATCTTCAATGTTGTCAATAGAGAAGAATTCTTCAATAGATCTTCAATTACACAAGAACTAACCAGGATTAAACTAAGATTAAGGACTAATCTAAGATAATCTAACCTAAAATAGTCTAGGGTTTAGTGGGTAATGTCTAACATAACATTAGATAGTGTAACAATACAAAAGGGGGGTATTTATAGGGTTACAATGAATAGGGAAGAAGGAAAAGCGAAACAGCTCTACGCTGGGCCCATCACGGCCGGGAAGGAGGTGATCCCGGTCGGGATGAGGTGGTCCCGGTTGGGATGGAACTGGTCCCGGCCGGGATGGACCTGGTCCCGGCCGGGATGGACTTAGTCCCGGCCGGGATGGAGCTCCAGTAGCTCGTCTTCCTTTGCTTCTTCATCCCGGTCGAGATGGGGTCCTTCCCGACCGGGATGGGCTTGTAGGCTTCAAATATGATCCCATAGGTCCCTTCTTGCTCTTGTTAGACTTCTCATCGATTCTCGGTGCTCGGGAATGGGTCTTGAGGGCTCGGGAATGGGTCCCAAGGGCTCGGGATCGAGTCTAGGCCACCGAGTGATCGTCGCTTCTCTTCGTTGGCTCCAAATGCGTCGGAAACGAGTCTTAATCGTTCCCTTTCTCTATGATAGGCCGTTGGAACCTAAAACAAGGTAGAAGAAGCGTAAGTAGCCTCGAAAACCGCTCCAAAGAGCGATTTCACAAGAGAAACTGGGACCAAACACAACAAATAAGCACTACAAAAGACACTTATCAACTCCCCGACACTTAACCCTTTCTCGCCCTCGAGTAAGCACAAACTAACTAAAAACTAAAAGAAACTAGACTACTAACCGAGCGGGTATTAGCGCACCCTACGCCCTTTCAACTCACGCAAGAACACTTAGAGGAAAAGTGCTCTCCGCAAGGCAAGTGAGGTCTTGCGACAAAACTGTGGATACAACCGTACACTAAAACACACAAACAAACAAACAAACAAACAAACAAACAAACGGTTGCATCCAAGAAGAAACAAGTACCGCTTCCCTCTAAAAAGCGGTGAAAGAAGCACCGGTTAAGGACTCAAGGCAAGTGACAACGTTCCCAAACTAGTAATACAAACAGAAATGGACAAAACCCTAATAGTATGACGACAAAGCAATAAAAAGGTTGATAACTTACCTAGGTCCTCCTAACCTTCTAAGAACGTACTACGGGACGATCGGTGGGATGGAAAAAGGATGAACCACGGAGTTAGTCGACACTGTTGGTAAGTGAGACCCGCCCCCTTTAGCGATAAGCTAAGAGGGTCGTCCCATGTCCAAAATCGCCCAACTAGTCCAAGTAAAAAACAGGTGGATAAGGTTGCAAAGTGAGGGAAGACCGACTATTTACCGCTATCATCCTTCCTAGGGACTTGGTCTTTTGGTAGGCTCTTCACGGTAATAGTCGGCAAAAGGCTTATTTTGAGGGGTGAGAATTTTTTTTGTGAGATGATTTTCTTTGGCATTTTTCTTTTGCATTTGGCTTTTGAGTTTCTATGCCATTTCTTTTTCTTCTTTTGTATTTTGTTTTTCATTTGTTGCGCCTTTTTCTTTTTCTTCTTTCTTTTCTTTCTTTCTTTTTTCCTTTTTTTTCTTTCTTTTTCTTGGTTTGTCCTTTTGGCCAAATTTTTGTTTTGTAGGCATTCATCGCAACCAAGTAAGAAGTTTGACAATTTGCAACTTATTTGTGGAAATGTGTAGGAGGTAGGGAAATGGGTGAGTCGGGACGACGTCTTCCCTTCAATGTAATCCCCTATAAATTCTAACGCAATACAGTGGCGGAAACACTGTAGAGTTGAGATTAAAACACACTGACAAACTATATCCTATTAAAAGAAATGGTAAGTCTATACAAAGGCCACTTTTTACAAAAGGGCTAAATAGAAAATTCTCCAAACGGATTATACAAATCCATAAATTACACGAATAGAGAAAGAGTAGGATCCACGCTACTCGCTACCTCACACCCAAAACCCAGCAGCAAATACCTGTCATGTTATAAACATAACAACCACGTCAGTGGGGAGTAACTCGGACGTTCTCCAAGCCATATTATATCATATGGAAAAATAATAGTATTATTATATCAAAATAGTTAAATGGAAAAAATTAAAAGATATAATAAAAATAAGCTTTCGGAGAAAACTTAAAATATTGGAATAATAAAATCAGAACAAGTTTTCAGAAGAAAACTTCAAATATTTGCCAGCCTGCAAATCAAAACGTATCGATAATAATAAAAATATTCAAAATGGCGTTATGGATATATTCAGTGTAAAAGGTCAGACTTTCACCAAGAGAATACTAAAAACGAGCTTCGAGAACCTAGTTCAAACAATTCAAACTTCGGTCTCTAACTAGGCTACTCAACTATAATAGGACGGCGACTTATAAATGCGTGGCCCTAGTTTAAGACAATGCACACCCCTCATGGGATTACCTGTCATCCAGTTCAACTTATGAAGGCGACTTACTGCGAGGCCTAAGCTTAAGGTCAAAATGTACAACACTCCCGGGATACCTGTCACCCGGTTCAACAACCAATGTACCGATTTCTGATACACTAGCCTTACAGTTGATGGCAAAACCGTAAACCCCAGATTATATTACTCTAACCCCACACTTGTCTTTATTCCATAATTCCAAAACAAAGGTATTATCGATTTTCAAAAGATATAAACATTATAAATAATATGAAGATACAAGGAATAAACATTTCATACTAAAAGGGAAACTTTCTATAAATAGAAACTTACTAATTTGAGAAACTTGCTTAAAATAGAAATATTAGTATAGAAAATACATAAGTGATTATAACAAGTGAAACGTATAAAAATAGCATTTCTAACGAAATTAACATTTTATTATTATCGTCGTTATAGTAACTTTAATATATTTCTAAATTCGTTACTCAAAATATAAATAAAATATGATAAGTCAATATACAGTATTTTATAAATAATTAAGAAATCGAGTTAAAACTATAAATTTTAGAAAAGAGATGTTTTTAAGAAAAATGATATCAAAATTAATTGAGTCAACAAGTTTTATAAATGAAATGAATTTACAAAGATTTCAAATTATTTTTAACAAATAGCTTTTATTAATAAATAATATGGATTTAACTAAAAATAGTCAATTGTAAACAAATAAGAAATTATTAGTGAAAATAGTCTCGACTAAAAATATATTTAAAACAAAATCGACTATTTTCTCATTTATTAGTATAAATCGTAAAATGAACATTAATTTATTAAACAAGTATACAAATCTCGATTATTGTATTAAAATGCGATTTTAAGTTAAAATTAGATATTAACGAAATATGTCGAAAATATGAAATCGATATTATTTAGTTACTAGTGTCACAATAACCAACAAAATATTGTAACGATCGTAAATAATTAAATTTACAAACGATTTATAAAATGATATCGAAAACTTGTAAAATATTTATAAGGTACACGATTTAAAGATAATATTATTAGCAATAATAAATAGCTAAAATTAGAAAAACCGACATTAAAATATTTACTACATACTACTACTCAAACATACGATATAAAATCAGGTAACGTCCTAAAGTTAACTTGAGTCGATAACGGAACCGAAAACGCACTCGTCCTTGTTGGAGCTTCCACGAAATCCCCGAGAACTTGGAGATGAACGATAGGATAGGCGAGGTCGGAGCGAGAGACCGAAAATCGCTGGACGACCAGCTGCAAAACTAACGGCAGAAAACGGCTGAGAGGAAAAGCATTGGAGTTCGTTCTTCACGTAGGGAAAACTTGGATCAAAATGAAGTGACGTAGTAGTAAACACAACAGTAAGAAGAAGAATAAGAAGAAGAAAAGAAGAGCATCAGCGGGTCATAAGCCATGAATATCAGGAAGACAAGACGACGACGACAACAATATAGGCAACAACAGCACAACGGCACAACGTGTAGAAACCAAAACAGAAAAAAGAAGGAAAAGAATGAAGAAAATTAGACAGCAACAGTAGACAACCCAAACGAACAAAATTAGAAGAGGAAGAAGAAGAAAGGAATTGGACTGAACCAAGACTGAAACCGAGCAAATGGGTGACAAGTAGCAGCAGTAACAAATACAGCAGCGGCAGAATGAAATATAGCAGAAGTATCAACGAGACAATGAGGAAATCGAGAACAGGGGACAGCAAACTGAGCAGCAACCAAGTCGATAGCAACAGTCGCAAAAGAATGATACAACGACATATGACGGACCGAACCGAACCAGAGTAATAAACAACGCCCAACAGCAGCGTCAAAACAGTGACAACATTGATCATGAAAACACGAGGAAAAAAAAGAAAGGAAGAAGAAGAAGGGCGAGGAGGGATCTACCTCGACCGATAGCAACAACTGTACACGAAAATAGCAGCAGCAAAGGTATCAAAAGAGCGAGAAGACTGATCGAAGAAGAAAAGAAGCAGTAACAGAATAACGAAAACAAGGCAGCGTAACAGCAGCAGTAGCAGCAAATTGCAGCAGCAGCGGATTGCAGCAGAGGAAGCGGAGGTGCCGAGTGGTGATAATAATGATGATTGCTGATAAACACGAAGAAGAGTGAAGAAGGATGAACGGATAAGTAAAGACAGGGTAAAAGGAATAGGGAATGAATGAATGATGGGAGGTGGAACGAAGAGATGATAGGAACAAAAAGAAAAGGGGATGAATGAATGATGTAGGGGGGTGTATCAAGATGAAGCAGTGGAGTCAAAAAAAGTAGGCAAAAGGTTGCGTTAATGCGGGAAAATAAAGGATTAGGGGGAGTGTATGTCAGACAGGTAGGACCAAATAAAAAGTGTACGGTTTCCGAGACAGTAGTATACGATGTATACGGATTTAGTTAAATGAGTCGGGTTAGGAATAAGAATTAAATGAATCCCGTAACGATAAGTTGACTGACTCAAGAAATCGAATTAAAGTCGAGTCAATAAAATTAATAAATAATCGGGCCATCAAATAAAATGAGTAAAATAACGTTTCTCGAGATATAAGTAATATTCGAAACGAAAATGAAGTTTATATAAATAAATAAGTAGACGACGAAATAGTATTTTCCGATAAATAATAAATTTTCGACGAAGTAAATTAAACTGTTTTCTCGAGGAAAGGTAATTAATATTTTGACGAAACTTTTAAAATATATGAGCCTCGAGCCGAAAATAGAAATTCGAGCTTAAATATAAATAAAAGGAATTTAGAATTTAAATCGTCGAAATAGTCTCTCGATAAGAATTAAATTAAATGTATAAAATAAATTGAAACAGAATAAAAATATGTTTTAAATATAAGAAGAGTTTTCGAGACAAATAGGATTTTAGGAATTTGACACGATTAATCGATAAATTCGTTTTATAATAATTTCAAGAATTACGAGTTAAATCGTAAAAATAAAAAATACGAACATAATTCAAAATTTAATCTACTTTAAATTTATAAAATCAGGGGTGTTACATCAAACCCACAAAAAGGGGGAAACATGGACTAATCAAAGCAATTTCGAACACGGTCACCTAAGGGACGGGACTCGGCAACCAAGACATTTTCACTCCGTGGGTGGTCATAATGGTCAAAATGCAAATCTCGTAGTAAATACCTAGTAGACTAGGTGGACTCAAGGTAAGAAACCAACGAAATCATTGATTTAAAGTCATTTATTAGACTAAAGTCCAAGACTCGACTCATATTACTTAGAAAGGGAAAGTAAACACTTGCGCACTAGCCTCAAAACCGGGTTTTCGAAAACCTTTTATTACACACTAGACACAACTAAACAAGACAAAACAAAGACACAACAAAAACGAAAGGAAAAGAGACAAACACAACAAAACAAAACAAGACAAACATACAAAATAAACAAACACCACCCCGAAACTTCCAAACAAGCAACCACATCAACCACAAACTTCAAAAAGCTCCACCCGAGCACACACCATCATAACTGTAGACACCCACATTTTACTGCCAGGTGTCTATAGAAGTTTCCGACGAACACCCGATGATGATCGGACACAAACATGCTTTAACGTACTCGAATACGGGCTCAAAATCATTGGCATTTGGCTTGGGCTTTTTACGGAGTACATATCTCACAAAACTAACCTCAAAATCAGGCCCAGTGGGTCGTTTCGAGTCAAATAAGACTAATTTGGATAGAATCCGGCACCGGGGGCAAAACCGTCTTTTAGCGACCGAGTCAAAACCCGGTCAAAGATATTCTCGAGACACACGGACCAGCGGTGACACCTCACGAGTCTGGTTTTAACTCAAACACTACAAAAAATCAGCTACGCAAAATATTAAACAAATCCGTTTGATGGAATTCGATCTCAAGTAGGAATTCTATCCGAATACCGAATCAAACACTCGACCGAGCATCAAATACTCGGCCGGGCAGCCCCATTTCAGCCGAGGTACGTTTCCTCTCCGCCAAGCAAACGGAATTCTCGTTATTCTCAGCTTCTTACATTTCCTATCCTAAGCGGTAGTTCTCACCCAAACACTTCTCCTAGCCAAGGTCGGGAATTTTCCTATAAATAGGCCCCTTGCACATCACAAATAGAGACATCAATTATCATCATCAATTTTCTTATTCATACACATCGACATTCATAAATAATCATACACTTAGCATCGAGAAACCGATACAACCCGAGACCACGCCGAGCTCACCCGACGAAACCGGCCAACTCGCCCCACCTTACACGTCCAAACCAAACCACCATAACTCACCGACATTAACTCGACGCTCCCGTGCCCTAGCCACATTCCGACGAGCCCCGATCCGAGTATACAAAGCATGTAGGTTGAGGGTGCAAAATCAAACCCGATTTCTCTCTTCTCTCTTCTCCTCCTCCTCGTCTTTTCTTCTTTTATCGTCGTCGGTCGATTTTTTTCTTACGGGTCGTTCGTCGCATTTTTTATTTATTTCTAATATCGATACTACAAAACTATTTTTATAAAACAAAACGTTCTTAAAATACGATACCGATTCTCTAATCGAATATCGTATCTAACAAGAACTAAATTTAATCTCATTGATGCAAAAAAAATCGTTACATCTTTTTTTTTTTACAAAATACGACGATTTTAACGCGGAGAGAATTAACATTCTTTTTTCTTTTTCGTTTAATTTCTTTTCAAAACGATTTTATAAAACTTTTTTCTAAAAATCATTCCGAATATTTGATATCGATTTCATAATCGAATATCGAATACGACGAATATCAAAAATATAAATCAAGTATAAATTAATCCATATTTGCACGCGATTTATAAAAATTAACGATTTTCGAAAAACCCGAGCCGAGACAGCCTCCCACACAAGTCGCGCCACTCCCAGGCGACTCGCGCGGGGGCCTGAAACCGCGACCCGCTTTCTTTTTTTTCTCGTTTCTCTTTTTTATTTTACATCGCTTCTTACATAAAACAGTGGCTTTCTCGGCATATTTTTTAGATTTCGACAAATATTTTTCGACCTCGGTCAACACGCATTTAACCCATCACGTGTCATAAAATCTGTTTTCAAAATCATGCATGTTATCGTATTTATATTTTTCAATCGTTACTAACACGTTTGTTCATCTTTTTAGCAACTTTTTTTTTATCGTTTGTTTTATTATACTAAAACGAATCTCACATGCTAAATTCAACTTTGACGTTAATTTTCATGCATTAAACCGACTTAGCAACCCATTCAATTCCTCGCATGTTTAGGGAAAACAATGTTTGCATATCATTCATCGTATTACTAACGCGCGTATTCAAAAATCATTCGATATCTTAGTAGAGGCCGCTAATGTGCGGGCGGGGTTGGGTGTTCTTTGTGAACTTCCCAACACGTACCCTCACCCCTTACTCAAAACCTCGTTTTTCAGATGTCCGAAACCATTGGCAACGAGAGTCATTCAATACACGGTATCCGATCAAGTCGGTATCGGTATCAAATGCAAAGGGACGAACCCGATAACTCTGACAATGGAAATGAGCCGTATTTTGTACACGGCCCACTACGACATAGAGTGGGTTCGAATGAGCCCGAACTCCCACAAAGTTCGTTGGCGACTCCAACTTCGATTTAAATTTCAATTCGATCCATTCTCATATGGAGATTCATTCGCCTCCCCAAACCCGTGCGTGGCCGCGTCGGGGTGGACCTATGTCATGTCCACAATTTGGCGACTCCACTGGGGATTAACTGATGCGTGACTTACCATCGGCATCCTCAGGGTGAGACTCGAATAGAAATCGTTTGACTAGTACAATACGCGTTTTAGTTTTACGGTTCATGTATAACCCCATATTTTCCCGGGCCGGTACTGGTGACCGACGTCCCACTATACTATTGATGTAGTCCAAATTGGATATGTCAAAGGTGTCCATTAGCCGATTCGTATGGGTTTTACGGCATGTTCTAAGCTCAACTCGACTTAGGAAGTCCACCCCGATTCTCGATGTACACTGGTATAGACCCTTTCAGACTGACCGAGACTTAGAATTAGAGCATACATGGCGTCGTTATACTGCTTCCATGACTACGTGCTACCTGATTTACATGTCCTCTTTTCAAAAAACCGTCATTTTCAAAATTGCATCCTTTTTCAAAATATCCAATTTCAAAACCCGGGACATATACCGAATTTAGGATTTACGATTTTACTCAAAGATAGCCTATTTTTAGCCGGTATTATGCCCATTTGAAAGTTCGAAAATATTTTCGAACTTTCAAAACCGTCCCCCGGTCCGCCTTTCCGTCTTCTTTCTCGAAAAAAAAGGGCCGGGTCTCCCCGAATTTCTCGGGCTTTTCAAAAAAAAAAAATCAATTTTGCAAACTTCCTTTTCTTAGGGCTTCCCGTTTTTAGCAGTGTCGTGTCGTGTCTTAAGTCGTCAAGTCTTCTAGCGTCGAAACTACGTCGATCTTATATCACGGATTTCCTCCCTATCCCAGTCTGCCTTATTAGACTAAGGCAAGGCCCACCTACGTAGGATATACTCCTACAAAGGTTAGCCCGTTTACACAAATCGAGTCCAAAGTCTGGGGAATGTCTCACGTGGACCTCCTTTCGAACAGGGCCCAGCCCACACAGCTGGATCCTAAAGGAGGCCCACCTTTTCACAGGTCACCCGTCTAAGTGTCCTTTTCCGAGTCATTTCCTTCCTAGTTTCCTTTCTTCCCTTGCTCGGGATGTACTTTTGTTCTTGGATTTGGGCAAGTTGCTGATTACGCGGTACTCTTACAGACAGGCCGCCCTTCACCCGAACCATGTCGAAAGAAGCCATTAACGAGTTGACCGCTTCGTTGGCCAAGCTACAAGACCAGTTGACAAAGATGAGGGAGGACCATATCGCCATCCTCACTCGGGTAAGCGCCGAGGAACAAGGAACTCCTAACAGCGGAGTTGATGATGACAGGCTGTTAGCTGAACTGGCCAGCGCGGTCCACAAACTGCAAGAACAGGTCCACATGTCCACCAGCAACACCATCCACACGGAGAACGCTCGGACTTATTCGCTCCTAACTGATGAATAGCCCGCTAATCTCAACTTGACGGGCGTACCCATGTTCGATGGGACTGAAGACCCAGTACTCCATATCCGGGCTTTCAAGGAGTTTATGGCAGTTAAGGGGGTCAAATCGACCATGTTCAAGCATCTCTTTGCTTCATCCTTGGACAAGCACCCAAGAGCCTGGTACTACAGGCTCGATTCAAAGAAATACAAAACTTGGGACGATGTCGCAACGGAGTTCGCCCGAAACTATGCGGACAACACCGAGATCCAGACTACCATGCGTACTCTGGAGGTCATGGCCCAAGAGCCTAAGGAGGGTTTCACGAAATACCTTCAAAGGTGGAGGGCAGAAAGTGTCAAGCTGGTGGACAAGCCCAGCGAAAAGGTGCTAGTGGAGGCCTTTGTGAAAAATCTCCTCCCACCTTACAGGATCCATCTCCGGTACGCCATCATACTCAATTTCACCACCTTGACCGAAATGGGTACCAGAATCGAAGACGATTTGAGGTTAGAAAGCCTTACTAAGGCCTCTACTAAGGGATATCAAGGAGCCAGTTCGTCTTCCGGCAAGCCCGCAACTACAACTGCGGCCCGAAGCATCTTTGACGAGGTTAATCTGCTGGACACCTCGACCAAAAAGAATACTCCAGCCCGAGTATTCACCGACATAGGGACTACTTATGCTAACGCCTTACAAAGACTATCTTCTAAGGGTCTGATCCAGCCGATAGGCCCGATGCCGGAAGTTCCTGTCGAAAAATGGTCCAAAAGCTACAACATCCAAGCCTATTGCCACTATCACCGAGGCAACGGGCACGACACTGAAAAATGCTGGAAGTTGAAGCATCTCATTCAAGATCTGATTGAAAATGGGAAGATACCGCTACCCAGCGATAAGCCGAGTAACAAAAATAATCCTCTTGCTACTCACGCCATTTTTACTGGGGAAGTAGTCGACTGTACTCATCTCATTTCCCGTTTCATCCCCCAAATCAACGGGATATGGAATGACGATGAAGATGACGTTTACCTGGTTAAGGGTGAAGCTGTCCCCATCACAGTCGAAGAAATCCGGAGGGCTAAAACCAAGGCCCTGGCCGGCACACACGTCATCACAGCCGGACTTTCAACCCCGGGAACCGTCACTGAACCTGCCAGGACGGAATCCACACTCGAAGAACCAAACGCTGACACGGCCGTAGTCAAGCAACTAAAAAGGGTCCGAACCGATCTTACTATATGACAGCTTTTGGTTAGTTCTCAAGAGCATCGGGCAGCACTTACTAAGGCACTCGATGAAATTAAGGTTGACTCATTGGTTACCCCCACTGAAATGGTAGCCACGATTTTGCCTCACCTTAAAGGCAAGTCCAAGGGAGAAGGCCCACTTATCACCTTCTCCGAGTCCGACCTTCCACCGTTTGGGGCCGCCCATAACTTGGCCCTATATATCACGGTGATATGCTGAGGCAAGTATCTACCCATGACCCTAATTGATGATGGGTCGGATGTAAATGTCCTTCCCTTGAGGACTGCAAGGGCTCTCGGCATTACCGAGACTGACTACCTTCCTAGTGCACAAACTATCCAGGCTTTCGATGGAAGCCCAAAATCAGTTGCTGGGGCCGTTAAACTAACCATCATAACGGGCCCGATCGAGAAGGAGCTCGAATTCCAAGTGATCGATGTCACCTCATCTTTCAATCTGCTACATGGAAGGCCCTGGATCCATGCGGTCAAAGCCGTATCCTCCACTCTCCACAGGAAGGTCAAGTTACCTTTACAAGACGGGGTCATCACTCTCGAAGCTACTCCCATAGCCGTGTCAAGCTGCAACATAGCAGGCTCAATCGACCCGTGAGGTTTCAATTTCGTCTGGATGATCGATGAAGAATATCTTTTTCAGCCCTACTTCACTACTAGCATTGACATGATGCTGCAAAACTTGGGCTACCTACCGGGAGCTACCTCAAGGCCCAATCTCCCGGCTGGCAAGATCATCGAGGTCCTGAACGACGGAGAGTCTCGATTCGGCTTGGGCTACACCATGACCCAGGGAGATATGGACCGAACAAACGCAACCAAGTTTGTCACTCCCGTGTTCGGAGCTATTCAAGTGGGCATCTATCAGCCCACCATCTCATATCCCGAGACCAAATTTACTCGGGAGTGCAATTTCATCCCGGATAATATCTTTGCTCTCATCCAGGCCGAATCAAAGGAAGGTGCAAATAACACCGAGCCTATGCTGGAGCTCTTGTTCGGGGAAGATAAGATCATTCCGACCCCCAAGGAAGAGCTGGTAAGCCTGATCCTTCGAAGCAACAAGTTTGATCCAACCAAGATGATCTCTGAAGTCGGTGCTAATACCGGAAAAAGGGCTTGGAGGAAGATGGTAAAGTGGACCGACAGCGAGGGTCGAGTCTACAAGCTTACTACTGGTGAAGGGGACATGCAAGACGCTGAGTCCGAATTCGAGTCCGAGTCAGAGTCAGAGTCGGAGTCTCAGTCCAAGTCTAGAGGGTCCAGTACTAGAGTTAAGTCTGTAACCCCCCTTCCTTTAGTCACACCATTGGGAGTCTCGGAGTCTGTCCTGAGAGCACTCCCGATCCCGCCTCTGACCAACGATCAGATGGCTGCTCTCTTTGAGCTATTTTCAATATTCTCTATCAATAATAACGATAACCGTTCTGCTTACGACTTGTCTTATTTTCAAAACATTTTCAAAAATTTTACTTCCAATGTCATTGAGAAACCCGACGAACAAGTACCACTACCTCCGCATCTAGTCGAGCAACTCGAACAAAGGGAATCCCGAAATTCGGTAATTGAGGAAACTGACTCCATCAATGTAGGAACCCCTTTAGAGCCTCAGATGCTGAAGTTAGGTTTATCCCTAGATCCCGAGGAGAAACAACGATTCACGGATCTCCTCCATGAATTCAAAGACATCTTCGCATGGTCCTACAAGGACATGCCGGGAATTGACCGGGAGATAGCCGAACACCATATACCCATCAAAGACGGGTGTAAGCTGGTAAAGCAAAAACTCCGAAGAATGAGGCCCGAATGGTCTCTCAAAGTCAAAGAAGAAGTCGACAAGCAATTCAAAGCGGGCTTTATTCAAGTGTCTGAATATCCAGACTGGGTCGCAAATATCGTACCAGTACCCAAGAAAGACGGAAAGGTACGAGTTTGTGTAGATTTCCGGGACCTTAATAAGGCCAGCCCGAAAGACGATTTCCCGTTGCCACACATCGATATACTGGTGGACAACACGACCGATCATGCCCTTCTATCATTCATGGACAGGTATGTCGGGTACAATCAGATCAAAATGGCGGAGGAAGACATGAGTAAGACCACCTTCATTACACCTTGGGGTACTTACTGCTACACCGTTATGCCGTTTGGGCTTATCAATGTCGGGGCCACTTATCAACGGACCGCCACTACCTTATTGCATGACATGATGCATAAGGAAGTAGAAGTTTATGTGGACGACATGATCGTTAAGTCCAAGGATCGAAACGGGCATATTTCGGCCCTCAGAAAGTTTTTCACCCGACTACGCAAGTACAACATGAGGCTAAACCCTAAAAAATGCAGTTTCGGGGTAACATCGGGCAAGTTACTAGGCCATATCGTCAGCCAACGTCGCATCGAGGTTGACCCGGCCAAAATCAAGGCCATTACTGAGATGCGGCCGCCTAAAACCGAAAAGGAGATTAGGGGGTTTCTCGGCAAAGTCCAATATATCAGCCGTTGATAAGTGTAGTTTGTAGTGCCTTTTTCACTATGTTTTGGTCCCATTTCCTTGTGGAATCACTCCTTGGGGAGCGATTTATGGGTTTCTTATGCTTCCTTTAGTTCGTTTTAGGTTCCCAAGACCGATTTGGAAAAGTTGGAGCGATTCCGACTCTATACATACACATTTTGGAGCCAACGGGGTAAAGGAACGATGACTCGATGCCTTGGAATCGACCCCGAGACCTTGGGACCCAATCCCGAGCCTCCAAGACCCGATCCCGAGTCCCGAGAATCGACGAGAAACCCATGAGAGGCAAGGAAGGACCAAAAATCTCTTAAGGGAGGCCTACAAGACCCATCCCGTTCGGGAAGGCCTCATCTCGTTCGGGATGGGGTGCACAATTGAAGAGGTTACTATGAGGAGACCGTCCCGGCCGAGACCAGGCCGTCCCGGTCGGGACCACACCGTCCCGGGCGGGACCAAACCGTCCCGGGCGGGAAGGAGCAGGGGCTGCGCGAGACTTCTTTGTTTCTTCTCCTTCATTCTTGTACCCATATATATACTTCCCTCTTGTATTGTTAACATATCTTATCATACCCTAGACTAGTTTAAGCCTCCATTAACATTCAAAACCCTAGATTAGTGCTACTCTCATTAGTTTAATTCTCTCTTTAATCTTTAGTTAATCATTGTAATTAGTTCTTGGATTAAGGGGATTCTTGAAGATTGTTCCAAGCTTGACAACCTTGGGATTTTATTTGGGTTTCTTATTAATGCAAGTTCTCTTCTTTTTCATCCATTTTTTGTTGGTATAATCTTCTTCTCTTATTTACTCTTGTTCTTAGTTTGTTAATCAAGTTTGAATCTTTATATTTTGTTTATTGTTATTGTTATTGTTATTGTTCATTATGGATGTTTGGATGTTTAAGTTGTTTTCTCTTATTATTGTTAGTTTTTCATTGATAATGAGTGAGTAGACTACTTGGGGGGTTAGTAGGGGGATTAGGGGTAGATTATGGATGATTAGGGTTGATTAAGGGAAAAGGGTGAATCTTTGTTGTTAGTCATATTGTGGGCACTCTTTGTGTTTGTTGATATGCTTGTATGAGTTGTAGTGGTCATGCTTCCCATACTTGTGCTCATCTTCTTATTGTTTGTCTATGATGCGGAAATGTTGAGAATAGTTTAGTCGCGAGAGCGCGGACTAGGGTCTAAGTTGCGAGAGCCCGGACCCACCTTGACATCGGTCTAAGTTGCGAGAGCCCTGACCGACTCTAGTAACTAGGAGACACCTATACCCTTGATCACCCCAATTACCCTTCTACTCTTATGAACCCGACCTACCCCACTTTCTTCCATATTTGAGTTCATCCTCTTAGTTAGCCATCATCTCATTAGTTTTATTGATTAGTTTATTTCTAGTTAATCATTAGTCTAGTTCTCACTTCTCCTCCAACATAGTTTTGCAATTATCGTTGTTTGTGTTTGTTTGGTAGCATAGTCTCGTTGTAGGCCGACCTAGTCTAAACCTTGATATACCGTCCTCGTGGATACGATCCCGACTTGCCCTAGCTACCCACTAGGTTAGCCGGTTAGTTTATTGACGGCTAGGGACTTGACAAATCCCTACCATCAATTTTGCACCGTTGCCGGGGACGGTGCATTGTTTAGACTTAGTTTGCTTATTTCTAGACTTAGTTACCCTTCTTTGTGTTCTCCCATCTTCTCTTGTGAATATTTTCTAGTTTTTCTTCTTTTCTTAGCTTCCTTTTTTTTCTCTTTGTCTCTAGTTGTGCTTCTTTATCGTCGTTGCCTAGTGCCCACAAAGCACTATGTGTTCTCACGTTTGTTCTAGTGTGTAGTGTATGCCTAGGAGGGGAGGCGACTTCTATCTCTTTAATCCAGAGCCGGAGAGACTCTTTCGAGCCTTTCGCCAACGGACGATTAATCGGGTTAGGATCTCTCAACCGAGTGCAAGCATTACTCATCAAGGGCAAGTCCAAGGAGCCGACTTGAACAACCCACATCGAGAGACGGCTGAAGGGAATTTCGTAAATCCTTTTGGTAATTTCTCTCCTAGTTCCCCCTCATCATCTACATCAACACCGTCTACACCACCATCTTCTCCCTTATATCCAATCATGCCTAAGTTTTCTTCTCACTCAACCTTCACGGAAGACGTTTTGCCGGGTCCATCCACTTTACCGGAGGCATATACCGAGAATTTTGTGGCGAAAACGCAATTTATCCAATTGGTCGAGAGAAGTCAATTTAGTGGGTTACCAACCGAAGATCCTCATCAACACATGGAAACCTTTTCGGATTATTGTGACGCTATTTCGCAAACGGGAATAACTCAAGACCAAATCCGGTGGGTATTATTTCCTTTCTCTCTTATTGGTAAAGCGAAGCAATGGTTCAAGGGGTTGGACAAAGCAAGACTTGGCATTGACACTTGGAAGAAGCTAGCCTTAGCCTTCTACCAACATTTCTATCCCCCGGAGAAGACAAATCTATTGAGAGCTTCTATCACGGGTTTCCAACAACGTGATGATGAAAGCCTCTATGAATCGTGGGAAAGATTCAAAGCCTTGATCCGTTCTTGTCCACACCATGGCTTATCACAATGGTTCCTCGTACAACAATTTTGGAACGGGTTATATGAAGACTCGAGGGCCATACTCAATATGGGATCTAACGGTAGGTTTACCGAAGTGGAGGATGACCAAACTTGGTCAAGGATTGAAGAGATGGCGGTTCACAATTCCCAATACTCTAGGCCTAGGAAGGCGAATCGAGGAGGTAGGCACGAGGTAGATGCCATTACACAATTGAGCATTGATCTTGGGGCTCAACTAAGAACTCACATGGAGACCATTGACAAGAAGCTCCAAAGCCACCTCAACCAAGTTCAAAGCTCTAGTTCCTCCAACCAACACTCAATTCATGATGTTAATGCTTTGGGAGTTGTATCCCCTACTCCTTATTATGGGATGTGTGATACTTGTGGAATCGTTGGTCATGATCCTATGCATTGTAGAGGAAGTATTGAGCAAGTGAACGCCTTTCAAGCGTTCAAGCAAGGTGCCTCCTACTCTAATCAATACCAAGCTTCCAATCAAGTCCCTCAACAACAAGCCCTTCAACATCAACAACAACATCGTCCCTATGTTTCACCTCCCTTAAGGGACAACAACCAAGGTTACCAAGGTTACATGGGTAATCCAAGACCCTTCAACAACTTCAAGGAAAATAACCAAGGTACCTTTTACAACAACAATCAAGGGTTCCAACAAGGGAACTTCAATCAAGGCGGTTTCAAAGGAAACCAAGGCTTCCAACAACAACAAAACCACAATCAAGGCCTTAACCAAGGCAATTCTCATGGGTTCCAAGGGAACCATCAACAACAAGCAAATCAAAGTCATCAACAACAAAGCAAGCCTAGGAGCCGGTCTCCTATTCATGACTATGGTACTCCATTAGCCCTCATCGATACTCCACATAATCCATCATCCCCACCACGGGATTTCGACATAAAAAAGTATATGATGGATATGCATAGGAGTACGCAAGAGATGGCAAGAAATCAACAAGAGTTCTTTGCTTACGTTCAAAAGGACAACCTAGCAAGAGATGCTCATGCGAAGTCGATGGATACCCGAATATCTCAACTTGCTTCGGAGATCTCTACAAGACAAAAGGGGCAACTACCTCCTCAAGGCGAAACACCGAAATTTGAGCATGTAAATGCTATTACTACGAGGAGTGGTACGTCCTATGAACCCCCTTTTTCCCCTAGTGAGCAAGAACCAAGACAAGAAGTCATGCCCCCATCTCAAGACGATGCAAGCTTTGAAAATCCAATTGAGGAGCAAGTTTTATGGGAAATTGAAAAACCCCAAGAAGACGACCCTCCCCCACTTCAAGAGAAAAACAAGGGTAAAGGGAAAGTGCCAAGTGAGGAGTCCACCCATATTGAGCAAAACAAGGCTCAAATCAAGTTGCCTTTCCCATCAAGGCAAATGAAGACTAAGGTGGACACTAACTATGACAAGTTCCTTAACATCGTGAAGAAATTGGATGTTAGCGTCCCGTTTACCGAACTACTTACCCAAATCCCGGCATATGGAAGATTTATGAGAGAAATCTTAGCTAGGAAGAGATCCGTCGACAAGCAAGAGACCGTAGCGTTCACGAGGGTGGTGAGCGAGCTTATTCAAGGTTCCACGCTTCCGAAGTTGAAGGATCCGGGTATTTTTTCGATCCCTTGCACCATAAGCAATTTCATGATCAAGAATGCATTATGTGACTTGGGCGCGAGTGTGAGCATCATCCCCTACTCTATTTGTTATCGACTCGGGATGAAGGAGTTGAAAAGTACGTCCATTACACTCCAAATGTCCTATAAATCTCTTAGCCGACCATTGGGAATGCTAGAGGATGTGCCGGTACGAATAGGGAAGTTCTTCATTCCGATCGACTTCATTGTGGTTGACATGCCGGAGGATGCTAACACTCCCATCATCCTTGGACGCCCATTTTTACACACCGCCGGTGCCGTGATCGATGTGAAGAAGGGTAGGATTACCTTTCAACTAGGCGACGAAGAGTTGTTCGACCTCCAAGGCAACACTTCGCCAATGAACGAGACATGTAATGTAATCCATGCCGCGGAAGACATCGATCGAGGGAAAGATCCGGGACAAATCTTGAAGAAGTACTCTTATGTACTTGAGGATGATGACTCCGATTTGGAGGAAGATGAGTGCCCAAATCATGGGCTTGATGACAAGTTGCAAAGCAAGAAAGAAGATGAGCCTCCCTTGGGGCCACATGAAGACCGGTGGACGTTTGGGTATATCCCGAAGGATCGCAAGTACAAGTTCAAGCCATTGAACTTAGTAGATCGGGATGCCCTGGGAACGTCTAGCCATTGAACTTAGTTATTGTTATTGTTCATTATGGATGTTTGGATGTTTAAGTTGTTTTCTCTTATTATTGTTAGTTTTTCATTGATAATGAGTGTGGGGTTAGTAGGGGGATTAGGGGTAGATTATGGATGATTAGGGTTGATTAAGGGAAAAGGGTGAATCTTTGTTGTTAGTCACATTGTGGGCACTCTATGTGTTTGTTGATATGCTTGTATGAGTTGTAGTGGCCATGCTTCCCATACTTGTGCTCATCTTCTCATTGTTTGTCTATGATGCGGAAATGTTGAGAATAGTTTAGTCGTGAGAGCGCGGACTAGGGTCTAAGTTGCGAGAGCCCGGACCCACCTTGACATCGGTCTATGTTGCGAGAACCCGGACCGACTCTAGTAACTAGGAGACACCTATACCCTTGATCACCCCAATTACCCTTCTACTCCTATGAACCCGACCTACCCCACTTTCTTCCATATTTGAGTTCATCCTCTTAGTTAGCCATCGTCTCATTAGTTTTATTGATTAGTTTATTTCTAGTTAATCATTAGTCTAGTTCTCACTTCTCCTCCAACATAGTTTTGCAATTATCGTTCTTTGTGTTTGTTTGGTAGCATAGTCTCGTTGTAGGCCGACCTAGTCTAAACCTTGATATACCGTCCTCGTGGATACGATCCCGACTTGCCCTAGCTACCCACTAGGTTAGCCGGTTAGTTTATTGACGGCTAGGGACTTGATAAATCCCTACCATCAGTCGTATCATTTCAAAGCTAACCACGGTATGTGAACCCATTTTCAAGAAACTGAAGATAGGAGAACGGGTACTGTGGGACGACAAATGTCAAGAAGATTTCGATAAAATCAAAGAGATTCTGTCTGCACCACCGGTATTAATGCCACCTCAACACGGTTTGCCTTTGTCGTTATACCTAACAACGACCGAGACAGCCATGGGGGCTATGCTGGCCCAGACAGTCAATTCAGAAGAACGGGCTATTTACTACGTCAGTAAAAAGTTCTTAGAGTGCGAGTGTAAATATACAATGCTTGAAAAGACGTGCCTAGCTCTAGTTTGGGCCACTAAAAAGCTCTGACACTATATGCTTAGCCACGAAGTGCACGTGTTATCTAGAAAGGATCCAATCAAGTATCTGTTCGAGAAGCCCATCCTCAATGGCAGGATATCTAGATGGACTTTAATGCTAGTTGAGTTCGACCTCAAGTTCGTGCCATTAAAAGCCATCAAAGGCCGGGTAGTAGTCGAGTTGCTTGCCGATAGTCCGGTATCTTAAGAGGGACATACCGATACTTGGGCCTTCCCAGATGAAGATATATTCCATACTGACACCGAAACATGGGATCTATATTTTGACGGGGCGTCCAACTTTCGAGGATTTGGGGTCGGGATTTTGCTAATCTCACCGCAAGGAGAACACCCCGTTATCCATTAAATTAGACTTTGACGTGTGTAGACCCCCACATTTTGACCGCCAGGTGTCTATAGTAGGTCCCGCCAAACACCCGATGATGATAGGACGCAAACGTGCTTTAATGGACTCGGATATGGGCTCGAAATCATGGACATTTGGTTTAGGCTTATTACGGAGTACAAATATTACAAAACCAACCTCAAATCCAGGCCCAGTGGGTCGTTTCGAGTCAAATAAGACTAATTTGGGTCGATTCCGACACCGGGGGTAAAACCGTCTTTTAGCGACCGAGTCAAACCCGGTCAAAGATATTTTTTCCCGAGTCACACGAGCTGGCCGTGACACTACACGGCTGATTCTGACTCAAACACCAAAAAAATCAGCTTCAAATAATATTAAACAAATCCGTTTAAGGATAGAATTCGATCTCAAGTAGGAATTCTATCCGGAAACCGAATCAGACATCGACCAAGCACCAAATACTCGGCCGAGACAGCCGAATACTCGGCCAAACACTCCCAAACCAGCCGAGATGTTTTCTTCTTCACCAAGAAACGAGAAGTTTATTTCCTTACGAACTCTCGTATTTCCTATCCAAACCGGTATTTCTTGCCACACAAGCAAGGCTACCCCGACTCCTATAAATAGGACCCTCCATTCAACATTGA
Source organism: Agrostemma githago (assembly GCA_958450325.1). Classification (NCBI taxonomy): domain Eukaryota; kingdom Viridiplantae; phylum Streptophyta; class Magnoliopsida; order Caryophyllales; family Caryophyllaceae; genus Agrostemma; species Agrostemma githago. The sequence continues at coordinate 37,426,060 of OY288260.1, read as the reverse complement.
AAGGGACTGAAAAACAGAGACACAGGAATCATCATTAATCCCGTCACATTCATCCATCAATCAATATACAACAATTATTAGTCACACACATCCGAAGGAATACCGAAATACCGTCCCGAAATCCATCAAAACCGACCCGTCCAAACCGGCCGAACCCGACGCCTCTCACACACATAAATCCGCACCACCTTAACTCATCCACATCATCTCGACGCTCCCGTGCCTAAGCCACTGTCCGACGAGCTCCATACCGAGAAAGTAAAGCATGTAGGTTGAGGGTGTAAATCAAACCCGATTCTTCTCCTTTCTCTCTCTCTCTCTCTCTCTCTCACGTCTTTCTCCTCTCTTTTCGTCCGTCCTTTTTTATTTTATTTGACGGGTTATCGATCGTTTCGCATTATTAATATGGGTCGTTTGTCGCATCATATTTTTATTTATTTTCGATAATAAAACTTTTTTATAACGTTCTTAAAATATGATATCGATTCTCTAATCGAATATCATATCTAACAAGAACTAAATTAATTAATTTTCGTTGATGCTATTAAAATCGTTACATTCTTCTTTAAAACAAAATTCGATGATTTTATACGTGGAGAGAATTTACATCCTTTTCGTTCAAAACAAACTTTTTTCAAACTTTCTCTAAAATTATTCCGACTATTCGATATCGATTTCATAATCGAATATCGAATACGACGAATATCGAAAATATAAGCCGAGTATAAATTAATCCATATTTGTACGCGATTTATAAAAATTAACGATTTTCGAACAAAACAAAAAAACCCGAACAGGCTGTCACGCGAGTCGCGCGCCTGTCAGGCGACTCGCGCCACAGCCTGCTCGGCCGAGTCCTTTTTTTTTCGTTTCTTCGCTTTTCTATTTTTAATTCTTTTCGAACCTTATATTAAAATGCGACTTTCGCGACATATTTTAATAAATACTTTTTTTTCGACCTCGGTCAACACGTGTTAATCAATCACGTGTCATCAAATCTTTTCTAAAATCATGCATATTATTTATTTACGTCCTTTTCAATTTATTCACCGTTACTAACTCGTTTTCTCGTGTTTGTAGCTTTTTATTTGTTTTTATCGTTTTATTAGACTAAAACGAATTCACATGCTAAAATAACTTTGACGTTATTAGTTTAATATGCATTAAACGACTTAGCAACCCATTTATTTATTTTTCTCACATGCTTAGGAAAATAATGTTTGCATATCATTCAACCGTCGAACTAACCCGTGTACACAAAAAACGAACGATATCTTAGTAAAGGCCGCTAAGTGCGGGCGAGGTTGGGTGTTCTTAGTGAACTTCCCAACACGTACCCTCACCCCTTACTCAGAACCGTGGTTTCCGGATGTCCGAAACCATTGGCAACGAGAGTCATTCAATATACGATTAACCGCCCAGTCGGCATCGGTATCGATATGCAAAGGGACGAGCTCAATAAACTCTGACATCGGAAATGGGCCGTATTTTGTATACGGCCCACTACGACATAGAGTGGGCTCGAACGGTTCCGAATAACCACAAAATTCGGTGGCGACTCCTACTTCGATTTAAATTTCAATTTGACCATCTCATATGGAGATTCATTCACCTCCCCAAACGAGTTTGGCGCATGAGTTTGAAGAGATGTGACTCTTCATGAATTACCACCAAAATCTGTTCAACAGATTTTGGCGCAAAAATTCGCAATAGTGTACCGTATGAACCTGGTACCGTGAATTCGCAATTAATTATATATAAGCGTACACTCCGTACTCCCCCCGAACCTATATTATATTATATTGAATTCACACATCCGTAAACCAAACCCGAGTACGCTAAAATGAAACGGTATTTACACTTAAATCACCAACATTTTGTATACGGCCCACTACGACATAGAGTGGGCTCGAACGGTTCCGAATAACCACAAAATTCGGTGGTGACTCCTACTTCGATTTAAATTTCAATTTGACCATCTCATATGGAGATTCATTCGCCTCCCCAAACCCGCGCGTGGCCGCGTCGGGGTGGACCTATGTCATGTCCACAACGTGACTAACAACGCAGCCGAATATGAAGCATGCATTCACGGGTTGCAAGCCGCCGCTGATTTAAGAGTAACAAACCTCCGGGTGCACGGTGACTCGTCTTTAGTCATCAATCAAGCTCTCCAAAAATGGAAAACTCGGAACGCCAATCTCGTAGCTTGCCAAGCTCGAGTAAGGGTTCTCGAAAAACAGTTTCAAAAAGTAGAGTACATCTATCTACCTCAGGAAGAGAACCAGTTTGCGGATGCGCTATCCAAATTGGCATCTTTACTGAATATCCCGGAACACCTGACCAGTATGCCGATTTGTGTCGAAAGACGGTCCGAGCCGGCATATATCAACGCTATCTAAGACATCGAAATAACTGATCCGGAACCTTGGTACCAGGTTGTTCTGACCTACTTAACGTCGGGAGAATATCCTCCGGGATCTGAAAACCGGGCCAAGAAAGCCCTACGAAGGTGGGCCACTCAGTTCATCCGCACGGACGATGGGCAGTTATATAAAAAGACGGCACAGGGGGCTTTACTCCTATGCATCGACAAAACGCGAGCTGAAAGGGTCATGGCCGAGGTACACGACGGCGAAAACGGTCCGCATATGAACGCCCATATGCTAGCTCGAAAAATCGCGTGACTCGGATACTATTGGAATAGCATGGAAACCGACTGCCAGTTATATGTCAAACACTGTCATAACTGTCATATTTTCGCCAACGTCCAGCATATGCCGTCATCCCTGTTATATACTATGACATCACCATGGCCATTCTCGACATGGGGAATTGATATAATCGGGAAGGTGAACCCTTCCGGGACAGGGGGTCACTGTTTCATTCTAGTGGCTATTGACTGTTTTACCAAATGGGTCGAAGCCGAGTCATATCGGAACTTGAATGCCAAGCATGTGGCCTAGTTCATCCAAGATAAGATTATATGCCGATACGGGATCCCGCACGAGTTCATTAGTGATCACGGGACCCATTTCCAAGCCGAAACTGCTACTTTGCTAGCGAAATATAAGATTCAAAGGCATACGTCTTCGCCTTACCGTCCCCAAACAAATGGAGCGGTAGAGGCAGCCAATAAAACGATTGTCACCATACTTAAAAAGATGGCTGATAATTACCGGGATTGGCCCGACAAAATTCCTTTTGCCCTATGGGGGTACCGGATATCAATTCGCACCGCAATCGGAGCAACTTCATACTATCTGACATATGGGATGGAGGCGGTCCATCCGGTCGAGCTTGAGGTACCATCCCTGAGGATTCTACTCGAAAGTCAGGTGCCTGAAGCAGATTGGGTCCAAGCCCGATACGATTCGTTGATTCTTTTGGACGAAAGACGATCTCGGGCCCTTAACAATATCCAGATATCCAAAAAAGGATACAACGGGCTTTCAACAAAAGGGTTAGGCCTGGAAATATCAAAGAAGGGGATCTAGTCCTAAAATCTGTCCGGGCTTTGCTACCACTTGACCCAAGGGGAAAATTCAAACCCAACTGGGCCGGACCGTATCTAGTAAAGAAGGTTTTATCAGGAGGAGCGGTAATGCTGACAGACTTGGACGGGAATGAATTCGTCAACCCAACCTGTAATCCCCTATAAATTCTAATGCAATACAGTGGCGGAAAAACTGTAGATTTGGGATTAAAACACACTGATGTTCTATATTTTACAGAAAGAACGGTCAGTCAATACAAAGGCCACTTTTTACAAAAGGGCTAAAAATAAAATTCTCCAAATGGGATTAAGAATCCATAAATAATAATAAATCAAGCGGAGTAGGATCCACGCCACTTGCTAGCTCACACCAAACCCCGGAACAAATAATACCAGCCATGTTATAAACATAACAGCCACAATTCTGTGGGGAGCAACTCAGGCAGTTCTCCCAGCCATATTACATAATATTAAAGCATAATTACTATTATATCAAAATAGTTGAAAACGGAAAACATTTAAAATGATACGGTAAAATACTTCAAAATGATTGTCAACATGCAAATCAATGTCAATCTATAATAGTAACGGCGTTATGGAAATCAATCAGTGTGACAGAATAGACTTTCACTAGGATCATACTAAACTAGGTTCGAGAATTCAATCAAAACAAATTAGACTTCAGTCTCTAATTAGGCAACTCAAACTATAACAGGACTGCGTGCAGCGAGGTCCTGGCTTAAGTAATGTACACCCCTCCTGGACACCAACCGTAATCCAGTTCAACCCGACGGCGACTTACACGATGCGATATCTAAGTTTAAGGTCAAAATATACACACTTCTGAACACAAACCATGCTCAGTTCAACGACCAATGCGTCTCAACAGAGACACACCAGCTTTATAGTTGATGGCAAAACGTATACCCTAGACTGTATTACTCTACCCGTACACTTGTCCTTATTCCATAACTCCAAAACAAAGCTGTCACTACAAAAAACAACTCAAATTGCGGCGGAAAGTTTGTCAAAACGCGTTGACGTAATTCGATAAGATTATCAAAACGTTCTTAAAAGGAAACTTTCTAATTTGGGAAACTCTCTTCAAATATTAAATACTATTATAATTAGAAATCGTTCAACATTTGGATTATATAAAATAGTTAATATTAGGCCTCGAGACATAAACATTATACTTATTTTATAAATATATATTTAACGATTAAAATTCAACGAAAGTCAAAATCATAATTATTTCTCAAAAGGTTGAATTATAAGTAATTAAAAGTATTAAATTACAAATTTACAGATTTTCCGGAAAAACACTGTCTTACTATAAAATTCATAATTAAATCATAAAAAAAATAAAAACAAAGTGATCAGTGGGGTTGAAAACTTTAAAATCTTAGCTAAACATTTTATTTCTGGAGTAACTCCAAATTTCAAACGTAGCAAAGGTTTTTACTTGTACTTTCATAAACTGACAGAATTCGACACCCGATGGTATCTCATTAATAAAATACGTTTAAAAATTGATTTTGAAGAAAAACCAATTGCAAAAATTAAGTAGACTCTTCAAAGTTTAGGTGCATAAATTACCCAGAAAAAATTCAAAGTTTATCAAAGGTTTTAAATTAGATTTTACAAAACTTGACAGATTCGCGGACTAATCCGACGTCTGTTCGTAAATATTTTATTGTGACCAAAATACTTGTAATTATTCTAAGAAATTTGAAAGATATAAACTAGACTTAAAATAAACAGTAGTCTCTTTTCAAAGTTTTTGAAAATAAAGTATTTAAACAGGAGAAATAAATCGTATAAAAGCACTAACAGATTTCCAAACATGCTGTAACTTTGTTAAAACAATAAACTTTCAATTTGATCGTTTATATTACAAACACGAAAATTAAGAAATTAATTCTTATTTATACATTTTAGTCTCGGCCTTAATATGCTTTTAGAATATTTGAAATGTATTATCATAATATAGTAAACATGTTTATAAAAAATTCGATTTTTAAAACAATACTACAAGCAACTACAACACATATATCATGCAATACCGAGTCATGCCATCATGTGTTACCTTCATCGAGATCCGAGACAATTATAAAAATCCTCTTCGGGACGAGCACGGTTACCTACAAAATAAATTAATATATGGTATTAAAACCATATCGAAAGTTAATAAAAAGAGGGAAACGAGACGGGGAAACGAGTAATTAAATTACCCTCGAGATTGGAATGAATAAGGGACGAATTAGGTTCGAGTTAATGACGAGCCAGGCTGGAAAAAGGGGTGCTTAAACGACGAACAGCAGCAGTGACAATCCGGAAAATCAGTTCCGAACAGCAACAACACGCATGACAACCGTAACAGCGGTGTAGCAGCAGAACAGGACAGCAGCACGAACCTCATGATGACACCTCTATCGACCAGGGAATCGAGCAAAACAGCAGCAACCACGACAGTAACAACAACATCAGCGAGGATCAGCAATGGCAGAAACAACACGAACAACAGAGCATTAGTAACACGGGATAACAGCCAGCAGTGACAACCAAACAGATCAGGAAACGGGAAAGCAAATACGAGCATGACAGGAGTAATAGCATCAAAGGACATATCTGATTGATGACACAAGACGAGCAGCAGCAGCAGCAGAGACGACAACAAACGGCCACCAAAACAGGAGGAGAGGAACAGGAGAACGAAACAACAAAATAAGGAAAGATGAAAGGACAACCAGACATTCGCAGCAAGCAGCATCAACAATAGTGATTAATCACGAATTGACGCACATAAATCCGAAGCCACAGAACGAAGAAAAAGGGAGGAAAAGGAAGAAGAGAAGCGAATGAACTACCTGCCGACTAGTCCAAATCGAAACGATACGGAGACAAAAGAGAGATTCCTGAAGAAGATTGATGATGATGAAGGTGGGTGAGCGGCAAATTGATGAACGTGATAGAGAAAATGAACGAAAGGAGGGTGAAAGAGGGAAGAGTGGGAGCGGTTGATTAACTGAAGGGGAAGTGGGAAAGGCAACGTGACTCAATTAGGCTAGAAACAAATTGGATCGGAAATAGTACCACGAGACGGGTCAAGTAAACTACTCCGTAACATATATACATAATACTTATCGATACAAAAATAAATATTTGAAATAAATATGTAATTTAGAGATATCACAAATTAGTTCAAGAGGATTTATAAAATGTATCTCGAGAGTCAAATAAACGTTTCGATTAAAATAACGTTTCACGAGAAAGTAAACGAATGTTCAACGAAAATGAATTAAATTGATTTCTCGAAAACAAAATAATGATTTTTCAACGAAAGTTTAATAAAATGATTTCTCGAGGAAATAATAAATATTTCAACGAGTTTCGAGTTGGAAAAAGAAATTCGAGTTAAAATAAAGATTTTAGGACTTCAAGATGAATTAAAAGTAAATCCGAGAAGAATTAAAATGGATTACGAGTTGAATCGCCAACGAAATAAAAATATGAATACAAATTTAATTTATAAAAAATAGGGGTGTTACAACCTTCCCCACAAAAAAAAGTTTCGTCCCCGAAACTTACAGGAACTCAAAAATATAATAAAAACGAAGTCACTTATTTTGAACGAAGTAAGGATTTTTACTCACACCAAAATTTTGGTTTAAAAAGAAAACTTTATAGAAATTCTTATCTCAAGATTGACGGGGTTTAAGCACCCAAAGGTTTAAAATATTTTAAATCACTAAAATCGTAAGTTAAAGTTATTTATAAAATAGCAAAGATAAAAAAAAATTGTAAACAAACTTGAGGGAAAGAGTACTCAAAACATTTTCGAAACAACGGTAATACATTTTGATTAAGAAATTCGACAACGTTTCGTTTAAAAAAAATAATTTAGTCTTGAGAAATCAAGTTTTGTAGTTAGTAAAATTTGAAATTAATCGTCAAACGTTTTTCATACAGATTCAAAAGTCTACCGACGATAAAACGAAAGCTTGAATATACGAAATTATTTTGAAAATATTAAATCGTTTTACACAATAATCTGGTAGAAATTAAAACATTTACAATTGTAAAACTTTTCTTAAAATTTCGATCGTTTAAAAATCAAAATTTGAAACAATTTCGAAATACTTTAAAATAATCTATTAAGGCATTTAGAAACGGGACTAACTATAGATATCATCCGCGAATAAAACAAAAATGAAGTATAAAGTTTTGAAATAATTTCGAATTAATTTTAACAGGTTTTTAAGATATTTTAAAAATAACTAAATATAGCTTCAACCAAAAACGACAAAGCAAAACTTTTAAAGCTTAAAATTGTAACTAAAAAAAATGATAACTCAAAAGTTTAAATTAGTCAAATATTTTTCAAAACGTGGAGTTTGGTTAAAAATTTAAGGATTAAATCGAAACAAAAACTTTCGAACTCGATAAAGGGTAGAAGGGATACCAACAATAGTTGGAGGAGTAGAATTCGAGAGAAGCGGAGGTGAGGACGAAATCGAGAATTAAACAGAACTCTCAAAGATTATAAAGGAGTTTAAGATTCTCGAGACTTCTAGTACGACTCCCACAACTCAGGGTTCCACCAAACAACACTAAGTCCATTAATATCAGAAAGCTGGTTGTCTTACACAATCTACAACCTCCAAAATTATCGAATACCACAACTCCTAATACAAAATCTCACGTACTTATTCTATCATTCAATTAACAGGGTAAGAATCCTCAAATGACTCAGAATCAAATCATGCTACCGAAATTCCATAAACCACAACACGATCAAAACAATCAACCAATAAGGCTCTAAAACTATTCAAGATTCACCAAATTATACTCGAGGTACATTCCATGGTACTAGAGTACGAGACACTAAACAAAATCAATCAATTTAACAAAGCTCGGGTACTAAGTCCTCAAAATGATTATACCAACATGTTTAACATCACCTTTTCACAAAAGGAATGAAAGTAAGCCAAACCTAGGCACACTCGACCTCAAATGTAATGACAAACACTCACATTTTCAAGCACGTCATCTAAATAAGGTCTCTCATAAATCCATCAATTTCTAATCGCAATGGTGCAACCCCAATATGTTTAATCACCCAACGAAGCCACAATCTCGTTGGTGCACAGGTATCGAAAATTCCATTAGGATGATTGGCACAAAAGTATTCCTCAAAATGACATAATAAGTCCAAACTGTGATTTTGCAAAATATTTCTCTTTCGCAAGGCTAACAATAATTCATCCAAGTTTAAATCACTCAAATCCAAAGCTCATAGGTTAAAACCTTCTCAGATTCAATGATCAAATCCATAAGAACCAAGGTTTAATCTATGTGAACCAAAATTTCTAAAGACATTAACGAGAACCTGAAATGGAACCATAACACTCGGGATAGAACTCTAAACGATGATCTGTAACCTCAAAAGTCAACGACTAGTCCATTAAGTCAACCTTAGGTGGGATTCCCAAAGTAATATTACCAGTTACACTTAGTTCGGTTCTAAGTTCAGTTCTAGGTTAGGTACCAGATATCCATCAAAATAAAATATAACCGTACTATCCAAAAGCTTATTCTCTGTAAGTACTTTACATAATCAAGTAAATTATAATCCAAGATCAACACTTGAGGTACGATCCTAATTCCATCAATCAATTAATATTATTGAAATCAATCCTCAAGAAGTTCTTACTAGCTTAGGAATAGGGTACAACTTACAACTCTCAAACCATGTAACAAACGATTTACTAAACCTCAAACATCTTTAACTATCGCGGGGTTCACTAAGACAGGAGTCTAACCAGAGAATCTCAAGAGGATTGAGGGTAAAATGAGAGAATAACACAAGGATTTGCCACGAGAATTAAGATGACCATTTACGAGGAGGATTGGAAGAAGAAAAGAGAAACTGACAGAGAGAGCAGTGGCAGCCATGGCCAGCAGGAATAACAACACGTGACAGTAGAGAGCCGAACAACATCATACCGTAGCAGTACAACAACACAACAACATCCGTAAGGAGAAGAAGAATAAGAGAAGAAATAAAAGAAGAAGAAGAATAGGAATAAAAGAAGAGGAAGAAGAAGAGACTAGGAGAAAAGAACAAGGATCCTAGACTACTAAGGTCTTGAACGTAACCAAAGAGGAGTCTTCGTGTCTCTAGAGTTCACAAGGAAACTCGTTGGATCTCTTCATCTCTTGTAGAGAAACGAGCACACCAGTCTTCTTCGGTCGCTCCATCTGGATCCAATTTGAAATGAAGTCGCACCCGGGTCCAAAGTGAAATAGCATCGAAGACTACTGCACCATCATGGAACTGGAATCTACTCTTGATCATCTGGCCTGTAGCTTGAGCAAACTGAATCTGGACTGAAAAGTCACCATTGTATCTTCCTTATAGCACCAAGTCGTCCACTTGAGTCATCAGGTCTTAGAAGTGCTAAGTAGGCCTTGTCCCGATCTGGAGCAGCATCACGTAAGCATCTTGTCCACTCGTCTTCTTCTTGGACAAATAGAACAACTATTCAACGCTAATCATTGAGTTACAAGAAAAAGAGAACATAACAGTTAAGTCCTTAATTTGGTTTCTACCCATCACTCACTATTATTTTATAATGTTCAAATCGTTTACGGGTAATTTCCTAAAATAAGGTGTGAACGTCGGGAGCAACGATGCTCTGATACCAACTGTAATCCCCTATAAATTCTAATGCAATACAGTGGCGGAAACACTGTAGATTTGGGATTAAAACACACTGATGTTCTATATTTTACAGAAAGAACGGTCAGTCAATACAAATGCCACTTTTTACAAAAGGGCTAAAAATAAAATTCTCCAAATGGGATTAAGAATCCATAAATAATCATAAATCAAGCGGAGTAGGATCCACGCCACTCGCTAGCTCACACCAAACCCCGGAACAAATAATACCTGCCATGTTATAAACATAACAACCACAATTCTGTGGGGAGCAACTCAGGCAGTTCTCCTAGCCATATTACATAATATTAAAGCATAATTACTATTATATCAAAATAGTTGAAAACGGAAAACATTTAAAATGATAAGGTAAAATACTTCAAAATGATTGTCAACATGCAAATCAATGTCAATCTATAATAGTAACGGCGTTATGGAAATCAATCAGTGTGACAGAATAGACTTTCACTAGGATCATACTAAACTAGGTTCGAGAATTCAATCAAAACAAATTAGACTTCAGTCTCTAATTAGGCAACTCAAACTATAACAGGACTGCGTGCAGCGAGGTCCTGGCTTAAGTAATGTACACCCCTCCTGGACACCAACCGTAATCCAGTTCAACCCGACGGCGACTTACACGATGCGATATCTAAGTTTAAGGTCAAAATATACACACTTCTGAACACAAACCATGCTCAGTTCAACGACCAATGCGTCTCAACATAGACACACCAACTTTATAGTTGATGGCAAAACGTATACCCTAGACTGTATTACTCTACCCGTACACTTGTCCTTATTCCATAACTCCAAAACAAAGCCGTTGACGTAATTCGATAAGATTATCAAAACGTTCTTAAAAGGAAACTTTCTAATTTGGGAAACTCTCTTCAAATATTAAATACTATTATAATTAGAAATCGTTCAACATTTGGATTATATAAAATAGTTAATATTAGGCCTCGAGACATAAACATTATACTTATTTTATAAATATATATTTAACGATTAAAATTCAACGAAAGTCAAAATCATAATTATTTCTCAAAAGGTTGAATTATAAGTAATTAAAAGTATTAAATTACAAATTTACAGATTTTCCGGAAAAACACTGTCTTACTATAAAATTCATAATTAAATCATAAAAAAAATAAAAACAAAGTAAGATCAGTGGGGTTGAAAACTTTAAAATCTTAGCTAAACATTTTATTTCTGGAGTAACTCCAAATTTCAAACGTAGCAAAGGTTTTTACTTGTACTTTCATAAACTGACAGAATTCGACACCCGATGGTATCTCATTAATAAAATACGTTTAAAAATTGATTTTGAAGAAAAACCAATTGCAAACATTAAGTAGACTCTTCAAAGTTTAGGTACATAAATTACCCAGAAAAAATTCAAAGTTTATCAAAGGTTTTAAATTAGATTTTACAAAACTTGACAGATTCGCGGACTAATCCGATGTCTGTTCGTAAATATTTTATTGTGACCAAAATACTTGGAATTATTCTAAGAAATTTAAAATATATAAACTAGACTTAAAATAAACAGTAGTCGCTTTTCAAAGCTTTTGAAAATAAAGTATTTAAACAGGAGAAATAAATCGTATAAAAGCACTAACAGATTTCCAAACATGCTGTAACTTTGTTAAAACAATAAACTTTCAATTTGATCGTTTATATTACAAACACGAAAATTAAGAAATTAATTCTTATTTATACATTTTAGTCTCGGCCTTAATATGCTTTTAGAATATTTGAAACGTATTATCATAATATAGTAAACATGTTTATAAAAAATTCGATTTTTAAAACAATACTACAAGCAACTACAACACATATATCATGCAATACCGAGTCATGCCATCATGTGTTACCTTCATCGAGATCCGAGACAATTATAAAAATCCTCTTCGGGACGAGCATGGTTACCTACAAAATAAATTAATATATGGTATTAAAACCATATCGAAAGTTAATAAAAAGAGGGAAACGAGACGGGGAAACGAGTAATTAAATTACCCTCGAGATTGGAATGAATAAGGGACGAATTAGGTTCGAATTAATGAACAAAACAGGCTGGAAGAAGGGGTGCTTAAACGACGAACAACAGCAATGACAATCCGGAAAATCAGTCCCGAACAGCAACAACACGCATGACAACAGTAACAGCGGTGTAGCAGCAGAACAGGACAGCAGCACGAACCTCATGATAACACCTCGATCGACCTGGGAATCGAGCAAAACAGCAGCAACCACGACAGTAACAACAACATCAGCGAGGATCAGCAATGGCAGAAACAACACGAACAACAGAGCATTAGTAACACGGGATAACAGCCAGCAGTGACAACCAAACAGATCAGGAAACGGGAAAGCAAATACAAGCATGACAGGAGTAATAGCATCAAAGGACATATCTGATTGATGACACAAGACGAGCAGCAGCAGCAGCAGAGACGACAACAAACGGCCACCAAAACAGGAGGAGAGGAACAGGAGAACGAAACAACAAAATAAGGAAAGATGAAAGGACAACCAGACATTCGCAGCAAGCAGCATCAACAATAGCGATTAATCACGAATTGACGCACATAAATCCGAAGCCACAGAACGAAGAAAAAGGGAGGAAAAGGAAGAAGAGAAGCGAATGAACTACCTGCCGACTTGTCCAAATCGAAACGATAAGGAGACAAAAGAGAGATTCCTGAAGAAGATTGATGATGATGAAGGTGGGTGAGCGGCAAATTGATGAACGTGATAGAGAAAATGAACGAAAGGAGGGTGAAAGAGGGAAGAGTGGGAGCGGTTGATTAACTGAAGGGGAAGTGGGAAAGGCAACGTGACTCAATTAGGCTAGAAACAAATTGGATCGGAAATAGTGCCACGAGACGGGTCAAGTAAACTACTCCGTAACATATATACATAATACTTATCGATACAAAAATAAATATTTGAAATAAATACGTAATTTAGAGATATCACAAATTAGTTCGAGAGGATTTATAAAATGTATCTCGAGAGTCAAATAAACGTTTCGATTAAAATAACGTTTCACGAGAAAGTAAACGAATGTTCAACGAAAATGAATTAAATTGATTTCTCGAAAACAAAATAATGATTTTTCAACGAAAGTTTAAGAAAATGATTTCTCGAGGAAATAATAAATATTTCAACGAGTTTCGAGTTGGAAAAAGAAATTTGAGTTAAAATAAAGATTTTAGGACTTCAAGATGAATTAAAAGTAAATCCGAGAAGAATTAAAATGGATTACGAGTTGAATCGCCAACGAAATAAAAATATGAATACAAATTTAATTTATAAAAATTAGGGGTGTTACACAACCAATTTGACCAGCTGAAACGATACTACCCATAAACCTTATCTCAATGTCATTTGCTAAAAGTTTATAAAAATTTGTCTTTTTATGGATTTTCAAAAATTAAATTAAGCAAGTCAATAAGTTAGGATTACTTATCCTACTGTCGCACATCTCGAACTAATACTCTTGATGTATTTCGAAAATTGCAAAAAAAATCTATGTCTGAACTACGGTTGGTTTGATTCCACAAATCGTGGATACGTAGGTAACCCCTCAAAAGGGTACAACCACTGCAATAACGAAAAGACAGGAACGGTTTGTCACTAATATGTCTTTTATTATTATTCAAAAATGCATTATGCAGAAAAAAACAACAACAAAAAATCACACCACAAAAATAATAGTAGTACTTAAGTAATAAAATTTAGGAGACAACTGTACTGCTCATGCATTTTCCGCTTCCCTTTATCTTTTGGGTCGCGCGGAGCCCGAGGTCGACGGGGCTGGGGCGAACGTTCCTGTATCACTAGTGGAACCTCTTTAGCTCGAACCCGTTTCTTCGACTGCGGGTTTTCTGCCACTTGCACTGGTCCAAGCCGAGCCCGAACGTGTTCGGGTAGTCTGTCTCGAGGACCAAGTCGGTCCTTAACCGCCAGTCTTGGACCGAGTCTCCTTTCCAGGTCCTTCTGGGGGCTCACTTTCCCCCGTGCACCTTTAATACTGGACCCTTCAGTCTGAGTCCTAGTCTTCCCTTTCTGGCCTGACATCAAACGAACCATGGTAGCCGGGGTATCGCCATCATCAAAGAAGCCTCGATTATCTTTAGCTTGTTCTCGGCGCAGCAAGTTGTGGAGATGACGTAGGTCTACCCCGACGCGGCCACGCGCGGGTTTGGGTAGGCGAATGCACCTCCATATGAGAATGGATCGAATTGAAATTTAAGTCGAAATGGAGTCGCCACCGACTTTTATGGTTATACGGAACCGTTCGAGCCCACTCTATATCGCTATGGGCCATACACAAAGTATGGCCCATTTCGGTTTTAGAGTTTATTGGGCTCGTCCCTTTGCATTGCGATACCGATACCATCTATACCGGTAATCGTGTAAAGAATGACTCTCGTGCGCCAACGGTTTCGGGCATCCAGAAACCGAGGTTCTGAGTAAGGGGTGAGGGTACGTGTTGGGAAGCCCACTAAGGACTTCCAACCCCGCCCGCACTTAGCGTCCTCTACTAAGACATCGTTTGACTTTCTAATATGTGCGTTAGTGATTCGGTGAAATGATATGCAAACAGCGTTTTGGCTAAACATGCGAATTAAATGTGAGCTACGTCATTTTAATGCATCTAATTTATTGTCGAAGTGATTTAGCATGCGAGGATTCATTTAAAAGCGGTAAAACGCAAATAAATAAAGCAAGAGCAATAATAAATCGATTACAAGTTACACGGGCGGAATACAACCCGGAATTCACAATACAACGAGCAATAAAATAGAATATTCGAAATATATATAGCCAAAATGATAAGCGATAGTTAGAAACGGACCCGTGTATAATCTAGACCGTGAGTCGTGTAAATGGACGAACTTCAATTAAATACATATTATTTTATATATTAATCGAAGGACGGAGATATAGGACCTAGGCGTGGTGCTAGCCCGATCCCAAATCCCGATGCCTTGTCCCAACTTATCATGTCCATAAATTGGAGTCTAAATTAATCGGACGTCGGATACGACTAAGGAGTCGTCAACGCAAGATTAATAGTGAGACCGTCGATCAATGTTGTTTAAATGAAGTTCTTTTAAAAAAGGATCACGTGATTGTCTTTACACGTGACGACTAAGTCGTAAAAACAGACGAGGCTCGAAGGTTGCATTAAAGCTCTCGTATTTCTGGGCTACAGGACCCACTCGGTCGAGTCATGGCCTGACTCGGTCGAGTGCGTCCTGGAAGAGGCTACTGCCCATAATTTGGGGTGCTACTCGATCGAGTAGCCTATGTACTCGGTCGAGTGGCACCTGTACGAGGTATAACTCGTCTCGTTTTATGTGTTTTAAAATCGATAATTGATCGAATCGCATATAAATATGGCACGATTTATATACAACTCGATCCTCGGTACTCATAATGCATGTATTATTATTACGAGACCGTTATCGGAGATTTTAGAAAAGATGATATAAAAATCGTTTTAAGTTAGACCGGGACAAAATTAAACGGACTTTGTGCAATAGTCGTAGTTAAACGAGTTAAAATCCGAGTTTTGATAATATGTATATATATATATATATATATATATATATATATATATATATATATATATATATATATATATATATATATATATATATATATATATATATATATATATATATATATATACGCGGTAGTGATATTATGACAAAATGTAAATAACGAAAAATTAAATGTTAGATTGTTAGATCCGATAAATAAATGTTAGATGTTAGAATACGATAAGTAAATGTTAGATGTTAGATGTCATGTCGTTACTATCGACTAATTATAATACATAGACATAAACGTAAATGTACATAAAAGAAAAGAACATAAAAGAGAGGGAAGAAGAAGAAAAATGGTGTTGAATGTTACACCCTCAACCTACATGCTCTTGCTTCTCGGGATACGGTTCGTCAAATGGCGGCAATGGCGCGTGAATCGTCGAGATACGTAGGGAGAGTTGATGGTGTGTATGTACGAGGTTTGTATGGAGGGTTGTTTTCTTAGTTTTTATGAGTTTCGATCTCGGAATGCATGTAGACGGGTGTGTATATGGTGATGTCGAAGTGGTGATGATTCGTGACTTAATGTGGCTGAAAAGTGTAGCTTTTGAAGGTAGTGAATGCTTAGGGAAAAAGTTTGTGAAGGAAAAAGTTGTGAAGTGTGAGGGATTGATGGAGTATTTATAAGCAAAACCCCTCGACATAGGGTCACTCGATCGAGTGGCCCTAGTGCACTCGGTCGAGTGCCCTCTAAAACGGGTCTGATCCGGGTTTTGAGGCTCCACTCGATCGAGTGGGTCAATCCACTCGACCGAGTGGATCAATTAGGGGGAGATATTTTAGGGATGATTGATCTTGATTGATCTTTGATTGTTTTTTTGAATTTCGTTGTTTGGCGCACATTTCCGGAAGCGTACCAGGTCGTTTTTGTGTGTCGAGTACGTCTTTGACCGGGTTTTGACCCGGTCGCTAAAAGACGGGTTTTATTTTTGGTGTCGGTTTTGGCCCAAATTAGTCTTATTTTGCTCGGAACGATCCACTGGGCCTCAATTTGAGGTTGGTTTTGGGTGATTTGTATCCCGTTAAAGGCCCATGCCGGACATTACTGATTTCGAGCCCGTATCCGAGCGTGTTAGAGCACGTTAGCGTCCGATCATCATCGGATGTTTTTTGAAAACTATCATAGACACCTGGCAGTCAAAATGCGGGTGTCTACAGAGCCCCCACTCTGACTGAGGTTTGGACAGGGCGAAAGTCAGAGTAGCTACTAAGTCAATTAAGACCTGGTAGGCTTCCGATCGGGTCGTTTATAGTCCATTAGACTCGCGTGAAGGGCTCGCCAGCCATAGGATAGAAATCATACCTGAGCTGAGGACAATACCTTTGTGGGGAATTGGACTTGTCGCGTAAGTCCCGGGTGTGCCTGTATGTGGGCCCATCCCGTGCTTAAATTGAGGGAATGTCGCCTTTAGACTCTCTGTTGGGGAGATATGTGAACTGTGCGAACTTGCTTCTGAAGTCTCGAGTTGTACCTGTATATCAGTTATATAAAGCTTTGCATGCAACATTTAGGCAGAACACGACTCGCGCTGGGGAATAAAAAAAAGAATTCGGATGATTGAAAATTTTAGAAAAATTTTAGAATATTTTTGAATTTTGACAGACTGCTCGGGATGACTAAATTCCTGTGTCTGTGGGGAGGAGACAAGAGTCGGGCCTGTATGTCTAGGCCCGCTTGGGCCAAGGAGGCACAGCTGCAGGGGATGCACCTGGGTTTTGATGTTATAAATACATCACCCTGGCTCCTTTCTTTGTCACAACTCTCAAAAATTTCTTCTAAAAAAATTTCATCTCTTTTCAAGAAACTTTATCATGGCTATTGACCGTCTAATTGACATGCTGCAAGACTAGTCCCACCGTTTTAGGGATGCGAGCAAGGTATCCTTAAGGCAGTCGGGCATATTTCAATTGTTCACGTTCCGCCAAATGCACGTGGACCGTCATTTTCTCGATGCCTGTCTGACCTTCTGGGATGACACTTACCACGTTTTCGCCTACCCTCGGGGCGAAATCTGTCCTCTCCCTGAGGAAATTGCTGCCATAGGAGGGTGGAACCCACTGATCCGTCCGCCGTCCCCTTATCAGTTCGGGACCCGAGGAGGAAATTACGGGAGTTTTTGGGGCTCTCCCATGCCGAAGTATCCCGTATGACTGAAAGGGATACCGTTTCTCTGCTTGCCTTAGCCGAGAAGTTCATGAACCCGTACGACATCCGGGTTTCGCCTATTCATAGCCGCAGGGCGTTCGCCTTCTGTATGCTGCACGTGTATGCCTTTGAAGGCCATATGGATCTGCTGTCTTGTATGGGTAGCGTTCGTCTTCTCGTCATTGCCGACCTTATGGAGACGGAATACAGTCCCGCGTGGTTGATCACGGGGGAGATCATTCAGGGCTTGGACAACCGAAAGAGGGATGAGTCATCCCGTTGATGGTAAGGATTTGTCGTGGGTCCTAACCGTCAATAATAAACCGACTATTCCTAGTGGGTAGCTAGGGCAAGTAGGGTCGATATCCACGGGGACGGTAGAGTAAGGTCTAGACTAGGTCCACTAAAAACTAGGCTAAGTCACACAAACGAACACAAAGAAAGCTATGATTGGAAAACTATGATGGAGAAGATATAGAAACTAGACTAATGATTAACTAAACAATGAAAACTAATGGAATGATGACTAACTAGGACGATTAACTCGAATATGGAAAGAAAGTGGGGTAGGTCGGGCTCATAGGAGTAGAAGGGTAATTGGGGTGAGCAAGGGTAAAGGTGTCTCCTAGTTGTTAGGGTCGGTCCGGGCTCTCGCAACTTAAACCGATGCCAAGGTGGGTCCGGGCTCTCGCAACTTAGACCCTAGTCCGCGCTCTCGCGACTAAATTATTCTCGACATTTCCACATAATAGACAATCAATGAGAATATGAGCACAAGTAGGGGAAGCATGGCCACTACAACTCATACAAGCATATCAACAAACACATAGAGTGCCCACAATGTGACTAACAACAAAGATGTAACCTTTTCCGCTTAATCAACCCTAATCATCCATAATCTACCCCTAATCCCCCTACTAACCCCACAAGATCACTACTCACTCATTATCAATGAAAAACTAACAATCATAAGTGAAAACAAACTCACAAACCAAACATCCATTATGAACAATGAGAACAATAACAAGGACAATAAAAAAAGATTGAAACTAGATTAAATAAACAAGGATTAGAGTAGAAAAGATTATACCAACAATAGTATGATGAAAAAGATGAAAACTTGCATTAATGAGAAACCCTAATACAATCCCAAGGTTGTCAAGCTTGGAACAATCTTCAAGAATCCCTTAATCCAAGACTAATTACAATGATTAACTAAGGATTAAAGAGAGGATTAAACTAATGAGAGTAGCAATAATCTAGGGTTTTGAATGTTAATGGAGGCTTAAACTATTCTAGAGTAAGATCAGATGTCTTAAAATTACAAGAAGAGAGTATATATATGGGTACAAGAATGAAGGAGAAGAAAAGAAGAAGCCCGTGCTGCCTCTGTAGCTTCCGGACCGGGACGGACCATCCCGATCGGAACGACCCTGTCATCCCGACCGGGACAGGTTGGTCCCGACCAGGATGGGCTCACAGCAGCCATCTTAATGTTGCACCCCATCCCGAACGGGATGAGGCCATCCCGAACGGGATGGGTCTTGTATGCCTTCCTTAAACGCTCTTTGGTCCTTCCTTGCCTCTCATGGGCTTCCCACCGATTCTCGGGACTCGGGATCGGGTCTCGGAGGCTCGGGATCGGATCCCAAGGTCTCGGGGTCGATTCCAAGTCATCGAGTCATCGTTCCTTCACTCCGTTGGCTCCAAAATGTGTATGTATAGAGTCGGAATCGCTCCATCTCTTCCAAATCGGCCTCGGGAACCTGAAACGAACTAAAGGAAGCATAAGAAGCCCATAAATCGCTCCCAAGGAGCGATTCCACAAGGAAAATGGGACCAAAACACATGTAAATAAGCACTACAAACTACACTTATCAACTCCCCCACACTTAACCCTTACTCGTCCTCGAGTAAGCACAAACTAACTACTAAACTATCCGAGTGGGTATTAGTGCACCCTACGCCCTTTCAACTCACGCGAATGCACTTTGAGGAAAAGTGCACTCCGCAAGGCAAGTCGGGTCTTGTGACAAAACTGTGGATGCAACCGGACACAAAACACATAAACAAACAAACACACAAACAAACACATAATCGGTTGCACCCAAAACAAAAGAAATACCGTTTCCCTCAAAAAGCGGTGAATGAAACATCAGTTTAGGACTTGAGGTAAGTGACAACGTTCCCAATCTAGCAATACAAACCAAG
Organism: Agrostemma githago; assembly: GCA_958450325.1. Classification (NCBI taxonomy): domain Eukaryota; kingdom Viridiplantae; phylum Streptophyta; class Magnoliopsida; order Caryophyllales; family Caryophyllaceae; genus Agrostemma; species Agrostemma githago. The sequence goes on along the minus strand of OY288260.1, from coordinate 37,405,853 downwards.
GTGGACTAAACCCTAATAGTATGACGATAAAGCAACAAAAACGTTGGTAACTTACCTAGGTCCTCCTAACTTTCTAAAAACGTCCTACGGGACGATCGGCAGAGTGGAAAAGTGAAGAACCACGGTGTTAGGCGACACTGTAGGTAAGTGAGACCCCGCCCCCTTTAGCGTGAGCCAAGAGGGTCGTCCCGTGTCCAAAACCGCCTAACTAGTCCAAGTAAAAAGGTGGAAAATATGCAAAATGAGGGAAGACCGACTAATGCCGCTATCATCCTTCCTCGGGACTCGGTCCTTTGGTAGGCTCTTCACGGCAAAATTCGGAAAAAGGCTTATTTTTGTGGGGATTTCTTTTTGTGAGACGGGTTTTCTTTTGGCATTTTCCTTCCTTTCGACGTTTTTGATTTGTTTGTTGCCATGCCATTTCTTTTTCTTCTTTTCTATTTTCTTTTTGGCTTTTGTGCCTTTTCTTTTTCTTCATTTCTTTTCTTTCTTTCATTTTTTTTTCTTTTCTTTGCCCTTTTGGCAAGATTTGGCATTTTTGGCATTTCAATGCGTAACAAGAAAGAGAGAATCAACAATTTGCAATTTTATTGAGTGGATATGTGTAGGAGGTAGGTGAATGGGAAATTCGGGGGTCGCGATTTCCCTACAAACCCACAAAAAGGGGAGAAACTTGGACTAATCAAACGATCCTAAACACGGTCACCTAAGGGACGAGACTCGGTAACCAAGGCTTTTTCACACCGTGGGTGGTCATAATGGTCAAAATGCAAATCCCGTAGTAAATCCCTAGTAAGCTAGGTGGACTCAAGGTAAAGGACCAACGAAATCATTGATTTAGGGTCATTCTACTAGATTAAAGTCCAAGACTCGATTTATACAACTGGGAAGGGGAAATAGACACTCACACACTAGCCTCTAAACCGGGTTTTCGAAAACGGTTTACACACAACACAACACAACACAACACGAAATTAAAGACATGACAGAAACGAGAGGAAAAGAAACAAAGGCAACAAAAACAAAACATAACAGAACAAACATATAACAAACACCACCCCGATAATCCATAAAAGTCACCAAATCCACCACAAGAATGTACAAGCTTCACCCGAGCACACCTCAACACAACCTTCTCCAAACATCACAAGGAATAAAGAGGGAAAGAGGGTTAGAAGATGTTACCGGATGTCTTTAGAGCTTTCCAAAGTCATTGGCGATTAAAGCAACCTATAAGGACAAAGGGAGGCAAAACACGCACACAAACAAATATACGACACAAAGACACAAAATGAAAACACAAAAGAGAAAATCTTTTTGATTTTTGTGAAAAAATTTCAAATTTTTAGGGTTTTTAAAGATTTTTTCGAAAAAGGGAAAAATAAAACTAACTACGATAGAATATCGCTCTCCCACACTTAAACCGAGCAATGTCCTCATATGCTCAATCATAGTGTGCGGAGAGACAGAAGAAAAGAAAAGAAACTACGAAAATAAGGCTTAAAATCAAAAAATAAATTGAAGAAAACGGTAGAAGGTGTCCGGCCGGGGTGTAATCAAGTCACCATGGGCCGAGACAAGAAAAGATATGGAGGGGGGAAGAAAATAAAAAGAAGGAAATGAAAGGAAATTGGAGGGGAGGGCTAGGTGTAATCAAGTCACCTAGCCCGGATTCCGCCTAAATCCAACTAAATCCGAAAAAGGGGTGAAATCTTGTACTATTGGATTAAGCGATCGACTCCCGACGTAATCACGTCGTCGGAAGTCGGGAGCAACCAAACTACGGCCTCGAAGGCCACTAAGATACCATGACTCAAGGGAAGGGGGCAAACAATGAAAAACAAGCGATAAAAAGACGGAAAAGTAAGGATAGTTACCCAAACCGTGCGGTTTGTAACTCACTTGCTCCATCGTCTCGATGATCATTAGAGGCTCGTCGCTTGTCTTCTCGGTTGCCATCTCGCTTCACACTCAAGAAGGCCTCATGGTGTAGTAATGGTAAGGGGTGGGATTTGATGTGAGAGTCGGTGTAAAGTGGATGGGAAATGGATTGAGGGCATGACAATGAAGTACATGGGGCATATGATAAGGTTAGGATAGCTAGGGAGGTTGGGAGGGGGTATAAAATGGTTGGGTGGACTCGATTGCCGAAGAAGAAACACAAAGGGGGAGCAGAGGACCATCCCGGTCGGGAAGATCGATCCCGATCGGGTTACCTCACCCGTCCCGGTCGGGACGAACTCTTAGCAAGCTCGAAATGTGGTGCACCCATCCCGATCGGGACGACACCCTTCCCGATCGGGATGCCTTACCCTTCCCGGTCGGGACGCCTCATCCCGGTCGGGATGGGCTTTCTTCAACTTCCGCAAACCCAAAAGCTCGCTCTAAGCTTCAAAAACCCGATCCTCGTGCTCACAACCCAAGGTATATCATAGCCATTCTTCTCTAGGAGCATTCTCACATCACCTATCAAGCATTACTCAAACGCACATCAAACTCTCTCCCTCACAACGCTCATCAATCAATCCAAATAACAAGAATTCACAAAAATCCAACTAACTACAAGAAAGAGATATATACAATGAGACGGTTCTTGTGGAACTCCGTCAAACCAAGGTGGTGCTTTCTTCAATCTTTTTCAACAACCACGACCAATTCCATCTCCATCGAGGGCACGTAAGAACAAGTCGAAGGCTCTAGCAAAGTGTTCAATCAAGCATGTCATATAACCAACCACATCCCAAGACTCTTCATTGCCTTGCTTTGATGTTCCCGGGGCATCCCAATCTACTAAGTTCAATGGCTTGAACTTGTACTTGCGATCCTTCGGGATATACCCAAACGTCCAACGATCCTCATGTGGCCCCAAGGGAGGCTCATCTTCTTCCTTGCTTAGCAACTTGTCATCAAGCCCATGATTTGGGCACTCATCCTCCTCACTCTCAGAGTCATCATCATCAAGTACATAAGAGTACTTCTTCAAGCCTTGTCCCGGATCTTTCCCTCGATCGATGTCTTCCGTGGCATGGATCATATTACATGTCTCGGTCATAGGCGAAGTGTTGCCTTGGAGGTCGAACACTAACTCCTCGTCGCCTAGTTGAAAAGTAATCCTACCCTTCTTCACATCGATTACGGCACCGGCGGTGTGTAAAAATGGGCGTCCAAGGATGATGGGAGTGTTAGCATCCTCCGGCATGTCAACCACAATGAAGTCGACCGGAATGAAGAACTTCCCTATTTGTACCGGCACATCCTCTAACATTCCCAATGGTCGGTTAAGAGACTTATCGGCCATTTGGAGTGTAATGGACGTACATCTCAACTCCGTCATCCCTAATCGCTCACAAATGGTTTAAGGAATAATGCTCACACTCGCACCCAAATCACACATAGCTCTCTCGATCTTGTAATTGCCGATGGTGCATGGGATAGAGAAACTACCCGGGTCCTTCAACTTCGGAAGCGTGGAACCTTGAATAAGCTCGCTCACCACCCTAGTGAACGCTACCGTCTCTTCCTTGTCGATGGACCTCTTCCTAGCCAAGATTTCTTTCATGAATTTACCATATGTCGGGATTTGGGTAAGTAACTCGGTAAACGGGACACTAACATCCAATTTCTTCACAATGCTAAGGAACTTGTCGTATTGAGTGTCCACCTTAGTCTTCATTTGCCTTGATGGGAAAGGCAACTTGATTTGGTACTTGTTTTGTTCAATTGGGGTGGACTCTTCAAAGGACACTTTCCTTTTTCCCTTGTCTTTCTCTTGAAGAGGGGGAGGGTTGTCTTCTTGGGGTTTTTCAACTTCCCATAAAACTTGCTCCTCAATTGGATTTTCATAGCTTGCATCGTCTTGAGAGGAGGGTATGACTTCTTGTCTTGGTTCTTGCTCACTTGGGGAAAAAGGGGGTTCATAGGACGTACCACTCCTCGTAGTAATAGCATTTACATGCTCAAATTTCGGTGTTTCGCCTTGAGGAGGTAGTTGTCCCTTTTGTCTTGTAGAGATCTCCGAAGCAAGTTGGGATATTCGGGTTTCCATCGACTTCGCATGAGCATCTCTTGCTAGGTTGTCCTTTTGAACGTAAGCAAAGAACTCTTGTTGATTTCTTGCCATCTCTTGATTACTCCTATGCATATCCATCATATACTTTTGTACGTCGAAATCCCGTGGTGGAGATGCTGGATTATGTGGAGTATCGGTGAGGGCTAACGGAGTACCATAGTCATGAATAGGAGACCGGCTCCTAGGCTTGCTTTGTTGATTGCCTTGTGTTGCTTGTTGTTGTTGATGGTTCCCTTGGAACCCATGAGAATTTCCTTGATTAAGGCCTTGGTTGTGGTTTTGTTGTCCTTGAAAGTTTCGGTTTCCTTGGAAACTTCCATGATTGAAGTTCCCTTGTTGGAACCCTTGCTTGTTGTTGTTGGAAGGTACCTTGGTTATTTTGGTTGAAGTTGTTGAAGGGTCTTTGGTTACCCACATAACCTTGGTAACCTTCATTGTTGTCCCGTAAGGGAGGTGGGACATAGGGACGATGTTGTTGTTGATGTTGAAGTGCTTGTTGTTGAGGGACTTGATTGGAAGCTTGGTATTGGTTAGAAAAGGAGGCACCTTGCTTGAACGCTTGGAAGACGTTCACTTGCTCAATACTCCCTCTACAATTCATAGGGTCATGACCAACGATTCTACAAGTGTCACACATCCCAAAGTAAGGTGTAGGAGGTGTGAACCCGAAAGCATTCACTTCTTGAATCGGTTGATGGTGTGAGGAACTAGTGCCTTGGACTTGGTTGAGGTGGCTTTGGAGCTTCTTGTCCATAGTCTCCATGTGTGTTCTAAGTTGAGCTCCAAGGTCAATGCTTAACTTAGTGATAGCATCGACCTCATGCATGCCTCCTCGATGTGCCTTCCTAGGCCTAGAGTATTGCGAATTATGAACCGCCATCTCTTCGATTCTTGACCAAGTTTGGTCATCCTCCACTTCGGTAAACCTACCGTTAGATCCCATGTTGAGTATGGCCCTCGAGTCTTCATATAACCCGTTCCAAAATTGTTGTACGAGGAACCATTGTGATAAGCCATGGTGTGGACAAGAACGAATCAAGGCTTTGAATCTTTCCCACGATTCATAGAGGCTTTCATCATCACGTTGTTGGAAACCCGTGATAGAAGCTCTCAATAGATTTGTCTTCTCCGGGGGATAGAATTGTTGGTAGAAGGCTAAGGCTAGCTTCTTCCAAGTATCAATGCGAAGTCTTGCTTTATCCAACCCCTTGAACCATTGCTTCGCCTTACCAATATGAGAGAAAGGAAATAATACCCACCGGATTTGGTCTTGAGTTATTCCCGTTTGTGAAATAGCGTCACAATAGTCCGAAAAGGTTTCCATGTGTTGATGAGGATCTTCGGTTGGTAACCTACTAAATTGACTTCTCTCGACCAATTGGATAAATTGCGTTTTCGCCACAAAATTCCCGGTATATGCCTCCGGTAAAGTGGATGGACCCGGCAAAACGTCTTCCGTAAAGGTTGAGTGAGAAGAAAACTTAGGCATGATTGGATATAAGGGAGAGGATGGTGGTGTAGACAGTGTTGATGTAGATGAAGAGGGGGAACTAGGAGAAGAAGAATCACCAAAAGGATTTACGAAATTCCTTTCGGCCGTCTCTCGATGTGGATTGTTCAAGTCGGCTCCTTGGGCTTTCCCTTGATGAGTATTGCTTGCACTCGGTTGAGAGATCCTAACCCGATTAAACGTCCGTTGGCGAAAGGCTCGAAAGAGTCTCTCCGGCTCTGGATTAAAGAGATAGAAGTCGCCTCCCCTTCTAGGCATACACTACACACTAGAACAAACGTGAGAACATCTAGTGCTTTGTGGGCTCTAGGCAACGACAATAAACAAACACAACTAGAGACAAAGAGAAAAAAGAAGAAATAAAACTAAGGAAAGAAGAAAAATCTAGAGAATATTCACAAGAGAAGGTGGGAGAACACAAAGAAGGGTAACTAAGTCTAGAAATAAGCAAACTAAGTCTAAACAATGCATCGTCCCCAACAACGGCGCCAAATTGATGGTAAGGATTTGCCGTGGGTCCTAACCATCAATAATAAACCGACTATTCCTAGTGGGTAGCTAGGTCAAGTAGGGTCGATATCCACGGGGACGGTAGAGTAAGGTCTAGACTAGGTCCACTAAAAACTAGGCTAAGTCACACAAACGAACACAAAGAAAGCTATGATTGGAAAACTATGATGGAGAAGACATAGAAACTAGACTAATGATTAACTAAACGATGAAAACTAATGGAATGATGACTAACTAGGAGGATTAACTCGAATATGGAAAGAAAGTGGGGTAGGTCGGGCTCATAGGAGTAGAAGGGTAATTGGGGTGAGCAAGGGTAAAGGTGTCTCCTAGTTGTTAGGGTCGGTCCGGGCTCTCGCAATTTAAACCGATGCCAAGGTGGGTCCGGGCTCTCGCAACTTAGACCCTAGTCCGCGCTCTCGCGACTAAACTATTCTCGACATTTCCACATAACAGACAATCAATGAGAATATGAGCACAAGTATGGAAAGCATGACCACTACAACTCATACAAGCATATCAACAAACACATAGAGTGCCCACAATGTGACTAACAACAAAGATGTAACCTTTTCCCCTTAATCAACCCTAATCATCCATAATCTACCCCTAATCCCCCTACTAACCCCACAAGATCACTACTCACTCATTATCAATGAAAAACTAACAATCATAAGTGAAAACAAACTCACAAACTAAACATCCATTATGAACAATGAGAACAATAACAAGGACAATATAAAAAGATTGAAACAAGATTAAATAAACAAGGATTAGAGTAGAAAAGATTATACCAACAATAGTATGATGAAAAAGATGAAAACTTGCATTAATGAGAAACCCAAATACAATCCCAAGGTTGTCAAGCTTGGAACAATCTTTAAGAATCCCTTAATCCAAGACTAATTACAATGATTAACTAAGGATTAAAGAGAGGATTAAACTAATGAGAGTAGCAATAATCTAGGGTTTTGAATGTTAATGGAGGCTTAAACTATTCTAGGGTAAGATCAGATGTCTTAAAATTACAAGAAGGGAGTATATATATGGGTACAAGAATGAAGGAGAAGAAAAGAAGAAGCCCGTGCTGCCTCTATAGGTTCCCGACCGGGATGGACCATCCCGATCGGGACGGCCCTGCCAATTCGACCGGGACGGGTTGGTCCCGACCGGGATGGGCTCACAGCAGCCATCTTAATGTTGCACCCCATCCCGAACGGGATGGGTCTTGTATGCCTTCCTTAAGCGCTCTTTGGTCCTTCCTTGCCTCTCATGGGCTTCCCACCGATTCTCGGGACTCGGGATCGGGTCTCGGATGCTCGGGATCGGGTCCCAAGGTCTCGGGGTCGATTCCAAGGCATCGAGTCATCGTTCCTTCACTCCGTTGGCTCCAAAATGTGTATGTATAGAGTCGGAATCGCTCCAACTCTTCCTAATCGGCCTCGGGAACCTGAAACGAACTAAAGGAAGCATAAGAAGCCCATAAATCGCTCCCAAGGAGCGATTCCACAAGGAAAATGGGACCAAAACACATGTAAATAAGCACTACAAACTACACTTATCACCCGTTTCACTGGGAGCACCCACTTGCTGCAGGTATATCGCTTTTCCTTTTTTCTTTCGATTTTTTTTTTTTCTAATTTTTTTTTCGATATTTTTTTTTCGCGATATACTGCTACTGGGGGCACTCGACCGAGTCACCCCGGCACTCGATCGAGTGTCCTCGTAAAGGGGTCTACTGCCTCGTTTTAGAGGTGTTACTCGATCGAGTGACCCCGGCACTCGATCGAGTGACCCCGACACTCGATCGAGTGACCCCGACACTCGATCGAGTGCCTTCAGGCGAACGTCCGAATCGTTCTCATGAATATTGTGTTCTTTTTAGCTCTGGCTATTTGAGAGGTTGTCAAAGATCGAGCCTTCTCCCAACCCGAGTCAATATTGGTTCAACCAGGTGATGACAAGGAGACGGCCTACCGACTCGTCCTGCCTTATTACCCAGAAATACTGGGAGGAAGAATTATCATTCCATCGTGGTCCATTGATACGATGGGTGGTTCCATGGTGGCCTATTTATTCTTGGACAGGTTTGGCGCCCGGAGACAAGGCACGCTACCAGGTGATTTTGTCCCTTAGCCAGACAGTTCACCTCTATCCTGACCGCATACTCATGCAGTATGGGTGGACTCAGTGCATCCCGGAGAACAAGGCAGTTGTGAGTGCACCTACCCAGCTGACCGATATTATGTGCGACACCTGGATTCAGAGGTGGTATACTCGAGTTACATGGTCTGTTCCCAAGTCGCTTCATTCAATCTGGGTGTCTCATTCTTATGAAAGGTGGACCAAAGCCGAGACTGCCGAAGCTCGTGCTGCCTTAAAGGTCGATGAGGCCTTCGATCTGCTTCGGCGAGAGAAGATCAAGGATAACAGGGACTTATTTGCTGAAGGGGAGACTCCAGCCCCGATAGCCGGTCTAAAGCTGGGTCAGAGAAAAGGAGACAGGACTCGAGCTAGGGGGTCCGACGCTAGAGGTGCTTGGGGGGAAGTGTGCCCCCAGACAAACTCGGAGAGGAGACCAGGGGCCAGGCCTTCAGTCCAGAACCGACTTGGTCCTAAGGACAGGTTGCCGGAGCATATACGGGCTCGACTTGGGCCCGTAACAATAGCTGAAGATCCTCTATCAAAGAAGAGGACTCGAGCCAAGGAGGTTCCCGTGGTCATCCGGGAACGCTCTTCCCCACCCCGGCGACCTCGGGCCCCACGAGACCCGAAGGACAAGGGCAAGAGCAAGATGCCCGGATACTAGTCTCCGTTATTATTATTTAGATATTATTATTATTTTTGTTGTGTGTTTTTTTTGTGGCTTTTCGTGGCTTTCGTAATTGTGAATTACCGAGTTTATCGGTTTTTTTTTCTTGGAATAATAAAAGTACTATATTAGTGAAGCCGTTCCTGTCTTTTTCGTTATTGCGGTGGTTGTGCTCTTTTGAGGGGCTGCCTACGTATCCACAGTTAGTGGAATCAAACCAAACGTAGTTCGGGCGTAAATTTTTGCAATTTTGAAATACATCAAGACTATGAGTTCGAGATGTGTGACAGTAGGATAAATAATCCTAACTTATTGACTTGCTTATAAATTTTGAAAAGAATGCTTTTAAATAATTTTTGCAAATGACATTGAGATAAGGTTAGGGGTAGTAGCGCTTCAGCTGGTCCAAGTTGGTCGGGTTGACAAATTCATTCCCGTCCAGGTCTGTTAGCATTACTGCTCCTCCTGATAGAACCTTCTTGACTAGGTATGGCCCAGCCCAATTGGGTTTGAATTTTCCTCTTGGGTCAACCGGTAGTAAGACCGATTTTAGGATCAAATCCCCTTCCTTGATGTTCCTGGGCCTAACTCTCTTTTTAAAGGCCCGTTTGATTCTCTTTTGATATATTTGGATGTTATTGAGAGCCCGAGACCGTCGTTCGTCCAAAAGAACCAACGAGTCATATCGAGCTTGAACCCAATCTGCTTCGGGTACTTGGCTTTCTAGTAGAATTCGGAGAGACGGTATTTCTAATTCAACCGGCTGGACAGCCTCCATGCCATACGTCAAATAATATGGAGTTGCCCCGGTTGCAGTACGAATCGACGTCCGGTACCCCCATAGGGCAAAGGGTATCTTGTCGGGCCAGTCCTGATAATTATCAACCATCTTCTTAAGTATGGTGACAATTATTTTATTAGCAGCTTCCACCGCTCCATTTGTTTGGGGACGGTAAGGCGAAGATGTATGCCTTTGGATTTTGTATTTTGCTAGCAAAGTAGCGGTTTCGGCTTGGAAGTGGGTCCCGTGATCACTGATAAACTCGTGTAGGATCCCATACCGGCATATGATTTTATTCTGGATAAATTTGGCCACGTGCTTGGCGTTCAAGACACGGTATGATTCAGCTTCGACCCATTTGGTGAAATAGCCGATAGCCACAAAAAAAACAGTGACCTCCCGTCCCGGAAGGGTTCACTTTCCCAATTATGTTGATCCCCCATGTCGAAAATGGCCATGGCGAGGTCATGGTGTACAGTAGAGACGATGGCATGTGTTGAACATTGCCGAAAATTTGACAATTATGGCAGTGTTTGACATATGATTGACAGTCGGTCTCCATACTGTTCCAGTAGTATCCGAGCCTCATGATTTTTCGGGCTAGCATATGGGCGTTCATATGCGGACCATTTTCACCGTCGTGCACTTCGGCCATCACTTTTTCGGCCAGTGTTTTGTCGATACATAGGAGTAAAGTCCCCTGCGCCGTCTTTTTGTATAGCTGACCGTCGTCCGTACGGATGAATTGGGTGGCCAGTCTTCGCAGGGCCTTCTTGGCCCGATTTTCAGTTCCTGGGGGATATTCTCCCGTAGTCAAATAAATTAGGACAACCTGATACCAAGGTTCTGGATTGGTGATCTCGATATCTTGAATGATGTTGACATATGCCAGCTTAGACCGTCTTTCGACGCAGATTGGCATACTTGACATATGTTCTAGGATGTTTAGTAAGGATGACAATTTGGAGAGTGCATCCGCGAACTGATTTTCTTCACGTGGGAGGTAGATATATTCTACCTTCACTACTACAAAACATCAAATAGACATCAGATATTCTTAACAACTTATGTATAATATATAGACAACTGTTTTGTTTGAGAAACAGATGTCTTTATCTGATAATAGACAACTGAGTTTTATAAAAACAGTTGTCTATATATTATACAACTGTTTTAATTAACCTCAGTTGTCTATTCTAATTTTTAGGACCACTAAAAATTAGTTGTCACTACCCAACCCATATCATTTCTCAATTTTTTTTTAAGTAATCTAATAATAAGTGTAATTCAACCCAAGCCATATCACTTTCTCAACCCATATCACTTTCTCTACCCATTTACCCGACCCATATCACTTTCTCAACCCATTTACCCCATAGGGGTGAGCAAAACCGGGTACCCGAACTGGTTTTCAAAACGGGTTCGGGTACCCGGTTTTTGAAAATCGCTTTTTCCCGAACCGAAACCTACCCGATTGAAACCGGGTACTCGGTTTTTTTTCATATTGTAAACCAAAACCGAACCGTTTTTTATGACCCGAATTTTAAAAAATATTGTTATCTTTGTTATAATCCGGTTTTTTGAACAGATTTTTGACCTGGTTTCACTAATTTGCATATCAAATTTTTATTTTATTTTTCGTTTAAATGTGTATATCGGTTCAAAATCGGGTACCCAATTTTAAAAATTGTGAACCAAACCCGGCCCGATTTTTCACTAAAAAAACCAGTTTGGGTACCCGGACCGGTTTTCAACTTCAAAAACCCGATTTTTCGGGTTTTTTAAACCGGATTTTGATTCGGTTTCAGATTTTAAAACCGATTCGGATTTCGATAGTATCTAACCCTTCTCAACACTCCCACTCAACACTCCCTCTCAACCTTATCTTCTCAATTTTTCCTCTAACACTATATTATTCCAGATCCCCAATTATTTCTCTAACCCCATTTTTCCTCTAACTTTCTAACCCTAACCTACTGTCATCCCATTCTCCCCCTCATCCCCGATAACCAAACTCCAGAAATCCATCGTTGCTTGCTTCTCGCTGCCCCAGAACCAACGCTGGTCGTTGCTCTATTTCAACACCCGTCGTATTTCTGGTCGCTGGTCCGTAGGCTCGTCGGAGGTCTGTTATTTGCTGAAGTTTTTGTTTGTTGTATAATTTGTGATTTTACTGTTTATTAATCTTGTTAATTCATTGATTAAATGTGTGGAAATCGGCAGATGTTGACCCGGTCCAAAACTCCGTCAACAACATGTCGAGGTATTGATTCTCCTCAATTCTCACCTATTTCGATTGTTTTCGCTGATTTTGCGAGTATCGAATTAAGATTAATTTTGTTGATTTGCGGTTGTTTTCGCCATTAACGAATTGCAATTAGTTGATTGATAAAAAATGAGAGCGATTGCGTTCATTCATGTACTGAGTTTAGTACGGTGTTGTCTGTTCCGACTCTTTCTCCTCTTGCTCCCGGTTTGTTGTGGGCTTTTACCTTTTGCGAGTGGTAGAACATGGTGGGAAGACCACATTTCAATCTAATAAAAAATCGGTGGTTAGCCACTTTTGCAGAGCCATATGATGTCGGGATTCAGGAATGAAAAGGTTGTCACCGTAATTTATGGGTGTAAGTGATGAGTTTTGATCCGTCGTTTGTTGTATTATGAAACACATTATTATTATTATTATTATTATTATTATTATTATTATTATTATTATTATTATTATTATTATTATTATTATTATTATTATTATTATTATTATTATTATTATTATTATTATTATTATTATTATTATTATTATTATTATTATTATTATTATTATTATTATTATTATTATTATTATTATTATTATTATTATTATTATTATTATTATTATTATTATTATTATTATTATTATTATTATTATTATTATTATTATTATTATTATTATTATTATTATTATTATTATTATTATTATTATTATTATTATTATTATTATTATTATTATTATTATTATTATTATTATTATTATTATTATTATTATTATTATTATTATTATTATTATTATTATTATTATTATTATTATTATTATTATTATTATTATTATTATTATTATTATTATTATTATTATTATTATTATTATTATTATTATTATTATTATTATTATTATTATTATTATTATTATTATTATTATTATTATTATTATTATTATTATTATTATTATTATTATTATTATTATTATTATTATTATTATTATTATTATTATTATTATTATTATTATTATTATTATTATTATTATTATTATTATTATTATTATTATTATTATTATTATTATTATTATTATTATTATTATTATTATTATTATTATTATTATTATTATTATTATTATTATTATTATTATTATTATTATTATTATTATTATTATTATAGGTTAAGTTGTATAATGTATATGTATATGTAAGGCGGAGTATTTATTGAGGTTGGGTGTCTGCAGTTTTTGTGTATGGGTTTACTACTCTAGTGGATGTATCATGTATGCTGCTGAATGTGGATTACCAATAATGAAAGCAGATGCTGTGTTGTGGTCTATCCAAACAAGGCCTTAGGTTTAAATTAGTGTAAATGGATACACTTGGAGTACCAAGTTTATGTGGTTTATGTGAGGGCTGAGATGATGAAGGGTGGAATTTTGTGAGGCGTTGTTCTATGTAAATGTACATCAATGGAAGAGATATGCTTGATTGGGAATGCTCGAAATTAGAACTAGAACATATTCCCTACAGGGTTATGAAAAATCTGTGGCTAGGTGTATCCGTGTAGGTCACGCCGCACTGTATTTGGCAATGCTTGAGTTGTGTAGTTGTGTGTATAATTTTGCATATGATCATGTAAGTATTCCCTTGCTTATGTGCAAAGTTGATCAATAGATAGAACTGTTTTGAAGATATGATTTAAGATGTCCCGATTTGGAATAAATATGAGCCTGTGAAGAATTTTGCTGTCTCCTTGATATCCTGCAACTTACTGCCACTCGACTTTGACTATGTATCCTGCAACTTATTTGTGGCTTTGGTTACGTACTTCTTTTAAACTTGTCGATCCTTTGTGTCAAAACTGTGTGGCTGTGTGTGTGTTCGTTCCCCAGATATTATTTAAAATGCAAATGTGGTATGTTCACGTAAACAGGCAGGTGTAGTGGTGTACTGATATTGATATTGATATGATATGTGTATGATGAGCATGTGGGATATTTATATTGAGTACATAGGTGGGGTGTCGAAACTTAGAAGGTTGGTGTTGGATGTTGAAAGGAAGAGGGGAAGAGAAGGGGAGGAATGAATGTATACCTTGTCTGGTCTAACATGGAATAGAGGATGGAATGGTTTGGACTTTGGACGGTGGAAACATGAAGAGGAAGTGAGGATGGATTGATGGAATAGGCCTTGTTTGGTACTCCAAGTGTATCCATTTGTCTATGGTCAAGCAACAAGTTAGGCTCTAAGTTATGGTAGAACAAACAAAGCTCTTTATGATGATGTGGAATTTGTTTTTATTAGATGAGCTAATAATTTTTAAGATCGTTATATCCACTACAGAATGTAAGATGTAATCTGTACGTATATGCAACATCTAAAAATGGGAATCACAATATTGTGATATTATATGGAATTTCTTTAAGTAATGGGTTTGCTAATGGTGATAGGTAGCAATATAAATTGAGAATAGAATAATTTTATAGTAGTAAACAAAAAAGAATGATGATGATGGTTATTAACTAATTAAAGACACATATAAAATGATTAGACAATTGATAGTGGGAGGGTCCTAGTAAGCTTTGAATTTGACATTTGGATATATATTATGTCACATTTATTTTAAACTTGTAATCAAAGATAGTATAATTAAGTTATTGGTAATTAACTTTTCTTTTTCCCGTGCTAGGTCTATAAAAGTGTACGGCTATAGAGGGGTACAAGGAAGAGTTCTCAAATTCCGCAGTGGGTGAAAGTTAATGTATGTACTTATTTAAACCTTGTATATTATATGAATCTTCTGGTTCTATGATGAAAAAATGAGGCTTCGAAGTTTGAAATCGAAGTTCAGCTTAAGTTTGAACATCCTGTGATAATCGTAGCTCTAATCCTGGCATTTAATTCTCTTACTTATCTCTGGTGTTTATTCTCTTCCCTTGTTACTGAATATCTTTTTTACTCTATACTTGATAATTGATGGTGGTTGAATGTTTGGAACTCAGATTGTGTTCATTACTAAATCTTGAAATCTGATATTTGGTGATTGGCGTGGTTTTTAAATTTTAGGCGTGTACCAGGATACTATTTGTCATGATAACATGCTGCTGCTGTCAATTTATTCGTGCCTGCAATTACTCAGCGAGTGCTAGGTATCCTAAGAGAATCCGGTAACCATGGTATAAAACCCTAGAACCCTAGAATTTTAAACCCTTAAACCTAAATCCCTAAATCAATGAGGAATATATGAAGGAACTGAACTTTTGCCAGAAGAAAAACAACCAAATTTGATGTAAACACAATCATAGAGAAGTATTTTAATTAAAGTACAACAAATAAACGAGACGGAGCGAGAGTAGAACCCTACCAAAGATTGAAACTTGGAAACCAGAGAAACAAGTGTAGATTTTTCTAACAAAAGGGGATGAGATGAAAGAAACCCAGAAGAAAGATAGAAAGAGAAAGAACCTGAAGATCAGCCATCAAACCCTTGCCACATTTGCCTGACATCTTTCTTGTTGTTTTTGTTTTTTTTTGTTGTTTTTGGTGATGTTCTTTGTTTACTTGCTCGAGTAATTGGTATGGGATTGTGACCTGTGAGCACGGAACAGTTCGGGTCGGATATGTTCGGATTTGTGGGTTTGGATCGGAAACATGGACATGGTTGGATCAAGTGTTAAAGGTAAATAGGTTTGGGACGATCTCATGGGCCCACTCATTGTAAATTTGGAGAATGTTGTGTCCAAGCCCACTTCTTTAACGGACCGAACATGGGTCCTAATCCTTCTACCTCTTCCTTCTACTTTGGTGTGCCTGTCTTTGTTTGAACTCATTTTGGGTCCTAACTGCTGCTGTTTTTTCAACAGTTGGTTTTGATCTTGTTGTTTTTGTGGTACCAGAATCTGAAACAATGACATTTGGTTTGCGTGCGGGTACGGTGAATCCCTAGACCAGGGATGGTGATGTTTTGGTTGAGTTCTACACATCCTGTGAATCCCTTGTTACTGCTATGCTTTCGTATATATCGACTGTTATGAATGAGAGTGTTCTGGTGATGGGAAATAAAAATAAGGTGATTTTGGAACATTTTCATTTGTACGACTCTTACACTTTGTTATACTTGTTGCAATGTAGTCGGCTCCTCATGCTCGGAAAACAGAGTGTGGTTATTACGTGATGAGATATATGATTGAAATTTTCACTCGTTCTAATTTGAAGAGAACCGTCAATGAGGCAAGACTTGGGTTTTCAAACTTTCTCTTGTTTTAATCATTTGTTTTGTGCACATAATTGAAACAAAATAATTAGTTCATTTATATTATTGATTTTGTAGCATTTCAACGATATGATGCCATATTCTCAAGAAGATATTGACGAGGTTCGTGGATTATGGGCGGATTATTTTCTTAATAATTAGTCGTATATGATGCATCAGATTACCTTATGTGGACAAGGTCTTAGTTGGATTATGGTTTTAGGTACTTTTGGACATTGGGTAATGATTTTACGTGTACTTTTTGGATGTTGGATGTTGGATAATGATTTTATGTATCTTTTGGATTTTGGATGTTGGATGTTGAATTTTATAAAAATGTAACTTCATTTGTTCAATTATTCGGTATTCCTTTTTTATGGTTTGTTAATATGTACGTATTTCAGAATTATTAAAAAAAACATAAATATGAATGTGTATATAAGCACATATCTATATATAAATATTTCAGAAAACGGTTGTCTATTATGTATATAGACAACTGTTGTTGTAGAAAAACAGTTGTCTATATACGTAATAGACAACTGTTGTTTTAGAAGAACAATTGTCTATATACATAATAGACAACTGTTGTTTTGCAAAAATAGTTGTTTATTAACCAATAGACAACTGTTCTAAAACAGATGTCTATGCTCAGAGTAATATACAACTCCAAACTACTCAGCTGTTGTAAGTCAGTTGTCTATTGCAAAAAAAAACAGTTGTCTATTTGATGTTTTGTAGTAGTGCTTCTGGAATTGCTTCTCTAGAACCCTTACTCGTGCTTGGTAAGCCACGAGATTGGCATTCCGAGTTTTCCATTTTTGAAGGGCTTGATTGATGACTAGGGACGAGTCCCCGTGAACCCGTAGATTCGTAATTCCCAGGTCAGCAGTTGCTTGTAACCCGTGGATGCATGCTTTATACTCGGCCGCGTTATTAGTCACATCAAAATCCATTTTGATGGATAATGGTGTGTGTTCTCCTTTTGGCGATATTAGGAGAATGCCAACCCCAAATCCTCGAAAGTTGGATGCTCCATCAAAATACAACTCCCATGTTTCGGTGTCAGTATGGAATATGTCTTCATCTGGAAAGGCCCAAGTATCAGTATATCCTTCCTCAGATACCGGACTATCGGCGAGGAACTCGGCTACTACTCGGCCTTTGATGGCTTTTAACGGTACAAACTTGAGGTCAAACTCAGCTAGCATTAAAGTCCATCTGGACATTCTTCCATTAAGAATGGGCTTCTCGAACAAGTATTTGATCGGATCCATTTTGGACAGGACATGTACCTCGTGACTGAGCATGTAGTGCCGGAGCTTTTTAGTGGCCCAGACCAGAGCTAGGCACGTTTTCTCGAGCATTGTATATTAGCATTCGTATTCCAGGAACTTTTTACTGATGTAGTAAATAGCTCGTTCTTCTGAATCGACTATCTGGGCCAGCATAGCCCCCATGGTTGTCTCTGTCGTCGTTAGGTATAACGACAAAGGCAAACCGGGTTGAGGTGGCATTAATACCGGCGGAGCAGACCGGATCTCCTTGACTCTGTCAAAAGCCGTTTGACATTTATCGTCCCATAGTACCCGTTCCCCTATCTTCAGTTTCTTGAAAATGGGTTCACACACCATGCTTAGTTTTGAAATAAATCGGCTAATGTATTGGACTTTCCCGAGAAACCCCCTTATTTCTTTTTCGGTCTTAGGTGGTTGCATCTCGGTAATGGCTTTGATTTTAGCTGGGTCGACCTCGATGCCGCGTTGGCTAACGATATGACCTAGTAATTTGCCTGATGTTACCCCGAAACTGTACTTTTGAGGGTTCAACCTCATGTTGTACTTACGCAATCGGGTGAAGAATTTTCTTAGGGCAGCAACATGCCCATCTCGGCTTTTAGACTTGACAATCATGTCATCGACATAAACCTCCACTTTCTTATGCATCATGTCATGTAACAAGGTCGTGGTTGTTCGTTGATCAGTGGCTTCGGCATTAATGAGCCCAAATGGCATGACGGTATAACAATAAGTACCCCATGGCGTGGTGAAAGTGGTTTTACCCATATCTTCTTCTACCATTTTGATTTGGTTGTATCCGTCATACCCGTCCATGAATGATAGAAGGGCATGATTAGCATGTTGTCCACCAGTATGTCGATGTGTGGCAACGGAAAATCGTCTTTTGGGCTAGCCTTGTTAAGGTCCCGGAAATCTACGCATACCCGCACCTTGCCGTCCTTCTTGGGTACCGTCACGATGTTTGCAACCCAGTCTGGATATTCAGACACTTGTATAAAGCCCGCTTTGAATTGTTTGTCTACTTCTTCTTTGACTTTGAGAGACCACTCGGGCTTCATTTTTCGAAGCTTCTGGTTTACCGGCTTAAACCCATATTTGATGGGTATGCGGTGTTCTGCTATTTCCCGGTCTATCCCCGGCATGTCCTTGTAGGACCATGCGAAGACATCCTTGAATTCTTGGAGGAGGTTTGTGAATTGTTGTCTCTCCTCGGGATCTAAAGATAACCCTATCTTAAGCATCTGGGGCTCTAAGGTTGTTCCCACATTGATAGTCTCGGTTTCTTCGATTACCGGGTCTCGGGATTCCCTCTATTCTAGCTGCTCGATCAGATGCGGAGGCAAGGACACCTATTCATCGGGTTTCTCAATGTCATTGCAAAAAATATTTTTGAAATTGAAAGTATTTTGAAAATAAGACAAGTCATAAGCGGCACGATTTTCGTTATTATTGATGATAAATTTGGAAAACAACTCAAAGAGAGCAGCCATCTGATCATTGGTCAGAGGCGGGATTGGGAGCGCTTTCGGGACAGACCCCGAGGTTCCAGTGGTAGTGACTATAGGGAGGGGGGTTACAGTTTGGACTCTAGCACCAGACCCCTTAGACTCGAATACAGACTCAGACTCAGACTCGGAATCGGTGTCCGGCATGTCTCCTTCCCCGGTGGTCAGCTTGTAGACTCGACCGTGGCCATCGGTCCACTTGATGGTCTTCCTCCAGGCTCTTTTCCCAATATCAGCACCGACCTCCGAGATCAGCTTTGAAGGATTGAACATGTTGCTTCTAAGGATCAGGTTCACCAAGTCTTCCTTGGGGTTCAGAACAGCTTTATCTTCCCCAAATAAGAGCCCCATCACGAGCACGGCATTGTCAGCATCCTCCTTGGATTCAGATTGGATAAGGGCGAATATGTCATCCGGAATGTAGTTGCATTCCCGAGCTAGTTCAGTCTCGGGATATGTGATAGTTGGTTGATATAGGCCAACTTGACTAGCCCCGAATACCGGTGTGATGAAATAGTCAGCCAACCTCGGGCTATAAGGGCTCAAGTAGGTACCCTTGATGATGTTGCAAGCTTTCTCAATGCCTGCTCGGACCACATTTCCCGGGGTCACAGCATACCCTAAGCCGAAGTGAGATTCCCCGTCATTCAGGACTTCAATAATCTTCCCAGCTGGAAGATATGGTCTAGAGGTAGCCCCCGGTAAATACCCCAAATTTTGCAGCATCGTGTCGATGCTCGTGGTGAAATAGGGCCTGAAAAGGTACTCTTCTTCAATCATCCCTACAAAATCGAACCCCCAAAGGTCGGTGTGGTCCGTGGCATTACACCTAGCCACAGTCATAGGGGTTGCCTCAAGAGTGATAATGCCGTCTTGCAAGGGTATCTTGATCTTTCGGTGAAGAGTAGAAGATACCGCCTTTACAACATGGATCCATGGCCTTCCTAGGAGCAAATTAAAAGAGGAGGTGACATCAATCACCTGGAACTCTAGCTCCTTTTCAATTGGACCCGTTGTAATTGCTAACTTAACGGCCCCAGAAACCGCCTTCGGGCTTCCATCGAAAGCCTGGATAGTGTGGGCAGTTGGTATGTAGTCGGCCTCAGTGATGCCGAGGGCTTTGGCAGTCCTTAGAGGGAGGACATTCACAGCAGACCCGTCGTCAACTAGGGTCATTGGAAGGTACTTACCCCGGCAAATCACCGTGATATATAGGGCCAGATTGTGAGAGGCCCCAAATGGTGGTAGGTCGGCATCTGAGAAGGTGACTAATGGGCCTTCTTCTTTGCCCTTGAGGTAGGGCAGGATGGTGGCTACCATTTCAGTAGGGGTAACCTGGGAGTCGACCTTGATTTGATCGAGAGCCTTAGTAATTGCCTCTCGATGTTCTTGTGAGCTAACCAAGAGTTGCCATATAGTGAGGTCAACTCGGGCACTTTTCAATTGTTTGACAAGAGTCGTATCGGTGCTTGGCTCTTCAATGGCCTCTTCCGTCCTGGCAGGTTCACTGACGGTTGCCGGGACTGAGATGTCCTTAGAGCTAGTGGCTAAATAAGGACGACCGACGGTGGTGAGGTGGTTACGGGCTAAGGCCTTGGACTTAGCCTTCCGGATTTCTTCGGGAGTGATAGGGACAGTTTCCCCTTTGGTGAGGTACACATCTTCCTCATCATCGAAGCAGATTCCATTGATTTGTGGGACGAAAGGAGAGATAAGGTGAGAACAGTCGATCACCTCACCGGTGAAGATAGCATGAGAGCTAAAGGGGTTGTCTTTGTTGCTTGGCTTGTCCCCGGGTAACGGTATTTTCCCACTCTCAATTAAATCCTGAATCAGATGCTTCAACTTCCAACATTTCTCGGTATCATGCCCATTGCCCCGATGGTATTGGCAATAGGCTTGGGCATTGTAGCTTTTGGAGCATTTTTCAATTGGAACTTCAGGAGTTGGGCCTATCGGTTGGGCCAGGCCCTTGGAAGACAGCCTTTGTAAGGCATATGTATAGGTAGTCCCTATATCAGTGAATACCCTAGGAGGGGTATTTCTTTTGGACGAGGCATCTAACAGATTAACCGTATCAAAGATGCTTCGGGTTGCGACCGGGGGCTTGGTGGTGGATAACCTCTAGAGACCGCATTGTGGTCTGGATCTCGGTGTTATCAACATAGTTCCGAGCAAATTCCGTAGCCACATCATCCCATGTCGAGAACTTCTTTGGGTCTAGCCTGTAGTACCAGGCCTTTGGGTGTTTCTCAAGAGATGCAGCAAAGAGGTTTTTGAACATAGAAGAGTCCACTCCCTTAATAGCCATGAACTCCTTGAAGGCTCGTACATGTAGTAACGGGTCTTCAGTCCCTTCAAACATGGGTAAGCCCGTGAGATTCAGGTTCGCGGGCAGTTTGTCACTTACCGAGGAGTACTCCCGACTATTCTCCCGATGGATATTGTTACTTCCAGTTAAGTGAACTTGTTCTTCCAATCGGCAAACCGAGCTAACTAGTTCAGCTAGAGGTTCCGTAACTCCGGTATTTGGAGTCCTTTGCTCCACTGCAGCTAAACGAGCAACGATGGCAATTTGACCGGCCCTCATTTCTGTCAATTGGGCCTCAATGTCGGTTTGTTTGTCGACCATGGCATCCACGGAGGTCTTCAAACTGTTCAGAGTTGCTTCCATCTTGCGACTGTGTCTGGTGGACGGTGGCCTGTCTGTAAGAACACCGCGCAATCAGAAACTGAACCCGGACCTTGGAACCAAAATAGTACATCCCGAGCAGGGAGAAGACTAAAAAAACGACTTGAAAGAGACTTTTAGACGGGTGACTCGTGGATGACGGGCTTTCCTTAGGGTTCGACGGGTGGGCCGAATCCTGTTTGAAGGAAGGTCAATGTGAGACGTCCCCAGACTTTGGACTCAAATGTGTAGACGGGCCCTCCTTTGTAGGAGTATGTCCTACGTAGGTGGGCCTTGCCTTAGTCTAATAAGGCGGACTGGGATAGGGAAGAAACTCGTGATGTAGGATCGACAGAGTTTCGACGCTAAAGACCTTGACGACTTATGACATGACCCGACACTGCTAAATATGGGAAAGTCCTAAGAGGGAGGAAAGTTTTGAAAAGGATTATTTTTGGAAAGTCCGAGAAAACTCGGGGAAAGGCCCGATTTTTTCAAGAAAATCGGAAAGTGCATCGGGCCTCGGTTTTGAAAGTTCGAAAATATTTTCGAGTTTTGAATTGGGCAGCATACCGGCTAGAAAATGGGCTATTTTGAGTAAAATCATAAGTCCTAAATTCGGTATGTGTCCCGGGTTTTGAAATTTGAATATATTTTTGAAAAGATGCATTTTGAAAATTGACGGTTTTTTGAAAACGACACGGAAACCAAGTAGCACATAGTCACGTAAGCATTATAACGACACCATGTATGCTTTATTACTAAGTCTCGGTCAGTCTAAATGGGGTCTATACCAGTGTTCATAGTCTAGACGAGAAACGGGACGGACTTCCTAAGTCGAGTTGAGCTTAGAACATGCCGCAAAGTCCATACGAATCGACTATGAACACCTTTAACGTATCCAAGGCGGTATACATCGTGGTATAGTGGGACGTCAGTCACCAGTACCGGCCCGGGAAAATAGGGGTTATGCATGAACCGTAAAACTAAAACGCATATTGTATTTGTCAAACGATTTCTATTCGAGTCTCACCCTGAGGATGCCGATGGTTAGGCACTCATCGGTTAATCCCCAGCGGAGTCGCCAAATTGTGGACATGACGTAGGTCCACCCCGACGCGGCCACGCGCGGGTTTGGGTAGGCGAATACACCTCCATATGAGAATGGATCGAATTGAAATTTAAGTCGAAATGGAGTCGCCACCGAATTTTATGGTTATTCGGAACCGTTCGAGCCCACTCTATATCTCTATGGGCCATACACAAAGTATGGCCCATTTCGGTTTTAGAGTTTATTGGGCTCGTCCCTTTGCATTGCGATATCGATATCATCTATACCGGTAATCGTGTAAAGAATGACTCTAGTGCGCCAACGGTTTCGGGCATCCGGAAACCGAGGTTCTGAGTAAGGGGTGAGGGTACGTGTTGGGAAGCCCACTAAGGACAACCAACCCCGCCCGCACTTAGCGGCCTCTACTAAGACATCATTTGACTTTCTAATATGCGCGTTAGTGATTCGGTGAAATGATATGCAAACAACGTTTTGGCTAAACATGCGAATTAAATGTGAGCTACGTCATTTTAATGCATCTAATTTATTGTCGAAGTGATTTAGCATGCGAGGATTCATTTAAAAGCGGTAAAACGCAAATAAATAAAGCAAGAGCAATAATAAATCGATTACAAGTTACACGGGCGGAATACAACCCGGAATTCACAATACAACGAGCAATAAAATAGAATAATCGAAATATATATAGCCAAAATGATAAGCGATAGTTAGAAACGGACCCGTGTATAAACTAGACCGTGAGTCGTGTAAATGGACGAACTTCAATTAAATACATATTATTTTATATATTAATCGAAGGACGGAGATATAGGACCTAGGCGTGGTGCTAGCCCGATCCCAAATCCCGATGCCTTATCCCAACTTATCATGTCGATAAATTGGAGTCTAAATTAATCGGACGTCGGATACGACTAAGGAGTCGTCAACGCAAGATTAATAGTGAGACCGTCAATCAAAGTTGTTTAAATGAAGTTGTTTTAAAAAAGGATCACGTGATTGTCTTTACACGTGACGACTAAGTCGTAAAAAAAGACGAGGATCGAAGGTTGCATTAAAGCTCTCGGATTTCTGGGCTACAGGACCCACTCGGTCGAGTCATGGCCTGACTCGGTCGTGTGCGTCCTGGAAGAGGCTACTGCCCATAATTTGGGGTGCTACTCGATCGAGTAGCCTATGTACTCGGTCGAGTGGCACCTGTACGAGGTATAACTCGTCTCGTTTTATGTGTTTTAAAATCGATAATTGATCGAATCGCATACAAATATGGCACGATTTATATACAACTCGATTTTCGGTACTCATAATGCATGTATTATTATTACGAGACCGTTATCGGAGATTTTAGAAAAGATGATATAAAAATCGTTTTAAGTTAGACCAGGACAAAATTAGTTCCCTCCGCGTTACGTCATCTTTAATAATCCTTACGGATTACGCGATGCTCGATTTAGCGTCAACGGGTTTGTACCAATCCTTTGAAATGGAATTAAGCCCGTTCAACTACGTACTATCACGATCACGTTACGCCCTTGAGTGCGTAGGGCGGTGCTCCTCGAAAGGGCGCCACCACTATTGCGGCTCGTAAAGGGATTAAACGAACTTTGTGCAATAGTCGTAGTTAAACGAGTTAAAATCCGAGTTTTGATAATATGTAGATATATATATATATATATATATATATATATATATATATATATATATATAAAAAGAGGGGGGAGAGAGAGAGAGAGAGAGAGAGAGAGAGAGAGAGAGAGAGAGAGAGAGAGAGAGAGAGAGAGAGAGAGAGAGAGAGAGAGAGAGAGAGAGAGAGAGAGAGAGAGAGAGAGAGAGAGAGAGATTCCGGTGAGGCAGGGTAACTCCTTACACCCATTGAGGCACAATCTAAACCATTATATTAAAATGGAACATACATCCAAATAAGTGTTATATACACTAAAAAGATTCATTATATACGTTATTAAACTCACTATATATACACACACTTAAGAACTCAATATATACAGTAAAAAAAATGTTATATACACTTAAATAAAAAAATGTTATATACACTCAAATAGTTATTATGTACACCAATTAATCAACAATAGAACATACATCAAAATAACTGTTATATACACTAAAAAAACTCATTATATACGCTATTAAACTTACTGCATATATACACTTAAGAACTCAATATGTTTATACACTGCATCAACGGGTTTGTACCAATCCTTTGAAATGGAATTAAGCCCGTTCAACTACGTACTATCACGATCACGTTACGCCCTTGAGTGCGTAGGGCGGTGCTCCTCGAAAGGGCGCCACCACTATTGCGGCTCGTAAAGGGATTAAACGAACTTTGTGCAATAGTCGTAGTTAAACGAGTTAAAATCCGAGTTTTGATAATATGTATATATATATATATATATATATATATATATATATATATATATATATATATATAAAAAGAGGGGAGAGAGAGAGAGAGAGAGAGAGAGAGAGAGAGAGAGAGAGAGAGAGAGAGAGAGAGAGAGAGAGAGAGAGAGAGAGAGAGAGAGAGAGAGAGAGAGAGAGAGAGAGAGAGAGAGAGAGAGAGAGAGAGAGAGAGAGAGAGAGAGAGAGAGATTCCGGTGAGGCAGGGTAACTCCTTACACCCATTGAGGCACAATCTAAACCATTATATTAAAATGGAACATACATCCAAATAAGTGTTATATACACTAAAAAGATTCATTATATACGTTATTAAACTCACTATATATACACACACTTAAGAACTCAATATATACAGTAAAAAAAATGTTATATACACTTAAATAAAAAAATGTTATATACACTCAAATAGTTATTATGTACACCAATTAATCAACAATAGAACATACATCAAAATAACTGTTATATACACTAAAAAAACTCATTATATACGCTATTAAACTCACTGCATATATACACTTAAGAACTCAATATATACAGTAAAATAATTGTTATATATACACCCAAATAATTAATATGTACACCAGTTAATCAACAATGGAACATACATCAAAATAACTGTTATATATACACTAAAAAACTCATTATATACGCTATTAAACTCACTACATATATATATACACTTAAGAACTAAATATATATAGAGTAAAATAGTTATTGTTATATATATATATACACTCAAATGGTTACTATGTACACCAATTAATCAACATATATACACTGAAATAATTGGCATATGTACTTAATTATTTGATATAATAGAATTGTTATATACCTTAAAACAGTTATTATGTACACTGAAATTGTTTTTATATACACCAATTTTATTTTAAATTCCGAAATTTTTTTTTTCGGATTTTTTTTTTTTGGAAAAAAAATTTCGGATTTTTTTATTTCGAAAAAAAAAAATATATTTAGAAAAAAAAGTTCCGATTTTTTTTTTTCCGGAAAAAAAAAAAATTCCGAAAAATATCGATTTTTTTCACCGGGAAAAAAAATATTGGAGAATTTTTTTTTATGTATGAGTTTTTGTTTTAATCTTAGCCTTTAATTTGATTTTAATCTAATGGTTGAGATTCTGCCTCAATGGGTGCGGCGAGTTGAGCTGCCTCAAAGGATCCTAGATCTATATATATATATATATATATATATATATATATATACGTGGTAGTGATATTATGACAAAATGTAATGTAACGAAAAATTAAATGTTAGATGTTAGATGTCATGTCGTTACTATCGACTAATTATAATACATAGACATAAACGTAAATGTACATAAAAGAAAAGAACGAAAAAGAGAGGGAAGAAGAAGAAGAAAAATGGTGTTGAATGTTACACCCTCAACCTACATGCTCTTGCTTCTCGGGATACGGTTCGTCAAATGGCGGCAATGGCGCGGGAATCGTCGAGATACGTAGGGAGAGTTGATGGTGTGTATGTGTAGACACTCACATTTTGACCGCCAGGTGTCTATAGTAGGTCCCGCCAAACACCCGATGATGATAGGACGCAAACATGCTTTAATGGACTCGGATATGGGCTCGAAATCATGGACATTTGGTTTAGGCTTATTACGGAGTACATATCCTACAAAACCGACCTCAAATCCAGGCCAAGTGGGTCGTTTCGAGTCAAATGAGACTAATTTGGGTCGATTCCGGCACCAGGGGTAAAACCGTCTTTTTACGACCGAGTCAAAACCCGGTCGAAAAATGTTCTCGAGACACACGAGTCAGCCGTGACACCTCACACGGCTGATTCGGTCCCAAATACTACAAAAATCAGTTTTCATAAATATTAAACAAATCCGTTTAAGGATAGAATTCGATCTCAAGTAGGAATTCTATCTGGAAACCGAATCAGACACCGACCGAGCTCCAGATACTCGGCCAAGACATCCCAAACAGCCAAAACACTCGGCCAACTCTTCATGACAGCCGAGATACTTGGCTTCTCCACCAAGAAACGAGACTTTCGTTCCCTTTCGAACTCTCGTGTTTCCTATCCAAACCGGTATTTCTTGTCACACAAGCAAGACTACCTCGACTCCTATAAATAGGACCTCACATTCAACACAAAAAACAGATTTTGACCAACAATTCTACACAACAATTACACATCATAAATCTACCATTCACATATCCTTAACATTTAGTAAGAATTTCCGACGTAATCCCGAAGTAGTCTCGAAATACCGACGAAACCGACCCCGTCATCCGGCCGAACCCACCGTCACCTCACACATAAAAAAAAACGCAATAAACCGACACCTTAACTCATCCCGCATCATCTCGACGCTCCCGTGCCTAAGCCACCGTCCGACGAGCTCTATACCGAGAAAGTAAAGCATGTAGGTTGAGGGTGTAAATCAAACTCGATTCTTCTCCTTTCTCTCTCTCTCTCACGTTTTTTTTCCTTTTTTTCGTCCGTCACTTTTTTTTACGGGTCGTCGGTCGTTTCGTATTATTAATATGGGTCGTTCGTCACATATTTTTATTTATTACTAATAATCGATAATACAAAAAACTATTTTTATAACGTTCTTAAAATACGATACCGATTCTCTAATCGAATATCGTATCTACAAGAACTAAATTAATTAATTCTCGTTGATGCTAACAAAATCATTACATCTTTTTTAAACAAAATTCGATGATTTTAAACGCGGAGAGAATTAACATCTTTTTTCGTTCAAAATTCTTTTTTTACTTTTTTCGTTCAAAACAAACTTTTTTTTCAAAACCTTTTCTAAAATCATTCCAACTATTCGATATCGATTCCATAATCGAATATCGAATACGACGAATATCGAAAATATAAATCGAGTATAAATTAATCCATATTTGTACGCGATTTATAAAAATTAACGATTTTCGAACAAACAAAAAAACCCGAACAGGCTGCCACGCGAGTCGCGCGCCTGTCAGGCGACTCGCGCGGTGGCCTGGTTCGCCGGGTTCTTTTTTTTTCGTTTCCTCGCTTTTCTATTTTTTATTCTTTTCGAATCTTATATTAAAAAGCGACTTTCGCGACATATTTCGATAAATACTTTTTTGACTTCGGTCAACACGTGTTAATCCATCACGTGTCATTAAATCTTTTTTTCGAGTCACGCATATTCTTATTCATTTCTTTATTCAATTTATTCGATCGTTACTAACTCGTTTCCTCGTGTTTGTAGCAATTTATTTGTTTTTATCGTTTTATTAGACTAAAACGACTTCACATGCTAAAATAACGTTGACGTTATTAGTTTAACATGCATTAAACGACTTAGCAACCCATTTTTTTCTCACATGCTTAGGAAGATAATGTTTGCATATCATTCAACCGTCGAACTAACCCGTGTACACCAAAAACGAATTATATCTTAGTAAAGGCCGCTAAGTGCGGGCGGGGTTGGGTGTTCTTAGTGAACTTTCCAACACGTACCCTCACCCCTTACTTAGAACCATGGTTTCCGGATGTTCGAATCCATTGGCAACGAGAGTCATTCAATACACGATATCCGATAATGTCGGTATCGGTATCATAATGCAAAGGGATGAGCCCAATAAACTCTGACATCGGAAATGGACTATACCACGGTGCGTTCCTACTTGGACCCACTAAAGACTTCGATGGCGGAACTCGCATGGGTTTTACGGCAGGTTCTAAGACCAACTCGGCTTAGGAAGACCGTCCTGATTTGCGAGAAAGCTATCGTCGTTGGTATAGACCCTATTCGACCGACCGAGACTTAGACTAAGAGCATGCATGGCGTCATTATACTGTTTCCATGAGTACGTGCTACTTGATCCGTGTCTCGTCTTTTCAAAAACCGCCGTTTTCAAAAAACTTGCATCTTTTTCGAAAATTATCCATTTTTCAAACCCGGAAAGCTACCGAATTTAGGACTTATGATTTTGACTCAAACTAGCCTATTTTCTAGCCGATATGCTGTCCAATCCTTTTCAAAAATCCAAAATCTCGGCCCGGTAACGTTTTTTTTCGATCTTTTTTAAAAAAAATCGGGCCATCCTGTGATCCTGTCCGACTTTGCTCGGTTTTCAAATCCAAATCCTCTTTTCAAAGCCTTCCTTTTCTTAGGACTTCCCGTATTTAGCAGTGTCGGGTCTTGTCATAAGTTGTTAGAGTCCATAGCGTCGAAACTCCGTCGATCTTACATCACGAGTTTCTACCCCATCCCAAGTCCGCCTTATTTGTCAAGGCACGGCCCACCTACGTAGGACAAACTCCTACAAAAGGAAGCCCACTTACAGTATCGAGTCCAAAGTCTGGGGAATAGCTCACACGTAGGTCTTTCTTCACACAGGACTAGGCCCATTCTGCCGAAATCCTAAAGAAAGCCCACCGTCCATGAGTCACCCGTCTAGGAGTCGGTTTTTTTTAGTCTGTTTCCGAGTCTAGTTGTTTCTTCTTCTTGCTCGGGATGCACCTTTCGATCTGGGTCCGATTCTGATTACACGGTGTTCTTACGGACAGGCCACCTCACACCCGAACCATGACTCAACAAGCCATAGACGCATTGAACACCTCGTTGGCCAAGATCCAAGAACAACTCAACCGAATTAGGGGCGACCAGATCGCCATCGTTACCCGGGTTAGCGCCATAGAGCAGGATAAGCCGCGTGTTGAAGACGAAACTAAGGGCTCATTAGCCGAATTGACTAGCGCAGTCCTCAAGCTGCAAGAGCAGGTCCATTTGTCGACCCACAACTCGATCCATACGGAGAATGCTCGAACCTATTCGCCCCTGACCGACCAACTGCCTGCCAATCTCAACTTGACAGGCCTCCCGATGTTCGACGGAACCGAAGACCCGGTATTACATATCCGGGCCTTCAAAGAGTTTATGGCCCTAAAAGGAGTCAAGTCAGACATGTTCAAGCATCTGTTTGCCTCCTCGTTAGAGAAGCACCCGAAAGCCTGGTTTTATAAGCTTGATTCCAAGAAATACAAGTCCTGGGACGACGTAGCAACGAAATTCGCTCGGAACTACGCCGACAATGCGGAGATCCAAACCACGATGCGCACCCTGGAAGTAATGGCCCAGGAACCAAAGGAAGGGTTTACAAAGTACCTTCAACGCTGGAGGGCTGAAAGCGTCAAACTGGTCGATAAGACCAGTGAAAAGGTTCTAGTTGAAGCCTTTGTCAAGAATCTCCTGCCCGCCTACCGGATCCATCTCCGGTACGCCATCTTACCTAGTTTCGCGATCCTAACCGAAATGGGAACAAGAATCGAGGATGATCTAAGGATTGAAAGCCTCACTAAGGCCTCCACCAAGGGATACCAAGGGGCCAGCTCATCAACAAGCATGCCCACATCCGCCGCCGCTACTCGTAGCATTTTTGACGAGGTAAATCTACTTGATAACCCGTCCAAGAAGAATGCCACGCCCCGAGTATTCATTGACATAGGTACTACCTATGCGAATGCCTTACAAAGGCTCTCATCAAAAGGCCTCATCGCCCCGATAGGCCCAACACCTGATCCTCCAGTTGAGCGTCGCTCCAAATTCTACGATGCCCAAGCCTACTGCAAATACCATCAGGGTAAGGGACACGACACCGAGAAATGCTGGAAACTGAAGCATCTTATCCAGGATCTCATCGAAAGCGGGAAAATCCCCTTACCTGGAGGTAAGCCCAACAACAAAGACAACCCGTTGGCCACTCACGCTATCTTCTCCGGGGAAGTCATAGACTGTTCACATCTCATTTCCCCGTTTATCCCGCAAATTAACGGGATCTGGTGTGACGATGAAGACGACATCTATCTTACTAAGGGAGAAGTCGTCCCTATCATGCCCGAGGAGATCCAGAAAGCTAAGTCCAAAGCCTTAACCAGCAGTCACGCTCTCATCATCACCGAGCCGCCACCTAGAGTGGAGCCCGCCCGGAAGAGCCGCCAACTACTGAAAAGGCTCTGGTAAAGCAGCTGAGCAAGACTCGAGTTGACCTCTCTATATGGCAACTCCTAGTTAGCTCTCAGGAACATCGGGAGGCACTCACTAAGGCCCTCGATCAAGTCAAGATCGACTCTATGGCTACTCCAGCCGAAATGGTGGCCACGGTTCTGCCCCACCTAAAGGGGAAAGCAAAAGAAGAAGGCCCGCTCATCACCTTCTCCAATGCTGATCTGCCATCATTTGGGCCAGCCCACAACATGGCTCTCTACATCACGGTAATCTGCCATGGAAAATATCTGCCTATGACCATTATCGATGACGGGTCCGCAGTCAACGTCCTCCCCTTGAGGACTGCCAAAGCCCTCGGTATCACTGAGGCCGACTACATTCCTACAGCTCAAACCATTCAGGCTTTCGACGGAAGTCCAAAGTCCGTAGCCGGGGCCGTAAAACTCACTATCATAACGGGCCCAATAGAGAAGGAGCTGGAATTTCAAGTGATCGACGTGACCTCTTCCTTTAACCTTCTTCTAGGAAGACCCTGGATCCACGCGACCAGGGCTGTGTCCTCCACCCTGCACCGGAAGGTCAAGCTACCTTTGCACGATACCGTCATCACTCTAGAAGCCACACCTATGACCGTGGCTAACTGCAATACCTCAGGCCGCACCGATCTCTCGGGGTTCGACTTCATAGGGGCCATCGAAGAAGAATATCTTTTCCGACCCTACTTTACGGTTAGCATGGACCGGATGTTACAAAATCTGGGCTTCCTACCAGGGGTCACATCAAGGCCCGATCTTCCCGCAGGAAAAATCCTCGAAGTCCTAGATAACTGGAGGATTCAAACCGGTCTGGGTTACACCCTAACCCCGGAAAACATGGGTCAAACAGGAACCGGCAAAGTCATCTTCGTCACGCCCGTGTACGAGTCCGTCCAAACGGGCCTATACCGGCCCCCAACCGCACGCCCTGGGACCCACTTGGCCCAGGTCTGCCATTACATACCCGATGACATCTTCGCCCTCGTCCAGTCGAAGATGCTAAGAATGCTGAGACCGCACTGGGGCTACTTTTTGGGGAGGAGCTCGCGACCCCAACGCCGAAGGAGGAGCTAGTTAGCCTCATTCTCCGCAGCCGCACTTTCGATCCATCCAAGCTGATCTCGGATGTCGGATCCGGGACAGGTAAGAGAGCCTGGAGGAAGACTGTCAAGTGGACTGACAGTCAAGGAAGGACTTTCAAGCTGATCACAGGGAAAGGAGAAATGCCAGAATCTGAGTCTGAGTCTGAGTCTGAGTCCGAGTCAGAGTCCGAGATTGAGTCTAGTGAGTCCGGTGCTAGGGTCAGTCCTATAACTCCCCCTCTCCCTTTAGCTTTTCCAGGTGCTTCGGGGTCTGTCCCGGGCACCCTACCTATCCCGCCACTGACTAACGATCAGATGGCAGCTCTTTTCGAGCTATTTTCTCAATTTATGAATAATAACAACTGTTCTGCTTACGACTTGTCTCATTTTCAAAATTTCCTAAATTTTCAAAATTTTCTGTGCAATGACATTGAGAAACCCGACGAACAGGTGTCCTTACCTCCACATTTGATCGAGCAGCTGGAGCAAACGGAATCCCGCAATCCGGTAATCGAAGAAACCGAATCCATCAACGTGGGAACAACCTTAGAACCTCAGATGCTTAAGATAGGGTTATCTCTAGATCCCGGGGAGAAACAACAATTCATCGATCTCCTTCAAGAATTCAAAGACGTCTTCGCATGGTCCTACAAGGACATGCCGGGGATAGACCGCGAAATAGCCGAGCACCATATACCGATCAAGGAAGGGTTCAAGCCGGTTAAGCAGAAACTCCGACGCATGAGGCCCGAATGGTCCCTTAAGGTCAAGGAGGAAGTCGACAAACAATTCAAGGCTGGGTTTATACGAGTCTCCGAGTATCCAGATTGGGTTGCAAACATCGTACCGGTCCCTAAAAAAGACGGTAAAGTACGTGTCTGCGTGGACTTTCGGGATCTTAACAAGGCGAGCCCGAAAGACGATTTCCCGTTGCCACACATCGATATACTGGTGGATAACACAGCTGATCATGCCCTTCTATCATTCATGGACGGGTATGCCGGGTACAATCAAATAAAAATGGCAGAGGAAGATATGGATAAGACCACCTTCATTACACCTTGGGGTACTTATTGCTACACTGTTATGCCATTTGGTCTCATTAACGCCGGGGCCACCTATCAACGAACCGCCACGACTTTACTACATGACATGATGCATAAAGAAGTGGAAGTTTACGTGGACGATATGATCGTCAAGTCCAAGGAAAGGGACGATCACATCACCGCCCTAAGAAGATTTTTCACCCGATTACGCAAATACAACATGAGATTAAACCCTCAGAAATGTAGTTTCGGGGTAACCTCTGGCAAATTACTGGGTCACATCGTCAGCCAACGCGGTATCAAAGTTGATCCAGCCAAAATTAAGGCTATCACAGAGATGCAGCCTCCTAAGACCGAAAATGAGATCAGAGGTTTTCTCGGAAAGGTCCAATACATCAGCAGGTTCATTTCAAAACTAACCATGGTGTGTGAACCGATCTTCAAAAAGCTGAAAATAGGGGAACGGTTACTATGGGACGACAAGTGTCAAGCAGCCTTTGACAGAATCAAAGAAATCTTGTCTTCACCACCGGTCCTGATGCCACCTCAACACGGTCTGCCTTTATCGTTGTACTTAACCACGACAGAGACAGCCATGGGGGCTATGCTAGCTCAAACGGTCAACTCCGAAGAACGAGCAATATACTACATCAGCAAAAAGTTTCTAGAGTACGAGTGTAAGTACACCATGCTCGAAAAGACGTGTTTAGCCTTGGTCTGGGCCACTAAGAAGCTCCGACACTACATGCTCAGCTACGAGGTACAGGTACTGTCAAGAATGGATCCGATCAAGTATCTTTTCAAAAAGCCCATTCTCAACGGCAGGATATCAAGATGGACCCTGATGCTGGCTGAATTCGATCTAAAGTTCGTACCGTTGAAAGCCATCAAAGGCCGAATAGTAACCGAGTTTCTCGCCGACAGTCCCGTAACCGAAGAAGGACACACCGAAACTTGGTCCTTCCCGGATGAAGATATTTTCTATACTGACACCGAAATGTGGGACTTATACTTTGATGGGGCATCCAACTTCTGAGGATTTGGAGTCGGTATACTTCTAATCTCGCCAAAAGGGGAACATACTCCCGTGTCTATCAAATTAGACTTCGACGTCACCAATAACGCCGCTGAGTATGAAGCATGTATCCACGGGCTACAAGCCGCCGCCGATTTAGGGGTCACAAACCTCCGAGTACACGGCGACTCATCCATGGTCATTAACCAAGCGCTCCAAAAATGGAAAACCCGAAATGCCAACCTCGTGGCCTACCAGGCACGAGTAAGGGATCTTGAGAAACAATTCCAAAAGGTAGAATATATATACTTACCTCGGGAAGAAAATCAGTTCGCAGATGCACTTTCAAAACTGGCATCTTTACTAAACATTCCCGATCATATGACCAGCATGCCGATCTGTGTCGAAAGACGATCCGAGCCAGCATATATCCACGACGTCGAGGATATCGAGATACCCGATCCCGAGCCGTGGTACAAGGCGATCCAGAATTACTTAACAACCGGGGAATATCCACCCGGGTCCGACAATCGAGCCAAAAAGGCCTTGCGTAGGCTACCGACCTAGTTCGTCCGAACCGATGACGGACAGCTTTACAAAAAGACACCTCAGGGGCTCTCCTTTTATGTGTCGATAAGGGTAACGCCGAGAAGGTCATGGCCGAAGTACATGACGGCGAGTGTGGTCCTCACATGAACGCCCAGATGCTAGTCCGAAAGATCATGAGACTCGGATATTACTGGAACAGCATGGAAACCGATTGTCAGTTTTACGTCAGACATTGCTATAATTGCCAGGTTTTCACTAATGTACAGCATATGCCACCATCCCTACTGTATACCATGACGTCACCCTGGCCGTTTTCAACGTGGGGAATCGATATAATTGGAAAGATAAACCCCTCGGGAACCGGAGGACACTGCTTCATTTTGGTAGCAATCGACTATTTCACCAAATGGGTCGAAACGGAA
This sequence comes from Agrostemma githago, assembly GCA_958450325.1. Classification (NCBI taxonomy): domain Eukaryota; kingdom Viridiplantae; phylum Streptophyta; class Magnoliopsida; order Caryophyllales; family Caryophyllaceae; genus Agrostemma; species Agrostemma githago. The sequence continues at coordinate 37,370,589 of OY288260.1, read as the reverse complement.
TCCTACCGTATTCTTAACGCCAGCCATGTTACCAATTTATCCAAAATAAGATAATATGCCGGTATGGCATCCCTCATGAATTCATCAGTGAACACGGGACCCACTTTCAAGCCGAAACGGCAGCCCTGTTAGCCAAGTACAAGATCCAAAGGCATACGCCTTCACCTTACCGACCCCAAACCAATGGAGCGGTAGAAGCAGCTAACAAGACTATTGTCACCATACTCAAAAAGATGGCTGACAATTATCGGGATTGGCCCGATAAGATACCATTTGCTCTTTGGGGATATCGAACCTCGATTCGTACTGCGACCGGGGCAACACCGTATTACCTTACATACGGGATGGAAGCGGTCCAACCTGTTGAGTTAGAGGTACCGTCACTCAGGATCCTACTCGAAAGTCAAGTACCCGAAGCCGATTGGGTTCGAGCACGATATGACTCGCTAGTACTTTTAGACGAACGACGATCTCGTGCCCTCAATAACATACAGATTTATCAAAAAAGGATCCAACGGGCCTTCAACAAGAGGGTAAGGCCCAGGAATATCAAAGGAGACTTAGTTCTCAAGTCTGTACGGGCTTTATTACCAGTAGACCCAAGGGGAAATTCAAACCTAACTGGGCCGGACTATATCTGGTAAAGAAGATTTTATCGGGCGGAGCGGTAATGCTAACAGATCTGGACGGGAACGAGTTTGTCAACCCAACTAACCTGGACCAGCTGAAACGTTATTACCCTTAACCCGTTTCTCTCAATGTCATTTGCAAAAGTTTATTAAAAACATCTTTTCAAAAATAAACTTTTAAAGACAAGTCAAAAGTTAGAATTACTTATTCTACTGTTATAAACGTCTTGAACCAATAGTCTGGATGTATTTCGAAATTGCAAATTAATGTCTGAACTACGTTTGGTTTGATTTCGCTATTTGCGGGTACGTAGGCAGCCCCTCAAAAGGGCGCAAGCACTGCAGTCGAAAAAAACAGGAACGGTTTTTTAATAAACTTCCTTTATTTATTTCAAAAAAAAATCCAATTACAAAAAAAAAATCCAAAAAAAACACACAAATAGTACTAATATTTAAATAATAAAAAAATCCAAGGCTTTTTTCCCTTTTCCTTGTCCTTAGCCTCTTTTTCGGTCCACCGACGTCGGCGTGGAGGTGAACGCTCCCGAATCACCAAGGGAATCTCCTTAACCCGGGCTCGTTTCTTCGAACTTGACTCCCCGGTCACCTCGGTCGGTCCTAGCCGGGCCCTTGCCCTCTCGGGTAACCGTTCCCGCGGCCCAAGTCTGTCTCGGACCGCTAGCTTTGGTCCGAGTCTTCTCTCTAAGTCGCTAGCCCCGGTCTCTTTAGCTCGAGTCTTAGTTTTTGGCTTAAAACCCGACTCCGGCCGGACATGGGTAGTTGGGATTTCTTCCTTATCAAAAAACCATCTATTGTCTTTCATCGATTCTCTACGGGCTAAGTCAAAAGCCTCATCGGTCTTTAAAGCTTCACGGGCCTCTTTAGATTCTTCAGAAGCCCACTTGAGATATGATTCGGAAACCCAAGCGGTCTGACAAGGGCGAGGTATAGTCCACATGACACTGATAAACCAGCGTTGTAACCACGTGTCACACATAGCGTCCGTCAATTGGAGCGAAACGCTAATAATTGCGTCAGTTTCGGGGATCTGTTGAAACGAACCGAACTGCCTTAGAAGACGATCTGGGTAAATATGGACGGTCCAGTCCAAGGACAAGATCACCAGGTAACGGGCTTTATCTCTTTTAGCTAGGCCCGTCATCTTCGAGAGGAACCACCAGATCACGTTCCACCTAATCAAGGGCCCGCCATGGAATTTTAGCTCTTCATCCCAATATTTCCGATTTATATGATGACTCGAGCTAATTCGTCGGGACCGCGAGCCAATTTGGCAGCTTCGATATCTGGATATGCTCACCGGGGGCTCTATAATGGACAGGCGTTCGGATAACCAAATCTGCAAAAATTTTCAAAATGTCAAAAACTTTCGAAAAATCAAAAAAATCCGAAAAAAATTCAAAAAAAAAAATCCGGAAAATTCAAAAATTTCGGAAATTCAAAAAATCAAAAAAATCGAAATTTTCGGAAATTCAAAATTTTCGGAAAATTAAGAAAAAAAAAGTCGGAAATAAATTAATTTTTCGGAATTTTTTTTTTCGAAAAAAAGAAGGTCAAATACCTGCAGAAGACGAATGCTGCCCGTTAATTGTCGATCTGGATCAAGTCTCCTCGCATCAAGGCCCATGATAATCTCCCCAGTTATCGGCCAGGCTGGGCTATAACCTGCCTCCATTTGATCCACTATGCTGATTAGCCTGATTTCGCCTAAACATGAGTCAACATCCATCCGACCTTCGAAGGCATATCGGTGCAGCATACAGAAGGCAAAGGCCCTACATACGCCTATGGATAGAAGAAATTCTGGGACCATTTGGATCCATGAATTTATCAGCTAAGTCAAACAGGGAAACAGAATTTCCCTTTACCGTACGAGAGGTCTCAGCATGAGATAACCCAAGAAAGTCCCTCAATCTCCTCCTTGGATCAGGATAAAAAGGAGGAATAGCAGGATGAGCATTGGGACACCAACCCCTACAGCAGCAATTTCTTCAGGAAAGGGACACATTTCTCCCCGGGGAAAGGCGAAAACATGGTGGGTAGTATCCCAAAAAGTTAAACAAGCATCCAAGAAATGTGCATCCACCTTAAGTCGTTGGAGCGGGAACAAAGCCACAATTCCCATCTGAGTAAGCTGAACCTTGTCTCCATCTCGGAAATCCTGGGCCCACACGTGAAGCATCGCGGTCAGATGTTCGATACCCATAGCAGAAAGTTTTGTTTTATCTTAAAAAGTCTAAAGGGATTTTAAGATAAGAAGGAAATATTTTGGGTTGAAATATGAGAAGATTAAAGGGCAAGAACTCTCTATTTATAATAGAAAATCCCCTCTCCTAGTCACCCCTGGAATAGGGATTTTTACAATGTTCCCTACCTCACCTAGGCATACAGACCTAACTAGAGGGTTTTCGGAACCCGTGTCAGAATCTGATTAGGGATCAAGTCATCCCAAGCAGTCTAATTTCCCAAAAAAAAAAACATCGGCATTTCCAATTTTTTTCAAAATTTTCGGCATTTTGCTCTTTCCAAAAATCAATCAAAAAAAAATCATTTTCTTCCTCAGCGTGAGTCAATGTTTTATCTGAATGTTGCATGCAAAACAGACAGGTATCCCAAGACTCCCGGAGAATTCTCAAAAGAAAATTCCCAGTGAAAATTCAAGCAACATTTTTACTGAAGAATCGGATGTATCAGTAAGCGGTACATCCGCAGCCTCTAATGAAGGCTCCCGCGCTATTCCGAGGTGGGATTATCAGTAAGCGGTATACCCACAGCTTCCAATGGAGGCTCCCGCGCAATTCTAAGATGGGATGTATCAGTAAACGGTACACCCGCAGCTTCTGATGGAGGCTCCCGTGCTATTTCAAGGTGGGATTATCAGTAAGCGGTATACCCACAGCTTCCAATGGAGGCTCCCGCGCCATTCCAAGATGGATGTGTCTGTAAACAGACATACCCAAGACTTTTTAAGAAAAGTCCCCGCAACATTATTGACGTCTATCCAGGTATGATTTCTATCTTATGGCTGGCGAGCCCTTCACGCAAGTCTAATGGACTCTAAATGACCCGATCGGAAGTCTGCCAGGTCTTAATCCTCGATTGGCCTGGTAGCTACTCTGACTTTCGCCTTGTCCAAGCCTCAGTCAGAGTGAGGGCTCTGTAGACACCCACATTTTGACCGCCAAGTGTCTATAGTAGGTCCCGCCAAACACCCGATGATGATAGGACGCAAACATGCTTTAATGGACTCGGATATGAGCTCGAAACCATGGACATTTGGTTTAGGCTTATTAGGGAGTACATATCCTACAAAACCGACCTCAAATCCAGGCCCAGTGGGTCGTTTCGTGTCAAATGAGACTAATTTGGGTCGATTCCGGCACCAGGGGTAAAACCGTCTTTTTACGACCAAGTCAAAACCCGGTCGAAAAATATTCTCGAGACACACGAGTCAGCCGTGACACCTCACACGGCTGATTCGGTCCCAAATACTACAAAAATCAGCTTTCATAAATATTAAACAAATCCGTTTAAGGATAGAATTCGATCTCAAGTAGGAATTCTATCCGGAAACCGAATCAGACACCGACCGAGCTCCAGATACTCGGCCAAGACATCCCAAACAGCCAAAACACTTGGCCAACTCTTCATGACAGCCGAGATACTTGGCTTCTCCACCAAGAAACGAGACTTTCGTTCCCATTCGAACTCTCGTATTTCCTATCCAAACCGGTATTTCTTGTCACACAAGCAAGACTACCTCGACTCCTATAAATAGGACCTCACATTCAACACAAAAAACAGATTTTGACCAACAATTCTACACAACAATTACACATCATAAATCTACCATTCACACATCCTTAACATCTAGTAAGAATTCCCGACGTAATCCCGAAGTAGTCTCGAAATACCGACGAAACCGACCCCGTCATCCGGCTGAACCCACCGTCACCTCACACATAAAAAAAACGCACCAAACCGACACCTTAACTCATCCCGCATCATCTCGACGCTCCCGTGCCTAAGCCACCGTCCGACGAGCTCTATAGCGAGAAAGTAAAGCATGTAGGTTGAGGGTGTAAATCAAACCCGATTCTTCTCCTTTCTCTCTCTCTCTCTCACGTCTTTTTTCCTTTTTTTGTCCGTCACTTTTTTTTACGGGTCGTCGGTCGTTTCGTATTATTAATATGGGTCGTTCGTCACATATTTTTATTTATTACTAATAATCGATACTACAAAAAATTATTTTTATAACGTTCTTAAAATACGATACCGATTCTCTAATCGAATATCGTATCTACAAGAACTAAATTAATTAATTTTCGTTGATGCTAACAAAATCATTACATCTTTTTTAAACAAAATTCGATGATTTTAAACGCGGAGAGAATTAACATCTTTTTTCGTTCAAAATTCTTTTTTTACTTTTTTCGTTCAAAACAAACTTTTTTTTCAAAACCTTTTCTAAAATCATTCCAACTATTCGATATCGATTCCATAATCGAATATCGAATATGACGAATATCGAAAATATAAATCGAGTATAAATTAATCCATATTTGTACGCGATTTATAAAAATTAACGATTTTCGAACAAACAAAAAAACCCGAACAGGCTGCCACGCGAGTCGCGCGCCTGTCAGGCGACTCGCGCGGTGGCCTGGTTCGCCGGGTTCTTTTTTTTCGTTTCCTCGCTTTTCTATTTTTTATTCTTTTCGAATCTTATATTAAAAAGCGACTTTCGCGACATATTTCGATAAATACTTTTTTGACTTCGGTCAACACGTGTTAATCCATCACGTGTCATTAAATCTTTTTTTCGAGTCACGCATATTTTTATTCATATCTTTATTCAATTTATTCGATCGTTACTAACTCGTTTCCTCGTGTTTGTAGCAATTTATTTGTTTTTATCGTTTTATTAGACTAAAACGACTTCACATGCTAAAATAACTTTGACGTTATTAGTTTAACATGCATTAAACGACTTAGCAACCCATTTATTTATTTTTCTCACATGCTTAGGAAGATAATGTTTGCATATCATTCAACCGTCGAACTAACTCGTGTACACCAAAAACGAACGATATCTTAGTAAAGGCCGCTAAGTGCGGGCGGGGTTGGGTGTTCTTAGTGAACTTCCCAACATACGTACCCTCACCCCTTACTCAGAACCATGGTTTCCGGATGTCCGAATCCATTGGCAACGAGAGTCATTCAATACACGATATCCGATAATGTCGGTATCGGTATCATAATGCAAAGGGACGAGCCCAATAAACTCTGACATTGGAAATGGGCCGTATTTTGTATACGGCCCACTACGACATAGAGTGTGCTCGAATGGTTCCGAATAACCACAAAATTCGGTGGCGACTCCTACTTCGATTTAAATTTCAATTTGACCAACTCATATGGAGATTCATTCGCCTCCCCAAACCCGCGCGTGGCCGCGTCGGGGTGGACCTATGTCATGTCCACAGAATGTATGAGGTTTGTATGGAGGGTTGTTTTCTTCGTTTTTATGAGTTTCGATCTCGGAATGCATGTAGACGGGTGTGTATATGGTGATGTCGAAGTGGTGATGATTCGTGACTTAATGTGGCTGAAAAGTGTAGCTTTTGAAGGTAGTGAATGCTTAGGGAAAAAGTTTGTGAAGGAAAAAGTTGTGAAGTGTGAGGGATTGATGGAGTATTTATAGGCAAAACCCCTCGACATAGGGTCACTCGATCGAGTGGCCCTAGTGCACTCGGTCGAGTGCCCTCTAAAACGGGTCTGATCTGGGTTTTGAGGCTCCACTCGATCGAGTGGGTCAATCCACTCGACCGAGTGGATCAATTAGGGCGAGATATTTTAGGAATAATTGATCTTGATTGATCTTTGATTGTTTTTTTGAATTTCGTTGTTTGGCGCACATTTCCGGAAGCGCACCAGGTCGTTTTTGTGTGTCGAGTACGTCCTTGACCGGGTTTTAACCCGGTCGCTAAAAAACGGGTTTTATTTTTTGTGTCGGTTTTGGCCCAAATTAGTCTTATTTTGCTCGGAACGACCCACTGGGCCTGAATTTGAGGTTGGTTTTGGGTGGTTTGTATCCCGTTAAAGGCCCATGCCGGACATTACTGATTTCGAGCCCGTATCCGAGCGCGTTAGAGCACGTTAGCGTCCGATCATCGTCAGGTGTTTTTTGGAAACTACCATAGACACCTGGCAGTCAAAATGCGGGTGTCTACACAAGTTAAAGGCTTCGTCAGTCTTCAAGGCAGCACGGGCTTTAGCAGAGTCTGCTTTTGTCCACTTCACGTAAGAATTCGATACCCAGATCGAATGAAGAGTCTTGGAAACGGGCCAAGTAGCCCGAGTATACCACCTTTGCATCCAGGTGTCACACATCACGTCTGTTAGCTGAGTAGATTAACTCACAACCGCCTCGATTTCTGGGATTCTTTGGGCCCGACCATATTGCCTAAGTATGCGATCGGGGTAAAGATGAATCGTTTGCCTAAAAGATAGGATCAATTGATATCAGGCCCTATCCCTCGATTCTAAACCGGTCCAAACGTAAATGGGCCACCAGGGTACGGTCCATGGAATCAATGGGCCTCCATGGAAAGACAACAGCTCGTCCCAGTATTTTTGAGTGTTGAGGCGAGAAAAGTCAACAGTCCGTCTTCTCGTCATCACTTGATTCGGGCGATATCGGCTTACGTCAAGAGGAGGATCCACGATCAATAGCCTCTCAAATAGCCAGATATGAAAAGTCAAAATTGCGAAAAAAAAAATCGCGAAAAGTAAATAAAAAAAAAATTCGAGAAAAAAACCGAGAAAATCGCAAAAATCGAGAAAAACCGCGAGAAAATCGAAAATTGCGAAAAATTGGAAAATTGAGAAAAATTGGAAAAACCGGGAAAATCAAAGCACCTGTAGAAGACGGGTACTCCCAGTCAGCCTGATCGAAGAATCCCTTTTACGATTATCCAAACCCTGGATAATCTCTCCTGTGATCAGCCAAGCCGGGCTGTGCTCCGTCTCCATTAAATCAACCACTGTGAAGAGTCGGACATGGCCCATACAAGACAAAAGATCCATATGGCCTTCGAAGGCATAAACATGGCATACAAAAAGCAAAGGCCCTACGGCTAAGAACCGGCCCGACCCGGACGCCATGTGGGTTCATAAATTTTTCAGCCAAATCAATCAAGGAAACTGTATCTCCTTCCAGCATACGAGATACCTCCATATGAGAGCCCTAAAAATTCCCGTAATTTCCTCCTCGGGTCATGAACTGAAAACGGGATAGCAGGACGAAGTATGGGATTCCATCCTCCTACGGCAGCAATTTCTTCGGGAATAGGGCAAATTTCGCCTCGAGGAAAGCCAAAAACATGATAAGTATCATCCCAATAGGACAGGCAAGCATCCAAAAAGTGACGGTCTACTTGCATCTGGCGGATTGTGAATAACTGGGTGACACCATTTTGGTTCAAGATAACTTTATCTGCGTCTCTGAAATATCAGGACCAATTGCAGCATTCCAATTAGTCGGTCGATTCCCATAATGAATTTCTAAAAAGGGAGAATAAGTTTCTCAGGGCTTATTTTCTTTAAAGGAAGAAGGGAAATTGTGGGAATTATGAAGAAATTATGAACAAGGAGAGGGCATTTATACCATAAAACCAGATTCTCCTCCTCACCTAAGGATTCCTAATCCCAGAGGATTTAGCATACATGCCTTATCCTAAGATCTAGCTAGGTCATCCCGAGCATTCCTATTTCTTTTCGGAGTCAAAATACTCTAATTTTCAAAACTCTTTCAAATTCAAAAATTCAAAATCCTCTTCCAAATTTTATTCCCCGGCGCGAGTCATTTTCCTACAAATGTGTTACATGCAAAATCTTTTGCATAAATCGTGTACAGGACGACTCAAGCAAGACCGTATAACTAACTCCCCAGCGGCATTTAACGGGATGGGCCCACATATAGGCGCACCCAAGACTTATACGACAAGTCCGATTCCCCACGGAGTTATCATCATTAGCTCAGGTATGGTTTCCAACTTATGGCTGGCGAGCCCTTTTACGCAAGTCTACTGGACTATAAACGACCCGACCGGAAGCTGTCAGGTTTTAATCCTTGATTGACCTGGTAGCTACTCTGACTTTCGCCCTGTCCAAGCCTCAGTCAGAGTGGGGGCTCTGTAGACACCCACATTTTACTGCCAGGCGTCTATAGAAGTTTCCGACAAACACCCGATGATGATCGGATACAAACATGCTTTAACGTACTCGAATACGGGCTCAAAATCATTGGCATTTGGCTTGGGCTTTTTATGGAGTACATATCTCACAAAACTAACCTCAAAATCAAGCCCAGTGGGTCGTTTCGAGTCAAATAAGACGAATTTGGGTCGAATCCGGCACCAGGGGCAAAACCGTCTTTTAGCGACCGAGTCAAAACCCGGTCAAAGATATTCTCGAGACACACGGACCAGACGTGACACCTCACGAGTCCGGTTTGAACTCAAACACTACAAAAAATCAGCTACGCAAAATATTAAACAAATCCGTTTAAGGATGGAATTCGATCTCAAGTAGGAATTCTATCCGAATACCGAATCAAACACTCGACCGAGCATCAAATACTTGGCCGGGCAGCCCCATTTCAGCCGAGGTACGTTTCCTCTCCGCCAAGAAAACGGAATTCTCGTTATTCTCAGCTTCTTACGTTTCCTATCCTAAGCGGTAGTTCTCACCCAAACACTTCTCCTAGCCAAGGTCGGGAATTTTCCTATAAATAGGCCCCTTGCACATCACAAATAGAGACATCAATTATCATCATCAACTTTCTTATTCATACACATCGACATTCATAAATAATCATACACTTAGCATCGAGAAACCGATACAACTCGAGACCACGCCGAGCTCACCCGACGAAACCGGCCACCTCGGCCCACCTTACACGTCCAAACCAAACCACCATAACTCACCGACACTAACTCGACGCTCCCGTGCCCTAGCCAAATTCCGACGAGCCCCGATCCGAGTACACAAAGCATGTAATTTGAGGGCGCAAAATCAAACCCGATTTCTCTCTTCTCTCTTCTCCTCCTCCTCGTCTTTTCTTCTTTTTTCGTCGTCGGTCGATTTTTTTCTTACAGGTCGTTCGTCGCATTTTTTATTTATTTATAATATCGATACTACAAAACTATTTTTATAAAACAAAACGTTCTTAAAATACGATACCGATTCTCTAATCGAATATCGTATCTAACAAGAACTAAATTAAATCTCATTGATGCTAGAAAAATCGTTACATCTTTTTTTTTTACAAAATACGACAATTTTAACGCGGAGAGAATTAACATTCTTTTTTTTTTTCGTTTAATTTCTTTTCAAAATGATTTTATAAAACTTTTTCCTAAAAATCATTCCGAATATTTGATATCGATTTCCAAATATTCCGAATATTTGATATCCCAACACGTACCCTCACCCCCTTACTCAGAACCTCGGTTTCCGGATGTCCGAAACCATTGGCAACGAGAGTCATTCAATACACGGTATCCGATCAAGTCGGTATCGGTATCAAATGCAAAGGGACGAACCCGATAAACTCTGACATCGGAAATGGGCCGTATTTTGTACACGGCCCACTACGACATAAAGTGGGTTCGAATGGGCCTGAACTCCCACAAAGTTCGGTGGCGACTCCAACTTCGATTTAAATTTCAATTCGATCCATTCTCATATGGAGAGTCATTCGCCTCCCCAAACCCGCGCGTGGCCGCGTCGGGGTGGACCTATGTCATGTCCACAATAACACATCCTCCAAACTCCACAAAAGGAAAAAGGAGAAAGAAATGAAGGGATACTACCGGATGTCTTGAGCTTTTCGAAACTTGACGACGATCGCGGAACCTACAAGGAAATGGAGAGGCAAAACACACAACATAACACAGCAAATATACGGCACAAGGACACAAAAGAAAAAGACACAAAAAGAAAATCTTTTTGATCTTTTTATGAAATATTTCAACTTTTTAGGGATTTTTAAGATTTTTCGAAAAAAATTATGAAAATAAAACTAAATTAGCCTAAGATATTGCTCCCCCACACTTAAACCGAGCAATGTCCTCATGCTCGATCAGTAGTGTGTGCGGAGACACTAAAAAGAAAAGAAAAAGGGAAAATAAAGCTAAAAATGAAAAAAGAAAGTGAAGAAAGGGTCGAATGTGTCCGGCCGGGGTGTAATCAAGTCACAAAGGACCGAGACAAGAAAAGATATGGATAGGGGAAGAAATAAAAAGAACAAAATCAAAGGAAATGGGAGGGGAGTGCTAGGTGTAATCAAGTCACCTAGCCCGAATTCCACCTAAATCCGATTAAATTCAAGCAAAAGAAAATAAAAACAATGAAAAAGTGAAAGAACTTGTTAATTTCGATTTTTCAAATGAATCTCGATGTAATAACGTCATCGAGAATCGGGAGTAATGACCACCAAGGCCCCGAGGGCCACCACGACACCAAAATGATAAAGATAATGGGAACAAACGAACAAAGACTAAGCAACAAAAGACGGAAAAGAAGGAGAGTCGCCTTACCAAACGGTTAGCAACTCAATCAACTCCATCGTCTTAATAATCGTTATCGGCACCTTGCTTGTCTTCATCATCATTATTCCTCTTCTTCAATGTAGTCTCAAGTATCGGGCTTGCATAGGTTTAATGAGGTTGGGATTTTGGGAAAACTCGGTGTATAGTGATGAGAAGATGAGATGAAGGTGTATAATTGAAGTGTAAGGGTCAAATGATAGAGGCTAAGGTTAGTAGGGGGGTTGGGTGGGGGTAAAAAGTGGTTGGGTGGGCTCAAATGTCGAAGAAGAGGCAAAAGGAGTAGCTGGGCACCATCCCGGTCGGGATGGACTTCTTCCCGGTCGGGACGGTTCCTTCCCGGTAGGGACGGTTCCTTCCCGGTAGGGACGGTTCCTTCCCGGTCGGGACAGACTTGATCCCGGTCGGGATGGCATATCAGAGAACCCACTTTTCAGCACACTCATCCCGATCAGGATGACATCCTTCCCGGTCAGGATGAGTCTTCTAGCCCTTCATTTTCTTGATAGCTTCACCCACAAGACCATCAATACAACGAGATCTAAAATCTTGTCCCCAAAAGCTTGTCAAAAGCTTCAAAAATCGACTTCCTTGCCCAAAATCCAATCTTCTATCATCAACTACTTCTGTCAAAACTTCATCTTCACTATGACCTATCAAATGAACTCAATAAACATCATCAAACTCCCTCCCTCACATCGCTCAAGAAAATTCCAAATTACAAGATTTCCACAAAAACTAACAAATCCTAAAAACCAAACTATCCAATCAAACAAATACAAAGACAAAAGCTAAAAAGAAAAGGAAAAGATATTTACAATAAGATACTCTCACCATCTACGCCTCCATAGCCATCAAGAGCTCGAAGGAGTAAGTCAAATGCCCTAGAAACATCTTCATTAATGCTCATGTGGCCGATCCTAGCCATCAACAAGAGTTTCCAAGTCGGAGTCGAGAAGCAATCATGTTTCTTGTGATCTTCCGGGTCTTCCGAACCATGATAGCAACGACTCTTATGACCATCCGGTAGGTATTGTGGTCTAAAGTCATGCTTGGCGTTGTGATTTGGGAGATTACACCCTAAGGGTGTTGCTTCTTCTATGGGGTCAAGAGTAGCACTTTTTTCCGCCGTCCGACAAGGATCCTCTTCATCAACCGTCTCACAAGAAAAGGGACTCGATATCAAGTGCGGTAAAGGAGGTGAAGACGTCAAGTTTTTTTCATTAGAGGCTTTAGGGGGGGCCTCATCGTTGTCCTTACTAGAATTCTCACCATGAAGAAACTCAAGGCCCTTGATGGCGGCCTCAATTTCTTCGACGGTTTGGTCTAGCATAGCATCTCCAAATCCCCTAATCGGCTCCTCCAATTTCCCATTCAAGGCAAGTTCTAAGGCATCTATCTCTTTCTCCCAAGTATTACCTTCCTTTTCACTCACCTTGTCTAGTTGACCTAGAGGAGTCTTGTCTTCACTTGGCTTTGGATTGTCAAGATCTGGTTCATCACGAAGAAAATCGTACAAATCCAATTGGATAGCCAATACATTGGCTCCCCAAGAGTTACCTTGAGAATCATGTTCAATTCCCTCCTCATTGTTGACCCTTGAAGCTTCAACTTCCTTCATTCTTCCCATATCTTCACCATCCAAGCAACACTCAACAATGATCTCTTGATTGACCCTCTCTTCTTCATTCGTGGCTTCATGATCGGGTTGACTTTCTTGTGGAGACACCCGACCTTCTTGCCCAAATGAACCTTCCTCAACAAGTTGTGGAGCTCGAGTGGCCAACCTCGTAAAACGAGCCATGAGTGCATTGATTCGAGCATCTTGCACCTCTATTTGGGCCTTGAGCTCCTCTTTATCCCTTTGCATTTTGATCATCATCTCTTGTTGACTCTTGTGCAATTGAATCATCATCTCTTGTTGACTCTTTTGCATTTGAATCATTATTTGACAAAGCTCAAAGTTGGGGATTTTTGGTTGTGGGTTATGTGAGGGTATTTGGTAGTTGTTAGGATGTTGGAATGATCCTTGACAACTTTCATGGTAGTCATATGAAGAGGGTTCATAAGATTGTTGATGAGATTGGTATAGTTGGTAAAGTTGTGGGTCTTCGCAATTTGCCCCATGATTGTCCCATGACGATTGATGGTAGCTTGGATGCCCCATTGTCGTAACGTTGCCTTGATACATTGAATGCACTAGAAGCACTTGAGAAAATGTTAGTAGCCTAGTGCTTTTGAGGCACTAGGAAGAGAGATAAGCACACAAGAAGTAGAACGGAGATACACAAGTAGAAGAAAACACAAAAATCAAGAACAAAGTCTAAAACTAAGCACGCAAAAGTCTAAACTACGCTGTCCCCGGCAACGGCGCCAATTTGATGGGAGGGATTTGTCGTGGATCCCACCTATCAAATAAAAACCAACTAACCTAACTTGGTAGATAGGGCAAGTCGGGTCGAGATCCTTAGGGACGGAAAATGGGTTTAGACTAATGGGTGCTAAGGTCCAACACTCGGTCCGAGACGAGCTAAACTAGGGTGATAGGCTAAGATTGACTAAGCTAGGTCTAATACACGATAAAGGAAGACAAAACAAGCAACTAATGAATAAAGGAAGCAAATAGATTAACAAGGAGGAAAAACTAGGGCTAGGTCGGGTTCATGGGTGTCAAGGAGACTAAAAGGGGAAAAACGAGGTTACTAGCATGCTTTCGTAGCCTAGGTTCCGATCGGGCTCTCGCTACTTAAACGGCCTAGGGGTTATCCTCACCACGCTCTCGCTACTAATGAGGGAACCAAACCTACAACCAAACAAACACACACAATAGAAGAGGCAAGAAAAACAAGGATTGATCGTCTCAAGTCTCGCAAGCATTTCATCGAGCATGTGGAGTGCAAGGTAAGAAGGAAACAACAAAAACAACATCTAGCACCACCCATCTCACCCTAATCATCCCTAATCAACACCCAATCTCCCTACTAACCCTAGCAAGAGAATCTACTCACACATATTCAAGATGATAACCACAACACACATCACAAAATAAGCATAACAATAGAGGTTCATGATATGAGATTGAGTATTATCAAACAACAACATAAACAAGAGAAAACTAAAGTAATGAAGATTAAAGAGAAGAAAAATTAAACCATACACAAATGAAAGGCAAAAGATTGAATCTTGTATAAAATCAACCCAAGAAGTATCTTCAATGTTGTCAATAGAGAAGAATTCTTCAATAGATCTTCAATTACACAAGAACTAACCAGGATTAAACTAAGATTAAGGACTAATCTACACTAATCTAAGCTAATCTAACCTAAAATAGTCTAGGGTTTAGTAGGTAATGTCTAACATAACATAAGATAGTGTAACAATACAAGAGGGGGGTATTTATAGGGTTACAATGAATATGGAAGAAGGAAAAGTGAAACAGCTCTTCGCTGGGCCCATCCCGGCCGGGAAGGAGGTGATCCCGGTTGGGAAGATGTGGTCCCGGTCGGGATGGACCTGGTCCCGGCCAGGATGGACCTGGTCCCGGCCGGGATGGAGCTCCAGTAACTCGTCTTCCTTTGCTTCTTCATCCCGGTCGAGATGGGGTCCTTCCCAACCGGGATGGGTCTTGTAGGCTTCAAATATGATCCCATAGGTCCCTCCTTGCTCTTTTTAGGCTTCTCATCGATTCTCAGTGCTCGGGAATGGGTCTTGAGGGCTCAGGAATGGGTCCCAAGGGCTCGGGATCGAGTCTAGGCCAGTGATCGTCGCTTCTCTTCGTTGGCTCCAAATGCGTTGGAAAAGAGTCTTAATCGTTCCCTTTCTCTATGATAGGCCGTTGGAACCTAAAACAAGCTAGAAGAAGTGTAAGTAGCCTCGAAAACCGCTCCAAAGAGCGATTTCACAAGAGAAACCGGGACCAAACACAACAAATAAGCACTACAAAACACACTTATCACTAAGCTAAACTCAGAAGTAGTTAAACAGTGGGATTTACCGAATAATCTAAATTTAAACACTCATGGTGTGGTCGGATTATCGATAGTAAAGGTTGCTAGGAACTCACATGTAAGGTCTTTATATGCACAAGCCGCGAGACTAAGGAGTTCGCTAGTTCCGGTCCTTGACGATAACTCTTTAATATCGTCCTCTATTCCTAAATTTTCCATTGTGAAGGGACAAGGCCACCTAGTATTCTGAAAGGTCTTTTCAGAGAAGGTTCGAGCTAAAGGGGTATTAGGACAAGGTAAATATTTAGGCTTAGAAGATTTAGAAAGTGTAGAAGTCGAAGCCATACCTTGCTTTCGAGAGGCTCGCTTTGCTCTTATCTCCATAATAATAATAACTTTGCAAGAATAATCCCAAAAACTTTGCTTCACCTTCTTCAAAGAACCCAAATAAATAATCATCCAAGATGGAGATGAAATTATGAATGGAGGTTTGAATGTGGTTGGGGTATGGAAGATGGTTTGGTGACTTTATGAGGGGTGAAAAGGTGGAATGAAGAGTGAGGTAAAAGGTGATATAAATAAGGGTAGTTAAGGAGGGAAATGAAAGTTTTAAAGTGGATTGGTAAAAATTTGGTGTAAAATTATTGGAGGGAAAGTTATTGGGGTAAATGTGAAGGAGGGAATTGATAGTGTAGTGAGTAAATAGGGTATAGGTGATCCGGCTCAGCTCATGCCGTCGAGTGAAGTTTCACCCGGTCAAGTACCATTAGGTGAAATTTCACCCGATGGGTTTCATTGTGAAAATCATCTCTTCCAACTTTTTCCACCGGGTGAAGTTTCACCCGGTGAGATTCCCCTCAGGCGAAATTTCGCCCGACGGTAACTTCGTCAATCCTGGCAAATCTGGCAATTTTTCGTAGGACGAAGTTTCGCCCAATCAATAATCTCACCGGGCGAAGTTTCGCCCGGCGGTCTTGGTTACTTTGTTTTCCAACTTGCCATTTCATGGCTCTTCAATAATTGCCTAGAGATTTAAATATTGACTCGACTAACATTACATAATCAAGATCGCCCACAAACATGCTTGTGGTCTTGAAATTAAGCTTTATAACTCCTCCAAAAGCTTGATCTTCATCCAAATAAATGCTCCATGGTGAAATCCATGTTCAACCATTCTTCTCAATCTATCAAAACTAATAAACTCAAAGAAATATGATACATATATACAAGGTGGTGGTTGAGGATACCACCAAACTTACATCAATTTCGAGAGGGGGTTAAACAACGATCCCCAATGGGAGCTCACCAAACTTCACGGTAGCAAAGGTCTCACGAACGTGACCGGGGTGATAAATATTCAAACGTTGCCCGTTAACCATAAATTTCCGGGTATCCGGGATAGATATCTCTATTGATCCATATGGTTGCACCTTGGTCACTTCAAATGGACTCGACCATTTTGATTTCAACTTACCGGGGAAGAGCTTAAAGCGAGAGTTGAAGAGTAATACCTTATCACCAACGGAGAAGTCCTTACAAAGTATTCGAGAATCGTGCCACTTGCGAGTTCGTTCTTTGTAGATCTTCGAATTTTTGTAGGCTTCAAGTCTTAGTTCTTCCAATTCTTGTAGTTGGAGAAGGCGATTATCTCCTACAACACTCTCATCGAAGTTCAGCTCTTTGATTGACCATTTGGCTTTGTGTTCTAATTCCACCGGTAAATGACAAGCTTTACCATACACAAGACAATAAGGAGTGGTTCCAATCGGCGCTTTTTAAGCCATTCTCAATGCCCAAAGGGCGTCATTCAACTTCAATGACCAATCCGTTCGGTGTGTATTCACAACTTTTTCCAAAATTACTTTGATTTGACGGTTAGAGATCTCGTCTTGCCCATTTGATTGAGGGTGGTAGGCTAAGGACATCTTGTGAGTGATACCATATTTTCTAAGAAGGTGTTCAAAGGTATCTTTCCTAAAATGAGAGCGTCCATCACTAATTATGGCTCTAGGCATACCGAATCTCGGGAAGATTACATTCTTTAAAAGCTTGATTACAACCTTGGAGTCATTGGTGGGGGAAGCTACGGCCTCGATCCATTTTTAGACATAATCAACCGCGACTAGAATGTATTTGTTACCAAAAGAGGATGTGAACAGACCCATGAAATCAATGCCCCAAACATCGAACAATTCAATTTCCAAGATAGGTTGAAGGGACATCTCATTTCTTCTTGTTACGTTGCCACTTCTTTGGCAAGCATCACATGTGAGAATGAAACCTCGGACGTCCTTGAACATGGAAGGCCACCAAAACCCACTTTGGAGAACCTTGGCAATTGTCTTCTGGTTGGTCAAGTGTCCACCATAAGATGTCGAGTGAAGGTGCTTCACAATATTATATCCTTCATCGGCAGTAACACATCGTCTGTAAATTCCATCTACACAACGGCGAAACAAATAGAGTGCATCCCAATAATAGCGTCGGGCTTCATAACATAGTTTCTTCCTCTCTTGCTTGGAATAATCGTCCGGAATATAATTAGACACTAAGAAATTGACGATTTCGGCATACCAAGGTGTAATAGTTTCAATGGCCATCAAGGCCTCATCTCTCCTAGCTTCATTGATGGGAATACCATCTTCTTCATTGCTTTCTTTACTAACCGTTAGTCTACTAAGGTTATCTGCTACCAAGTTCTCCGATCCGGCCTTGTCTCTAATCTCAATATCAAATTCTTGTAAAAGGAGGACCCACCAAAAGAGTCGGGACTTTGTCTTCTTTTTGGACATGATGTATCGAATCACCGTATGATCGGTATGAAAAATGACTTTGGAACCGGTAACATAAGTTCGGAATTTCTCCATAGCATAGACAACGGCGAGCATCTCTTTTTCGGCGGTTGTATACCACGATTGGGCTTCATCTAGTGTTTTTCTTGCATAATAAATCACATGTAGCTTCTAATCAACCCGTTGTCCTAGAACGGCACCAACGGCAAAATTGGAGACATCGGACATGATCTCAAATGGAAGATTCCAATCGGAAGCTTTGAAAATTGGAGTGGTAGTGAGAGCGGTCTTTATCCTGCAAAAGGCCTCAAGACACGAGACATCAAAAATAAAAGGTGCATCTTTCATAAGCAAAGAAGTCAAAGGCTTGGCAATCTTAGAAAAATCTTTAATAAATCATCTATAAAAGCCAGCGTGACCTAGAAAACTCCTCACCCCTTTGACATTTGTAGGTGGTGGCAAGTTCTCGATCACGAAAAATTTTGCCTTATCAACTTCGACTCCTCAATTAGAAACAATATGACCTAGGACAACACCTTGTTCAACAATAAAATGACATTTCTCCCAATTTAAAACAAGTCTATACTCTTCATATCGAGCTAACACTTGATCAAGATTTTCAAGGCAAGAATCAAAAGATGTACCATGGACACTAAAGTCGTCCATAAAAAATTCCATGGATTTTTCAATAAAGTCGGAGAAAATAGCCATCATACATCTTTGAAACGTTCTCGGCGCATTACACAATCCAAATGACGTCCTTCTATAAGCATAGGTGCCATAGGGACATGTGAAAGTGGTTTTTTCTTGGGCATCGGGGTGAATGGGAATTTGAAGAAATCTGGAATGACCATCAAGGAAACAAAAATAAGAATGATGCGCCAATCTTTCAAGCATTTGATCAATAAAGGGAAGGGGGAAATGGTCTTTTATGGTGGTCGTGTTCAATTTTCGATAGTCTATACACATGCGCCAACCAGTGATGGTCCTAGTAGAAATTGACTCACCCTTTTCTCCTTTAACAACCGTCATTCCTCCTTTTTTCGGCAAAACTTGTACGGGGCTAACCCATTTACTTCCGGTTATTGGGTATATAATGTTAGCCTCATACAACTTGAGGACTTCCTTCATGATAACCTCTTTCATGGTGGGGTTCAACCAACGTTGACCCTCAACCGAAGGATGGTGGTCATCATCAAGGATGATCCTATGCATACAAACATTTGGGCTTATGCCTTGGAGGTCGGCAATGCTATACCCGATGGCCTTTTTGTGCTTTCTCAAAACAATCAAAAAAATTTCCAATTGAGGACCATCAAGTGTGGCATTGTCGATAACGGGATAATTAGTTCCTTCAAGAAAAGAATATTTGAGGGAAGAGGGGAGTGGTTTAAGTTCAAGATTAGGAAGAGAAGATAACATACTGTTACCCACCAGTAGTGGTTCTACCTTTTCTTCATGTAAGCATTCATCTTCAAGATTAGGAAGAGAAGATACCATACTCTTACCCACTGGTAGTGGTTCTACCTTTTCTTCATGTAATCATTCATCTTCAAGAGGTGGAGAGTCAAATGGTTCATTTTATTGGTTATCATCATCTATCAAGCTATACTCAACCAAACTATCAATAACTTCAATGGAATGCATTTGTTCAATCATTGGTTGTTTAAGAGTTTGAGAAAGGGAAAACTCTACCGACTCGTTCCCTAAGTTAAATGACAACTTTCCATTCTTAACATCAACTATAGTACCACCGGTAGCCATAAAAGGTCGACCTAAGATAATGGGGGTAATAGTGTCTTCGGGCATATCCATGACAACAAAGTCGGAGGGGATGAAGAACTTACCAACTTGCACGGGTACATCCTCAAGTATCCCAAGTGGGTACTTGACGGACCTATCCACAAGTTGAATCGACATGCTAGTGGGTCTCATCTCCCCCACACTAAGTCTCTTGGCAATAGAATAAGGTAACAAACTAACACTAGCCCCTAGGTCACATAAAGCTTGATTAACAACAACATTTCCTACCCGACAAGGGATGGAAAAACTACCGGGATCCTCTAGTTTCTTTGGCATTTGATTCATAAGAATGGCACTACATTGTGCCATGAGAGAGACACATTCTTTATCCTCTATTGTTCTCTTTTTAGTCAAGACATCTTTCAAAAACTTAGAATAGAGGGGCATTTGAGAAATTAACTTGGTGAAGGGTAAAGCTACCTCCACTTTCTTCAACATGTCCACGAAACGGCTAAATTAAGCATTCTACTTATATGGTTTAGCTCGTTCGGGAAAAGGCAATGGAGGGACAAAAACGGGAGGCGGTGGAACATTGTATTCTTCTTCTTCTTCGGCTAATCGCTCTGCCTCTTTTCTTTTTGCTTCTTCTGCTTCCATTTGCTCTTTCTTCTTTCTTTGTTCTCTTTGTTCATTCCCCGCATTTTGGAGGATATCAAACTCCGCTTGTATTCCCCGGTTTTGTTTGGGGGAAGTCGGAGATGTTGGTTGTGGTGCACTTGGTTGATTGACTTTGGATGGGGTGCTCTTGGTGCTCAAGTTCAAGTTCTTGTACGGGTCCTCAAGTTCCTTGCCACCTCTCAAAATGACGGCATTTGCTTGGTGTGAAGGGTCTCACGGGTTTTGGGGTTGCCCGGGCAAACCATGGGGTGGATGGATTGGGGCGACTAAGGCTTTTGTTGCTTCTTGTGATTCCCAAACCTTTAGCCTTGCCTTGGTATCTTGATGTTCACTCCATAATTGCCCAACGGCTCTTTGCAAATTACTAATGTTATCCCATGGAACTCCTCCTTGACCAAATTGAAAATTGCTCGATTGGCCATAAGATTGAGAGGGTTGATTAAATGGTAGTTGATTGTAACCCTGATTTCCTTGAAAATTACCTTGGAACCCTTGATTGTATCCATGATTGAAATGATTACCATGGTGATTTTGGTAATTGTTGTAATTGTTGGGAAGATGGAAGTTGTTACCTTGTTGATTGAAGTTACTCCATTGATGAGGAGGCAAATATGGGGGCATCTTTGGAGGTCCTTGGTTAAAGGGCCTTTGTTGACTTTGATTAAATGGCCTCGCTTGACTCAATTGGGCACGTGCTATCGGATTTTGAGCATTTTGGTTTCCATAAGAAAAACTAGGATGAAACCTTGTGCCGGCATTATAAGTATTAGAAAAGGGATCAAATTGAGGTCTTTGCCCATACACTTGTATAGCTTGGACTTCATTTGCCTTCAATATAATTTTCTTCATTAGGAATGGAAGAGCTAGAATCATGGCCATAATTGCCACAATGATCACATTGAACTTCCCATGTTATTTGTTTTGGAGGTGATGGTTGCCTTGGTGGAAGACTCCCTTGAATTTGGTACATACCTCTAGGAGTAGGCTTAGAACTCATGGAATCCATTCTCTTTTTCAATTCTTCAACTTCCGCTTGAAGTTTTAATTCATTAGCACTGTTAAATGAGTTCACTTCAACTTTCTTTCTAGAATCCCTCGATTTACCCATTCTAGAATCACTCCTTGCCATCTTCTCAATAAGATTCTTAGATGCCTCATCGGTAAGGGAAGAGAAGTCTCCTCCGGCGGCCGAATTGAGGTTCTCCTTGGTTCTTGATGAAAGGGTGTTATAAAATGTTTGGGTAGTTAGCCAATCGGGTATTCCATGGTGTGGACATTTGCGAAATAAATCTCTAAATCTTTCCCAAGCCTCACTTAGGCTTTCAAATTCATCTTTCTTGAAGGTTTGTATCTCCATGCGATATTGGTTAGTCTTTGACGGTGAAAAATATTTCTCCAAGAAGGCATTAGATAATTGAGCCCATGTTGTGAATGTATTAGCGGGATGGCCTTGAAGCCATCTACAAGCTCCATCTCTTAAGGTCTTTGGAAATAATAAACGGTGCAATTGGAATGAAGTTAATCCATTGAGACGGGCTCCAAATAATTTTTCTTTAAATGAAGCGATATGCTCTTGGGCATCTTCTTGGGAGAAACCATGAAATGTATCTTGTTGAACCGCATTTGTCAAAGAGGCTTTCAATTCATAATTCTCGGGAATCTCTCCGAAATCAACGGGGGAAGGTGTTTCTTCGTGTGTGAGTTGGGAATGGGAGGCTAAGTTCGCCATTGGTTAGATTGGTGGTGATGGTGGATTTGAATTTGGTGAATTTGGAGGAGATGGATTTGGATTTGGTGTTGGTGTTCTCGGTGATGGTGGGGTAGGTGGTGGAATTTGTGGAGTAGAAGGTATGGAAAGATTATTTGGAATGAGATTATGTGATGTAGAAGGTGTACAAGGTGTACAAGGTGTAGGTGGTAGGATGGGATTAAGGTTAGGAGGTGATAATAAAGGATGTGCAATAACGGTGGTTGAATTATTTCCCCGAAAACGCAATGCTCAAAAAGTCCTTTCCGGCTCCGGATCGAACCACAAGGGCGATGACGTGTTCCTGGGCATAAAACGCAATTAAACGGTGAGACTCATAGCACCTAGCGGTACTAGGGAAGAGGGAAAAGATAAAATAACCAAATACAATAACTAAAAACACAATAACTAGTCGTTCCCCGGCAACAGCGCCATATTGACGGCTCCCCAAATCGGATCGATCGTTTAGCGAAGGATGGGGGGTCAAACAATATTTATAGACTCGTAACAACACAAAAACTACTAGAGTAATCGTGGTAAGTCAAGGTCGGTCCACAGGGAACGGAACGTAGTGTCGAGTTAAAAGCGACGTGTTTGGAATCTAGAGGGGGGATTCCAAGGGTCGAGTCTACACTAGAAGAATAACGATAGAAATAGCTAGAGATAATCAATCTAGGAAGAGGTGTTAGGGGGAAATCGGGATTCGGAAATTGGAGTCTAAGAAGGTCGGAATCGGGTTTTAGTCACAACATTGATAAAGGGAGAATGCCACCTTTCTATTTCTTCACCCAACCCACCTAAAAACCCGCTTTTGCGGCGAAGAAGGGTAAGTCTCTAGTTAAGGTAATTTCTACCCCGAGTTTCCCCATATTGATAGAAATGAGTCAAGGTCGGTCTAGTTGGCCGGACTAAAACAACTATGACACAACAACCATAAACAAGATAAACCAACAAGCAAGCAACCCACCAACATCCCTTAATTCAAATAATTCAAGTCCTCATCCCTAAACCCCTCAACAAGAAATCTACTAACTACTCATAATGGAAAACAACAAAACATTAATAAAGGAGAAATTAACTAAAACACGCATAATAACTAAATCTAAAGAAAATAACAACAAAACGATAAGGAAACTACGATCTACCAACTAACCACTAAACTATGAAAGACACGATCTAACAAAATAAATTAGAGAATAATCTAGAACAACATAAATAAAATCTAGAGAAACTAACAACACAAAGAGAAATAAATCTAAACTAGAGATTAGAGAGTGGAAGAGAAATATACCAACTATGAAGATCTACAATAAATAAGAAGATTGCATAAATAAAGGTTGAATCTTGATGAGGAAAATAAAGAGATTTGTCACTAATCCCTTGATAAACCCCAAAAATCTTCAAATAAGACTTGAAATAATAATCTTCTACAAACTTGGATGTAAATCTAAAAAATTGTTGATGAAAACTAGGAAGATCTACTGCTAAATTACTATGTAAACTACTAGAATTAAAGAGAATTACTACTAGAATACTACTAAATTACTCTAATAAGAGGGGTGGTAATGTGATGGAAGATGGTGTAATGGATGGAGTAACTACACTAATGGTGGGATAGTAGGATGCCTTATGCAACAAACTAGGGTATACATATATATAGTAATGCCTTAATGGGTCTCTTAACCTAAAGCCCAAATCCAACTTTTTGCTCCATTAGTGAGACAATCACCCTTTAAAGTGGTGGAACTTCGCCCCGTCGTACATGGATCAATACCGCCGGGTGAAACTTCACCCGGTGGTTTCACCCGGTGAAGTTTTCCAGTTTTGCAATTTTTGGACAGTTTCACTATCGGGCGAAATTTCACCCGGTGGGCAAAATTTCGCCCGGTCATTTCGCCCGGTGGAGAAGCTCTCGGAAAATCTTTGGGAAGGCAAATTTACTGTCGGCGAAACTGCGCCCGGTGGTGTTTCATCGGGTGAAATTTCACCCGGTCATTTTTCTGGCCTCTTTTCTTGTCTCATTCTTCGTTGTATGATTGGATGGCTTTGAACTTTAAGTTGTGTGCTTTGCTTTTCGGACGGTATTCCCTTCTCTTGTGCTCGTGGAAGCTCGATCGTGATTTCGGTGCCAAATCCTATCGAAATTGATAGACAAACTACCAAAAACATGTAAAACGCACAAGAGGGACGCTAATGCGAGAAGTACTCAAAATATGGCGATAATCGCACTCTAAACTCGCAAAACGAGGGGAAAATGGATCTAAATGGGAGGAAAAACGGTCTAAATTTAGCACACAACAGCTCCACTAGTCTTAATGCCACCTCAACCCGGTTTGCCTTTGTCGTTATACCTAATTACGACCGAGACAACCATAGGGGCTATGCTGGCACAAACAGTTGACTCGGAAGAACGAGATATTTACTACATCGGCAAAAAAATTAGAGTATGAATGCAAATACACCATGCTCGAGAAAACGTGCTTAGCTTTAGTTTGGGCCACTAAGAAACTCCGACATTATATGCTCAGCTACGAAGTGCAGTTATTGTCCAAAATGGACCCCATCAGAAACCTCTTTGAAAAGCCCATTCTCAACAGCAGAATTTCTAGATGGACTCTAATGTTGGCAGAGTTCGACATGATGTTCATACCATTAAAAGCTATTAAGGGCCAGGTAGTAGCCGAGTTTCTCGCCGATAATCTCGTAACCGAAGAAGGACACACCGACACTTAGTCCTTCCCAGACGAAGATATATTCCATACCGATACCGAAACATGGGATTTATATCTCGACGAGGCATCCAATTTCTGAGGGTTCAGAGTCGGGATTATTTTAATCGCACCAAAAGGGAAACATACTCCCGTGTCCATCAAATTGGACTTCGATGTTACTAACAATGCCGCCGAGTATGAAGCATGCATTCAAGGGCTACAAGCTGCCGCAGATTTGGGGGTTACAAATCTCCGGGTACACGACGACTCATCCTTGGTCATTAATCAAGCACTCCAGAAGTGGAAAACTCGGAACGCTAACCTCGTGGCCTACCAGGCACGAGTAAGGGTTCTCGAGAAACAATTCCAAAAGGTAGAATATATATACCTGCCTCGGGAAGAAAACCAATTTGCAGATGCGCTCTCAAAATTTGCATCTTTACTGAATATTCCCGATCACCTGACCAGTATGCCGATTTGTATCGAAAGACGGTCCGAGCCGGCAAATATCCACGCCATCGAAGACATTGAGATAGTTGATCCCGAGCCATGGTATCAGGTTGTCTTAACATACCTGACGACTGGGGAATATCCTTTCGGGACCGATAGTCGAGCCAAGAAGGCCTTACAAAGGCTAGCCACCCAGTTCATTTGTACTGACGATGGGCAACTATATAAAAAGACGGCACATGGGGCTCTTCTCCGATGTGTCGATAAAGTTAAGGCTGAAAAGGTTATGACCGAAGTGCATGACGGCGAGTGCGGTCCGCATATGAACGCCCAGATGTTAGTCCGAAAAATCATGAGGCTCGGATACTACTGGAATAATATGGAAACCGACTGCAGACAGTATGTCAAACATTGCCATAACTGTCAAATCTTTGCTAATGTGCAACATATGCCGTCATCCTTGCTATATACCATGACGTCACCTTGGCCGTTCTCGACATGGGGTATCGACATAATTGGGAAAATAAATCCCTCTGGTATAGGCGGACACTGCTTCACTTTGGTAGCTATCGACTATTTCACCAAATGGGTCGAAGCCAAATCCTACCGTATTATCAATGCCAAGCACGTAGCTAAGTTCATCCAGAATAAGATAATATGCCGTTACGGGATCTCACATGAGTTCATCAGCGATCATGGGACCCACTTTCAAGCTAAGACAGCAACCCTGTTGACCAAATATAAAATTCAAAGGCATACATCCTCGCCCTACCGTCCCCAAACAATTGGAGCGGTAGAAGCGGCCAATAAAACGATTGTAACCATACTTAAAAAGATGGCTGATAATTAACGGGATTGGCCCAATAAAATACCTTTTGCTCTATGGGGATACCGCACGTCAATCCGCATCGCAACCGGTGCGACGCCCTATTACCTAACATATGAGATGGAAGCAGTCCAGTCGCTGGAGTTGGAAGTACCGTCCCTCAGGATCCTATTATGAGTCAAGTACTTGAAGCTGATTGGGTCCGAGCAAGGTATGACTCGCAAATTCTATTAGACGAGCGGCGATCTCGTGCCCTCAACAATATTCAAATTTACCAGAAGAGGATCCAACGGGCCTTTAATAAAAGAGTAAGGCCCAGAAACATTAAAGAAGGGGATTTGGTTCTCAAATCCGTTCGAGCTTTATTACTAGTAGACCCGAGGGGAAAATTCAAACGCAATTGGGTCGGGCCATAATTGGTAAAGAAGATTCTATCAGGCGGAGCTGGGAAGCTTATAGATGTGGAAAGGAATGAGTTTGTCAACCCAACCAACCTGGACCGGCTGAAGTGCTACTGCCCCTAACCTTTTTCTCAATGTCATTAGCAAAGTTTATCAAAATCGCTCTTTTACATAAACTTTCAAAAAGCAAGTCAATAAGCTAGAATTATTGATGCGCGGGCGTCGCGACCCACACAGTCAAACAATATTTATAAACACTGAAAAACCAACAAATGTAGTAGTGGTAGGTCGGGATCGATCCAAGGGACGGTCTAGGTAAAGTCGGTCGAGTCAAAGCCAATAAGTGTTTTGGGTCTATTTTGGGGTTTTTTAGAGTTCAATCTAGACTAAAATGCGATAAACAATAAAGAGATAATCAAATAGGGAAAAGTTGTTAGGGGGAGTCGGGAATCGGAAATCGGGTTCTATGAGTCTCGGAATTATGGGTCGGTCACAAAGTCGATAAAGGGAGAATGCCGCTTTCGCGGCGAAAAAGGGTAAGTCTCAAGTCAAGGTAACTCCTACCCCGAGTTTCCTCATATTGATAGGAGTGAATCAAGGTCCATCTAGCCGGCCGGTCTAAGTCAACAAAGACACAAAAACCTCAAACATGATAAATCAACAAGCATGCAACCCAACCACAATTCCTTAATTCATAGCACCCAAGATCTTCCTCCCTTAACCCCCTAACAAGAAAACTACTCACAATTCATAAAGGAAACTACAAAAACAATAACATGGAGAAAACAACAAGAACATGCATAATGATAAAATTAGGAGGGAATAAAATTAAGACAACAAGAAAAATTGCGATCAACAAAATAAACTAGAAAGCGATCAGACAACAATACAAGTAAAATCAATAAAAATGGTGCAACAATGAAAGGACAATATTTGAATCTAATCTAGAGATGAGAGAGAAAGGAAAGAAATATACCATCAATGGAGGAAAAATGACAATAATAAAGATGAAGATTGAATAACATAAGATAAAGCCTTGATGAAGATGACAAGGGATTTGTCACTAATCACTTGATAATTTCCAAAAGATCTTCAATAATAATAATAATAATAATAGAATTCCTTACAAAGCTTGAATGTAAATCTAGAGAAGATGAAGATTGAAATAAAAACTATGAATAACTACTAGCTTTCTATCTAAGGTAATGGAAAATGATCTAATTCTAATGGAGAGTGATTGTAGTCTAATGTAGTGTATTTTGCATCACATTAGGTTAACTATATATATAATAGTTGCTTAATGGATCACTTAATCAAAGCCCAAATCCAACTATTGCAGTTTGAGATGAGACTTTGCCCTATGGATCTTCATAGGGTAAAGTTTTGCCCAGCGGATTCTCTCCAATATGGCCAAAATACCTGTTGTGTGTCAAATTTGGATCGTTTTTCCTCCCATTTAAACCCGTTTTTCCTCCGTTTTGCGATATTAGAGTGTGATTATCACCGTATTTTGAGTAATTCTCGCATTAGTGTCTTTCTTTTGCATTTTACGTGTTTTTGGTAGTTTTCTGTCTATTTTGATAGGATTTTCGACCGAAAACGTATCCGAACTTCTATGAGCATGAAAGAGAGAGATACAGTATAAAGAGCAAAGCACACGACCGAAAGTTCAAGTAATCCAATCAATCGACAAAGAAAGAGACCGGAAAAGAGGCGGAGGATCACCGGGTGAAGTTTCACCCGATGAGTGATGGTGGGATTCGCCGTGGGTCCCACCGATCAAGTAAAACCAACTAATCCTAGCTAGGTAGAAAGGGTAAGTCGGGTCAAGTCCACAGGGACGGAAAGAGGGGTTAGACTAAGGTTACCTAAATACAAGACTAGGTCACTGAAACACAAGAGGAGGGGAACAAACAAGAATTGACTACAAACACAATTGCTAAGCTAAGAAACAAGGATAAAAAAACTAGGCAAAAGAAGAGGAATAAAACTATGGTTATGAAAGAACCAAGGATGAGATAAACTAAATGAATGAACTAGAACTAAAATGAAACAATGAACTAGAGGAAGGATTACTAATAAGATGGAGAAATCAAATGAGAAAAGGTAGGGTTAGGTTGGGTTCATAAGTGCCATAGGATAGTTGGGAAATCGAGGGGGTAGGTTCACCCAATCACTAAGGTCGGTCCGCACTCTCGCGTCAAAGGCAAACCCGAATACTCATGCAAGATGCTACCCAATACACAAGTATTCAACCACAAATCAACCATACAATGAGAAGAAGAAAATAAGCAAGAGAAGCATGGCCACTACTACTCTAACAACCAATTCAACAAACACATGGTATGCTTAACAAGTGATTAGTAACAAAGAATCCACCTTTACCCTCAATCAAGCCCTAATCATCCATAATCAACACTTAATCTCCCTACTAACCCCACAATAGGTTTACTCACACATAATCAAACTAGCACTAACAAAAACAAGAGAAATCAACATAATAACTAAAACATTCATAATGGAAAACAACAAGATAGAACAATACCAAATGATAAAGATTGAAACTTGAATGATAAACAAAGATTAAAGGAGAAGAGAAGAGTAATTATACCAAACTAGTAAGGAGAAAAGATGAAAACTTGTATATAAAGAACACCCAAAAACCTACACCAAATGTTGTCAAGATTGGATGGATTCTTCAACAGATCCCCAAATACAAGTGTAACTAACTAGATTAAGCTAATATTAACAAAAGATTAAGGAAGATTAATGGAAAAACTAAGCTAATGATGAAGGAAGTCTATCTAGGGTTTAGGGTAATGTAAAGTAATGAAAAGTGCTTAAAACAATACAAGAGGGGGTATATATAGGGTTTCATGAGCAAAGGAGTTGAAAGAATGATAAAGCGGCTGAGCTGGGCCCTTCCCGACCGAGAAGAGGCTGATCCCAACCGGGATGGAGTGGTCCCGACCGGGATCATGCATAACATCGGGCGGTGTTATGCTCTTCCCGGTCGGAAAGGCTCGATCTCGGTCGGGAAGCTCTTCTTCTCGGTCGGGATGGAGCTCCAGAAGCTCCTGTTTGCTTTCCCTCTTCGTCTCGGTCGTTATGGATGTAATCCCGACCAGGATGGGTCTTGTAGGCCTCAAAAATGATCTCATAGGTCCCTACTTGCTCTTCATAGGCTTCTTATCGATTCTTGGTGCTCGGGATCGAGTCTAAGCTACCGAGTGATCGTCGCTTCTCTTTGTTGGCTCCAAATGTGTCGGAAACTAGTCAGAATCGTTCCATTTCTCCATGATTGGCCTTAGGAACCTAAAACAAACTAGAAGAAGCGTAAGTAGCCTCGAAACCGCTCCAAAGAGCGATTCCACAAGAGAAAACGGGACCAAAAACAAGGAATAAGCACTACAAAACACACTTATCAACTCCCCCACACTTAACCCTTACTCGCCCTCGAGTAAGCACGAACTAACAAAAAACTAAAAGAAACTAGACTACTAACCGAGCGGGTATTAGCGCACCCTACGCCCTTTCAACTCACGCGAGAATATTTAGAGGAAAAGTGCTCTCCGCAAGGCAAGCGAGGTCTTGCGACAAAACTGTGGATACAACCGAACACGAAAACACATAAAAACACAAACATACAAACAAACAAACAATCGGTTGCACCCAAAAAGAAAAAAATACCGCTTCCCTCAACAAAGCGGTGAAAGAAGCACCGGTTAAGGACTCAAGGCAAGTGACAACGTTACCAAGCTAATAATTCAAACCAAAATGGACAAAATCCTAATTGTATGACAACAAAGAATTAAAAACATTGTTAACTTACCTAGGTCCTCCTAACCTTCTAAGAACGTACTACGGGATGATAGGCGGGATGGAAAAAGGATGAACCACGGAGTTAGTCGACACTGTGGATAATGGTTGCAAAATGAGGGAAGACCGACTATTACCGCTATCATCCTTCCTAGGGACTCAGTCCTTTGGTAGGCTCTTCACGATAACAGTCGGTAAAAGGCTTATTATTGAGGGGTGAGAATTTTTTTTGTGAGATGATTTTCTTTGGCCTTTTTCTTATGCATTTTACTTTTGAGTTGCTATGCCATTTCTTTTTCTTCTTTTGTATTTTGTTTTTGATTTGTTGTGCCTTTTCTTTTTCTTTCTTCTTTCTTTTCTTTCTTTCTTTTGTTCTTTCTTTTTGCCTTGGTTTGCCCTTTTGGCTAGATTTTTGTTTTGTAGGCATTCAATCACAACCAAGTAAGAAACTTCAACAAATTGCAACTTATATGTGGAAAAGGTGTAGAAGGTAGGGAAATGGGTAAGTCGGGACGACGTCTTCCCTTCAAACCCACAAAAAAGGGGTAAACTTGGACTAATCAAAGCAATTTCGAACAACGGTCACCTAAGGGACGGGACTCGGCAACCAAGGCCTTTCACTTCGTGGGTGGTCAAAATGGTCAAAATGCAAATCCCGTAGTAAATCCCTAGTAGAGTAGGTGGACACAAGGTAAAGAACCAACGAAACTAATGGTTCAAAGTCATTCTACTAGACTAAAGTCCAAGATTCCATTCATATCACTAGAAAGGGAAAGTAAACACTTGCGCACTAGCCTCGAAACCGGGTTTTCGAAAACCTTTTTCTACGCTAGACACAAAATACACATCACAAAACAAAGAAGCAACAAAAAGAAAGAAAATGAGACAAACACAACAAAACAAAACAAAACAAGAGAAAAGAAAACAAACACACAAAGAAAAAAAACACCACACCGAAACTTCCAAATAAGCCACCACATCAACCACAAACTTCAAAAAGCTCCACCCGAGCATACACCATCACAAAATCTCCTCAAAACTCCACAAGAGACAAAGAGGAAAAGGGATAAAATGATGTTACCGGATGTCTTGAAAGCTCTCCAAAGTTAACGGTGATGAAGCGACCTATAAGGAAAAAGGGGGCAGAACACACACGCAAAACACAAAAATACAACACAAAGACACAAAAGAAAAAGACACAAAAGAAAATGTTTTTGGTTTTCCTATGAAAATTTTCAAACTTTTAGGGATTTTAAAGATTTTTTCGAAAAAAAACTACGAAAATAAAACTAATCTAGACTAAGATATCGCTCCCCCACACTTAAACCGAGCAATGCCCTCATGCTCGATCGGTAGTGTATGGAAGACACGAAAAAGGAAAGAAAAAGGGAAAATAAAGCTAAAAATTATAAAAAAAAAAAAAAAAAAAAAAAAAAAGTGAAGAAAGGGTGGAATGTGTCGGCCGGGGTGTAATCAAGTCACCATGGGCCGATACGAGAAAAGATATGGAAGGGGGAAGAAATAAAAAGAAAAAAATAAAAGGAAATGGGAGGGGAGGGCTAGATGGAATCAAGTCACCTAGCCCGGATTCTGAGTAAATCCTACCAAAAGGAAATAAAAGATAGAGAAAAAGTGAAAATACTTGCTAATTTGGATTTTTGAAATGACTCTCGATGTAGTCACGTCATCGAGAATCGGGAGCAATAACTACCAAAGGCCCCGAGGGCCACCATGACACAAAAAGGATAAAGGGAAGGGGAACAAACAAAGGGAGACTAGCAATAAAAGACGGAAAAGAAAGTAGAGTCGCCTACCAAACGGTTAGCAACTCAATAATCTCCATCGCCTTAATGATCGATATCGGCACTTTGCTTGTCTTCATCATTGTTATTCCTTCTCCTCCTAAATGTAGTCGCATGGTTGAAGTACTGGGCTTGCATTTGTGCAATGAGGGTGGGATTTGAGGTTAAGCTCGGTGTATAGTGATGAGAAGATGAGATGAAGGTGTATATATGAAGTGTAAAGGTAAAATGATAGAGGCAAGGGTGAGTAGGGAAGTTGGGAGGGGGTACTAAGTGGTTGGATGGGGCTTAAATGGAGAAACAAAGGCAAATGAGGCTGTTGTGCACCATCCCGGTCGTGACAGACCTCATATCGGTCGGGAAGGTTCCTTCCCGGTCGGGATGACCATGATCCCGATCGGGATTGCTCGTCAGTAGCTTCTGTTTTCATGCCCACTTCATCCCGGTCGTGATGACACCCATCACGGTCGGGATGGCCTCTCAAGCTCTTCATTTCTCTTGATAGCTTCACCCACAAGGCAACTAATACTTCGGGATCTAAAATCCCGTCCCCAAAAGCTTAAGAAAAGCTCAAAAAATGACTTACTTGCCCAAGATCCAAGATTTTATCATCAACTACTTCTCTCAAAACTGCATCTTCCCTATTAACCTATCAAATAAACTCAAAAAACACCATCAAAATCCCTCCCTCACATCGCTCCTCAAAATACCAAATTACAAGAATTCCACAAAACACACGAATCCTAAAAACACACAAATACAACTACAAAAACACAAAGGAGAGGGAAAAGTTATACACAACACGACGGTTCTTAAGGAACTCCGTCAAACCTAGGATCGATGGTGGATTCATCATTCATTTTTCAACAACATGGTAGACAACTCAATCGCCGTCAAGGGCACGGAGTAACAAATCAAAGGCTCTGGAGAAATCTTCAATCAAGCTTGTGAAATACCAATGTACACTCCAAGGTTCCTCACAACCTTGCCTCGAAGTTCCCGGGGCATCCCGATCTACTAAGTTCAACGGCTTGAACTTGTACTTTCGATCCTTCGGTATATACCCAAACTTTATTTCATCTTCATGGGGCCTCAAGGGAGGCTCGACTTTCTTCTTTCCTAGCAACTTTTCTTCAATCAAACAACAAGGGCATTCATCCACCCCAAGCTCGGAAGCATCATGTTCAATTCCACACAAGTTGTTGTCTTTCAAGCTTTTGCTCGACTAATTCCCTGGCTCTATGTCATTCAAGGCATAGATCATATTACATGACTCTTCATATGTAGGCAAGATGTTGCCTTGGAGGTCAAACACGAGCTTCTCTTCGCCTAGCTCAAAAGTGATCCTACCCTTCTTGACATCGATCATTGCACCGGCGGTGTGTAAAAATGGGCGCCCAAGGATAACGGGAGTGATAGCATCCTCCGGCATATCAAGCACAAGGAATTCGACCGGAATGAAGAATTTCCCGATTCTTAATGACACATCCTCTAACATTCCTAATGGTCGATTAAGAGAATGATCGGGCCATTTGGAGTGTAATAGAGGTACACTTGAGCTCTTTCATTCCAAGTCGCTCACAAATAGAATAAGGGAGAATGCTTACACTCGCCCCCAAATCACATAACGCTCTTTCAATCTTCAAGTTCCCTGGTGCACGAGATTGAGAAACTACCCGGATCCTTCAACTTAGGAAGTGTAGAGCCTTGAATGAGCTCGCTCACCTCTCTTGTGAACGCTATGGTCTCTTCCTTGTCCAAGGATCATCTCTTCTTAGCCAAGACTTCTCTCATGAACTTTCCATAGGCCGGGACTTGGGTAATTAGCTCGGTGAAAGGGATGCTCACATCCAATTTCTTCACAATATCGACAAACTTGTCAAATTGAACATCCACCTTTGTCTGCAATTGCCTTGATGGGAATGGAAATTTGATGTGTATCTTGGCTTGTTCATTAGATTTGGATTTTTCATTTGACACTTTCTTCTTTGCTTTGTCTTCTTCTTGGGGTGGAGGAAGCTTGTCTCTAATAGGTTTCTCAACTCCCCACAAGACTTGCTCCTCCATGAGATTTCCCCAATTTTTATTGCCTTGAGATGGAGATTCCGCTTCTTTCATGGCTTCTTGCTCATTAGGGAACAAGGGAGAGTCATAGGATGCACCGCTCCTCAAGGTAATAGCATTCACATGTTCAAATTTCGTCGGTTCACCTTGAGGAGGTAATTGACCCTTTTGCCTTGAAGAACTACCCGAAGCAACTTGAGCTAGTTGGGTTTCGAGCATCTTCCTATGAGTACTTTCCCTTTGAAGTTGAGCATAAAGTTCTTGTTGAGCTTTTTGCATCTTCAATTGTCTTCTTTGCATCTCCAAAATTGCCTTTTGCATCTCAGGATCCCGAGGTGGAGATTGTTGGTTGTGTGGAGTGTTGGTGATGGGTAGGGGGATGCCATAATCATGAATTGGAGACCGACTCCTTTGCTTGTTTTCTTTTTAAGTACTTTGGAACCCTTGTTGATGTTGAGAGTTCCCTTGGAATCCTTGACAATTGCCTTGGTTTAGGCCTTCCGAGTTACCATGATTTTGATTTTGGTAACCTTGGTTGTTGTTATGAATTCCTTGTGAGTGTTGGTTTCCTTGGAAACCACCTTAATGACTAAAGTTCCCTTGATTTTGGAACCCTTGAAGGCACCTTGGTTTTGTTGTTGGAAGTTGTTAAAAGGCATTTGATTGCCTTGATAACCTTGGTACCCTTAGTTCTCCCTTAAGGGAGGAGCAACATAGAATGGACGGTGTTGTTGTTGAGCTTGTTGTTGGGAAGCTTGGAACATGTGAGGATTTGGCACATTTTGAGGCTTGTAAGGGAAGTATGGAACACCTTGCTTGTATGCTTGAAAAGCATTCACTTGTTCAATACTACCTCGACATTATTGAGGCTCATGCCCATATATCCCACAAATCTCACATATCCCATAATAAGAAGATGAAGGAACCACTCCCATAGCATTGACTTGATGAATAGATTGTTGATGGTAAAAACTTGTGCTTTGACCTTGATTAAAGTGACCTTGGAGCTTCTTATCGATGGCATCCATATGAGTCTTCAATTGAGCCCCAAGATCGGCACTAAGTTGTGTGATAGCATCGACTTCATGCCTTCCCCCTCTATTTGCCTTTCTACGCCTAGAATATTGGGAATTGTGGACCGCCATTTCTTCAATCCTAGCCCATGTTTGGTCATCATCAACCTCGGTAAACCTTTCATTAGACCCCATGTTGAGTATGGCCCTTGAATCTTCATATAACCCATTCTAAAATTGTTGGACAAGGAACCATTGTGATAAACCATGATGGGGGCATCCCACGACTCATAAAGACTTTCTTCGTCACGTTGTTGAAACCCCATGATTGAAGCTCTCAATAGGTTAGTCTTCTCCGGTGGATAAAACTTTTGGTAGAATGCTAGAGCTAGCTTCTTCCATGTGTCTATACCTTGTCAATCAAAGAGAAAGGAATAGGACCCACCGAATTTGGTCTTGGGTTATTCCCAGTTGAGAGATGGCATCGCAATAGTCTGAGAAGGTTTCCATGTGTTGATGAGGATCTTCCGTTGGTAACCCACTAAATTGACTTCTTTCAACCAATTGGATAAATTATGTTTTAGCCACAAAGTTTCCGGCATATGCTGCCGGTAAAGCGGTTGGACCGAGCAAAATGTCTTTCGTGAAGGTTGAATGAGAAGAGAACTTAGGCATTATGTGGTAGATTGGTGATGAAGGTGTTGAACTTGTAGAGGAGGTGTTTGGACTTGCGGGAGATGAAGGGGATGATGTTGCTTGAGATGAATTTGATATGGAGGTGCCAAAGGGGTTTAAGAAACTCTCTTCGGTGTCTTCTGTGGATGGGGAGTTTAGATCAATCTCCGAGTTTGCTCGAAATCTCGGCTTGTACCTGGTTGGGAACCTCTCAATCTTGCAACCGTTCGTTGGCGAAGGTTTCGAAATAAACTTTCCGGCTCTGAGCTGTAGAGAAGAGGATGGTTACCACCTCTGGGCATACACTGTAGACTACGAGCAAACGTGAGAAGTCTAGTGCTTTTTCAGCACTAGACAAGAAGGAAATAAACTCACACACACAAAAAGCAAGGGAGAACTAAGAAGAAGAAGAATAAGAAGAACAAAATCAAATTGAGAACAAAACAACAACTATGCACAATGAACAAAAGAAGAGCACAAAACGGTAACAAAATCATCTAAATAAGCAAACAAAGTCTAACTGTTCACCGTCCCCCGCAACGGCGCCAAATTGATGGTGGGATTCACCGTGGGTCCCATCGACCAAGTAAAACCAACTAATCCTAACTGGGTAGAAATGGTAAGTCGGGTCGAGTCCACGGGGACGGAAAGAGGGGTTAGACTAAGGTTACCTAAATATAAGACTAGGTCACCGAAACACAAGAGGAGGGGAACAAACAAGAATTGACTACAAACACAATTGCTAAGCTAAGAAACAAGGATAAAAAAACTAGGCAAAAGAAGAGGAATAAAACTATGGTTATGAAAGAACCAAGGATGAGATAAACTAAATGAATGAACTAGAACTAGAATGAAACAATGAACTAGAGGAAGGATTACTAACAAGATGAAGAAATCAAATGAGAAAAGGTAGGGTTATGTTGGGTTCATAAGTGCCATAGGATAGTTGGGAAATCAAAGGGGTAGGTTCACCCAATCACTAAGGTCGGTCCGCACTCTTACGTCAAAAACAAACCCGAATACTCATGCAAGATGCTACTCAATACACAAGGATTCAACCACAAATCGACCATACAATGAGAAGAAGAAAACAAGCAAGAGAAGAATGGCCACTACTACTCTAACAAGCAATTCAACAAACACATGGTATGCATAACAAGTGACTAGTAACAAAGAATCCACCTTTACCTTCAATCAAGCCCTAATCACCCATAATCAACAATTAATCCCCCTACTAACCCCACAATAGATCTACTCACACATAATCAAACTAGCACTAACAAAAACAAGAGAAATCAACATAATAACTAAAACATTCATAATGGAAAACAACAAGGAAGAACAATACCAAATGATAAAGATTGAAACTTGAATGATAAACAAAGATTAAAGGAGAAGAGAAGAGTAATTATACCAAACTAGTAAGGAGAAAAGATGAAAACTTGTATATAAAGAACACCCTAAAACCTCCACCAAATGTTGTCAAGATTGGATGGATTCTTCAAGAGATCCCTTAATACAAGAGTAACTAACTAGATTAAGCTAAGATTAAGGAAAGATTAATGGAAAAACTAAGCTAAGGATGAAGTAAGTCTATCTAGGGTTTAGGGTAATGTAAAGTAATGAAAAGTGCTTAAAACAATACAAGAGGGGGTATATATAGGGTTTCACGAGCAAAGGAGTTGAAATAATGACTGAGCGGCTGAGCTGGTCCCTTCCCGACCGAAAAGAGGTTGATCCCGACAGGGATGGAGTTGTCCCGACCGGGAAGGATCTGGTCCCGACCGGGATCATGCATAACACCGGGCGGTGTTATGCTCTTCCCGGTCGGGAAGAGACTGATCCCGGTCGGAAGGCTTGATCCCAGTCGGGAAGCTCTTCTTCTCGGTCGGGATGGAGCTCCAGAAGCTTCTGTTTGCTTTCCCTCTTCGTCTCGGTCGTGATGGATGTAATCCCAAACGGGATGGGTCTAGTAGGCCTCAAATATTATCTCATAGGTCCCTACTTGCTCTTCATAGGCTACTTATCGATTCTCGATGCTCGGGATTGGGTCCGAAGGGCTCGGGAATGAG
Organism: Agrostemma githago; assembly: GCA_958450325.1. Classification (NCBI taxonomy): domain Eukaryota; kingdom Viridiplantae; phylum Streptophyta; class Magnoliopsida; order Caryophyllales; family Caryophyllaceae; genus Agrostemma; species Agrostemma githago. Next base: position 37,332,589 of record OY288260.1, on the reverse strand, counting down.
TCCCGAGTGCTCGGGATCGAGTCTAAGCTACCGAGTGATCGTCGCTTCTCTTTGTTGGCTCCAAATGTGTCGGAAACTAGTCAGAATCGTTCCATTTCTCCAAGATTGGCCTTAGGAACCTAAAACAAACTAGAAGAAGCGTAAGTAGCCTCGAAACCGCTCCAAAGAGCGATTCCACAAGAGAAACCGGGACCAAACACAAGGAATAAGCACTACAAAACACACTTATCAATGAGTCACCACAGGGCGAAGTGTCGCCCGACGACATTTTCCACCTCCCAAAGATTTTCGTGGACACTCATCACCGGGCGAAATGACCATGCGAAATATCGCCCACCGGGTGAAATTCTGCCCGATGGAGAAAGAGCGCCAAAATCGAAACAGGAAAAAAGTTTCACTGGGTGAAGTTTCACCCGGTGGTGTTAGCCCATCAGCCGTAGGTCTATCTTAAAGAAGAAGAATTGGATTATGGGCCTTAAGATTGTGTGACCCATTAAGGATTAGTATATATATATAAACCTAGGGTTTTATTTCATTCTTGTGCGTTAAGTGAGCCTCTTTAGGGTAGAGTATAGTAGTAGTAGTAGTAGTAGTAGTAGCACTAGTAGTAGTAGTAGTAGTAGTAGCAGTAGCAGTAGTAGTAGTAGTAGTAGTAGTAGTAGTAGTAGTAGTAGTAGTAGTAGTTGTAGTAGTAGTAGTAGTAGTAGTAGTAGTAGTCGTCGTGTGGACGTCCGTCCGCACCACCCGGCGCCCCACGCGCGCCTGCTCGGGACCGACCTGGTTTTTCAACGTGTGGCAGCGGCCACCCACGCGGCCCCCTCCCTGTCGGGGGCCGGTCCGGTCTCGCGTACGGGGCGATGTTTCGGACCTCAACTCGGATGACGATCCGGACTTGTACTAGACGGGTGTGGGCACCCGTGTTTCCATTTGGAATTGATCGAGTCGTGGTTGTAAATGTTTAAAGGCCGATTTGTTTGGTAAGGCGACCTTTTTAGTGAACTGAATTCGTTGCAGATTTGTGGAGTCGCCACCGAGTCAATTATGGGGATTCAGAAACCGTTCAAGTCAACTTTGATCCCTTGACGGCTCAAAGTTGAGTGGCACGGGACCTAACGATAAAGACTTGTACCCTTAAGCACTCCATGCCTGGAATGACTCTCATTGCCAATGGTTTCGGACATCTGGAAACCGTCGATTCTGAGTAAGGGGTAAGGGTACTTAATGGTAAGACAACATCCGATAGATGCCAACATGATAAGTGTAGTTTGTAGTGCCTATTTGTTGTGTTTTGGTCCCATTTTCCTTGTGGAATCGCTCCTTGGGGGCGGTTCATGGGCTTCTTATACTTCCTTTAGTTCGTTTCAGGTTCCCGAGACCGATATGGAAGAGTTGGAGCAATTCCGACTCAATACATACACATTTTGGAGCCAACGAAACTAAGGAACGATGACTTGATGCCTTGGAGTCGACCCCGAGACCTTGGGACCCAATCCCGAGCCTCCGAGACCCGATCCCGAGTCCCGAGAATCGACGAGAAACCCATGAGAGGCAAGGAGGGACCAAAGAGCTCTTAAGGGAGGCCTACAAAACCCATCCCGTTCGGGATGGCCTCATCCCGTTCGGGATGGGGTGCGCGTTAAAGGGTGCTGCTGTAGGCCCGTCCCGGTCGGGACCAACCCGTCCCGGTTGGGATGACAGGGCCGTCCCGGTCGGGATGATCCCGTCCCGGTCGGGATGATCCCGTCCCGGTCGGGACGCTACAGGGGCAGCGCGACTCTTTTATTTCATTCTCCTTCATTCTTGTACCCATATATATACTTCCCCCTTGTAATGTTAAGACATCTTATCTTACCCTAGACTAGTTTAGGCCCCCATTAAGCATTAAACCCTAGATTAGCATTCCTCTCATTAGCTAAATTATCTCTTTAATCTTTAGTTAGTTATTGTAATTAGTTCTTGTATTAAGTGGATACTTGAAGATTCATCCAAGCTTGACAACCTTGGAGTTGATTTGGGTTTCTCTTTTATACAAGTTATCATCTTTTCATCTTCTTGTTGTTGGTATAATCTTCCTTTCTCTTGTTTATTGTTATTTATTCAAGTTTCAATCTTTACATATTGTTATTGTTATTGTTTGTTCATATGGATGTTTGGATGTTTGTTTTGTTTTCTTTTGTTTATGTTAGTTCCATCTTGATAATGAGTGAGTAGATTACTTGTGGGGTTAGTAGGGGGATTAGGGGTAGATTATGGATGATTAGGGTTGATTAAGGGAAAAGGGTGAATCTTTGTTGTTAGTCACATTGTGGGCACTCCATGTGTTTGTTGGTATGCTTGTGTGAGTTGTAGTGGCCATGCTCCCCATACTTGTGTTCATCTTCTCATTGTTTGTCTATTATGTGGAAATGTTGAGAATAGTCGTAGTCACGAGAGTGCGGACTAGGGTCTAAGTTGCGAGAGCCCGGACCCACCTTGACATTGGTCTAAGTTGCGAGAGCCCTGACCGACCCTAGCAACTAGGAGACACCTATACCCTTGATCACCCAATTACCCATCTACTCCTATGAACCCGACCTACCCCACTTTCTTCCATATTTGATCCATCGTCTTAGTTAGTCATCGTTTCTATAGTTTCATTGTTTAGTTAGTCTTTAGTATTCCATTTTAGCTCTTCTCTTAGTTAGTTCATTGTTAGTCTAGTTCTTATCTCTTCTCCATCATAGTTTTCCAGTTATCGTTTCTTTGTGTTTGTTTGGTGATTTAGTCTTGTTGTAGGCCGACCTAGTCTAAACTTTGCTATACCGTCCTCGTGGATACGATCCCGACTTACCCTAGCTACCCACTAGGTGTAATCGGTAGTTTATTGTTGGTTAGGACCCACGGCAAATCCTACCATCAATTTGGCGCCGTTGCCGGGGACGGTGCATTGTTTAGACTTAGCTTGCTTATTTCTAGACTTAGTTACCCTTCTTTGTGTTCTCCCATCTTCTCTTGTGCATAGTTTCTAGTTTTTTCTTCTTTTCTTAGCTTTCTTTTCTTTTTGTCTCTAGTTGTGCTTGTTTATTGTCGTTGCCTAGTGCCCACAAAGCACTAGGCGTTCTCACGTTTGTTCTAGTGTGTAGTGTATGCCTAGGAGGGGAGGTGATTTTTTTCTCTTTAATCCAGAGCCGGAAAGACTTTTTCGAACCTTTCGCCAACGGACGATTAATCGGGTTAGACACACTCAACCGGCTAATATCAATACTCATCATGAGCATGCTCGAGGATCCGACTTGAACAATCCACATCGAGAGACGGCCGAAGGGAATTTCGTAAATCCTTTTGGTGATTCTTCTTCTCCTAGTTTCCCCTCTTCATCTACATCAACACCGTCTACACCACCATCTTCTCCCTTATATCCAAGAATGCCTAAGTTTTCCTCTCACTCCACATTCACCGAAGATGTCTTGCCGGGACCGAGTGCATTACCGGATACTTATACCGGGAATTTTGTGGCGAAGACTCAATTTATCCAACTTGTGGAGAGGAACCAATTTAGTGGTTTGCCCACCGAAGACCCGCACCAACATATGGAGACCTTCTCCGATTATTGTGACGCTATATCTCAAACCGGGATTACTCAAGATCAAATCCGTTGGGTACTTTTCCCGTTTTCTCTTATTGGAAAAGCGAAGCAATGGATCAAGAGTCTCGATAGGGCAACCATGGGGATCGATACTTGGAAAAAGCTTGCCTTGGCGTTCTACCAAAAGTTTTACCCTCCGGAAAAGACGAATTTTCTTAGGGCCTCCATCACCGGGTTCCAACAAAGGGATGAAGAGAGCCTCTATGAAGCTTGGGAGCGGTTTAAGTCTTTGGTGAGATCGTGCCCCCACCATGGACTCTCACAATGGTTCTTGGTTCAACAATTTTGGAATGGTCTTTATGAGGACTCGAGAGCCATTCTTAACATGGGCTCCAATGGTAGGTTCATCGAGGTCGATGACGACCAAACTTGGGCGAGAATCGAAGAGATGGCGGTGCATAATTCGCAATACTCTAGGCCTAGGAAGGCACATCGAGGAGGCATGCATGAGGTCGATGCTATCACCAAATTCAACATTGACCTTGGATCTCAATTGAAAACACACATGGAGACTATTGACAAGAAGCTCCAAAGCCACCTCAACCAAGTCCAAGGCACTAGTTCCTCCCACCATCAACCAATTCAAGAAGTGAATTCTTTGGGGTTTGCACCTCCTTTGCCGTATTTTGGGATGTGTGATACTTGTGGAATCGTTGGTCATGATCCTATGAATTGTAGAGGAAGTATTGAGCAAGTGAACGTCTTTCAAGCGTTCAAGCAAGGTGCCTCCTACTCTAATCAATACCAAGCTTCCAATCAAGTCCCTCAACAACAAGCACTTCAACATCAACAACAACATCGTCCCTATGTTCCACCTCCCTTAAGGGACAACAATCAAGGTTACCAAGGTTATATGGGTAATCCAAGACCCTTCAACAATTTCAAGCAAAATAACCAAGGTACCTTTCACAACAACAATCAAGGGTTCCGACAAGGGAACTTCAATCAAGGCGGTTTCCAAGGAAACCAAAACTTTCAAAGACAACAAAACCACAACCAAGGCCTTAATCAAGGCAATTCTCATGGGTTCCAAGGGAACCATCAACAATCAACAACAAAGCAAGCCTAGGAGCCGGTCTCCTATTCATGACTATGGTACTCCATTATCCCTCACCGATACTCCGCATAATCCATCATCCCCACCATGGGATTTGGATATACAAAAGAAAATGTTGTATATGCAAAGGAGTATTCAAGAAATGCAAAGGAGCCAATTGGAGACACAAATGTCACAACAAGGAATCATTGCTCAAATTCTAATGGATAACAAGGAAATGAAAAATCACATGAAGATGATTGAGAATCAAGTATCACAACTTGCATCGGGAAGTTCTTCAAGACAAAGAGGGCAATTACCTTCTCAAGGTGAAACACCGATATTTGAGCATGCAAATGCTATCACTACAAGGAGAGGTACAACCTATAATCCTCCCGTGTTTCCTAGTGAGCAACGAGCAATGAAGGAAGTTGTGTCTCCAATTCAAGAAGAATCAAGCTTTGATAATCCAATTGAGGAGCAAGTCTTATGGGAAGTTGAAAAACCCCAAGAAGACAACCCTCCCCCACTTCAAGAGAAAGACAAGGGAAAAAGGAAAGTGTCATTTGAAGAGTCTACCCCTATTGAGCAAAACAAGTACCAAATCAAGTTGCCTTTCCCATCAAGGCAAATGAAGACTAAGGTGGACACTCAATACGACAAGTTCCTTAGTATTGTGAAGAAATTGGATGTTAGTGTCCCGTTTACCGAGTTACTTACCCAAATCCCGGCATATGGTAAATTCATGAAAGAAATCTTGGCTAGGAAGAGGTCCATCGACAAGGAAGAGACGGTAGCGTTCACGAGGGTGGTGAGCGAGCTTATTCAAGGTTCCACGCTTCCGAAGTTGAAGGATCCGGGTAGTTTCTCGATCCCTTGCATCATAGGCAATTTCATGATCAAGAATGCATTATGTGACTTGGGCGCGAGTGTGAGCATCATTCCCTACTCTATTTGTTACCGACTCGGGATGAAGGAGTTGAAATGTACGTCCATTACACTCCAAATGGCCGATAAATCTCTTAACCGACCATTGGGGATGCTAGAGGATGTGCCGGTACGAATAGGAAAATTCTTCATTCCGGTCGACTTCATCGTGCTCGATATGCCGGAGGATGCAAACACTCCCATTATTCTTGGGCGCCCATTTCTACACACCGCCGGTGCTATGATCGATGTGAAGAATGGTAGGATCACATTTGAGTTGGGCGAGGAAAAGATAGTGTTCGACCTCCAAGGCAACACTTCGCCCACTAGCGATCACTACAAGAAAAGTCGTGGTTAGCAATCGATATTTTCCGACCGCATGGAAAACAGTCGCTAATTACGCTTACCGACCGACAACAGTCGGTAAATGGGACTTTCGGTCGGTAAAATACCGACTGATTAATCAGTCGGTAAATAAGAACATCGGTCGGTACCGAGTTGTTTTACCGACCGTTTTTATAATTTACCGACCGATGTGTCGGTCGGTGACGTTGTTAACGTAAATCACCCCGGCTCCTTTCATTACTCACTTCGCAGTAAATTAAAAAAAAAACCCTTTACCCATCCCCAAACCCCAATTCCGAACCCGACCCCCCTATCCCCACCCCCCTTCGCCACCCCCCTTCGCCGGAGAACCTCCCCCGCACCGCCGTCGCACCGCCGTTGCACCACCGCCGCACCGGCCCCGATCCGCCCTTCGCCGGATTACCATACCCATCCTCCCCAAAATCCCGAATTTCAACCTAGGTATGAATTCTAACTCAATTTTTTTGTTTGATTTTGTTTATATTTGGTTTATTATTGTTGTTAATCCAAGTGTTTGATGAATTTAGGATTAAATTTAGATTTAGGGTGAAACTTATTAGGTTAGTGTAATTAGGTTCCTTAGCCAAATTATGAAAAACTTCTCATAAGATTATTATTATTATCATTATTGGATTTATTAGTATTAATTTTGGTTGAGTTGCTTCTACTAAGTGTAGGGGATGAAAAAATAATTAGGGTTTGAGCGATTTAGTTAGGAAATTGAAATTGAGAGATTTTGATTAGGGTTTGAGAGATTTAGTTAGTTAGGAAATTGAGAAATTGAGAGAAATTAGTTAGTTAGGAAATAGAGAGATTGAGAGAAAAAATAATGGAGCGGCTGGAGAACGATATTGCGGAGATCCTCTGCAAACTTGAGAAAGTGTTTCCACCATCGTTCTTCAATTCAATGGAGCACTTACCAATACATTTGCCTTACGAAGCAAGGGTTGGTGGGCCAGTACAATATAGGTGGATGTACCCTTTTGAGAGGTATAATTGTGAAAATACTCAACTTATTATTGTTTCTTAATCATTATATCATCATAATTGTGAAAATACTCTACACTATATCAAAATGTAGGTTTCTTAATCATTTGAAAAAAAAAGTGGGTAACAAAGCACGTGTGGAAGGTTCAATTTGCAATGCTTTCTTAACTGAAGAAATATCAAATTTCTGTTCTCTATACTTTGAAGACCACGTAGACACAAAGGCTAAGGATTTGGATGTGGGCACGGGTGACGAAAATGATTCATCTTTACCCGAGCTCTTTCGAAAACACAAAGGTAGAGCTCTTGCTAAACCAAAACAGAGGTACTTGGACGAACAAGAGTTCGATCGTGCACATTTGTACGCACAATCAAATTGTGAACTACTAGGAGAATATGAACGGTACGTAAATAGTAACAACTTACATATTTATTTTAAAATTAAAAGATGTAAATGTCACGACTAAATTGGATAATTATAGCTTATTTGAACAGTTCATTATGGAGCAACATCCACGAGCTAAAATGGATGAAGTTTGGACTACATATGAGAAGTTGTTCCCAAAATGGTTTAAAGGATATGTAAGTGTCAGTGTTGACATATTAGAATGAAATAAACTTTGAGCACGTCACATATGCACTAACACTCTACTACGCAATTAGGTAACTGAGATGAATGTCAAAGATGATGTGATTCAAGCCTTAGCATTTGGTCCTTCTAAAGAAGTAAACACTTGGCAAAGATATATGATTAATGGGTTTAATTTCCACACACAGAAATATGGGAAAAACAGAGCTACCATGAATTACGGGGTTTGCGTAAGTAATGTCGAAGGAAACGATTACCATGGCACTTTAGAGGAAATTATTGAGTTGAGGTATTGTGGGGTGAAGAGAATTTATAATGCAATCGTGTTCAAGTGTTCCTGGATGGATAATTCCACAAACGGTACAAGTGTTCATGGTCTTTATAAACTAGTAGAAGTTAATAGTAGGAGGAAGTATGGTAACTATGATCCTTTTATACTTGCCCATCAAGCTAGTCAGGTTTATTTTGCTCCATACCCAAACCCAAAGAAGGATAGAGATCATTGGTGGGCTGTTTTTAAGGGTCGGGCAAAGTCACAATTTAATGCACCAGTGGATGTCACGGTATTTCAAGAAGATGTGAGTAGTACTTCATTATTATCTGGTGTTGTTGCCGATGACGTCTTAGAAAGTTTTGTTGAAGGGGAGGACATGGAAGAGATGAACGAGATGGGTGATGATGTGATTGTCGAAGATGATAACATTGATGAGGAGGAGGAATTTGAAGATGAATTTGAGGAGGAGGAGGAGGAGGAGGAGGAGGATGAAGAAGAAGAAGAGGAAGAAGAAGAAGAAGAAGAAGAAGAAGAAGAAGAAGACGATGATGATGAGAACGATGATTGCTAACTTGTATTTGCTTAGTCATTGAATTAGTGGTCGATCAACACTCATGGATAAATGCAGTTATTATTTGTATATGTTTGTTTGGTTTTAGGCAAGATGATATTATTTGTTAAATGTTTTCAAGGATTTGCATTTGGGAAGTATTATTTGCATATGTTTGTTTGTTTTGTCATTCAACAGATCGTATCTGAAAGATGGTTGGACGAGGCAGACGTGGACGCGGCGGACGTGGACGTGGACGTGGACCACAGGTTCAAGTCGACGAGCACGAGGAGGAGCAGCAACAACAACAACAACAACAACAACAACAACAACAACAACAACAGGAAGATCTGGAAATAATTGCGATTAAGCCCAGTGGGAGATGGTATTGCTTATTCTATCATTATCGAAGTAGATGTAGTATATAATTTTCTTTTATACAAAAATCTAATATGTGGCATTTGTGTTGATTAAGGTTTGACGACTCCGGTGTGGTAAGACGAGTAACGAAGTCGTTCAAGGGTTTCTACCATGAACCGCATATGAACTACCGGGAGACCCCGACAACGGTGAAAGATAAATGGTTCGACAACTTTAGGGTATACATTCACTTTATTTTCCTTACATTCAAAGATATATAGTTATAAGCACTTTTAATTGTTATTTAGATTTTTCTTAATACGTAATTATTAATTTATGATCGGTCACAATGTCAGGGGTACTGTTCATGGGAGCCCGAGCATGAAGAGCGAGTTAGGGAGAGGTACGATGACGAATGTCGTAAACGGTTGAAGGACACCGTTAACGACATATGTGAACTGCGGAATGGCAAGAACAAGGCATGCCCAGGGTGGATGGTGCCACAAGTCTACAAGGACTTGTTGGAGCGACGGAAGTCGAAGGCTTTCCAGAAGAGATCAAAGACAGCTGCCGCAAATAAAGCTTGTGCACAGCCTGGCCCTAGTCATCACGGGGGGTCGATCAAGGCAACGAAACATGCATCAAGGCTGGTAATGACAAAATATATTAAAATATTCCATAATGTTTTTATTCATATTTTTTTTAAGATGGTAGTAATAATTTGTCTTCTTAGATGGAGCAACTGGGTGGTAGGAGGCCCAGTGCGGCGGAGCTCGCGGAAGCCATGCACTCTAAGGTTGTCGACGGTAAAAGAGTTTTTACCAGTCAAAAGGCGAAGGAGACATTTGTAAGTGTTAATTTAGTTAATCATAGAGATTATCTTAAAATTCCTTAATAAATTAGTTATAACTTGTTCCTAAACATTACCTTCCTCTGTTTGCTAATAGGAACGATTTGAAGAGCTCAAGAAAAAGAACGAGGAGGAGGAGAAAGGAAAAGAGGACGACGAACTGTGGTTCGAAGCGGCCAAGGGCTTCAAGAAGGGCCACGTATACGGAGTGGGATCCGCCGGCCCATTGTACTTCACCCCCCCTCAACAGAACAAGGGTAATGCTTCGAGCTCCTATCATCCCGGTATTCTTGTACAAAAAGAAAAACGGGCAGAAGAATTTCAGAACAAAATTTTGGAAGCCTTGGAGAAGGAGAAAGAAGAGAACAGGCGCTTTAGAGAAGAGACCCGGGAGCTCATGCAACAACAACAGCAGCTCATGTCAGCGCTTAACAAGGTATTACAAACTCAGAACTGTAACCCGTTCAACAACACTAACTTCCGTAATCCGAATGACGATAATTCGGGAGGTGGTGGAGTTGGGGGAGCCGGGGTCGGTTTTCAAGTGTAGCTTGAACTTTTAATTGATTACTCTTTTAAGTTGTGTAAACTTTGAATTCTCTTCCAAGTTGTTTAGACTCTTTAGTTACACTTTCATTAGTATTCGCTTAATTAAGTAGTTAAACATATTATGTGAATGAATTGTGGAGATGTTGGATTATGAATGAATTGGATGAAGTTAACGAATGAAGGTTGAAGTGAATGATATTGTAGTTTGAATGAGTTGGAAGATTTGAATGATACGATATCGATGACAACAAATTGGAGTTTGTATGTTCTAGTTTGAATGCAGGTTTGTATGTTGCAAATTGGAGGACAACAAAACAATTGGATCCAGCACGACCTCAACATATTTACCGACCGCCATAACGTAATTACCGACCGCCCGGCCTTCTTTACCGACCGCCATAAGCAACTTAGATATTGTCGATCTACGGTCGGTAAGCATTACCGACCGACATGAGCGATCGGTAAAAACCGTGAATACCGACCGCATTACCGACCGAGTTCCCCTTTTCCCGACCAAACGTTTCACAGGAGGGTCTGACCTTGGCTTAGTCGGCAAAACTTACCGACCGCAAGTTTCAGTCGGAAATACCATTTACCGACCGCATATTACCATTTCCGACCGACTGGTCGGTCGGTGATGCTTAATATACCGACCGACAAAATCAGTCGGTAAGTTTTTTTGCCGACCGTCTTCAATCTTTACCGACCGTAATTCGGTCGGTGATTCACCGACTGGATCGTTTGGTCGGTACTTATTGTTTCCGACCATAGTTTTCGACTATAAACTATCGGTCGGAAACTTTTAAAATGCGGTCGGTAAATGTGTTTACCGACCGATTTTGTGCCTTCCCGACCAATTTTTCCGGTTGCTAAATGCTGTCATTCTTGTAGTGGATGAGTCATGCAATATGATCCAAGCCACGAAAGACGTCGATCTAGGAGGTGAGCCGGGACAAAGCTTGAAGAAGTACTCGTATGTACTTGAGGTTGATGACTCCGAGAGTGAGGGGGATGAGAGCCCGCATCATGGGTTAGGTGACAAATGCAATGACAAGGAGCAAGATGAGCCTCCCTTGGGGCCACATGAGGATCGTTGGACGTTCGGGTATATCCCGAAGGATCGCAAGTACAAGTTCAAGCCATTGAACTTAGTAGATCGGGATGCCCCGGGAACGTCAAGGCAAGGTCGTGAGGAACCTTGGTTTGTGGACGGTTATATCTCGAGCCTAATTGAAGACTTTGCTAGAGCCTTTGACTTGTTCTTACGTGCCCTTGATGGAGATGGAATTAGTTTGGAAGGTTGTTGAAAAAGAATGAAGATGCACCATCCTTGGTTTGACGGAGTTCCACAAGAACCGTCTCATTGTATATATCTCTTTATTGTAATTACTTTGGAATTTTGTGAATTCTTGTTATTTGGATTGATTGATGAGCGTTGTGAGGAAGAGAGTTTGATGTGCGTTCGAGTATTGTTTGATAGGTGAAGTGAGAATGCTTCCTAGAGAAGAATGGCTATGATATACCTTGGTTTGTAAGCACGAGGATCGGGTTTTTGAAGTTTGGAGCAAGCTTTTGGGATTATGGAAGTTGAAGAAGGCCCATCCCGACCGGGATGAGGCGTCCCGACCGGGAAGGGTGAGGCATCCCGACCGGGAAGGGTGCCGTCCCGATCGGGATGGGTGTACCAAATTTCGAGCATGCTGTGAGTCCGTCCCGACCGGTATGAGGGCGTCCCGAATGGGACGAGTGAGGCAACCCGACCGGGACCAACCATCCCGACCGGGATGGTCTTCTACTCCCCCTTTGTGTTTCTTCTTCGATAATTGAGTCCACCCAACCATTTCATACCCCCTCCCAACCTCCCTGGCTATCCTAGCCTTATCATATGCGTCATTTATTTCATTGACATGCCCTCACTCCATTTCCTATCCACTTTACACCGACTCTCGCATCAAATCCCACCCCTTACCATTACTACCCCGACCGTGAGTTCTTCTCGAGTGTGAAGTGAGATGGCAACCGAGAAGACAAGCGACGAGCCTTTAATGATCATCGAGACGATGGAGCAAGTGAGTTACTAACCGCTCGGTTTGGGTAACTATCCTTACTTTTCCGTCTTTTTATCGCTTATATTCTCTTATTTGCCCCCTTCACCTTGAGTCATGGTATCGTCGTGGCCTTCGAGGCCGTAGTATGGTTACTCCCGATGACGTGATTACGTCGGGAGTCGATCGATTAATCCAATTGTACAAGATTTTCACCCCTTTTTAGGAGTTAGTCGGATTTGGATGGAATCCGGGCTAGGTGACTTGATTACACCTAGCCCTCCCCTCCCATTTCCTTTTATTTCTTTCTTTTTATTTCTTCCCCCTTCCATATCTTTTCTTGTCTCGGCCCATGGTGACTTGACTACACCCCGGCCGGACACCTTCTACCCTTTTTCTCCACTTTTCTTTTTGATTTTTAGCTTTATTTTCGTAGTTTCTTTTGTCTCTCCGCACACTACAATAGAGCATGAGGACATTGCTCGGTTTAAGTGTGGGGGAGCGATATTCTATCGTAGTTAGTTTTATTTTCTTAGTTTTTCGAAAAAATCTTTAAAAAAAATCCTAAAAATTTGAAACTTTTTCACAAAAATCAAAAAGATTTTCTTTTTGTGTCTTTTTATTTTGTGTCATTGTGTCGTATATTTGTTTTGTGTGCATGTTTTGCCTCCCTCTTTCCTTATAGGTCGCTTAAATCGCCGATGACTTTGGAAAGCTCTAAAGACTTCCGGTAACATCTTATCCCTTTTTCCTCTTTGTTCCTTGTGGAGTTTGGAGGAGTTGTGTGTTTTGGTGTGCTCGGGCGGAGCTTACAAAGTTTGTGGTTGATTGGTGGCTTGTTTGGAAATTCGGAGTGGTGTTTGTGTTATGTATGTGTTCGTTTTGCTTTGTTCTTGTTTTGTTATCTTTGTTTCTTTTCCTCTCGGTTCCGTCCTGTCTTTAATTTTGTGTTGAGTTGTGTTGTGTGTCTTGTGTGTAAACCGTTTTCGAAAACCCGGTTTAGAGGCTAGGGTGCGAGTGTTTACTTTCCCTTCCTAGTAGTGTAAATCGAGTCTTGGACTTTAGTCTAGTAGAATGACCCTAAATCAATGAATTCCTTGGCCTTTTACCTTGAGTCCACCTATCTTACTAGGGATTTACTACGGGATTTGCATTTTGACCACTATGACCACCCACTGTGTGAAAAGGCCTTGGTTACCGAGTCTCGTCCCCTAGGTGATCGTGTTTAGGATTGTTTTGATTAGTCCAAGTTCTCCACTTTTTGTGGGTTTGAAGGGAAGGGCCCGTCCCGACTCACCCATTTCCCTACCTCCTACACATACCCACACAAATAAAATGCAATTTGTTGAATTCTCTCTTTCTCAATTGTCAAGAAACGCCAAAAAGCCCAATCAAGCCAAAAAGGGCAAAAGAAAGAAAAATGAAAGAAAGAAAAGAATGAAGAAAAAGAAAAGGCACAAAACCCAAAAAGAAAATAGAAAAGAAGAAAAAGAAATGGCATGGCAACAAACAAAGCAAAATGTCAAAAAGAAAGAAAAAAATGCCAAAAGAAAACCCGATTCACAAAAATAACCCCTACCTCTCAAAATAAGCCTTTTTCCGACTTTTGCCGTGAAGAGCCTACCAAAGGACCGAGTCCCTAGGAAGGATGATAGCGGCATTAGTCGGTCTTCCCTCATTTTGCATATTTTCATCTTTTTACTTGGACTAGTTAGGCAGTTTTGGACACGGGACGACCCTCTTGGCTCACGCTAAAGGGGGCGGAGTCTCACTTACCTACAGTGTCGACTAACACCGTGGTTCTTCACTTTTCCACTCCGCCGATCTTCCCGTAGTACATTTTTAGAAAGTTAGGAGGACCTAGGTAAGTTACCAACGTTTTTGTTGCTTTATCGTCATACAATTAGGGTTTAGTCCACCTTGGTTTGTATTGCTAGCTTGGGAACGTTGTCACTTACCTCGAGTCCTAAACCGGTGCTTCTTTCACCGCTTTTTGAGGGAAGCGGTAGTTGTTTTCTTTTGGGTGCAACCGATTATGTGTTTGTTTGTGTGTTTGTTTGTTTGTGAGTTTTGTGTCCGGTTGAATCCGAGGTTTTGTCGCAAGACCTCACTTGCCTTGCGGAGTGCACTTTTCCTCTAAGTGCACTCGCGTGTGTTGAAAGGGCGTAGGGTGCGCTAATACCCATTCGGCTAGTATAGTAGTTAGTTTGTGCTTACTCGAGGGCGAGTAAGGGTTAAGTGTGGGGGAGTTGATAAGTGTAGTTTGTAGTGCCTATTTGTTGTGTTTTGGTCCCATTTTCCTTGTGGAATCGCTCCTTGGGGGCGGTTAATAGGCTTCTTATGCTTCCTTTAGTTCGTTTCAGGTTCCCGAGACCGATATGGAAGAGTTGGAGCAATTCCGACTCAATACATACACATTTTGGAACCAATGAAACTAAGAAACGATGACTTGATGCCTTGGAGTCGACCCCGAGACCTTGGGACCCAATCCCGAGCCTCCGAGACCCGATCCCGAGTCCCGAGAATCGACGAGAAACCCATGAGAGGCAAGGAGGGACCAAAGAGCTCTTAAGGGAGGCCTACAAGACCCATCCCGTTCGGGATGGCCTCATCCCGTTCGGGATGGGGTGCACGTTAAAGGGTGCTGCTGTAGGCCCGTCCCGGTCGGGATGATAGGGCCGTCCCGGTCGGGACGCTACAGGGGCAGCGCGACTCTTTTATTTCATTCTCCTTCATTCTTGTACCCATATATATACTTCCCCCTTGTAATGTTAAGACATCTTATCTTACCCTAGACTAGTTTAGGCCCCCATTAAGCATTAAACCCTAGATTAGCATTCCTCTCAATAGCTAAATTCTCTCTTTAATCTTTAGTTAATTATTGTAATTAGTTCTTGTATTAAGTGGATACTTGAAGATTCATCCAAGCTTGACAACCTTGGAGTTGATTTGGGTTTCTCTTTTATACAAGTTATCATCTTTTCATCTTCTTGGTGTTGGTATAATCTTCCTTTCTCTTGTTTATTGTTATTTATTCAAGTTTCAATCTTTACATATTGTTATTGTTATTGTTTGTTCATATGGATGTTTGGATGTTTGTTTTGTTTTCTTTTGTTTATGTTAGTTCCATCTTGATAATGAGTGAGTAGATTACTTGTGGCGTTAGTAGGGGGATTAGGGGTAGATTATGGATGATTAGGGTTGATTAAGGGAAAAGGGTGAATCTTTGTTGTTAGTCACATTGTGGGCACTCCATGTGTTTGTTGATATGCTTGTGTGAGTTGTAGTGGCCATGCTTCCCATACTTGTGTTCATCTTCTCATTGTTTGTCTATTATGTGGAAATGTTGAGAATAGTCGTAGCCACGAGAGTGCGGACTAGGGTCTAAGTTGCGAGAGCCCGGACCCACCTTGACATCGGTCTAAGTTGCGAGAGCCCGGACCGACCCTAGCAACTAGGAGACACCTATACCCTTGCTCACCCAATTACCCATCTACTCCTATGAACCCGACCTACCCCACTTTCTTCCAAATTTGATCCATCGTCTTAGTTAATCATCGTTTCTATAGTTTCATTGTTTAGTTTGTCTTTAGTATTCCATATTAGCTCTTCTCTTAGTTAGTTCATTGTTAGTCTAGTTCTTATCTCTTCTCCATCATAGTTTTCCAATTATCATTTCTTTGTGTTTGTTTGGTGATTTAGTCTTGTTGTAGGCCGACCTAGTCTAAACTTCGCTATACCGTCCTCGTGGATACGATCCCGACTTACCCTAGCTACCCACTAAGTGTAATCGGTAGTTTATTGTTGGTTAGGACCCACGGCAAATCCTATCATCATAACACCCAATCCTGCCCGCACTATAGCGGCCTCTACTAATCAATCGGTGAGCTGATGACCTAGTTCTTTCGTTGTGGTGGAAATACTGTAACATCCATTGTTTTAACCCTATATTTTTTGCTATATCGGTTGTTTAAAGACAAGTAAGTTTTATCGTCAAAGTAGTTGTGTTTACATCCTTTGCATGCGATTTCACGTGACAAGCAGGCCATGAAAAGATGCACGTAGGAGAGTATAGAGTACTAGTATTATACGTATTGGCAAATCATTTTTAACGCGATAATACGGATATTAGTCGTTCTCGTGGTATACATTGCCTGGTATTGTGCTTAAGATGCGTTGGTTCAGTATTAATAGAGATACGTCGAACCTAATAAGGCGAGCATCCGGACTAATGCGCAACCCGACCATCACTTTGTTCAGTTTTAGTTGTTTTACATTTTGAATTCTGTGTTAGGTGATTTAGCATGCGATTGTAAGGTCATAAAAGCAATAAATCATACGAAAAACTGTAAATGCGAATGTAAGTAAATCATGTAGTGAGGAGTTGCACCCTCGGAGTATACACTAAACGGGACACGATGCATAGATAGTTTGAGAACGGATCTCGGGATTACTCGGGTCTATTTAGTGTGTTTTAGTGTTTGTAGTTGAATTTGGGACGTTATGTATTTTAGTGAGTGTTTGTGGACCTAGTGTCCACATCTAGTGTTGTCGTAGTGCATAATAATAGAAAGTGCGAAAATGAAAAGTTTTGTTTAGATGGCAACCTAGTGACGACTCGACTTCAACAGGCGGATCCTCCTAGCTTGACCAATGACTCCGCAGAGCTCCGTTACCGTTAACCCTTCCTTCGGCTACTTCGGCAGAGCTTCGTTACTATGGGGTGATTCTGCGGCTAATCCGGCAGAACTTCGTTACTAGACTTGAGCTAGTCGAACACAGGGACCTCGCTATCGAGTGGGGTGCTCGAAGGTGAGGAGTAACGTCGATGTCGTTTTATCGGAACTACGATCAAGTGGATCGTTTGCCTCGGGTGTCGGAGTGTGAGCCCTTAGCGAGAAAGAGAGAGGGAAGAACGAATTGTGTAGAAGTAGGCACAAACTCGTGATTGTGTGTCGAATGAATGAGGTGAGGGGGAGGTATTTATAGGTGTTTTTGGTCCCTGTCACCCATATGGATGCCTGAGGTCAAGCGGCTCGGTTTTCAGACGCCTGGTGTGAGGCAGTCGAAGTTTTGAAGATCCGATATCAAAACTTTCTAAAACGGAGAAGATGTATATCTTAGTCTTTCTTGAAGGTTAAGGCTTCCCTCTAACCCTAGAGTGTTGAGCGCCAGGTGGGCTTCGGGTACGCGTCGCGAGGTCCGCTCAGCCCGACGCGTTGACTCGAGTTTGACTTTGCATATTTCGGGACCGATTCGGGGTCCCGGTGTCGGAATTGAATCTAATTAGTGTCGACGAGACCATAATAACACGACTAAGCCTGCCTTGATGTTAATTTAATCTTTCCGAGTAATTATTTGATCCGTTCTATAGAAAATCTATATAAAACATCGCAAACTCGCATCGCGTTGCAGTCCGATCGTCATCGGGTGTTTGTGGGGCACTCATGCAGCCACCAGGCCCAACTTTGGGTGTCTACAGAAGCCCGCCACTTTGACTGAGGCTTGGACAAGGCGAAAGTCAAAGTATAGTCACCTAGGTCAATCGAGGATTACGACCTGGTGGCTGTCCGATCGGGTCGTTTTAAGTCCGTTGGACTACGTAGTGAGGCTCGCCAGCCAAAGCTTAGAAATCATACCCGACGTCTTCGCTTGTGGTTGCCTGTCGGGGCCCGGGCCCGTGCTTGTCGTATCGTCTCGGGTTTGTTGTTTTAGTAGTTTTGGACTTTTTGCTTGAGTATTTATTGGTGTCTTAGTTTTGATTTAATCCCTTGTGGGTGGTTGCATTAAGTTAGACTCATCCCTCCCAGGTGGCTGCGTTAGATTTTTCCCTCTCGGGTGACTGCGTTAGATTTATCCCTCTCGGGTGGCTGCGTTAGATTTATCCCTCCCGGGTGGCTGTGTTAGATTTATCCCTCTCGGGTGGCTGTGTTAGATTTATCCATCTCGGGTGGTTGCGTTTAGATTTATCACTCTCGGGTTGCTGCGTTATATTTATCCCTCTCGGGTGGCTGCGTTTAGATTTATCCCTCTTAGGAGGCTGCGTTATATTTATCCCTCTCGGGTGGGTGCGTTAGATTTACCCTTCTCGGGTGGCTGCGTTTAGATTTATCCCTCTCGGGTGGCTGCGTTAGATTTATCCCTCTCGGGTGGCTGCGTTAGATTTATCCCTCTCGGGTGGCTGCGTTAGATTTATCCCTCTCGGGTGGCTGCGTTAAATTTATCCGTCTCGGGTGGCTGCATTTAGATTTATCCCTCTTGGGTGGCTGCGTTAGATTTATCTCTCTCGGGTGGATGCTTTAGATTTATCCCTCTAGGGTGGCTGCGTTTAGATTTATCCCTCGCGGGTGGCTGCGTTAGATTTATCCCTCTCGGGTGGCAGCGTTAGATTTATCCCTCTCGGGTGGCTGCGTTAGATTTATCCCTCTCGGGTGGCTGCGTTTGTTTCTTTGGAAAAGTTTCTGACTAACCCTGTTTTATTGCTTTCTTTGGGAAAGTTTCTGACTAACCCTGGTCTACTGATTTCTTCGGGAAAGTTTCTGACTAACCTTGGTCAACTGATTTCTTCGGGAAAGTTTCTGACTAACCGTGGTCTACTGATTTCTTCGGGAATGTTTTTGACTAATCCTAGTCTACTGATTTCTTCGGGAAAGTTTCTGACTAACCCTGGTCTATTGATTTCTTCGGAAAAGTTTCTGACTAACCCTGGTTTACTGATTTCTTCGGGAAAGTTTCTGACGAACCATGGTCTAGTGATTTCTTTGGGAAAGTTTCTGACTAACCCTGGTCTGTTCATGAGTGGCTGTTTGGATTTAGTGATTGTTTTGGCTTTAAATTACTAGTGTTGATGTGTAAGCTGTTTGCATTAGTTCTTGGGCTTGAATTTGCTTAGTGAATTATTCCGGGAATGTGCTAATATAATAATCCCATTGGGATGTGAATTGAGTGTGCTTAGGGACTTGCTAGGATAACGGATTGCTTCGAGTTCTTTGGGGTCGTAGATTTGTTTTGTTCGTTTTATCACGCGGTCAAGCGTGAGCTTTCTTATTAACCGTGGTTCTCGTGTTCGTTTATTGTTGGGGGTCCATTTCGACTAGAGGAGGTTTTAAGGCTTGCTTTATGGGTTTGAATTTACTCCTACTTCCCTCAATTGGCATTTAAGATGGTGCGTGCTCGTCCGGTTAGGTTTCCGGCAGATTGAATGGAGGTTGGCTCAGGCTAAGAGCACGATGAGTCACTACTCGTTGGAGAATGTCCTTGTGAACTAACTGCGCCTTGCAGATGTAAGTTTCTTTCTTGCAGTTTGTTTAAGTAGCCCCCAAGGTTTAGGATTATTGAAGTATTGGTTTTGGTTTTACCGCTTGTTTTGTCCTATGGTCTAGTGTTTTGTTCGCTTTTCTTTTAGCTGGCTGATTCGGCTAATGTTGTTCAGCCCCCAGACTTCCCCTTGACAATGCTCAGGGTTGATGTGGCTAGGCTAGCCTTTACATAGTGATAAGTGCCATTTGTAGTGCCTATTTCGTAGTGTTTTGGTCCCATTTTCCTTGTGGAATCGCTCCTTGGGAGCGGTTTATGGACTACTTATGCTTCCTTTAGCTCGTTTCAGGTTCCCGAGACCGTTCATGAAGAGTTGGAGCGATTCCGACTCGATACATACACTTTTTGGAGCCAACGAAGCTAAGGAACGATCACTTGATGCCTTGGAGTCCACCCCGAGACCTTGGGACCCAATCCCGAGTCTCTGAGACCCGATTCCGAGTCCCGAGAATCGATGGGAAGCCCATGAGAAGCAAGGAGGGACCAAAAAGTTCATATTGAAGGCCTACAAGGCTCATCCCGAACGGGTATGGCCACATCCCGTCCGGAATGAAGGAGGAAACGAAGATGAAGCTACTGAGGGTCCATCCCGACAGGGATCATGGCGTCCCGACCAGGACCACCCCGTCTCGGCCGGGACGGGCCTGCTGCAGCTCCGCCTTGTTTTCTTTCTTCTCCCTTCCCCTTGTAACCCTATATATACCCTTCCCTTGTAATCTTATGATATATTCTTGATTTCTCCTAGAACCCTAGACTACTTTAGGTTAGATTAGTGTAGATTAGTCGGTAATTAGTAGTTAATCTTAGTTTAATCTTGTATTAATGGATCTCTTGAAGAATCCATCCAAGATTGACAACCTTGGTGGAATTATTTGTGTTTTCTTCTATACAAGTGTTCTCCTTTTCATCCTTTGTAGTTGGTATAATCTTTCCTTTCTCTTTTCCTTTAATCTTTCATGTTTAGTCTTCCAAGTTTTAATCTTTGATTGTTGTTCATCATTTTCACTAGTTTGTTTATATATGTTTTGATGTTTGTGTTGATTTCTCTTGTTCTTGTTAGTATTAGTTTGATTATGTTAGAGTAGTGTTCTTGCTAGGGTTGGTAGGGCGATTAGGGTGTTAATTGGATGATTAAGGGATTGTTAGAGATGTTGGTGGAAGATTTGGGTTTCCTCTTGGTTTGGTACGCATCACATGTTTGTTGAAATGTTTGAATGACTAAGTAGTTGCGAATGCTTGTTCTTCTTGCCTTTCTCTTGTGGGTGTTAGTTTGTTTGTGGGTTCGGTTCCCTCACTAAGTTGTGAGAGCCCGGTGAGGACGACCCCTAGGTCGGTCTAAGTAGCGAGAGCCCGGATTCGACCTAGGCCACCATAGCGCGCTAGAACCCCGTTTGTCGTGTGTGTCGCCGAGATGGGTTCTAGGTGGAACCTCTAGGCCGGTCTAAGTTGCGAGAGCCCGGACCAACCTAGATTACCCTACTACATCCTTCGCTCTAGTTATCCCTTGACCATTCCGTTACCCCTTCGACCCCGACCTAATCCTAGCCCGTTTTCCTTTGTTTTCTTTCTCCTTAGCCTTAGCCTAGTCTAACTTTCTCCCCTTTTAATCATTCTTGTTTAGCTTAGCTCGTTGACTTAGTCTCGTATTTAGGCGACCTTAGTCTAGGCTCTACATTACCGTCCCCGTGGATTCGACCCGACTTGCCCTATCTACCCTAGTTAGGATTAGCCGGTTTATTTATTGATCGGTTGGGACGTGACGAATCCCTACCATCAATTTGGCGCCGTTGCCGGGGACGGTGCTAGTTTAGACTTTGTTTTCCTATTTGCTTGACTTTGTCTTTGTGTTTGTGTTTTTCTTTTTTTTCTTTTTGTTACTTTGCTTCTTGTGTGTGTGTGGTTTATTTCTCTCTTGTCTAGTGCCCAAAAAGCATTAGGCTTCTCACGTTTGTTCTTAGTCTACAGTTTGTGCTTAGAGGTGGTGACTATCTTCTTCTTGCAACTCAGAGCCGCTTTAACGGACGGTTGCTAGAGTGAGAGGTTTCCAACTGGGTATGGACTACGATTTTCGAGCAAGCATGGGGTTTGATCTAAACTCCACATACTCGGGAGCCGATATGAGCTACTCCTCTTCTTCCATGAACCAAAGCTATGACATGACGTCCCCCTTCCATAATCAAGCTTCTTGGGGTAATCAAGACGGGTATGATCCTCAAGAATATGAAAACGGCTACCAACAAGTGAACGATTACCAATCGTACGATCATGGTGACTATTACTCGAGTTATCAATGTGAACCCACCATGTTCAATCAAGATTCACCTTATGGAAGCCAATACCCCCAATACCCACAATATTACCCTCCACCCCAACCACAATATGAACCCCATGACCCACAATACTACCAATCACCTCAACCTCACTACCAACAATATGATGCCCCACCCCTTGGGCATCATCAAGATTTTCAAGGAACTATACAAGACCCCAATGACCGCCAAATGCCAAACTTCAATCTATGCTTCAAATGCAAAGGAGCATCCAAGAAACGGCCATTCAATTGAAAAAAGAACAAGAGGAATTAATGGCCCAAATTCGAAGGGCAAACGAGGCGAGGAATGCTCAATTAAATGCATTATCGGTTCAAACCGTAATGTCTTTATCCCGAGCATCACATTTAAATGAAGGGTGCCCACTTGAGAGAGAGGAGCAACCTAATTACGAAGCCGCCGATGTAGTTCCCTTTGATAGAGAGATTTGCTTTGAAGAACCTCAATCGTCTACCCAAAAAGAGACGAATGAGGAGATGACCCTTGGTGAAGGCAACATTGGTGAAGAATTGGAGGAGGATAGTGAGTTGGATGGGTTGGCCGAATTTGTGAGGATGTTGGGTGACATTGATAGCCTCGAGTTGCCCTTGTGCGATGATATGGAAAAACAGCAAGAGCCCCTTGCTAGTACACCAAGCAACGGTTTGGAAGAGATTGAAACCGCCGGTAGAAGTTTCGATTCTCTCCTCCATGATGATGTGGGGCCAAGTGATGAAGATGGGGAACCACAACTTGAGGAAAGTGTGGGGGTGTGCAACGAGGAAGTGAGGCCAAAACCGTTTTTGTGCCTCGTTTCTTGGAGATGAAGTTTGCTTGTGATTGGAGGCAATGCTTAGGGAGGAAGAGGTCGGTAAAGCTCGTAGGATGGATAGACCCCGGAGACGATTTGAAAGATGATTTTGGGTCTTGGGATTCCTACTTCTTGCCTCCTCCTTGGAGGCCGTGGAGGTTGGCTAGGCTCGAGCGCTTCTTGGGCATTCATTATGAAGTCGGTAGCGCGTTCGACTTGCTCCTCCATGCCCTTGAGGGCTACGGTTGAAAAAGAGTCCACCATCCTAGGTTTGACGGAGTTCTTAAATGAACCGTCATGTTGTATATTCCCCCTTCCTCTTCTTTAGAGTACTTGTGCTTGTATTTGTGTGTTTTATCTCTTGATTTTGTTAGTTTTGTGATATTCTTGTAATATTGGATCGTTGATGAGCGTTGTGAGGGAGAGAATTTGATGTTTTGTTTGAGTTTATTGTGATAGGTGAAGTGAAGATGACTCCTAGAAAGGAGTGGTTAGTGATAGAGCTTGGATCGTGAGTGTGGGAGTCGGTTTTGGGGTCATGGGAGTCATGAAGACTCTTCCCGACCGGGAAGAGTGTGTCGTCCCGACCGGGATGGGGCCGTCCCGATCGGGATAAGGGTGCCAAAAATCGAGCCTACTGGGGTGTCATCCCGACCGGGACGAGAGCTTCCCGACCGGGATGAGTGAGACTTCCCGACCGGGACCATCCATCCCGACCGGGATGGTCCCCTACTCCTTTTTGGTGCTTCTTCTTCGACATTTAAGCCCACCCAACCATTATATACCCCCACCCAACCTCCCTACTCCTCCTTGTTCCTATCATATGACCCGTACACCTCACTTTACACCGAGATCCACATCAAACCCCACCCCCTCACACATTTACCACCTCTACCATGCGGTATTATCGAGAATGAAGAGGAATAGCAATGCTGAAGACAAGCAAGTGCCTATATTGATCTATGAGACGATGGAAAGAGTGAGTTGCTAACCTATGGTATGGCAACTATCCTTTCTTTTCCGTTTTTGTTGTTGCTTGTTTTCCTTTGTTTATTCCCTTCCCCTTGTACACTTTTGTGTCTTGATGTCGTGGTTGCCTTCGAGGCCTCAGTAGTGTTGCTCCCGACTCTCGATGATGTGACTACATCGAGAGTCATTTTCAAAAAATCCAATTTTTACAAGATTTTCACTTTCTTTTTTGAGGATTTAGTCGGATTTAGGCGGAATCCGGGCTAGGTGACTTGATTACACCTAGCCCTCCCCTCCCATTTCCTTTTATTTCCTTCTTTTATTTTTTTCCCCCATCCATATCTTTTTCTCGTCTCGGCCCATGGTGACTTGACTACACCCCGGCCGGACACATTCTATCCTTTTTTTCACTTTTCTTTTTGATTTTTAGCTTTATTTCGTAGTTTCTTTTCTTTTCTTTTGTCTCTCCGCACACTACGATTGAGCATGAGGGCATTGCTCGGTTTAAGTGTGGGGGAGCGATATTCTAGTGTAGTTAGCTTTATTTTCGTAGTTTTTCGAAAAATCTTAAAAATCCCTAAAAATTCGAAATTTTTTCATAAAAATCAAAAAGATTTTCTTTTGTGTGTTTTCCTTTTTTGTCTTTGTGTCGTATATTTGTTTTGTTGTGCGTGTTTTGCCTCCCTTTTTCCTTATAGGCCACTTAATCACCGCTAGCTTTGGAAAGCTTGCAAGACATCCGGTAACACCTTTCTATCCCTTCTTCCTCTTTATCTCTTGTGGAGTGTGGAGGAGATTTGTGATGTTGTGTGCTCGGGTGGAGCTTTGTGAAGATTTGTGGAGGATTGGTTGCTCATTTGGAAATTTGGGGTGGTGTTTGTTTGTTCATGTGTTGTTTCATCTTGTTTTGTTTTTGTTGCCTTTATTTCTTTTCCTTTCGTTTTCGTTGAGTCTTTGTTTTGTGTGTGTAGTTGTGTCTTGTGCGTAAAAGGTTTTCGAAAACCCGGTTTAGAGGCTAGTGTGCGAGTGTTTACTTTCCGTTTCTAGTAGTGTAAATCGAGTCTTGGACTTTAATTTAGTAGAATGACCCTAAATCAATGATTTCGTTGGTCCTTTACCTTGAGTCCACCTAGCTTACTAGGGATTTACTACGGGATTTGCATTTTGACCATTATGACCACCCACGGTGTGAAAAAGCCTTGGTTACCGAGTCTCGTCCCTTAGGTGACCATGTTTAGGATTGTTTGATTAGTCCAAGTTCTCCACTTTTTGTGGGTTTGAAGGGAAGGCGCCGTCCCGACTCGCCCATTCCCCTACCTCCTACACATACCCACACAAATAAAATGCAATTTGCTGAAATTCCGTCTTTCTTGTTGCAAAAAGAAATGCCAAAAAGCCAAATCTTGCCAAAAAAAAAGGCAAAGAAAAGAAAAGAAAGAAAAGAATGAAGAAAAAGAAAAGGCACAAAAGCCAAAAAGAAAATAGAAAAGAAGAAAAAGAAATGGCATGGCAACAAACAAATCAAAATGTCGAAAAGAAAGAAAATGCCAAAAGAAAACCCGTCTCACAAAAAGAAATCCCCACAAAAATAAGCCTTTTTCCGACTTTTGCCGTGAAGAGCCTGCCAAAGGACCGAGACCCGAGGAAGGATGATAGCGGCATTAGTCGGTCTTCCCTCATTTTGCATGTTTTCCACCTTTTTACTTGGACTAGTTAGGCGGTTTTGGACACGGGACGACCCTCTTGGCTCACGCTAAAGGGGGCGGGGTCTCACTGACCTACAGTGTCGACTAACACCGTGGTTCTTCACTTTTCCACTCCGCCGATCGTCCCGTGGTATGTTTTTAGAATGTTAGGAGGACCTAGGTAAGTTACCAACGTTTTTGTTGCTTTACCGTCATACTATTAGGGTTTAGTTCACCTTTGTTTGTATTGCTAGCTTGGGAACGTTGTCACTTACCTCGAGTCCTAAACCGGTGTTTCATTCACCGCTTTTAGAGGGAAGCGGTATTTCTTTTGTTTTGGGTGCAACCGTCTATGTGTTGGTTTGTGTGTTTGTTTGTTTGTGTGTTTTGTGTCCGGTTGCATCCGCAGTTTTGTCGCAAGACCCGACTTGCCTTGCGGAGTGCACTTTTCCTCTAAGTGCACTTGCGTGAGTTGAAAGGGCGTAGGGTGCGCTAATACCCACTCGGATAGTTTAGTAGTTAGTATGTACTTACTCGAGGGCGAGTAAGGGTTAAGTGTGGGGGAGTTGATAAGTGCCATTTGTAGTGCCTATTTCGTAGTGTTTTGGTCCCATTTTCCTTGTGGAATCGCTCCTTGGTAGCTTCATCTTCGTTTCCTCCTTCATCCCGGACGAGATGAGGCCATACCCGTTCGGGATGAGCCTTGTAGGCCTCCAATATGAACTTTTTGGTCCCTCCTTGCTTCTCATGGGCTTCCCATCGATTCTTGGGACTCGGGATCGGGTCTAGGAGGCTCGGGATTGGGTCCCAAGGTCTCGGGGTCGACTCCAAGGCATCGAGTGATCGTTCCTTAGCTTCGTTGGCTCCAAAAATTGTATGTATCGAGTCGGAATCGCTCCAACTCTTCATGAACGGTCTCGGAAACCTGAAACTAGCTAAAGGAAGCATAAGTAGCCCATAGAGGGTCCATCCCGACCGGGACCATGGCATCCCGACCGGGACCGACCACGTCCCGACCGGGACCACCCCGTCTCGGCCGGGACGGGCCTGCTGCAGCTCCGCCTTGTTTTCTTTCTTCTCCCTTCCCCTTGTAACCCTATATATACCCTTCCCTTGTAATCTTATGATATATTCTTGATTTCTCCTAAAACCCTAGACTACTTTAGGTTAGATTAGATTAGATTAGTGTAGATTAGTCGGTAATTAGTAGTTAATCTTAGTTTAATCTTGTATTATTGGATCTCTTGAAGAATCCATCCAAGATTGACAACCTTTGTGGAATTATTTATACAAGTGTTCTCCTTTTCATCCTTTGTAGTTGGTATAATCTTTCCTTTCTCTTTTCCTTTAATCTTTCATGTTTAGTCTTCCAAGTTTTAATCTTTGATTGTTGTTCATCATTTTCACTAGTTTGTTTATATATGTTTTGATGTTTGTGTTGATTTCTCTTGTTCTTGTTAGTATTAGTTTGATTATGTTAGAGTAGTGTTCTTGCTAGGGTTAGTAGGGCGATTAGGGTGTTAATTGGATGATTAAGGGATTGTTAGAGATGTTGGTGGAAGATTTGGGTTTCCTCTTGGTTTGGTGCACATCACATGTTTGTTGAAATGTTTGAATGACTAAGTAGTTGCGAATGCTTGTTCTTCTTGCCTTTCTCTTGTGGGTGTTAGTTTGTTTGTGGGTTCGGTTCCCTCACTAAGTTGTGAGAGCCCGGTGAGGACGACCCCTAGGTCGGTCTAAGTAGCGAGAGCCCGGACTCGACCTAGGCCACCATAGCGCGCTAGAACCCCGTTTGTCGTGTGTGTCGCCGAGATGGGTTATAGGTGGAACCTCTAGGCCGGTCTAAGTTGCGAGAGCCCGGACCAACCTAGATTACCCTACTACCTCCTTCGCTCTAGTTATCCCTTGACCATTCCGTTACCCCTTCGACCCCGACCTAATCCTAGCCCGTTTTCCTTTGTTTTCTTTCTCCTTAGCCTTGGCCTAGTCTAACTTTCTCCCCTTTTAATCATTCTTGTTTAGCTTAGCTCGTTGACTTAGTCTCGTATTTAGGCGACCTTAGTCTAGGCTCTACATTACCGTCCACGTGGATTCGACCCGACTTGCCCTATCTACCCTAATTAGGATTAGCCGGTTTATTTATTGATCGGTTGGGACGTGACGAATCCCTACCATCAATTTGGCGCCGTTGCCGGGGACGGTGCTAGTTTAGACTTTGTTTTCCTATTTGCTTGACTTTGTCTTTGTGTTTGTGTTTTTCTTTTTTTTCTTTTTGTTACTTTGCTTCTTGTGTGTGTGCGGTTTATTTCTCTCTTGTCTAGTGCCCAAAAAGCATTAGGCTTCTCATGTTTGTTCTTAGTCTACAGTTTGTGCTTAGAGATGGTGACTATCTTCTTCTTGCAACTCAGAGCCGCTTTAACGGACGGTTGCTAGAGTGAGAGGTTTCCAACCGGGTATGGACTACGATTTTCGAGCAAGCATGGGGTTTGATCTAAACTCAACATACTCGGGAGCCGATATGAGCAACTCCTCTTCTTCCATGAACCAAAGCTATGACATGACATCCCCCTACCATAATCAAGCTTCTTGGGGTAATCAAGACGGGTATGATCCTCAAGAATATGAAAACGGCTACCAACAAGTGAACGATTACCAATCCTACGATCATGGTGACTATTACTCGAGTTATCAATGTGAACCCACCATGTTTAATCAAGATTCACCTTATGGAAGCCAATACCCCCAATACCCACAATATTACCCTCCACCCCAACCACAATATGAACCCCATGACCCACAATACTACCAATCACCTCAACCTCACTACCAACAATATGATGCCCCACCCCTTGGGCATCATAAAGATTTTCAAGGAACTATACAAGACCCCAATGACCGCCAAATGCCAAACTTCAATCTATGCTTCAAATGCAAAGGAGCATCCAAGAAACGGCCATTCAATTGAAAAAGAACAAGAGGAATTAATGGCCCAAATTCGAAGGGGAAACGAGGCAAGGAATGCTCAATTAAATGCATTATCGGTTCAAACCGTAATGTCTTTATCCCGAGCATCACATTTAAATGAAGGGTGCCCACTTGAGAGAGAGGAGCAACCTAATTACGAAGCCGCCGATGTAGTTCCCTTTGATAGAGAGATTTGCTTTGAAGAACCTCAATCGTCTACCCAAAAAGAGACGAATGAGGAGATGACCCTTGGTGAAGGCAACATTGGTGAAGAATTGGAGGAGGATAGTGAGTTGGATGGGTTGGCCGAATTTGTGAGGATGTTGGGTGACATTGATAGCCTCGAGTTGCCCTTGTGCGATGATATGGAAAAACAGCAAGAGCCCCTTGCTAGTACACCAAGCAACGGTTTGGAAGAGATTGAAACCACCGGTAGAAGTTTCGATTCTCTCCTCCATGATGATGTGGGGCCAAGTGATGAAGATGGGGAACCACAACTTGAGGAAAGTGTGGGGGTGTGCAACGAGGAAGTGAGGCCAAAACCGTTTTTGTGCCTCGTTTCTTGGAGATGAAGTTTGCTTGTGATTGGAGGCAATGCTTAGGGAGGAAGAGGTCGGTAAAGCTCGTAGGATGGATAGACCCCGGAGACGATTTGAAAGATGATTTTGGGTCTTGGGATTCCTACTTCTTGCCTCCTCCTTGGAGGCCGTGGAGGTTGGCTAGGCTCGAGCGCTTCTTGGGCCTTCATTATGATGTCGGTAGCGCGTTCGACTTGCTCCTCCATGCCCTTGAGGGCTACGGTTGAAAAAGAGTCCACCATCCTAGGTTTGACGGAGTTCTTAAATGAACCGTCATGTTGTATATTCCCCCTTCCTCTTCTTTAGAGTACTTGTGCTTGTATTTGTGTGTTTTATCTCTTGATTTTGTTAGTTTTGTGATATTCTTGTAATATTGGATCGTTGATGAGCGTTGTGAGGGAGAGAATTTGATGTTTTGTTTGAGTTTATTGTGATAGGTGAAGTGAAGATGACTCCTAGAAAGGAGTGGTTAGTGATAGAGCTTGGATCGTGAGTGAGGGAGTCGGTTTTGGGGTCATGGGAGTCATGAAGACTCTTCCCTACCGGGAAGAGTGTGTCGTCCCGACCGGGATGGGGCCGTCCCGATCGGGATAAGGGTGCCAAAAATCGAGCCTACTGGGGTGTCATCCCGACCGGGACGAGAGCTTCCCGACCGGGATGAGTGAGACTTCCCGACCGGGACCATCCATCCCGACCGGGATGGTCCCCTACTCCTTTTTGGTGCTTCTTCTTCGACATTTAAGCCCACCCAACCATTATATACCCCCACCCAACCTCCCTACTCCTCCTTGTTCCTATCATATGACCCGTACACTCACTTTACACCGAGATCCACATCAAACCCCACCCCCTCACACATTTACCACCTCTACCATGCAGTATTATCGAGAATGAAGAGGAATAGCAATGCTGAAGACAAGCAAGTGCCTATATTGATCTATGAGACGATGGAGAGAGTGAGTTGCTAACCTATGGTATGGCAACTATCCTTTCTTTTCCGTTTTTGTTGTTGCTTGTTTTCCTTTGTTTATTCCCTTCCCCTTGTACACTTTTGTGTCTTGATGTCATGGTTGCCTTCGAGGCCTCAGTAGTGTTGCTCCCGACTCACGATGATGTGACTACATCGAGAGTCATTTTCAAAAAATCCAATTTTTACAAGATTTTCACTTTCTTTTTTGAGGATTTAGTCGGATTTAGGCGGAATCCGGGCTAGGTGACTTGATTACACCTAGCCCTCCCCTCCCATTTCCTTTTATTTCCTTCTTTTATTTTTTTCCCCCATCCATATCTTTTTCTCGTCTCGGCCCATGGTGACTTGACTACACCCCGGCCGGACACATTCTATCCTTTTTTTCACTTTTCTTTTTGATTTTTAGCTTTATTTCGTAGTTTCTTTTCTTTTCTTTTGTCTCTCCGCACACTACGATTGAGCATGAGGGCATTGCTCGGTTTAAGTGTGGGGGAGCGATATTCTAGTGTAGTTAGCTTTATTTTCGTAGTTTTTCGAAAAATCTTAAAAATCCCTAAAAATTCGAATTTTTTTCATAAAAATCAAAAAGATTTTCTTTTGTGTGTTTTCCTTTTTTGTCTTTGTGTCGTATATTTGTTTTGTTGTGCGTGTTTTGCCTCCCTTTTTCCTTATAGGCCACTTAATCACCGCTAGCTTTGGAAAGCTTGCAAGACATCCGGTAACACCTTTCTATCCCTTCTTCCTCTTTATCTCTTGTGGAGTGTGGAGGAGATTTGTGATGTTGTGTGCTCGGGTGGAGCTTTGTGAAGATTTGTGGAGGATTGGTTGCTCATTTGGAAATTTGGGGTGGTGTTTGTTTGTTCATCTGTTGTTTCATCTTGTTTTGTTTTTGTTGCCTTTATTTCTTTTCCTTTCGTTTTCGTTGAGTCTTTGTTTTGTGTGTGTAGTTGTGTCTTGTGCGTAAAAGGTTTTCGAAAACCCGGTTTAGAGGCTAGTGTGCGAGTGTTTACTTTCCCTTTCTAGTAGTGTAAATCGAGTCTTGGACTTTAATTTAGTAGAATGACCCTAAATCAATGATTTCGTTGGTCCTTTACCTTGAGTCCACCTAGCTTACTAGGGATTTACTACGGGATTTGCATTTTGACCATTATGACCACCCACGGTGTGAAAAAGCCTTGGTTACCGAGTCTCGTCCCTTAGGTGACCATGTTTAGGATTGTTTGATTAGTCCAAGTTCTCCACTTTTTGTGGGTTTGAAGGGAAGGCGCCGTCCCGACTCGCCCATTCCCCTACCTCCTACACATACCCACACAAATAAAATGCAATTTGCTGAAATTCCGTCTTTCTTGTTGCAAAAAGAAATGCCAAAAAGCCAAATCTTGCCAAAAAAAAAGGCAAAGAAAAGAAAAGAAAGAAAAGAATGAAGAAAAAGAAAAGGCACAAAAGCCAAAAAGAAAATAGAAAAGAAGAAAAAGAAATGGCATGGCAACAAACAAATCAAAATGTCGAAAAGAAAGAAAATGCCAAAAGAAAACCCGTCTCACAAAAAGAAATCCCCACAAAAATAAGCCTTTTTCCGACTTTTGCCGTGAAGAGCCTGCCAAAGGACCGAGACCCGAGGAAGGATGATAGCGGCATTAGTCGGTCTTCCCTCATTTTGCATGTTTTCCACCTTTTTACTTGGACTAGTTAGGCGGTTTTGGACACGGGACGACCCTCTTGGCTCACGCTAAAGGTGGCGGGGTCTCACTTACCTACAGTGTCGACTAACACCGTGGTTCTTCACTTTTCCACTCCGCCGATCGTCCCGTAGTACGTTTTTAGAAAGTTAGGAGGACCTAGGTAAGTTACCAACGTTTTTGTTGCTTTACCGTCATACTATTAGGGTTTAGTTCACCTTTGTTTGTATTGCTAGCTTGGGAACGTTGTCACTTACCTCGAGTCCTAAACCGGTGTTTCATTCACCGCTTTTAGAGGGAAGCGGTATTTCTTTTGTTTTGGGTGCAACCGTCTATGTGTTGGTTTGTGTGTTTGTTTGTTTGTGTGTTTTGTGTCCGGTTGCATCCGCAGTTTTGTCGCAAGACCCGACTTGCCTTGCGGAGTGCACTTTTCCTCTAAGTGCACTTGCGTGAGTTGAAAGCGCGTAGGGTGCGCTAATACCCACTCGGATAGTTTAGTAGTTAGTATGTACTTACTCGAGGGCGAGTAAGGGTTAAGTGTGGGGGAGTTGATAAGTGCCATTTGTAGTGCCTATTTCGTAGTGTTTTGGTCCCATTTTCCTTGTGGAATCGCTCCTTGGTAGCTTCATCTTCGTTTCCTCCTTCATCCCGGACGAGATGAGGCCATACCCGTTCGGGATGAGCCTTGTAGGCCTCCAATATGAACTTTTTGGTCCCTCCTTGCTTCTCATGGGCTTCCCATCGATTCTTGGGACTCGGGATCGGGTCTAGGAGGCTCGGGATTGGGTCCCAAGGTCTCGGGGTCGACTCCAAGGCATCGAGTGATCGTTCCTTAGCTTCGTTGGCTCCAAAAATTGTATGTATCGAGTCGGAATCGCTCCAACTCTTCATGAACGGTCTCGGAAACCTGAAACTAGCTAAAGGAAGCATAAGTAGCCCATAGAGGGTCCATCCCGACCGGGACCATGGCATCCCGACCGGGACCGACCACGTCCCGACCGGGACCACCCCGTCTCGGCCGGGACGGGCCTGCTGCAGCTCCGCCTTGTTTTCTTTCTTCTCCCTTCCCCTTGTAACCCTATATATACCCTTCCCTTGTAATCTTATGATATATTCTTGATTTCTCCTAAAACCCTAGACTACTTTAGGTTAGATTAGATTAGATTAGTGTAGATTAGTCGGTAATTAGTAGTTAATCTTAGTTTAATTTTGTATTATTGGATCTCTTGAAGAATCCATCCAAGATTGACAACCTTGGTGGAATTATTTGGGTTTTCTTCTATACAAGTGTTCTCCTTTTCATCCTTTGTAGTTGGTATAATCTTTCCTTTATCTTTTCCTTTAATCTTTCATGTTTAGTCTTCCAAGTTTTAATCTTTGATTGTTGTTCATCATTTTCACTAGTTTGTTTATATATGTTTTGATGTTTGTGTTGATTTCTCTTGTTCTTGTTAGTATTAGTTTGATTATGTTAGAGTAGTGTTCTTGCTAGGGTTAGTAGGGCGATTAGGGTGTTAATTGGATGATTAAGGGATTGTTAGAGATGGTGGTGGAAGATTTGGGTTTCCTCTTGGTTTGGTGCACATCACATGTTTGTTGAAATGTTTGAATGACTAAGTAGTTGCGAATGCTTGTTCTTCTTGCCTTTCTCTTGTGGGTGTTAGTTTGTTTGTGGGTTCGGTTCCCTCACTAAGTTGTGAGAGCCCGGTGAGGACGACCCCTAGGTCGGTCTAAGTAGCGAGAGCCCGGATTCGACCTAGGCCACCATAGCGCGCTAGAACCCCGTTTGTCGTGTGTGTCGCCGAGATGGGTTCTAGGTGGAACCTCTAGGCCGGTCTAAGTTGCGAGAGCCCGGACCAACCTAGATTACCCTACTACATCCTTCGCTCTAGTTATCCCTTGACCATTCCGTTACCCCTTCGACCCCGACCTAATCCTAGCCCGTTTTCCTTTGTTTTCTTTCTCCTTAGCCTTAGCCTAGTCTAACTTTCTCCCCATTTAATCATTATTGTTTAGCTTAGCTCGTTGACTTAGTCTCTTATTTAGGCGACCTTAGTCTAGGCTCTACATTACCGTCCCCGTGGATTCGACCCGACTTGCCCTATCTACCCTAGTTAGGATTAGCCGGTTTATTTATTGATCGGTTGGGACGTGACGAATCCCTACCATCAATTTGGCGCCGTTGCCGGGGACGGTGCTAGTTTAGACTTTGTTTTCCTATTTGCTTGACTTTGTCTTTGTGTTTGTGTTTTTCTTTTTTTTCTTTTTGTTACTTTGCTTCTTGTGTGTGTGCGGTTTATTTCTCTCTTGTCTAGTGCCCAAAAAGCATTAGGCTTCTCACGTTTGTTCTTAGTCTACAGTTTGTGCTTAGAGGTGGTGACTATCTTCTTCTTGCAACTCAGAGCCGCTTTAACGGACGGTTGCTAGAGTGAGAGGTTTCCAACTGGGTATGGACTACGATTTTCGAGCAAGCATGGGGTTTGATCTAAACTCCACATACTCGGGAGCCGATATGAGCTACTCCTCTTCTTCCATGAACCAAAGCTATAACATGACGTCCCCCTTCCATAATCAAGCTTCTTGGGGTAATCAAGACGGGTATGATCCTCAAGAATATGAAAACGGCTACCAACAAGTGAACGATTACCAATCGTACGATCATGGTGACTATTACTCGAGTTATCAATGTGAACCCACCATGTTCAATCAAGATTCACCTTATGGAAGCCAATACCCCCAATACCCACAATATTACCCTCCACCCCAACCACAATATGAACCCCATGACCCACAATACTACCAATCACCTCAACCTCACTACCAACAATATGATGCCCCACCCCTTGGGCATCATCAAGATTTTCAAGGAACTATACAAGACCCCAATGACCGCCAAATGCCAAACTTCAATCTATGCTTCAAATGCAAAGGAGCATCCAAGAAACGGCCATTCAATTGAAAAAAGAACAAGAGGAATTAATGGCCCAAATTCGAAGGGGAAACGAGGCGAGGAATGCTCAATTAAATGCATTATCGGTTCAAACCGTAATGTCTTTATCCCGAGCATCACATTTAAATGAAGGGTGCCCACTTGAGAGAGAGGAGCAACCTAATTACGAAGCCGCCGATGTAGTTCCCTTTGATAGAGAGATTTGCTTTGAAGAACCTCAATCGTCTACCCAAAAAGAGACGAATGAGGAGATGACCCTTGGTGAAGGCAACATTGGTGAAGAATTGGAGGAGGATAGTGAGTTGGATGGGTTGGCCGAATTTGTGAGGATGTTGGGTGACATTGATAGCCTCGAGTTGCCCTTGTGCGATGATATGGAAAAACAGCAAGAGCCCCTTGCTAGTACACCAAGCAATGGTTTGGAAGAGATTGAAACCGCCGGTAGAAGTTTCGATTCTCTCCTCCATGATGATGTGGGGCCAAGTGATGAAGATGGGGAACCACAACTTGAGGAAAGTGTGGGGGTGTGCAACGAGGAAGTGAGGCCAAAACCGTTTTTGTGCCTCGTTTCTTGGAGATGAAGCTTGCTTGTGATTGGAGGCAATGCTTAGGGAGGAAGAGGTCGGTAAATCTCGTAGGATGGATAGACCCCGGAGACGATTTGAAAGATGATTTTGGGTCTTGGGATTCCTACTTCTTGCCTCCTCCTTGGAGGCCGTGGAGGTTGGCTAGGCTCGAGCGCTTCTTGGGCCTTCATTATGATGTCGGTAGCGCGTTCGACTTGCTCCTCCATGCCCTTGAGGGCTACGGTTGAAGAAGAGTCCACCATCCTAGGTTTGACGGAGTTCTTAAAAGAACCGTCATGTTGTATATTCCCCCTTCCTCTTCTTTAGAGTACTCGTGCTTGTATTTGTGTGTTTTATCTCTTGATTTTGTTAGTTTTGTGATATTCTTGTAATATTGGATCGTTGATGAGCGTTGTGAGGGAGAGAATTTGATGTTTTGTTTGAGTTTATTGTGATAGGTGAAGTGAAGATGACTCCTAGAAAGGAGTGGTTAGTGATAGAGCTTGGATCGTGAGTGAGGGAGTCGGTTTTTGTGGTCATGGGAGTCATGAAGACTCTTCCCGACCGGGAAGAGTGTGTCGTCCCAACTGGGATGGGGCCGTCCCGATCGGGATAAGGGTGCCAAAAATCGAGCCTACTGGGGTGTCATCCCGACCGGGACGAGAGCTTCCCGACCGGGATGAGTGAGACTTCCCGACCGGGACCATCCATCCCGACCGGGATGGTCCCCTACTCCTTTTTGGTGCTTCTTCTTCGACATTTAAGCCCACCCAACCATTATATACCCCCACCCAACCTCCCTACTCCTCCTTGTTCCTATCATATGACCCGTACACCTCACTTTACACCGAGATCCACATCAAACCCCACCCCCTCACACATTTACCACCTCTACCATGCGGTATTATCGAGAATGAAGAGGAATAGCAATGCTGAAGACAAGCAAGTGCCTATATTGATCTATGAGATGATGGAGAGAGTGAGTTGCTAACCTATGGTATGGCAACTATCCTTTCTTTTCCGTTTTTGTTGTTGCTTGTTTTCCTTTGTTTATTCCCTTCCCCTTGTACACTTTTGTGTCTTGATGTCATGGTTGCCTTCGAGGCCTCAGTAGTGTTGCTCCCGACTCTCGATGATGTGACTACATCGAGAGTCATTTTCAAAAAATCCAATTTTTACAAGATTTTCACTTTCTTTTTTGAGGATTTAGGCGGAATCCGGGCTAGGTGACTTGATTACACCTAGCCCTCCCCTCCCATTTCCTTTTATTTCCTTCTTTTATTTTTTCCCCCATCCATATCTTTTTCTCGTCTCGGCCCATGGTGACTTGACTACACCCCGGCCGGACACATTCTATCCTTTTTTTCACTTTTCTTTTTGATTTTTAGCTTTATTTCGTAGTTTATTTTCTTTTCTTTTGTCTCTCCGCACACTACGATTGAGCATGAGGGCATTGCTCGGTTTAAGTGTGGGGGAGCGATATTCTAGTGTAGTTAGCTTTATTTTCGTAGTTTTTCGAAAAATCTTAAAAATCCCTAAAAATTCAAAAAAAATTCATAAAAATCAAAAATATTTTCTTTTGTGTGTTTTCCTTTTTTATCTTTGTGTCGTATATTTGTTTTGTTGTGCGTGTTTTGCCTCCCTTTTTCCTTATAGGCCACTTAATCACCGCTAGCTTTGGAAAGCTTGCAAGACATCCGGTAACACCTTTCTATCCCTTCTTCCTCTTTATCTCTTGTGGAGTGTGGAGGAGATTTGTGATGTTGTGTGCTCGGGTGGAGCTTTGTGAAGATTTGTGGAGGATCGGTTGCTCATTTGGAAATTTGGGGTGGTGTTTGTTTGTTCATGTGTTGTTTCATCTTGTTTTGTTTTTGTTGCCTTTATTTCTTTTCCTTTCGTTTTCGTTGAGTCTTTGTTTTATGTGTGTAGTTGTGTCTTGTGCGTAAAAGGTTTTCGAAAACCCGGTTTAGAGGCTAGTGTGCGAGTGTTTACTTTCCCTTTCTAGTAGTGTAAATCGAGTCTTGGACTTTAATTTAGTAGAATGACCCTAAATCAATGATCTCGTTGGTCCTTTACCTTGAGTCCACCTAGCTTACTAGGGATTTACTACGGGATTTGCATTTTGACCATTATGACCACCCACGGTGTGAAAAAGCCTTGGTTACCGAGTCTCGTCCCTTAGGTGACCATGTTTAGGATTGTTTGATTAGTCCAAGTTCTCCACTTTTTGTGGGTTTGAAGGGAAGGCGCCGTCCCGACTCGCCCATTCCCCTACCTCCTACACATACCCACACAAATAAAATGCAATTTGCTGAAATTCCGACTTTCTTGTTGCAAAAAGAAATGCCAAAAAGCCAAATCTTGCCAAAAAAAAAAGGCAAAGAAAAGAAAAGAAAGAAAAGAATGAAGAAAAAGAAAAGGCACAAAAGCCAAAAAGAAAATAGAAAAGAAGAAAAAGAAATGGCATGGCAACAAACAAATCAAAATGTCGAAAAGAAAGAAAATGCCAAAAGAAAACCCGTCTCACAAAAAGAAATCCCCACAAAAATAAGCCTTTTTACGACTTTTGCCGTGAAGAGCCTGCCAAAGGACCGAGATCCGAGGAAGGATGATAGCGGCATTAGTCGGTCTTCCCTCATTTTGCATGTTTTCCACCTTTTTACTTGGACTAGTTAGGCGGTTTTGGACACGGGACGACCCTCTTGGCTCACGCTAAAGGTGGCGGGGTCTCACTTACCTACAGTGTCGACTAACACCGTGGTTCTTCACTTTTCCACTCCGCCGATCGTCCCGTAGTACGTTTTTAGAAAGTTAGGAGGACCTAGGTAAGTTACCAACGTTTTTGTTGCTTTACCGTCATACTATTAGGGTTTAGTTCACCTTTGTTTGTATTGCTAGCTTGGGAACGTTGTCACTTACCTCGAGTCCTAAACCGGTGTTTCATTCACCGCTTTTAGAGGGAAGCGGTATTTCTTTTGTTTTGGGTGCAACCGTCTATGTGTTTGTTTGTGTGTTTGTTTGTTTGTGGGTTTTGTGTCCGGTTGCATCCGCAGTTTTGTCGCAAGACCCGACTTGCCTTGCGGAGTGCACTTTTCCTCTAAGTGCACTCGCGTGAGTTGAAAGGGCGTAGGGTGCGCTAATACCCACTTGGATAGTTTAGTAGTTAGTATGTACTTACTCGAGGGCGAGTAAGGGTTAAGTGTGGGGGAGTTGATAAGTGCCATTTGTAGTGCCTATTTCGTAGTGTTTTGGTCCCATTTTCCTTGTGGAATCGCTCCTTGGTAGCTTCATCTTCGTTTCCTCCTTCATCCCGGACGAGATGAGGCCATACCCGTTCGGGATGAGCCTTGTAGGCCTCCAATATGAACTTTTTGGTCCCTCCTTGCTTCTCATGGGCTTCCCATCAATTCTTGGGACTCGGGATCGGGTCTAGGAGGCTCGGGATTGGGTCCCAAGGTCTCGGGGTCGACTCCAAGGCATCGAGTGATCGTTCCTTAGCTTCGTTGGCTCCAAAAATTGTATGTATCGAGTCGGAATAGCTCCAACTCTTCATGAACGGTCTCGGAAACCTGAAACTAGCTAAAGGAAGCATAAGTAGCCGATAGAGGGTCCATCCCGACCGGGACCATGGCGTCCCGACCGGGACCGACAACGTCCCGACCGAAACCACCCCGTCTCGGCCGGGACGGGCCTGCTGCAGCTCCGCCTTGTTTTCTTTCTTCTCCCTTCTCCTTGTAACCCTATATATACCCTTCCCTTGTAATCTTATGATATATTCTTGATTTCTCCTAAAACCCTAGACTACTTTAGGTTAGATTAGATTAGATTAGTGTAGATTAGTCGGTAATTAGTAGTTAATCTTAGTTTAATCTTGTATTATTGGATCTCTTGAAGAATCCATCCAAGATTGACAACCTTGGTGAAATTATTTGGGCTTTCTTCTATACAAGTGTTCTCCTTTTCATCCTTTGTAGTTGGTATAATCTTTCCTTTCTCTTTTCCTTTAATCTTTCATGTTTAGTCTTCCAAGTTTTAATCTTTGATTGTTGTTCATCAGTTTCACTAGTTTGTTTATATATGTTTTGATGTTTGTGTTGATTTCTCTTGTCTTGTTAGTATTAGTTTGATTATGTTAGAGTAGTGTTCTTGCTAGGGTTAGTAGGGCGATTAGGGTGTTAATTGGATGATTAAGGGATTGTTAGAGATGTTGGTGGAAGATTTGGGTTTCCTCTTGGTTTGGTGCACATCACATGTTTGTTGAAATGTTTGAATGACTAAGTAGTTGCGAATGCTTGTTCTTCTTGCCTTTCTCTTGTGGGTGTTAGTTTGTTTGTGGGTTTGGTTCCCTCACTAAGTTGTGAGAGCCCGGTGAGGACGACCCCTAGGTTGGTCTAAGTAGCGAGAGCCCGGATTCGACCTAGGCCATCATAGCGCGCTAGAACCCCGTTTGTCGTGTGTGTCGCCGAGATGGGTTCTAGGTGGAACCTCTAGGCCGGTCTAAGTTGCGAGAGCCCGGACCAACCTAGATTACCCTACTACCTCCTTCGCTCTAGTTATCCCTTGACCATTCCGTTACCCCTTTGACCCCGACCTAATCCTACCCCGTTCTCCTTTGTGTGCTTTCTCCTTAGCCTTAGCCTAGTCTAACTTTCTCCCCTTTTAATCATTCTTGTTTAGCTTATCTTGTTGACTTAGTCTCGTATTTAGGCGACCTTAGTCTAGGCTCTACATTACCGTCCCCGTGGATTCGACCCGACTTGGCCTATCTACCCTAGTTAGGATTAGCCGGTTTATTTATTGATCGGTTGGGACGTGACGAATCCCTACCATCACAAAGCCTCTCTTCCCGTCTTCTGCTGAGGAGATGGAGGCTGGGACGGAGTGGCATAACCGGGTATACCAGGTAAGTTTCGGTTTTTGTTTTGGATTCTAAGGGTTAGGTTTTGTTTGGCTAACTTGCGTGGTTTCACCTTTCAGGTTTCGTCAACTTGCCATCAGCTGTTGTGACTGTCTGCCAACTGCATTAGGGTCTATGCCTCGAGGGTCTCCCGTGATACTTCGGGACCTCGATCGGTAAGCGTGTGTACCTAGGGTTGGCTCTTAGATTGTTTTTGTGTTTTCCTCAAGTGCGAGTTATATTCGCATGACATTCCCAATATGGTGGGACAGTTGGAGACTCGGGTGACCGAGCTTGACGCGAAAGCGGCTGAAGCGCGACAGCTCCTGCAATCTCGGGCTGGCAAGATTGCTCAACTTAAGGAGCGGTTGGCTCGGTCTCAGGGGGAGACCTCCGCGCAGGGTGAGGCTAGGCATCGGGTTGAGAGGGAGAGAGAGGCTGACGCTACGGGTCGTGCTACGGGCGCTACTAAGGAGGTTGGAGAAATTCCCGAGATAGTTACCCTAGATATATTGTCGGGAATGGACGGTAGTGTGTCTACTCTCCTGGATTTAGAGGATTTAGGTTTGTACGACAACATTGTTGGGCTTGTGATAGCCATAGGCGCAGCTTCTAGGGGTCCTCCCTGGTTTGTGAACTCGATTTAACTTTTTAGTATTTGAGTTGTTTTGTTTCGTCTTTGCGTTTTTGTTTTGTGAAATGCTGACCTAAATTGACAAGTAATCACTTCATGGTTGTTTTATTCGTGATTTCATCGTAGTTTAGGACGTTTTAAAATGCGTTGGGGCTGCATGAGAGTACGAAAGTGGTTTTTCGGATTTTTTAAATGCGTTAGATTGAGCCGGGAGTTGGATCAGATAGTACGTCGATTAAAACATTTTGACTCGAGACGGACGAAATGTAAGAGGTCAACGTGTTATGACCGAGTGCACTAGAATGCAAATATAGTTGTTTCGACATTCATAATGAGGCCGAAGCCAAAATCTAGGCTACCTTTGAAAAAGAGTTAGACCACTTTTTGTATATTCAAGACAATGCCGTACTGGCTTACAGATGCGACTTGACAACAACCGTTAAAGGCTACAACACGCCTAGGTGGGGTAGCTTATCCCCCTAAAAGAAAAAAAAAGAAAAGACATCAAAGCCTGGTGGATCTGATGAACGAAATGTACCGTCCGTGTGGACCTGTCACTCTTGCGTGGGCATTTCGGCTGTTGGAAAGGGGTTTAGCGACTTCAGAAGGTCGTTCCTGACGTCTGGGGTTGTCGGGTGTGAGAAAAAGGTTAAGGATTGTGGAGATGACCGTACTACAGAATAAGGAAGCTACTAATGTCGCTAAGTGCCCGAGCGAAGACGGCGTTGCTGATCCTAGTGTTCGTCAGTTCATCTACACGGGCCGAGACCAACAAGACCCATATTGAGAATGTGAGTGAGGAGGGGAAGCAAGATTAGCTGGGCTCGCTTTTGTCTAGGGAGGTG
The DNA here is from genome assembly GCA_958450325.1 of Agrostemma githago. Classification (NCBI taxonomy): domain Eukaryota; kingdom Viridiplantae; phylum Streptophyta; class Magnoliopsida; order Caryophyllales; family Caryophyllaceae; genus Agrostemma; species Agrostemma githago. Next base: position 37,291,257 of record OY288260.1, on the reverse strand, counting down.
GAAGCTTGCGTTAGGAGGGTCAATGGTGAGAGACCCAAGCAAGCACACCCGAATGGCAAGGGAAAGGAAAAGTTGGACCGGTAGAGCCCAGTCGTTTAGTACTATGTTGTATTAATTGATATTATGTGGCGTATTAGTACTAGTTTTTTGTAGGGTTTTGCTTGACACGTCGTCCTTTTCCGGGGTAGCCGGATTTCGGATGCTCGGTGTAAAGGGCCTCGACAAAGGCTTGATTTAACTGATTTTTTTTTATTAATCAGAAGCACATTTTTTTTATTATATTTTTTTTTGTGGCTCGCAACTCGATTCTTCATTTTGCCTGGAGCGCCCTTTCGAGTTTTAACTCCGTCCTCGGCTCACCTTTTGTTCCTTTTTTCTTTTTCTTTTCTTTTTTTGAAGACGGCTCGCAACTCGTTTCTTCATTTTGCCCGGGGCACCCTTTCGGGTTTTTGCCCTGTCCTCAGCTCGTCGTTTGTGCTTCGTCATTGAAATCACTCTATAAGCGGAACGCGGGAAAGAGGTTCCGATTTGCACGTGAATCGAGTAATCGATTTTTGTTATTTTTTTTGGTTGTACCCTTGGAAGGGTTGCCTACGTATCCGTGTTTAGACGGAATCAAACCATGTTCGTAGTTCATTTATAGATGTGAGTGATTTTGCTTCAGACTCGTTATGCCAATTATCGATGTGAGATGTTTAGAGTGTTTCGCATGGGTTTTCACCATAGCTAAAAATTAATATGAAATGGTCGGGTGTGACCCCTTGAAAGTGACAATTACCGAGATATCGTGTTTGGATCAGGGTGACTGGCTTGGATGATTTTGGAATGTGGAGCTAGGTAGTAAGCGGTTTCGATAGATCAAAATCTGGAGCTTGATTTTTGTGGAGTTAGGGCTATGGGCTAAGGTTTCGTAATGTGGTAGGAAAGGGGAAGCTGAGCAAAAATGACTCAAACTTCAATCGGGTGGGTTGTAAATTACTGTGGGATCTGATTTCCATGTCTGGCCCTAACGGTTGGGATTATCCTATTGAACTTGAATCCTCAAAATTCTGGACTGTCTCCTAACGAGTGTCTCGGGAAGGTCTTAAGGGTTGTAATGTAGGGAGGCTAGTATTTGGGTGCTAGCTGACTGGCCTGTTCATTTTTTCTTTTTCCTCGTTTTTTTTGCTTTTCGTTCGGACTTTGCACTTAAAGTCGAGTTGAATGATTGGAGGTTTCATTTTGACCGTTGAGTTTGGTCTAGATCATTGGATTGGGCCAGTTTAGTTTGGCCTCAGTTTCATTTTTTCTTTGGCTCCTTTTAGCCATTTCAGACTCTTTTATTTTGTCGGACTAACACCTATGGTTGTAATTAGTCAGTCTTTGTTCGAGGGATGTTTATTTTGGGGAATGGGTTTGTCTTCCGTCTTTGATCACAAGCTAAGAGACTATCTAGGTTTGTCATAGGATTCAGTAATGCTTAATATAAGGGGTATTTATGTGGCTTTCTGCACCAGACATGGAATAGGTAAAAAAAAGAACACGGGATCTCAGTTCTTGTAATTCCTCGTTGTTTCGAGGTATGTTTGATTGTCATCGATAAATGGCATAGTACCGAGTTGTAAGCAAGAAAGTGCATTATTAAATCGAGCGATTGTCGAGGCGCATTATAAAGGAAGAAATGTTTATTTCTTTTTATTGATAGTAATAAGCGGGCTATGCGCCTGAGACATTGTTTTTGGGGAGGTGGAGGACAGGTCCCCTCGTACCTCTTGACTTGATGCGAAAAACGAAAAGACATTTATTACATTATTAGGTCTAGGCCCTAAGACGAACTAGACTCTGACTCGGACATAGATTTTACTCGTCTTGGCGGGCGCTCGTGGGTTGTCGGGATCTTCCTCGATATTTAGGACATTCTCCTCTATAGGGTCGAGGTGGGAACAATCGACGGTGTCGTCAAAGACAGCGTGAATGATAAAGGGGTTTGTGATATTGTTTGGTTTCTCGGGTGAAGGGAGAGGAATCGTCCCGTTTTCTATCATATTTTGTATGGTATGCTTGAGCCGAAAACAATATTCAGTATTATGGCCATTGCCACGATGGAAATGGCAATATTTCTTATCATCCCATGCCTTTAACCTCTTGTCTGCGGGTGGGTCTGTAGTAGGACCTAATGGCTCGAGCTTTCCTTGCTCTGTTAGCCTTTTTAAGGCTTCGGTGTATGTGTGATGGTAGGTTCTCGCCATGTCCCCCACCGTCAAGTAATTAACCAACTAATCCTAGTGGGTAGCTAGGGTAAGTCGGGTCGTGTCCACGGAGACAGTTATGTAATGTCTAGACTAGGTCGACCTAAAACGAGACTAAGTCACAAACAAACACAAAGAAGATGATAATTGACAAACTATGGTGGTTGGAGGTGAAGAAAGTGGACTAACAATGAACTAGATATAATATAGGCTAAATGAAACAACTAAAGATTAACTAAGCAATGAACTAGAGAAATGATGACTAACTAGAAGGATGAATCAATAAGAAAGGGAGTAGGGTTAGGTCGGGTTCTTAAGTGTGGTAGGGTAATTGGGAAGTCAAGGGTATAGGTTCCTCTATGCCACTAAGGTCGGTTTGCGCTCTCGCGCCAAAGAATAAGTCCGCACTCTCGTGTCTAAGACTAGACCCAAAAACCTATGCAAAGTATTACCTAAAGCACAAGCATTCAATCACACACCAAACACACAATTAGTAGAGGAAGACTAGCATGAGATGCATTGGCCATTACAACTCAAACAAGCAATTCAACAAACACATAGAGTGCTCAACATGTGACTAGTGACAAAGATTCAACCTTTTCCCCTAATCAAACCCTAATTACCCATAATCCACAATTAATCTCCCTAATAACCCCGCAAAGAATATATTCACTCATTATCAAACTAAGACTAACATTAACAAGAGAAATCAATATAATAACCAAAACATCCATTAAGAACAAACAAGAACAATGAATAATATGTAAAGATTCAAACTTGCAAGATTAACAAAGATTAAAAGTAAAGAAGAGAAGAAGATTATACCAAACTAGCAAGAATATGAAAAAGATGAGAACTTGTATTGAAAAGATAAACCCAAATGAAACTCCCAAGGTTGTCAATCTTGGATAAATCTTGAAGAAATCCCTTAATACAAGACTAATCAACTAGATTAAACTAAGATTAACTAAAGATTAAACTAGAGATGAAGAGAGGCTAATTAGGGTTTCGAATGTTAAAGAGAGGTCTAAAATAATGTAGGGTAATGTAAGATGCTTAAACAATACAAAGGGGGAAGTTTTTATCAGGTTACAAGAATGAAGGAGGAGAAAAGAATCAAACACGAGCTGCAGCAGGGTCATCCCGTTCGGGACGATACGGTCCCGACCGGGACGGAGTGGTCCCGACCGGGACGGACCCAAAACAGGCGCAGTTGTATTTGTGCACCCCCTCCCGGTCGGGAAGGCCACTATCCCGCCCGGGAAGGGCCTTGTAGGCCTTCAATATGATTTTTTGGTCCCTTCTTGCTTCTCATGGGCTTCTCATCGATTCTCGGGGCTCGGGATCGGGTCTAAGGGGCTCGGGAATGGGTCCCAAGATCTCGGGATCAAATCCAAGGCACCGAGTGATCGTTCCTTCTCTTCGTTGGCTCTAAAAGTGTATGAAACGAGTCGGAAATCGTTCCAATTCTTCCTGAATGGTCTCGTGAACCTAAAACGAACTAGAAGAAGCATAAGTAGCCCATAAACCGCTCCCAAGGAGCGATTTCACAAGCGAAAACGGGACTAAACATAACAAATTAGGCACTACAAACTACACTTATCAACTCCCCCACACTTGACCCTTACTCGCCCTCGAGTAAGCACACACTATCAACAAAACTAGTCGAGCGGGTATTAGCGCACCCTACGCCCTTTCAACTCACGCGAGTACACTTAGAGGAAAAGTGCACTCCGCAAGGCAAGTAAGGTCTTGCGACAAAACTGTGGATGCAACCGGACACAAAACATATAAACAAACAAGCATACAAACAAACAAACAATCGGTTGCACCCAAAAGGAAATAAATACCGCTTTCCTCAAACAAGCGGTGAAAGAAGCACCAGTTTAGGACTCAAGGCAAGCGACAACGTTCCCAAGCTAATCATACAAATCGAAATGAACTAAACCATAATAGTATGACAACAAAGCAATAAAAACGTTGGCAACTTACCTAGGTCCTCCTAACCTTCTAAGAACGTACTACGGGACGATCGGCGGGATGGAAAAAGGATGAAACACGGTGTTAGTCGACACTGTAGGTAAGTGAGAACCTGCCCCCTTTAGCGATGAGCCAAGAGGGTCGTCCCATGTTCAAAACCGCTCAACTAATCCAAGTAAAAAGGTGAATATTATTGCAAAATGAGGGAAGACCGACCATTATCGTTATCATCCTTCCTAGGGACTCGGTCCTTTGGTAGGCTCTTCATGGTAACAATCGGAAAAAGGCTTATTTTTGAGAGGTGGGGATTCTTTTTTTGTGCGACGGTTTTCTTTTGGCATTTTTCTATCTTTTTGCATTTTTGCTTTTTCTGTTGCTATGCCATTTCTTTTTTTCTTCTTTTGTATTTTCTTTTTGGCTTTTTGTGCCTTTTCTTTTTCTTCAATCTCTTCTTTTTTTTCATTTTCTTTCTTTTTCTTTTCTTTGCCCTTTTGGCTAGATTTGAGTTGTAGGCATTTCTTTGCAACTAAGAAAGAGATTTCAACAATTTGCAACTTTATTTTGTGGATATGTGTAGGAGGTAGGGGAATGGGTGAGTCGGGGAGCGTCCTTCCCTTCTAACCCACAAAAAGGGGAAAACTTGGACTAATCAAACAATTCCGAACATGGTCACCTAAGGGACGGGACTCGGCAACCAAGGCCTTTTCACACCATGGGTGGTAATAATGGTCAAAATGCAAATCCCGTAGTAAATCCCTAGTAGACTAGGTGGACTCAAGGTAAAAGACCAACGAAACTATTGATTTAGGGTCATTCTACTAGACTAAAGTCCAAGACTCGATTCATACTACTAGAAAGGGAAAGTAAACACTTGCACACTAGCCTCAAAACCGGGTTTTTGAAAAACCTTTTTACACACTAGACACCACTACACAACACAAAACAAAGACACGACGGAAACGAAAGAAAAAGAGACAAAGGCAACAAGACAAAACAAAACAAAACAAACAAAGATAACAAACACCACCCCGAAATTCCATACAAGCTACCAAATCAACATCAACTTTACAAAGCTCCACCCGAACACACATCATCACAAATCTCCTCCAAACTCCACAAGAGACAAAGAGGGAAAAGGGGTAAAAGATGTTACCGGATGTCTCGAAAGCCCTCCAATGTTAATGGTGATTAAGCGACCTACAAGGAAAAAGGGAGGCAAAACACGCACAACAAAACAAATATACGACATAACGACACAAAAGGAAAACACACAAAAGAAAATCTTTTTTTTGATTTTTGTGAAAAAATTTCAAATTTTTAGGGTTTTTAAAGATTTATCGAAGAAACTAAGAAAATAAACTAGACTATACTAGAATATCGCTCCCCCACACTTAAACTGAGCAATGTCCTCATGCTCGATCGTAGTGTATAGAGACACTAAAGCAAGGAAAAGAAACTATTAAAATAAAGCTAAAAAATCAAAAATAAAGCGGAGAAAAGGGTAGAATGTGTCCGGCCGGGCTGTAGTCAAGTCACCATGGGCCGAGATGAGAAAAGATATGAATGGAGGAAGAAATAAAAAGAAGGAAATAAAAGGAAATGGGAGGGGAGGACTAGGTGTAATCAAGTCACCTAGCCCGGATTCCGCCCGAATCCGACTAAATCCTAAAAAAGTGAAAACGGCTTGTAAATTTGGATTTTGAAATGACTCTCGACGTAGTCACGTCATCGAGAGTCGGGAGCAATAACTACCCATGCCCCGAGGGCCACCATGACACAAGAATGTATAAGGGGAAAGGGACAAACAAAAGAAGACAAGCGATAAAAGACGGAAAAGAAAGGATAGTTGCTGTACCCATCGGTTAGCAACTCACTCGCTCCATCGTCTCATAGTTCGATATAGGCACAAAGCTGGTCTTCGTCATCGCTATTCCTCTTCAATCTTGATAAGCCTGCATGGTTGAATTAGTAAGCTTGCAATGGTGTGAGGAGGCGGGATTTGATGTGAGGCTCGGTATGTAGTGAAGATAAGATGAGGTGAGGGTGTGTATATGAAGTGTAAGGTCATATGATATGTGCAAGGATAGGTAGGAAGGTTGGGAGGGGGTATAAAGTGGTAGGGTGGGCTCACACGATAAAGAAGAGGCCAAAAGAGGGGCAGGGCCCGTCTCGGTCGGAATGGATGGTCCCGGTCGGGATGGCTCAACAGAAAGCTCCAATTTTTGCACCCTCATCCCGATCGGGATGGATCCTTCCCGGTCGGGATGGCTCATCCTTCCCGGTCGGGATGCTCTCTTCTCGGCCGGGAGGGTTCTTCTAACACTTCATATCCCTAAAAGCTTGTCCAAAGCTTCAAAAACCGACTCCCTTGCTCAAATCCAAGCTTCTATCATTATCTAGTCTCCTCGAGGCTTCATCTTCACTAAGACCTATCAAATAAGCTCAAACACATTCATCAAAATCCCTCCCTCACATCACTCATCAAAATGTCAATTTACAAGAATTTCACAAAAACTCACAAGAATTATAAGAAAGAGATATATACAATGAGACGGTTCTTTTGGAACTCCGTAAAACCAAGGATGGTGCATTCTTCAATCAATTTTCAAACAACACTATGGCCAATCCCATCGCCATCAAGGAAGAAACAAATCGAAGGCTCTTAAGAAATCTTCGATCAAGCCAGTAGTATAACCATCCACACTCCAAGGTTCTTCACAACCTTGACTCAACGTTCCCGGGGCATCCCGATCTACTAAGTTCAATGGCTTGAACTTGTACTTTCGATCCTTCGGTATATGCCCAAACTTCCATCTATCCTCATGTGGCCCCAAGGGAGGCTCATCTTTCTTCTTGCCTTGCAACTTGTTTTCAACATCATGATATGGGCATTCATCCACCCCAACCTCGGAATCATCATCCTCAATTCCATAGAAGTAGTTCTTCAAGCTTTCTCCCGATTCATCCCCTAGATCGATGCTTTCCATGGCGTGGATCATTTTACAAGACTTATCATTAGTAGGCGAGGTGTTGCCTTGGAGGTCAAACACGAGCTTCTCGTCGCCTAACTCAAATGTGATCCTACCATTCTTCACATCAATCATAGCACCGGCGGTATGTAGAAATGGGCGCCCAAGGATAATGGGAGTGATAGCATCTTCCGGCATGTCGAGCACGAGGAAGTCGACCGGAATGAAGTACTTCCCGATTCTTATCGGCACATCCTCTAACATTCCTAATGGTCGATTGAGTGAACTATCGGCCATTTGGAGTGTAATGGAAGTACACTTGAGCTCCTTCATCCCAAGTCGCTCACAAATGGAATAGGGAATGATGCTTACACTCGCACCCAAATCACATAATGCCCTCTCAATCTTGAAGTTGCCTATGGTGCACGGGATCGAGAAACTACCCGGATCCTTCAACTTGGGAAGCATGGAACCTTGAATAAGCTCGCTCACCACTCTTGTGAACGCGATGGTCTCTTCCTTGTCGACGGATCTCTTCCTAGCCAAGATTTCTTTCATGAATCTTCCATATGCCAGGATTTGGGTAAGTAGCTCGGTAAATGGGACACTCACATCCAATTTCTTCACAATATTAAGGAACTTGTCATATTGAACATCCACCTTGGTCTTCATTTGCCTTGTTGGGAAAGGCAACTTGATGTGCACCTTGTCTTGCTCCTTAAGGTTGGACTTCTCAAATGATATTTTCCCTTTACCTTTGTCTTTTCCTTGAAGTGGGGGAAGCTTGTCTTCATGGGGTTTCTCAATCTCCCACAAGACTTGTTCCTCCATTGGATTACCAAAGCTTGAATTCTCTTGAGTTGGAGATACAACTTCTTTCATGGGTTCTTGCTCACTAGGGGATAAGGGGGAATTATAAGATGCACCACTCCTCGTGGTAATAGCATTTACATGCTCAAATTTCGCCGTTTCACCTTGAGGAGGTAGTTGCCCCTTTTGTCTTGAAGAGCTTCCCGAAGCAACTTGAGCTATTTGAGTCTTAAGCATCTTCATATGAGCATCTCTTGCTAAGTTATCCCTTTGAAGTTGAGCAAAGAATTCTTGTTGCTTTCTTGCCATCTCCATTTGGCTTCTTTGCAATTCTTGATTACTCCTTTGCACATCCAACATAGATTTTTGCATGTTGAAATCTCGAGGTGGAGATTGTTGATTGTGTGGAGTATGGGTGATGGCTAGAGGAATGCCATAATCATAAGTAAGAGACCGGCTCCTTGGCTTTCTTTCTTGTCGATTACCTTGGGTTGCTTGCTGTTGTTGATGGTTCCCTTGGAACCCATGAGAGTTGCCTTGATTAAAGCCTTGATTGTTGCGATGGTTGTAGTTTTGATGTCCTTGGTTGTGTTGGTTTCCTTGGAAACCACCTTGATTGAAGTTCCCTTGTTGGAACCCTTGATTGTTGTTGAAATTACCTTGGTTATGTTGCTTGAAATTGTTGAATGGCCTTGGGTTGCCCATATAACCTTGGTAACCTTGGTTGTTGTCCCTTAAGGGAGGTGGCACATATGGACGGTGTTGTAGAGATTGTTATTGGGAAGCTTGATGGGAAGCTTGGAACATATGAGGATAGGGGGCACCTTGCTTGAACGCTTAAAAGGCGTTCACTTGCTCAATACTACCTCGACAATGTATAGGCTCATGTCCGACTATCTCGCAAATATCGCACATCCCATAATAAGGTGTAGAACGAAGATACAACTCCCAAAGCATTGACTTGTTGAATAGAATGTTGGTGGGAGGCACTTGCACTTTGACCTTGATCAAAATGGCTTTGGAGCTTCTTGTCTATAGATTCCATGTGGGTTTTTAATTGAGCTCCGAGATCAATGCTTAATTATGTAATGGCATCAATCTCGTGCCTTCCTCCTCGATTCGCCTTTCTAGGCCTTGAGTATTGGGAGTTGTGCACCGCCATCTCCTCGATTCTTGACCAAGTTTGGTCATCATCCACCTCGGTAAACCTATCATTGGAGCCCATATTGAGTATAGCTTTTGAGTCCTCATGTAGACCGTTCCAAAACTGTTGGACTAAGAACCATAGTGAAAGTCCATGGTGGGGGCACGATCTAACCAAAGATTTGAACCGTTCCCATGCTTCATAAAGGCTCTCCTCATCCCGTTGTGTGAAGCCGGTGATGGAGGCCCTTAGCAAATTTGTCTTCTCCGGAGAGTAAAACTTTTGGTAGAACGCCAATGCAAGTTTCTTCCAAGTATCGATACCCATGGTTGCCCTATCGAGACTCTTGATCCATTGCTTCGCTTTTCCAATGACAGAGAACGGGAAAAGTACCCAACGGATTTGATCTTGAGTAATCCCGGTTTGGGAGATAGCATCGCAATAGTCGGAGAAGGTCTCCATGTGTTGGTGCGGGTCTTCGGTGGTCAAACCACTAAATTGATTTCTCTCCACAAGTTGGATGAATTCTGTCTTTGCCATAAAATTTCCGGTATATGTATCCGGTAAAGTGCTCGATCCCGGCAAGACATCCTCGATAAAAGTGGAGTGAGATGAGAGCTTCGGCATAATTGGATGTAAGGGAGATGGTGGTGTAGACGGTGTTGAAGTAGATGTAGAAGGAGAACTAGGACTAGAAGTACCGAAGGGATTGATGAAGGTCCCTCCGGCGGTCTCTCGCGGTGTTTCGTCTAAGTCGGATCCTTGAGCTTGTTCTTGATTGGTATTGCTAGCACTTGGTTGAGAGATTCTAACCCGGTCAATCGTCCGTTGGCGAAAGGCTCTAAAGAGTCTTTCCGGCTCTGGATTGAAGAGAAAGAAATCGCCTCTCCTCCTAGGCATACACTACACACTCGAACAAACGTGAGAACAGCTAGTGCTTTATGGGCACTAGGCAAAGACAATAAACAAACACAACGAAAGACAAAGAGAAAAGAAAGCGATAAATACAAATAAAAAGCCTAAAATATGCACACGAGAATAGAAGAGCACAAGGAGGGTAACTAAGTCTCGCTATAAGCAAACTAAGTCTAAACAATCCACCGTCCCCGGCAACGGCGCCAAATTGATGGTAGGTTCTCGCCACGTCCCCCACCGTCAAGTAATTAACCAACTAATCCTAGTGGGTAGCTAGGGTAATTCAGGTCGTGTCCACGGAGACGGTTATGTAATGTCTAGACTAGGTCGACCTAAAACGAGACTAAGTCACAAACAAACACAAAGAAGATGATAATTGACAAACTATGGTGGTTGGAGGTGAAAAAAGTGGACTAACAATGAACTAGATATAATATAGGCTAAATGAAACAACTAAAGATTAACTAAGCAATGAACTAGAGAAATGATGACTAACTAGAAGGATGAATTAATAAGAAAGGGAGTAGGGTTAGGTCGGGTTCTTAAGTGTAGTAGGGTAATTGGGAAGTCAAGGGTATAGGTTTCCCTATGCCACTAAGGTCGGTTTGCGCTCTCGCGCCAAAGCCTAAGTCCGCACTCTCGTGTCTAAGATTAGACCCGAAAACCTATGCAAAGTATTACCTAAAGCACAAGCATTCAATCACAAACCAAACACACAATGAGTAGAGGAAGACTAGCATGAGATGCATTGGCCACTACAACTCAAACAAGCAATTCAACAAACACATAGAGTGCTCAACATGTGACTAGTGACAAAGATTCAACCTTTTCCCCTAATCAAACCCTAATTACTCATAATCCACAATTAATTCCCCTACTAACCCCACAAAGAATCTACTCACTCATTATCAAACTAAGACTAAGATGAACAAAAGAAATCAATATAATAACCAAAACATCCATTAAGGACAAACAAGAACAATGAACAATATGTAAAGATTCAAACTTGCAAGATTAACAAAGATTAAAAGTAAAGAAGAGAAGAAGATTATACCAAACTAGCAAGAATATGAAAAAGATAAGAACTTGTATTGAAAAGATAAACCCAAATGAAACTCCCAAGGTTGTCAATCTTGGATGAATCTTGAAGAAATCCCTTAATACAAGACTAATCAACTAGATTAAACTAAGATTAACTAAATATTAAACTAGAGATGAAGAGAGGCTAATTAGGGTTTTGAATGTTAAAGAGAGGTCTAAAATAATCTAGGGTAATGTAAGATGCTTAAACAATACAAAGGGGGAAGTATTTATCATGTTACAAGAATGAAGGAGGAGAAAAGAATCAAGCACGAGCTGCAGCAGGGTCATCCCGTCCGGGACGATACGATCCCGTCCGGGACGGAGTGGTCCCGACCGGGATGGAATGGTCCCGACCGGGACGGACCCAAAACAGGCGCAGTTGTATTTGTGCACCCCTTCCCGATCGGGAAGGCCACTATCCCGCCCGGGAAGGACCTTGTAGGCCTCCAATATGATCTTTTTGGTCCCTCCTTGCTTCTCATGGGCTTCTCATCAATTCTCGAGGCTCAGGATCGAGTCTAAGGGGCTCGGGAATGGCTCCCAAGGTCTCGGGATCAAATCCAAGGCACCGAGTGATCGTTTCTTCTCTTCGTTGGCTCCAAAAGTGTATGAAATGAGTCGGAAATCGTTCCAATTCTTCATGAATGGTCTCGGGATCCTAAAACGAACTAGAAGAAGCATAAGTAGCCCATAAACCGCTCTCAAGGAGCGATTTCATAAGGGAAAACGGGACTAAACATAACAAATTAGGCACTACAAACTACACTTATCAATGTGATGCCTAGCTTGGAAAATATCCTAGGGGTGGAATTCGTCCTCCCTCTAGTGGTTGGTTCAAGAAGGTGTACTTCCTCGGTTTTGTTATTTCCGGATGTTCCATAAGGCCGGGTTCCGGTGGAAATGGTTGGTCCCTGATAGCCATTCCCCATTATCTTGGAGAATACTCTCTTTTTCATATCGTCCTCTAGGCGTATTCCTAAGGTGGATAGTTCCTTGAAGGTATGAATGTTTTGGTATCTAAGGTGGGAAGCGTAAGCGGGTCTGAGGTTATCGACAAATTTCTCTACTAAGGTGACCTAGTAAGGGCGGTTTACTAATTGGGTGCTGACCTTTCTCCACCTAGTCAGAAATTCGGAGAAGCCTTCCTTCTCGTTTTGGGAAAGGACCTCGAGGCTTCGGATGGTAACTTGTGTTTCGGAATTAGCCGCATATTGTTTTGGGAGGTGGATATCTTTTTAGGGTCGAGGGAATAAAACCAGCATCGTGGGGTGTCGTCTAAAGAGGATGGGAATATCCTAGCAAAAAGGTTGGGCTTAACCCCCTTAATGGCCATGTAATCCTTAAAGGCCCGGATGTGGTTTAAGGGGTCCTCCGTTCCTTTGAATTTCGCTATGTCGGCTAAGGAAAAGTTTTCTGGTAGCTGATCGTTCACCATTTCAAACTTTCGGTGATTATCTATATGGACATTGTTGCCTTGGTTTAGGCGCATTTGGTTTTCAAGGAATTCTATGCGACTCATGGCAGACTGTAGAATGTCGTTCTGAGGTGGTGTAATGAGGTAATTAGGGGTAACTCCGGCGGGAACACCGCCTAGTGGTGTGGAGTTTAAAAGGACCTCGTTGAGGATCCGATTATGGTGTTCATCTGAGGCCTTATCTTCCTAGTGGCCTAGACTGGCGTCAATGCTGTTTACGATGCATTCATGGTAATGATGGTGTTATCCCCAGATTGTTCGGCGTTGTTTCCACTATGGTTACTTGCGTCTGTGCTTGAATCTCCTGACATGACTAGAAGGGGTGGTATTAATGAGAATGGATCTACTAGACGGCTTAAAGACTCGTGGAATGCCCGTAATTGAGCGACACGGAAATAAGATCCTTGACTCGCGTGTGTATACGGTCACTGGTTTAGGGACTTAAGTGTTTTTGACTCTTTGTTATATTCAGCGAAATGCCTAACGAATTTATGTCTCTAAAGAGAGACGGTTTGACAATAATCTCGGGGTGAGATTTAAAAGGTGATGGCACTAAAAAAAACTCTCTCTCTTTTTTTTCGAAAATAGTGATGTAAAAATCGCCATGATAATGGCATCTAAAAAAATGTTTTCGAAAATTACGATTTGACCGGAGTATCGATGTTCAAAACGTCGATTTTAAAAAAGGAGGTATTTTTCGAAAATGGAATTGGGTGCAGTTGAATATGTTAGCGTGGTTGAATCCAGTTTTTTAGTGTTTTATTTGGGTTGGGTTGTTCAAACACCCTACACATAACTAGGAAAGTATACGCTCATGCAGGATGCAGACACGGGTAGCTTAGGGTAGGCTACCGCCCACGAATAGTCTTTACTTAGGCATCATTGACAATTATCTAGGGAGACGAGTGGCATATCGTCCGTTCGGAACTATCCGCTTATTATTCCCGCGGGGTACTGATAAGTGTAGTTTGTAGTGCCTATTTGTTGTGTTTTGGTCCCATTTTCCTTGTGGAATCGCTTCTTGGGAGCGATTCATGGGCTTCTTATGCTTCCTTTAGTTCGTTTCAGGTTCCCGAGACCGATTTGGAAGAGTTGGAGTGATTCCGACTCGATACATACACATTTTGGAGCCAACGAGATAAAGGAACGATGACTCGAGGCCTTGGAATCGACCCCGAGAACTTGGGACCCAATCCCGAGCCTCCGAGACCCGATCCCGAGTCCCGAGAATTGAGGAGAAACCCATGAGAGGCAAGGAAGGACCAAAAAGCTCTTAAGGGAGGCCTACAAGACCCATCCCGGTCGGGAAGGCCTCATCCCGTTCGGGATGGGGTGCACAAATGAGAGGGTTGCTGACTAGACCCGTCCCGGTCGGGACCACGCCGTCCCGGTTGGGATGACCCCGTCTCGGTCGGGACGGGGGTGCTGCAGCCCGTGTCCTCTTGTTTTCTTCTCCCTTGTTATTGTAACCCTATAAATACTCATCCTCTTGTAATCTTCTGTTATGCACTTCATATTAGACTAAACCCTAGATAGTTTTAGCATATATTAGTGTAGATTAGTCTTTAGATTATCGTTAATCATAGATTAATGCTTGTAATTTGGGAATTCTTCAAGATCTCCATTCAAGCTTGACAACCTTGGATGTTTGTTTTGGGTTCTTCCATTTATGCAAGTTTCATTCTTCCTTTCATCTCTAGTTTGGTATCATCTTCTTTTCTCTTCTCCTAATCTTTGTTTTATCATTAAAGTTTGATTCTTTGTTCTTGTTATTGTTCATAGTTCATAGTTCTTGTTAGTTTCTTCATGTTTGTTTTGATTGCTATGTTGATTCATCTTATTAGTGTTAGTTTTCCATTAATCATGTTATAGTAGTGTTCTTGCTAGGGTTAGTAAGGTGATTTGGGTGTTAATGGATGATTAAGGGATTGTTGGAGATGTTGGTGGAAGATTTGGGTTTCCTCTTGGTTTGGTGCACGTCACATGTTTGTTGAAATGCTTGATTGACAAGTATGTGCATATGCTTGTTTTTCTTGCCTTTCTCTTGTGGGTGATAGTTTGTTTGTGGGTTCGGTTCCATCACTAAGTTGCGAGAGCCCGGCGAGGACGACTCCTAGGTCGGTCTAAGTAGCGAGAGCCCGGATGCGACCTAGGCCTATATAGCGTGCTAGTAACCCCGTTTGTCATGTGTGTCGCCGAGATGGGTTTTAGGTGAAACCTCTAGGTCGGTCTAAGTTGCGAGAGCCCGGACTATACCTAGATTACCCTACTACCTCCTTCACTCTAGCTCTCCCTTGACCATTCCGTTACCCTTTGACCCCGACCTAATCCTAGCCCGTTTCCTTTGATTGTTTTCTTGTTTTAGACCTAGCTTAGTCCTAGTCTCCCCCTTCTTAGAATAGCTTGTCTCGAACCTAGTCCTAGACCGTAGCATACCCTAGTCCAACCTCCCGTCCCTGTGGATTCGACCCGACTTACCCTAGCTACCCTAGTTAGGTTTTGCCGGTTTTATTTGATGGTTGGGATTCACGACAAATCCTACCCATCAGGTACGCGTTAGGCGGCCGGAGCGTCAATCGAGGATCTCTCCGCGTGTCCCTAAAGATCTTACCGCGAAGAGGTCGATTTGTCCTGATATCAGTTAGGGTGGGCTTTTTAGGGCCAAAACTTGTAGTGACCAGAACTAGTAACTAAGAAATGAGCTTCACCGACCTCGTTCAAGTTACACCACCGCTGGAAACTTGTTTCCAATTCCCCAGCGGAGTCGCCAAACTGTGGGCGTCCGTCCGCACCGTCCACCGCCCCGCCCGCGCCCGCGCGGGACCGACCCGGTTTTTCAACGTGTGGCGGCGGCCACCCACGCGGCCCCCTCCCTGTCGAGGGCCGGTCCGATCTCGCGTACAGGGCGATGTTTCGGACCTCGATTCGGATGACGATCCGGACTTGTACTAGACGGATGTGGGCACCCGTGTTTCCGTTTGGATTCGATCGAGTCGTGGTTGTAAATATTTAAAGGCTGATTTGTTTGGTAAGGCGACCTTTTTAGTGAACTGAATTCGTCGCCGATTTGTGGAGTCGCCACCGAGTCAATTATGGGGACTCGGAAACAGTTCAAGTCAACTTTGATCCATTGACGGCTCAAAGTTGAGTGGCACGGGACCTAAAGATAAAGACTTGTACCCTTAAGCACTCCATGCCTGGAATGACTCTCATTGCCAATGGCTTCGGACATCCGGAAACCGTTCGATTCTGAGTAAGAGGTGAGGGTACGTATTGGGAAGCCAACATCCGATAGATGCCAACACTCAATCCCGCCAGCACTATAGCGGCCTCTACTAATCAATCGGTGAGATGATGACCTAGTTCTTTCGTCGTGGTGGAAATACTGTAACATCCGTTGTTTTAACCCTATACCTTTTTCTATGTCGGTTGTTTAAAGACAAGTAAGTTTTGTCGTCAAAGTAGTTGTGTTTACATCCTTTGCATGCGATTTCACCTAACAAGGCCATGAAAAGACGATGCACGTAGGAGAGTAGAGAGTACTAGTATTATACGTATTAGCAAATCAGTTTTAACGCAATAATACGGATATTAGTCGTTCTCGTGGTATACCTTACCTGGTATTCTGCTTAAGATGCGTTGGTTCGGTATTAATGATAAGTGTAGTTTGTAGTGCCTATTTCGTAGTGTTTTGGTCCCATTTTCCTTGTGGAATCGCTCCTTGGGAGCGATTTATGGGTTACTTATGCTTCCTTTAGCTCGTTTCAGGTTCCCGAGACCATTCATGAAGAGTTGGAGCGATTCCGACTCAATACATACTGTAGACACCCACATTTTGACCGCCAGGTGTCTATAGTAGGTCCCGCCAAACACCCGATGATGATCGGACGCAAACATGCTTTAATGGACTCGGATACGGGCTCAAAATCATGGACATTTGGTTTAGGCTTATTACGGAGTACATATCTTACAAAACCAACCTCAAATCCAGGCCCAGTGGGTCGTTTCGAGTCAAATGAGACTAATTTGGGTCGATTCCGACACCAGGGGCAAAACCGTCTTTTAGCGACCGGGTCAAACCCGGTCAAAGATATTTTTTCTCGAGTCACACGAGCTGGCCGTGACACTACACGTCCAGTTCGGACTCGAACAGCACAACAATCAGCTTTCAAATAATATTAAACAAATCCGTTTAAGGATAGAATTCGATCTCAAGTAGGAATTCTATCCGAAAACCGAAACAAATCGCCAACCAAGCTCAAATACTCGGCCAAAACAGCCGAATACTCGGCCAACACTCCCCAACCAGCCGAGTTACTTGGCTTCTCCACCAAGAAACGAGACTTTCGTTCCCTTTCGAACTCTCGTGTTTCCTATCCAAACCGGTATTTCTTGTCACACAAACAAGACTACCTCGACTCCTATAAATAGGACCTCATATTCAACACAAAAAACACATGAACTATCAATCAATACACAACAATTATTAGTCACACACATACTCGATATCTAGCAAAAGAATAATCTCGACACACATCCGAAGGAATACCGAAATACCGTCCTGAAATACCGACGAAACCACCTTCCATCCGGCCGAACCAATCCCATCACACATCCAAAAAATCCCCACCACCTTAACTCACCCGCATCATCTCGACGCTCCCTTGCCTAAGCCACCGTCCGACGAGCCTTATACCGAGAAAACGAAGCATGTAGGTTGAGGGTGTAAATCAAACCCGATTCTTCTCTTTTCTTTCCCTCTTTCTCACGTTTTTCTTCTTTTTTTTTTTTGTCGGTCTTTGAGTATCTTAATATGGGTCGTTCGTCACATATTTTTTATTTCTAATAATCGATACCATAAAACAATTTTTCATATAACGTTCTTAAAATACGATACCGATTCTCTAATCGAATATCGTATCTACAAGAACTAAATTAATTAAATCTTGTTGATGCTAAAAAAATCGTTACATCTTTTTAAACAAAATACAACAATTTTAACGCGGAGAGAATTAACATCTTTTTTGTTCAAAATTCTTTTTTTTTTTTTTTACTTTTCGTTCAAAACAAACTTTTTTCAAAACCTTTTCTAAAAGCATTCCGACTATTCGATATCGATTTCATAATCGAATATCGAATACGACTAATATCGAAAATATAAATCGAGTATAAATTAATCCATATTTGTACGCGATTTATAAAAATTAACGATTTCGAACAAACAAAAAAACCCGAACAGGCTGCCACGCGAGTCGCGCGCCTGTCAGGCGACTCGCGCAGCAGCCTGGTTCGCCGGCTCCTTTTTTTTTCGTTTCCTCGCTTTTCTATTTTTTATTCTTTTCGAACCTTATATTAAAAAGCGACTTTCGCGACATATTTCGATAAATAATTTTTTTGACCTCGGTCAACATGTGTTAATCCATCACGTGTCATTAAATCTTTTTCAAAATCATGCATATTATTTATTCATGTCTTTATTCAATTTATTCAATCGTTACTAACTCGTTTTCTCGTGTTTGTAGCAATTTATTTATTTTATTGTTTTATTAGACTAAAACATCTAAAATAACTTTAACGTTATTAGTTTAACATGCATTAAACGACTTAGCAACCCATTTATTTATTTTTCTCACATGCTTAGGAAAATAATGTTTGCATACCATTCAACCGTCGAACTAGCGCGTGTAGACCAAAAAACAAAGAAATCTTAGTAAAGGCCGCTAAGTGCGGGGGGGGGGGGGGGGGGGGTTGGGTGTTCTTAGTGAATTTCCCAACACGTACCCTCACCCCTTACTCAGAACCATGGTTTCCGGATGTCCGAATCCATTGGCAACGAGAGTCATTCAATACACGGTATCCGATAACGTCGGTATCGGTATCATAATGCAAAGGGACGAGCCCAATAAACTCTGACATCGAAAATGGGCCGTATTTTGTATACGGCCCACTACGACATAGAGTGGGCTCGAATGGTTCCGAATAACCACAAAATTCGGTGGCGACTCCTACTTCGATTTAAATTTCAATTTGACCATCTCATATGGAGATTCATTGGCCTCTCAAAACCCGCGCGTGGCCGCGTCGGGGTGGACCTATGTCATGTCCACACATACACTTTTTGGAGCCAACGAAGTGAAGGAACGATCACTCGATAACTTGGATTCGACCCCGAGACCTTGGGACCCAATCCCGAGCCTCCGAGACCCAATCCCGAGTCCCGAGAATCGATGAGAAACCCATGAGAGGCAAGGAGGGACCAAAAGGAGCTTAAAGGAGGCCTACAAGGCTCATCCCGGTCGGGATGGCCTCATCCCGTCCCGGTTGAGGTGCACAAAAGCAATGGCTACTGTCTTGGGTCCATCCCGATCGGGACCACCTCATCCCGACCGGGATGAGCCATAACACAGCCTGGTGTTATGCTTGATCCCGACCGGGATGAGGTCATCCCGATCGGGACCACCTCATCCCGACCGGGATGAGCCCAATTCAGACCCGCGCTTGATTCTTTCATCTCCTTCACTCTTGTAACCCTATATATACCCTTCCTCTTGTATTCTTATGGGATGTTAGACACTTCCCCTTAAACCCTAGACTACTTTAGCATAGATTAGCTTAGATTAGAGTAGATTAGTCGGTAATTAGTTGTTAATCTTAGTTTAGCACTTGTATTAAGGGAATTCTTCAAGATCCATCCAAGATTGACTACCTTGGTTGATTGTTTTGGGTTTTTCTTATTAAAGCAAGTTTCAATCTTCCTTTCATCTTGTTAGTAGGTATAATCTTCTTTTCCCTTCTCTTAATCTTGTTTATTCATCCAAGTTTTAATCTTTATTCATTGTTATGTTCATAGTTCATTGTTTTCATTAGTTTCTTTATGTATGTTTTGTTGTTCGAGTTAGTTTATCTTGTTCTTGTTAGTTTTTCTTTTAGATATGGTTGAGTAGTATTCTTGCTAGGGTTAGTAGGGTGATTTGGGTGTTTAATGGGTGATTAAGGGTTTGTTAGAGATGTTGGTGGAAGTTTTGGGTTTCCTCTTGGTTTGATGCATGGTACATGTTTGTTGAAATGCTTGAATGACATGTAGATGCATATGCTTGTTTTTCTTGCCTTTTCTCTTGTGGGCGATAGTTTGCTTGTGGGTTTGGTTCCCTCACTAAGTAGTGAGAGCCCGGTGAGGACGACCCCTAGGTCGGTCTACGTAGCGAGAGCCTGGACGCGACCTAGGCCACGATAGCACGCTAGTAACCCCGTTTGTCACGTGTGTCGCCAAGGTGGGTTCTAGGAGGAACCTCTAGGTCGGTCTACGTAGCGAGAGCCCGGACCACACCTAGATTACCCGACTACCCCCTTCACCTTAGCTCTTCCTTGACCATTCCATTACCCCTTGAACCCGACCTAATCCTAGCCCTTTTCTTATTTGTTTTCTCCATCATCTTAGTCGTAGTCTTAGCCTTCCTCCCTCCTTATTATTCTAGTTTAGCTTAGTTCGTTGATCGAGTCTCGTATTTTGTTGACCTTAGTCTATACGCCTCTTACCGTCCCCGTGGATTCGACCCGACTTGCCCTATCTACGTGTTAGGTGTAGTTGGTTATTTATTGATCGGTTGGGAACCACGGCAAATCCCTACCATCAATTAATAGAGATGCGTCGAACCTAATAAGGCGAGCATCCGGACTAATGCGGAACCCGACCATCACTTTGTTCAGTTTTAGTTGTTTTACATTTTGAATTCCGTGTTAGGTGATTTAGCATGCGATTATAAGGTCATAAAAGCAATAAATCATACGAAAAACTGTAAATGCGAATGTAAGTAAATCATGTAGTGAGGAGTTGCACCCTCGGAGTATACACTAAACGGGACACGATGCATAGATAGTTTGAGAACGAATCTCGGGATTACTCGGGTCTATTTAGTGTGTTTTAGTGTTTGTGGTTGAATTTGGGACGTTACGTATTTTAGTGAGTGTTTGTGGACCTAGTGTCCACATCTAGTGTTGTCGTAGTGCATAATAAAGGAAAATGCGAAAATGTAAAGTTTTGTTTAGATGGCAACCTAGTGACAACTCGACATCAACAGGCGGATCGTCCTAGCTTAACCAGTGACTCAAGCAGAGGTCCGTTACCGTTAACCCTTCCTCCGGCTACTTCTGCAGAGCTTCGTTACTATGGGCTGATTCTGCGGCTAATCCGGCAAAACTTCGTTACTAGACTTGAGCTAGTCGAACACACGCACCTCGGTATCGAGTGGGGTGCTCGAAGGTGAGGAGTAGCGTCGATGTCGCTTAATCGAGTGGATCGTTTGCCTCGGGTGTCGGAGTGCGAGCCCTTAGCGAGAAAGAGAGAGGGAAGAACGAGTTGTGTAGAAGTAGGCACAAACTCGTGATTGTGTGTCGAATGAATGAGGTCAGGGGAGGTATTTATAGGTGTTTTCGGTCCCCGTCACCCATATGGACGCTCGGGGTCAAGCGGCTCGGTCTTTAGACGCCTGGTGTGAGGCAGTCGAAGTTTTGAAGATCCGATATCCAAACTTTCCAAAACGGAGAAGATGCATATCTTAGTCTTTCTTGGAGGTTAAGGCTTCCCTCTAACCCTATCGTGTTGAGCGCTGGGTGGACTTCAGGTGCGCGTCCGGAGGTTCGCTCGGCCCGACGCGTTGACTCGGGTTTGACTTTGCATATTTCGGGACCGATTCGGGGGCCCGATGTCGGAATTGACTCTAATTAGTGTCGACGCGACCGTAATGACACGACTAAGTCTGCCATGATGTTAATTTAATCTTTCCGAGTAATTATTTGATCCGTTCTGTAGAAAAACTATCTAAAACATCGCAGACTCGCGTCGCATTGCAGTCTGATCGTCATCGGGTGTTTGTCGGGCACTCCTGCAGCCACCAGGTCCAAATCTGGGTGTCTACACGTAGTAGTAGTTAGCCTCCGTGGTAAAACTCCATAAATTTAGTAGATCTTATTAGTTTTAGATTAATTCTACTCAACATTCTACAATCGATTTTTTATATTAGTTGAAGATTTGTGTTTTTATGTTGAAGATTGAAGAATTTTGCAAGGATTGGTGACAAGTTCTTGTATTATCTCTTCCAAGATTCAATCTTTATGTTAATCTTCATCTTCCTCCTTTAGTTTTCTCCATAGTTGGTAGTCTCTTTCCTCTCCCTTTCTCCATTAATTAGTTTATGTTTTTCTCTCTCCTTTGTTTGTTTCTCCATAGTTTGTGTGATAATTTATTTTCCTCCTTAGTGTTGTTTGTTAGATCGTAGTTTCTTTATCGCTTTGTTATTATGGATTCTTTAGTAAATCTCTCCTTTACCATTGTTTTGATGTTCTCCATTATGAGTAGTGAGTAGATTTCTTGTTGGAGAATTTAGGATGAGGATTTGGATAATTTGAATTGAGGGATGTTGGTGGGTTGTTTACTTGTTGATTTATCAAGTTTGAGGTTTTTATGTCTTTGTTGACCTAGACTGCAGCTAGATTAACCTTGACTCACTCTTATCAATATGGGGAAACTCGAGATAGGAGTTACCTTAACTTGAGACTTACCTTTTTTCGCCGCGAAAGCGGGTTTTTAGGTGGGTTGGGTGAAGAAACCGAAAGGTGGCATTCTCCCTTTATCAACGTTGTGACTAAAACCCAATTCCGAGACTCTTAGACCCTAATCTCCAAATCCCGACTCTCTCCAACGCCTTTCCCATTATTGTTTCACGCTTTAGCTGTCTAACTTGGTCGCATTAGTTCAACTCTTCTCGTCCCAAAACCCCCATCTCAACCCCAATCACAACTTAACATTAGACTTGACCTATAGCACTTGACCGTCTCCCTGTGGTTCGACCTCGACTTGCCACTACTACACAGTAGTGAGTTGAGACTAAAAGTATTGTTTGCATGCCCGTCAACGACAGCGCGCATCATAATGGCGCCGTTGCCGGGGAGGCGGCGATTAGTTAATTGATTAAGTCTTTGTTTTGATTGTGTTTGGTTAATTGTTTTTCCTTCCTCCTACCCTAGTGCCATTAGGTGCTACGAGGCTCATTGTTTGTTGAGTTTTTGCTAGGTATGCTTCTAATTTAGGTTACTTGATCCCCATTCGGAGAACAAGTCGCTTGGAAATATTGTGGACCGAAGCAACAACTTGAAATCTTCCACCAATTTCTTCATTACTCAACACTCCATCTTTGAACAACATCCAAGGATTCAAGTATGGCAACACTTGAGTCCCATTCTCAACCATCTAATGAAGAGATTTCTTCTCCCGTCTTCATCGGAGCCATCCCGGAGAGTTTCGAGCTTAAACCTTCCATCATCAATCTAATCCAACAACAAACTTTTCGAGGATTGCCGGATGAAGATGTGATAGAACATGTTTGTCTTTTCAAGGAAGGTCTTATTGGTGTGAAGCTTGAAGGTGTTACCGAGTGCCAACTACGCCGGATTCTTTTTCCCCACACCTTGCGTGATGGAGCAAGAAGGTGGCTTAAAAGTTTCCCCAACAATACCTTTCGCACTTGGGAGCACTTGTGCAACTCTTTCCTTGAGAAATATTTCCCACCATCCAAGACCAACAAATTTAGAAGGGATATTCAAACATTTCAACAACAAGAAAATGAGAATATAAGTGAAGCTTGGGATCGATTTCAAACACTACAAAGAAAGTGACCACACCATGGTATTCATCATTGGCTTTTGCTCCAAACATTTGTCTACTCTTTATCCGCCGATGCGAAACACATTCTTAACGCGGCCGCAAAGGGATATTTCTTCTAACTCAACGAGGATGAATCCCATAAGCTTCTCGAGAAGATAACCAAAAGTGGCGTGTGTGCTAAGGAAATACAAGGTGGTGAGTCAAGTGAAAAGTCAAAATCGTCAAATGACATGGAGGCCACTCTTGAGGCAAAAATCGCTCAACTAGTTGAGAGATTTGAAGCAATGGTTGCTAAGGACGCTTTTCAACCCGAGATGAGGCCCCCAACAATGAGAATCACCCCACCAAGAAGAGTCACACCACCAAGGCGAACATCTATCTAACCTCCAAAGCCATATCGAGTTGAAATTCCATGTGATCATTTTGGAAAGTGTGATCACGATTCCAATTTTTGTGTGAGGAAGGAGAATGTATATCAAGCCAATACCCAAGGAACACATGAAAAATCTCACACGAATAATCCTAATTGGGGAACCGGATCTTATTCCATGCCAACTCAAGAATCATATCCTTTTCAAGATCATGCAATTCCAAGAGCCCCCAATCAAAGGGTTTATTCTAATTCATATGGGTTCTACTATCAACCGAGACCTCCTCATGAAAATCAATTCAATCAAGGTTATATTTATCCTCAAGGAACACCTCGACCTAGTTATGGTCCTTCTTTTGGAACCTATCCTCCACATAATCAAGGTCCTCCAAGGCATTTTCAAGGTAACTCTCAACCATTTTATGACATTCAACAAACGACCAAGTTTTTATTGAAAGAAAACGGGTCAAATCTAGCTAGACTTGAAGCATTAGAGGCATGTGCCGCATCGCAAGCTCGATCCTCTCAGGAACCGACCAATTCTTCCAATCAAGCATCCGTGAATGCCATCACGGTATTTAGCAAAAAGGAACCGGTGAAACCCTTTTTATCCACAAACTCTTACATCTTATCCCTCAATCAATGAATCCGATGAGAAAGTGGTCAAGGGTGTAACCGAAAGACCAAGAAGAGATCCATCCAAGTATCTTGTAGGA
The DNA here is from genome assembly GCA_958450325.1 of Agrostemma githago. Classification (NCBI taxonomy): domain Eukaryota; kingdom Viridiplantae; phylum Streptophyta; class Magnoliopsida; order Caryophyllales; family Caryophyllaceae; genus Agrostemma; species Agrostemma githago. Next base: position 37,266,908 of record OY288260.1, on the reverse strand, counting down.
GACCTTACCTACGTCATTGAACAAATTCCATTAGAGGACATGAACCTAGTCTCTAGGATTGAAGTACCACCCTTGAATGATAAACCACAAATCCCCTTCAATAACCAAGCTTTGGACATGATAACCTTCACCGATCTTAACGAGAACATTGATACAAACCCTTCCATGCCTACCCCGTCCGAATATATTCGAGACATTATTTTGAAACCCACCGAAAGGGAAGAAGCTCCCGTTTCCCCAAGAGTCACCCGAAAAGTTACAATTCCCATCAAGTTAGGTGATCCGGGTAGTTTTTCTATACCTTGTTCCATAGACCATGTCTTGATAGACCGAGCCTTATGTGACCTTGGCGCCAACATTAGCTTAATGCCCCTAGCCATTGCTCGAACCATCTTTATCAAGGACTTGGACTACTTCCCACTTAATGTGCAAATGGCCGACGGAACTACAAAGGAACCTTATGGACTAGCCCGCAACCTCATGGTCAACTTGGGAAATCTATATATCCTCACCGATTTTTTTATTCTTGACATGCCTATAGAGGAGCGGAATCCTATTCTCTTGGGACGGCCTTTCTTAGCTACCGGTGGAGTAATCATTGATGTGAAGCGAGGGCGGCTATCTTTCAATGTTGCTAATGATACGGTTCAATTTGTGATTCCCGCGTTCCTTCCCGAAAATTCTTCTATCGGGGAGTTTTGAAACAAATGGTGGAATTTCCATCCAATGAGGAACCATCTACTGAAAATATTGACTATGATAACGAAGAAGACGACGGTGCACTATTTATACTCGGTTCTACCTCCGAAAAAGATATTCCGGAAGAATTTACAATGCTTCCCGAGGTAGCACGACTTATAGGCTTGCCGGAGTTTAGAAAAGAGCTCAAGATCGGTAACATTTAATTTGAAGTTAATGCTCAAGACCCTCTGGGTTGCTTTTCAAGCAACCCCGACTAAGCTCAAACAATTTGATTCGGTTTGGTGGTGTCCATAATAACCACCTTGTAAATATTTGTATATTCCTATCCCCTTTTATTTTCTTCGGACAATAGCTTTTGGATTTTTCTTTTGGAGTTTGCTTTTTATGGTATCTGCAAGAATTGTGAAGATTTCTTTTGGAGTTTTTGGGTTATGCTATGAACGATTATGAGAGTTTTTCTCCGTGTATCTAATACATGGATCGAGAAGATTGGTTATGTCGAAGAGCTAAGGTTGGTTTGGGCCAAGTCGAAGAGAATTTTCGCAGCAAAGTCCTATTTTGAAGTGAATGATCTTACTGGGTGAAACTTCACCCGATGACAGTTTTGCTGGAATTAATGAATTGACGGAAAATCCGCCAGGTGAAATTTCACCCGATGGAATCTCACCAGGCGAAATTTCGCCCGACGGTAAAAAAAAAATTTGCGACTTGGAAATTGACAGAATTCCGTCGGGTAAAATTGCACCCGGTGGAATCTCACCGGGCGAAATTTCGCCTGACGGTGAAACTGCGCAAATGACGAGAAATGGTCTGATGACCGTCGGGTGAAATTTCACCCGATGGTGACCACCGGGCGAAATTCCACCCCGCGTCGCATATACCCCAACCAAACCCCCCTTCCCTTCTTCATAATCACCTTTTTCCTCTCTCTCTCTCCTCAAACGAACCCCAAAAATCCCCAAATTCTACCATCTTAAATCACCTCTAATCCTTCCATTTCTTCACTAAATTTTAATCCAATCACATATTCTTCATCCCTACCGCATTCCTATCATCTTCTTGGAATTTGTTTTGAGAAATCGTTCCAATTTCGACAACCCCAAACCCTAACCTCCATCACAAAATCACCAAATTTAATCAACAAAGATGAGGAGAGTCAAGCAAATGGCAAGGAAAAGGCTATCATCTATGCTCAATCGTAATTCGGGTTCGACGTCCTCTTCAAGATCTGACGAGCCAACCGAAGTCCGGGACAAATCCATCCCGATGCCCGTTCAAACACAAGGCTCCGTCTCGCATGAACAACCTGTTCCGCTAGAGGTACGTTACCCTTCAATCCGTCGTAATTACCGTCATGAATCTGGTGTTTATTTTGCTAAAATAGCCCACTTTGAAAAATTTAAGAAATTTTGGGTTTGTCGTCTCGAGCCAACTCATTGGGCGGCTCGAGATGTACTTGTGCGTTTGGGTATTGAAATGCAGGTACAAGCGATGTGCCGAAACCTTGGTCTGATTAAATTTTATACCTCTGAGGAGGAAACTTTTCAAAAGTTGACGTGTGAGTTTTTCGCAACTTTTGAGCTGAGCGATGATGACAATACCACCGTCACCTTTCAATTGCGAGAAACTTTATACGTCCTAAATTTGAGAGATTTTGGTGCATTGCTTGGTTTTCCTACTTCTGTCCTCGGAAGGCATAGGGCGGGGCAGACTCGGGATGAAAAATTTGCCCGCGATAAATTTTGGTTTAAAATTGCCCGCCAAAGGACTTTTAGGGGAGGGAAGATGCGTTCTTTCTCCATTCGAAACCCCATCCTCCACTATTTGACACGTATCATAGCCAATTCATTTTTGTCGAGCTATGATACGCACCACAATTGTAGTGCTACAGCTGTACAACTGTTAGAGGATGCGGTTTTGAATAGAGGCCCGTCGATCTACATGTCCGAGGCCCTACCTACTCATTTCGCCCAGGGCAAAATTTCTTGCGGTGGAGTTGTAACGATGATAGCTAGAGCTTTAGATGTCGACTTTAGCAGCATGACACCAGTTGATGGAGCAGGAATTTATCTAGATGAGGTTTATTGCCCTTTCCTTGTTTGGCCCCAGAAAGGGGATTATAACATTTTGTTCTTGTACAAGATTACTGAGTTACGAGCTATAGCGATGCCTAATCCCAAGTGGGTTAGGCTAGATGTTGAGGAGAATTTCGGCATGCCGAAAAGGTCTGGGGAATACATTTCGGATCACTCCCGAGGTAAGGTTCGTCAAGTTCATAACCCCGAGGGACCTTTAGACTGTGGTGACGATGACATAGAGGTAGTAAATGTGTCAGAGGAGGAACCGGAGGTTGAAACCTCCCGGGATGAGGGTCAGAGAACGCTACCTTCATCATCACACGGACCCTCTTCTTCCCATCAGACCGAACTTCAGACTTCACAATTGTTCACCCCCGACTTCCCAAACTTCACACCACACAGACACTCCACGTTCACCCAGTCTACCCCAGGTTTTCAGGAGGACATTAACATGAGTCCTCTAAGACACTATTCGTTCTTCGGATCGGAGAACTTTTAAAACCAATGGAGGGAAGTTTATGACCGAACACGTCAGACTAGGGAGAATTCGACCACTTCACTCAACTTGGCCCAAAGCGCCTACAATGTAGCCCGGGATGCGCGCAATACTGCGCATAACTCGTATACGTACTCTAGGGACGGTTTTGAGTACGCCTGGGATAGCTTTGAGATGGCTAAGGACGCTGCTAGGGATGCCCAAGCAGCGAGGTTAGCAGCAGAGGAGAACTAGAGGATGTTGCAACAGCAGCAACAGTACTTTGATCGTCTATTTGGCATACCTCCGCCAAGGTCTTACTACCCACCACCTCGTCCTCCGGGTCCTTTATGAGTGGTTGAGTGTCATCAGTGTTAGTGTGGGGGTGTAGGATGTCGGTTGTCAGTCGTCGGTAGTCAGTTCTCCTGTTTTCAGTAATCTTTGTCAGCCTCTGCAGCGCCAATTTTCGGCATTTGGTAATTTTGGTTGTTGGTTATTTGGTGGTATTATTTTTGTTGGTTTGGTGAGTTGTCAGCCCCTCCGTGACCCTACTTGGGTCGTTACATACGTGAGGTTTATTGCAAATACCTTAGAGAAGAAGGACCTGATTGTTGCTCCCGGTCTTAGGTGAATTGATCGCACCAAGACCATTTGAAAAATCAAAATTTTTCTTTTTCTTTTGATTTTTCCCGATTTGTGCGGAATCGTAGCGAGGTGACGTGATTACACCTACGCCCTTTCTTCCCTTATCGATATTTCTCCTTTTTCCTTTTTCTTTTTTTTTCCTTTTATTTTCACTTCATTTTCTTTTCTTATTTTTCGACTTTTTGGCTAGGGTCTAGGTGACGTGATTACACCTAGGCCCGCCACTTCATTTTCTTTGTTTTTCATTTTCTTTATTTTTATCTCTTCTACTTTCTTTTTCTCCATTTTCATTTTCTTTCTTTTTATCCTCTTCATTCTGGAAAAAAAAAACACAAAAACATTTGAAAAACCATAAAAATTCAAAAAGATTTTCCGTTCTTTTCTCTTTTTTCCCTTTTCGATTATTCCTCTACTAGTGCATTGGGGATAATGCACAGTTTTAGTGTGGGAGAGGGATCTACTATCCTTTTCTTCATTTTCTTTTTCATTTTTTTCCTTTAAAAACCAAAAACCCAAAAAAAATTCCTTTTTCTTTTTCTCTCCATTTTAGTTTTCTTTTCTTTTATTTTTGTTTTTGTGTCACTTGTATTGCTTTGCATCTCTTTCTTATAGGTACACCGCCGACCATTTAGCATGGATACGTAAGGTAGCGAAAAAGAAGACCGCTTGGTAATATCTTCTACCTTCGTTTTATCCCCTTCTCTTAATCGTATAGGAGTATGGGCTTGTATTCTATTTGGAGGTTCACTTGGTGAACATTTTGGAATTGGTGGTTGTGGATTGTGTTGACTTGATGGAGTTTGGAGTGCTTGGCTATACTTGTGTATTTGTTTTGTTTTCTTGTGTTTTTGTCATTTTTGTGTTCTTTTTCATTTGTGTATAGTTTGTCTAGGTAAAGTTTTCGAAAACCCGATTTTGAGTCTAGGCCGAGTGTTTATTACTCCCTTGTTAGTAACCCTTTTTGATTTTTGGACATATTTCTAGTAGAATGACCTTGAACCAATTTTTGCATTGGATTTTTACCATGAGTCCATCTTTTCTACTAGGAGTCTACATCGGGATTTGCATTTGACCACCTTGACCACCCATGGAGTGATAAGGCCTTGGTTACCGTTTCCCGTTCTCTTAGGTGACCTTACTTGAGAAGCATTTTTCTTAGTCCAAATTTCCATCTTTTTGTGGGTTCGGAGGGGGTGCACACCCGACTAGCCTATTTTTCTACCATTCACCCATTTCCACAAATAAGTTCGCAAGAATATTCTTTACCTTGATCTCAAATGAACCATCTAGCCAAATATGGGCCTTTCAAAGCAAGAAAAAGGGAAAAATGAAGAAGAAGAAGAAGAAGAAGAAGGGCATATGAAAAAAAAAAAAAAAAACCAATCGAAATAATGGGGAAAGAAAAACCAAAAAGAAAATCAAAATCAGCAAAAATTGTTCTCAAACCCAAATAATCCCTTGATTGACTTATTGCCGTGAAATGCCTACTAGAGGACGGAGTCCTGAGGAAGGAAAATAGCGGTAATTTGGCAATCCTTACCGTTTTGCAAACACTTGTCCACCTATTTGGTCTAATTGGCTTTCTCGAGTTTGGAACGACCCTCTAGGCTTAGCTTAGGAGACGGGAAAACACTTACCTACAATGCTTACTAACTCCATAGTTCTCACTTATCCACTCCACTTATCGTCCCGTTGTAGACATCTTTAGTGGAATTAGAAGGACCTTGGTAAATTTTCAATGTTTTTATTGTTTGATTGTCATCCTATTAGAATCTTGTCCATGTCAATTTGGGTGACTAACTTGGTAGTGTTCTCGCTTGTCTTAAGCTTAAATTGGTGCTTTCTCTGCCGTTTCGATGAGGGACTCGGCGATTTATTTTCTCTTTGGTTGCGACAATCTTTTTGTGTATGTCTTCTTTGTTTTGTGTTTGTGTGTGTGTTAGTCGCGACCCCAATTTTGAGCAAGACCCGACTTGCCTTGCATGGAGGTACTCTACCTCATGGGTATCTCGATGTGAGTTGAAGGGACGGAGCGGGCCCGTTAATTGCCTCGTATCGGCTTAGCATAGTCTAGCTTAGTAGTAGTAGCTAATTTCTTTTTGGGTCTTTGCTCGAGGACGAGCAACGGTTTAGTATGGGGGAATTGTTGTGTGTCAAATTTGGACCGTTTTTCCTCCCATTTAAACCCGTTTTCCCTCCGTTTTGCGAGATTAGAGTGCGATTATTGCCGTATTTTGAGTAATTCTCGCATTAGTGTCTCTCTTTTGCATTTTACGTGTTTTTGGTAGTTTTCTGTCTATTTTGATAGGATTTTCGACCGAAAACGTATCCGAGCTTCTATGAGCATGAAAGAGAGAGATACGGTATAAAGAGCAAAGCACACAACTAAAAGTTCAAGTAATCTAATCGATCGACAAAGAAAGAGACCGGAAAAGAGGCGGAGGATCACCGGGTGAAGTTTCACCCGATGAGTCACCACCGGGCGAAGTTTCGCCCGACGACATTTTCCACCTCCCGAAGATTTTCGTGGACACTCACCACCGGGCGAAATTTCGCCCACCGGGTGAAATTTTGCCCGATGGAGAAAGAGCGCCAAAATCGCAAACTGGAAAAAAGTTTCACCGGGTGAAGTTTCACCCGGTGGTGTCAGCCCGTCAGCCGCAGGGTGAAGTTTCACCCTATGAAGATGCATAGGGTGAAGGTCTAGCTTAAAGAAGAAGAATTGGATTATGGGCCTTAAGATTGTGTGACCCATTAAGGATTAGTATATATATATATATATATATAGTAAACTTAGGGTTTTATTTCATTCTTGTGCCTTAAGTGAGCCTCTTTAGGATAGAGTAGAGTAGTAGTAGTAGTAGTAGTAGTAGTAGTAGTAGTAGTAGTAGTAGTAGTAGTAGTAGTAGTAGTAGTAGTAGTAGTAGTAGTAGTAGTAGTGTAGACACCTGCATTTTGACTGCCAGGTGTCTATGACAGTTTCCAAAAAACACCCGATGATGATCGGACGCTAACATGCTTCTACGCGCTCGGTTACGGGCTCAAATCCATTAGTTGCTGGCTAACGCACTAACGGAGTACAAATCTCACAAAATCAACCTCGAATCCAGGCCCAGTGGATCATTCCGAGTCAAACAAGACTAATTTGGGCCAAAACCGACACCGGAATTAAAACCGACTTTTAGCGATTGGGTCAACCCCGGTTAAAGTCGTTTCCGAGACAGACAAAACAGCCCCTCACATCATCAAAAGTCCAAGTCAAACATAAAACCCATCAAACATCCAAAGTCAAGGTCTAAAAGACTAACCCACGCGACCCAACTGGGCCACCCGATCGAGTGACCTACCCACTCGATCGAGTGGACCTGTTTCGAGCCCGACTGTAGGCGTAACGGGCCACTCGACCGAGTTAGTTGCCTACTCGGTCGAGTAACCCTAAACCGGGTGCCCTAGCTTAGCCTATAAATACACCCCATGCAACACACATTCAAACAACTTTTGGAGCATCCTTACAACCCTAATCTCAACCCTAATTCTACACTAAGCATTTCTACACTAGCAAACCCTAAACCTAGTTTTAGGAATCAAACCCTAACCACCATAACTCAACCTCCATAAACCTCGAAGCTCCCGTGTTAAAGCCACAATTACGAGCCTTATCCGAGACAAGAACATGTAGGTTGAGGGTGCTAAAACCCTGTTTCTTCTCTTCTCTCCCTCCTTCTCGTGTCGCGTTATCGTTGTCTTCATACGGGTCGCATTTTTTTATTTTTTTTATTTTATCGTTATTATCGCATCCTAATATCACTAATATCGATAGTATTAATATCAAAGCATTAAAATACTTGTCGATTTGTGTCGAATAAGAGGGATATCGGAATAAGGAAACCCGAATATACAAGTGTACTGCACAAAGCGTTGCCGGTTGCTTATTCCGATACCCCGACTATTTGATTATTGAGACAAGTTAACTTAAACAATAATTCGTTATTCTTTTCGTTGTCATCATTAATCTCGCATTCATCAATTTTAAAGCCAATTTTCAATAAGGGTCGAAACCCGTTGACGCGGATCCGACATCACAATCTCTAGGGATTTATTTCGATGTCGGAAAAGCTGAGGGAATCAAGTCTTTCCATTCAATTAAAGTGTCGATCCATTAGATTCGATACCAATTCCATAATTGGATGTCGAATCTAGCGATCTAGTCACATAAATTAATTAACGCAATTTACCCATATCGCGATAGTTAATTTAAGGCGACTAAAATTAATTTATTTTTTCTATTTTCACTCTAAGTATTCCATATCGATTCAATAACCGAATATGGGATACAATGAGTATTCAAAATTAGAATCGAATATAAATCCCGCAATACTTATATTCGATTCAACAAAATCAACGGTTTATAAAATCCGGGTCGAGCATAAATTATGGAATATTTATGTCTGATTCGGTAAAACCGTTGAATTATCAAAAATCAAAAGGAATTTTAAAATCAATAATAATATTGCAAGCGAACCTAGTTCGTACAGGTGCCACTCGACCGAGTGCCTCAGTCACTCGATCAAGTGACATCACAAAAATCGAGCAGAATGCTTTTTCCGACCTCCACTCGGTCGAGTCTCGCAATGACTCGATCGAGTGGCGACGTACTCGGCCGAGTTGGTCAGTAACTCGGTCAAGTAAGGTCATGAAATCCGGACAGAACCCTTTTCAGAGGTCCACTCGGTCGAGTCCCTCAATGACTCGGTCGAGTGGCCCCTTTATCGCATCAAACCGCGAGTCCTACAAGTTATTCGAGTCTCGTTCATATCTTTTCGTGACCTAGGTCAACACGTGCCTAATTAATCACGTGGAACATCTTTTCAAAACCATGCTTTAATTCATTCTCATCATTCAATTCAATTCAATATTTGCACAAACCGTTATTATTCGTTATATCGTTACTAACAGTTTGTTTGTTTCTTTTGTCAATTTTGTCGTTTATTTTATTTTACTAAAATGAACCCACATGCTAAAATTCAACTTCGACGTTAGAATTAATTGCATTAAATTGACGTAGAAACCCTTTTCAATTTCATTCACATGCTTAGGGAAAATAATCTTTGCATATCATTTTCCCGTTCAACTAACGCGCGTATTAGAAAGTCACTCGAGTTCTTAGTAGATGCCGCTAAGTGCGGGCGGGGTTGGGTGTCCTTTGTGGGCTTCCCAACACGTACCCTCACCCCTTACTCAGAACCTCGGTTTCCGGATGCCCGAAACCATTGGCGCACGAGAGCCATTCAATACACGATATCCGATAACGTCGGTATCGGTATCAAATGCAAAGGGACGAGCCCAATAAACTCTGACATCGGAAATGGGCCGTATTTTGTATACGGCCCACTTCGACATAGAGTGGGCTCGAATGGTTCCGAATAACCACAAAATTCAGTGGCGACTCTACTTCGACCTAAATTTCAATTCGATCCATTCTACCCAAACCCGCGCGTGGCCGCGTCGGGGTGGACCTATGTCATGTCCACAAGTAGTAGTAGTAGTAGTAGTAGTAGTAGTAGTAGTAGTAGTAGTAGTAGTAGTAGTAGTAGTAGTAGTAGGCCTCCATAGTAAAAACTCCATAGATTTAGTAGATCTTATTAGTTTTAGATTAACTCTACTCAACATTCTACAATCAAGTTCTTATATTAGTTGAATGACAAGTGTAGTTTGCAGTGCCTATTTGTTGTGTTTGGTCACGGTTTCTCTTGTGGAATCGCTCTTTGGAGCGGTTTTCTGGGTTACTTATGCTTATTTTAGTTCGTTTTAGGTTCCCAAGACCAATCATGGAGAATTGGAATGATTCTGACTCGTTTCCTACACATTTGGAGCCAACTAGGAGAAGCGACGATCACTCGGTGGCTTAGACTCGATCCCGAGACCTTGGGACCCATTCCCGAGCCCTCGAGACCCATTCCCGAGCACCAAGAATCGATGAGAAGCCTAAAAAGAGGAAGGAGGGACCTATGGGATCATATTTGAAGCCTACAAGACCCATCCCGGTCGAGAAGGACCCCATCCCGCCCGGGATGAAGAAGCAAAAGAAGACGGCCACTGGAGCTTGATCCCGGCCGGTATCATGACCTTCCCGGCCGGGATGACCTCCTTCCCGGCCGGTATCATGACCTTCCCGGCCGGGATGACCTCCTTCCCGGCCGGGAAGAGCCCAGATCGTGGCTGTTTCGCTTCCTTTCATTTCTCTACTCTTGTAACCCTATAAATACCCCCTCCCCCCCCCCCCCCCCCCCCTCTTGTATTGATACACTATCTTATGAAACCCTGGACTACTTTTAGGTTAGATTAGATTACATTAGTGTAGATTAGCTTAATCCCTCTTTAATTACTCTTTAATCTTAGTTTAATCTAGTTAGTTACTCTTGTATTATTGGGATTCTTGAAGAATTTACCAATCTTGACAACATTGGTGGATGTTTGGGTATTCTTTTATGCAAGTGTTCATCTTTTCCATTCCTTTCTAGTTGGTATAATCTTTCTCATCCCTTTACTCTTAATCTTTCATATTTAATCAAGTTTTCATGTAACACCCGCTATTTTCCCTAGCATATTTATTCTTTCCGTTAGGACTCCGTCATAACTCTGTCACTTTTCGGCCTCGTATTTCATCATTTTACTAAACTCCGTTTTCATTTTTGAGTTTAATAATTTTATTTTTGATTTTAAAGATTTTAATTCTTTAAATCCATTTATTTTTGTTTTCTTCGTAAACTAACTAATTTTCCGCGAGGAATTCTGTTTCTCTTCGAATTGACGTTTTGAAACTCGGATTTAAGTTATTCTTTTTTCCTAAAAATTTTTGAATGCATTTATATAATATTTTCAACTAGTAAATATTTTTATTTACAAAAATTAAGCCATTTATGATTTTAATACGAAGTTTCGTAAATAATTATTTTCTAACGTGAGGTTTACTCGAATCACTTTGAAATGCCTTTAACTATTTTACGATCTTTCTTTTTATCAACTTATAAATTATTTGAGACCTTTTCCTCACATTTTGGACCGACAAAGCTTCTTGTCACAATTTTACTACGTATTATTTATATGTTTCATTTTGTCACGTTAAACCGTAAACGTAAGATTATTTTCTTCCATTTATTCCATGCTTTACTACTCAAACTTTTCACTCTCCCTCACCTTCATTATTTTGGCTGGTTTCCTCACACATTTCACCTAGTTTTCATCTAAATTTTAATGCCATTCATTCTTAACTAAACCATCCTTCTTCTTTCATTCATGCTTTTCAAAAAAAAAATATTACAACATCTTTTTCCTTCTTCATTTCTGGCCTGACACTCCTCTCCTCTCCTAGGCTTACTTTTGCTTAATTCGAGCCTCGATCGCATCATTTTTATCGTCAAAATATTTCTCTTTCCGATCCCTTCATTAAGGTAATAAACGATGTTGTTTTCGATCGTTATTCACCTTGATTTTGTGAATATTTCTCATGGTATTTTTCTGCCATGATTTTCGTATATTGTAGGATTTTTTGACGATCCCGAGGCTGACAAATATATTATTGATTCGGATTTGGACTGAGGTAACGTCGATGTTACTCGGTATTGCATGATTTTATTTGTGTAATTGCATGTATATTATTATAATTTTATTTTTGACAATATATGTATGTCATATAATCTGGAAAAATTTTAAAAGTTGAAAATTTGCATGTTTCGATATTTTTATCGCTTTTACGAGATTAACGATTAAATTGTTATTTTAATTTGTAAAATCGTAATATTTGGCCTAAACATGTAATATATGTTTATATTCTGTATAATGTTTTTGATGATTTTTAATAATTTAGTATTTTTCTGATATTTTAGTTATCGATTATTGAATTATTACCGTTTACGGACAAAAACGATTAAAAGCCAATTTTTAGTTTTAGTACTTAAACATTTTATTTTAATCTGATTTTTGACGTGGTGAAACTTTCTGATGAAATAGAAATTTATGAATTTGTTCATAATTTTTAGGAATTGTTAAGTGGATGAATTAATTAATCACTTTAAATCATCGTTTATCGTTAAAACCGTGTTTGTCGTTTTAATTCTCGATTTCTGGTCTTTGGTTTAAATCTGGAAAAAATTATGATTCTGATGATTTCATAATAAAATTTAATTTTATGATTTTTAGTGTTTTAATAAAATGTTAGGAACGATAAGTTTTATTAATGGAATCGTTAATTGTGAAAACGGGTTTTAAAGACGGTTTTGATGGGATTTATTAAATCTGGAATTTTTGGAAATCTGGAAAAGTGGTAGATTCTGGAAAATCATGATTTTTAAGTTTAATAATAATTTTTGGGATATTAATATTTAAATCGTTTTGTAATTACTATTTTTGTTAATCGTTATTGTCGAGATTAGACGATTAACGAGAAAACGCTTTAAAAACCGAGTTTTAGGATTCTGGAAAATTTTATTTTCTGGACAGAATGTCCATAAATATATTTTAACTATTTTACGTAATTTTTGTACTATGATTTTTAGTGTTTTAATAAAATGTTAGGATTCTCGATTTCTTTAATTATGATGTTAAGTGGATGAATTAATTAATCACTTTAAATCATCGTTTATCGTTAAAACCGTGTTTGTCGTTTTAATTCTCGATTTCTGGTCTTTGGTTTAAATCTGGAAAAAATTATGATTCTGATGATTTCATAATAAAATTTAATTTTATGATTTTTAGTGTTTTAATAAAATGTTAGGAACGATAAGTTTTATTAATGGAATCGTTAATTGTGAAAACGGGTTTTAAAGACGGTTTTGATGGGATTTATTAAATCTGGAATTTTTGGAAATCTGGAAAAGTGGTAGATTCTGGAAAATCATGATTTTTAAGTTTAATAATAATTTTTGGGATATTAATATTTAAATCGTTTTGTAATTACTATTTTTGTTAATCGTTATTGTCGAGATTAGACGATTAACAAGAAAACGCTTTAAAAACCGAGTTTTAGGATTCTGGAAAATTTTATTTTCTGGACAGAATGTCCATAAATATATTTTAACTATTTTACGTAATTTTTGTACTATTTATTAAGGTCTTTAATTAATAAGTATTGATTTTCGGACAAATTGTGATTTATCGTTAAAATGCTTCGTCTTACCTAAAAGAATTATTTTTCCAGCAATTTTGAAAATATTTAAATCTGAAATTTTAAGAGTTAAATCATCCCTTAACATATTCTAAATATATTCAATGATTTACTTAAATAAAAGACGTTAAAAGATTTAATTGGACGTCAGCCGTAAAATCCTATTTATAAATCGTATTGTCGTAACTAAAAATAATTAGGAAATTTTAGTTTTATAAATTTTGGAAACACCCTAATTAGTAGTACTAAAGTGTTTAAGACATTTTTAATTATTTTGTAAACACTTGTATGGTTTTTCAATAATTTCCTAAATCTAAATACTCTCACTTTGATAAGTAATATCGTTAAGGCCGAAAGTACTAGTTTTTATAAATCTATATCGTTTACTAAAATGTCGAATTAGTATAAACTAATATTTTTGCTATTTTGATATAATACTATTTTTAGTAAGTTTCTAAAAATAGAAGTTTCTAAAATAGAAAGTTTCCTCTTTTAGAATATTGTGATTACTCTTTTTGTTCTCTTATTATTTATAATGATTATATCTTTTGAATATCGATAATGGCTTGTTTTGGAGTTATGGAATAAGGACAAATGTGGGTTTAGAGTAATATAGTCTGGGATGTACGTTTTGCCATCAACTATAAAGCTGGTGTGTCTATGTTGAGACACATTGGTCATTGAACAGAGCATGGTTTGTGTTCAGGAGTGTGTATATTTTGACCTTAAACTTAGATATCGCATCGTGTAAGTCGCCGTCGGGTTGAACTGGATTACGGTTGGTGTCCAGGAGGGGTGTACATTACTTAAGCCAGGACCTCACTGCACGCAGTCCTGTTATAGTTGAGTTGCCTAGTTAGAGACCGAAGTCTGATTTGTTTTGACTAAGTTCTCGAAGCTAGTTTAGTATTATCCTAGTGAAAGTCTAGATTCTACATTAATCCTATCCATAACACCATTTTGAATATTTTTATTATTATCGATATAATTTGGTTGCAGGTTGGCAAATGTTTTATGTTTTCTTTGGAAAACTCGTTTTTATTATATTGTTTCGATACGTGAAGCTTTTCACTGAAAACTTATTTTCATTATAATGTTTTACTGTTTTCCGTTTTCTTACTATTTTTTTTATATAATAGTAATTACAGTTTTAAAATCCTGTTATACGGCTGGGAGAACGTTGGCGTTGCTCCCCACTGATTGTGGATGTTATGTTTTAACATGGCAGGTACACGTGTTCCGGGTGTGGGCTAGCGAGCAGTGTGGATCCTGCTTGTTTATTTTGATAACTATGTCTTATGGATTGTTCAAACCCCTTTTGTGGATTGTTTTAAATTTTGGCCATTTTATTTAAGGCCTATTGTTTGACTTTACCATTTTAATTTTACTAAGACATAATTACAGTGTGTTTTAATCCCGACTCTACAGTGTTTCCGCCACTGTATCGCGTTAGATTTTATAGGGGATTACTTTCATCTTTGTTTTTGTTTGTTGTTCATCCTTGTTTGTTCTTCATGATGAATGGGGTTGTTCTTGTGTTTGTTTCTCTAGTTATTGTTAGTTTTCCATTAGATATGTGTGAGTAGACAATTGCTAGGGTTAGTAGGGGGATTGGGTGTTGATTAGGGATGATTAGGATGAGATGGGTGGTACTAGATATTGTTTTTGTTGTTTCCCATTTACCTTGCACTCCACATGTTTGATGAAATGCTTGTGAGACTAGAGATGATCAATCCTTGTTTTCCTTGCCTTTTTTCTTGTATGTGTTTGTTTGGTTGGTTGGTTAGGTTCCCTCACTAGTAGCGAGAGCGCTGTGACGATGACCCCTAGGCCGTTTAAGTAGCGAGAGCCCGATCGGAACCTAGGCTACGAGAGCATGCTAGTAACCCCGTTTCCTTCTTTTTATCTCCTTGACAACCATGAACCCGACCTAGCCCTAGTTTCTTCTTATTGATTTTTTTGTTTCCTTTTGTCATTAGTTACTTGTTTAGCCTTGTTAGTTCGTGTTTTAGGCCTTAGCTTAGTCATTAGTCTATCCCCTAGATTAGCTTGTCTTGAACCTAGTCTTTGACCGTATGTAGCACACCTTAGTCCGACACCCTGTCCCTGTGGATCGACTCGACTTACCCTAGCTACCCAGCTTAGGTTCGTTGGTTATTATTTGACCGGTAGGATAGACGACAAACACTACCGTCAAATTGGCGCCGTTGTTGGGGACGGCGTAGTTTAGACTCTTGTGTGCTTAGTTTTAGACTTTGTTCTTGATCTTTGTGTTTTCTTCTCCTTGTGTATCTCCATTCTACTTCTTGTGTGCTATTCTCTTCTCCTAGTGCCTCAAAAGAACTAGGCTACTAACGTTTTCTCAAGTGCTTCTAGCGCATTTAATGAATCAAGGCAACGTTATGCATCCGAGCTACCATCAACCGTCATGGGACAACTACGGGGCAAATTGCCAAGACCCACAATTTCACCAACCATATCAACCTCATCAACAATCTTATGAACCCCCTCCATATGGATACCATGAAAGTTGTCAAGGATCATTCCAACATCCTAACAACTAAAAAATACCCTCACATAACCCACAACCAAAAATCCCCAACTTTGAGCTTTGTCAAATGATGATTCAAATGCAAAAGAGTCAACAAGAGATGATGATTCAATTGCACAAGAGTCAACAAGAGATGATGATCAAAATGCAAAGGGATAAAGAGGAGCTCAAGGCCCAAATAGAGGTGCAAGATGCTCGAATCAATGCACTCATGGCTCGTTTTACGATGTTGGCCACTCGAGCTCCACAACTTGTTGAGGAAGGTTCATTTGGGCAAGAAGGTCGGGTGTCTCCACAAGAAAGTCAACCCGATCATGAAGCCACGAATGAAGAAGAGACGGTCAATCAAGAGATCATTGTTGAGTGTTGCTTGGATGGTGAAAATATGGGAAGAATAGAGAAAGTTGAAGCTTCAAGGGTCAACAATGAGGAGGGAATTGAACATGATTCTCAAGGTAACTCTTGGGGAGCCAATGTATTGGCTATCAAATTGAATTTGTATGATTTTCTTCGTGATGAACCGGATCTTGACAATCCAAAGCCAAGTGATGACAAGACTCCTCTAGGCCAATTAGACAAGGTGAGTGAAAAGAACGTAATACTTGGGAGAAAGAGATAGATGCCTTGGAACTTCCCTTGAATGGGAAATTGGAGGAGCCAATTGCCTCCAATGAAGAAAACTTGATGCCTTCTCCTCCTCTATCGCACTCGATTTCTAGTCCGTTGTCTTGTGAGACGGTTGATGAAGAGGATCCTTATCGGACGGTGGAAAAGAGTGCTACTCTTGACCCCATAGAAGAAGCAACACCCCTAGGGTGTGATCTTCCACATCATAACGCCAAGCATGACTCTAGACCACTATACCTACCGGATGGTCATAAGAGTCGTTGCTATCATGGTTTGGAAGACCCGGAAGATCACAAGAACCCCGAGCGTAATGGATTAGATGATTGCTTCTCGACTCCGACTTGGAAACTCTTTTTGATGGCTAGGATAGGCCACCTGAGCGTTAATGAAGATGTTGTTAGGGCATTTGACTTACTCCTTCGAACTCTTAATGGCTATGGAGGCGTAGATGGTGAGAGTATCTTAGTGTAAATATATTTTTCCTTTTCTTTTGAGCTTGTGTATTTGTATATGTTTGTTTGGATAGTTTGGCTTCTTCGACAATGTTGAGGCTCATGTCCATATATCCCACAAATCTCACATATCCCATAATAAGAAGTTGGAGAAATCATTCCCATAGCATTAACTTGATGGATATATTGTTGGTGGGAAGAACTTGTGGCTTGAGTTTGATTAAAGTGACCTTGGAGCTTCTTGTCAATGGCATCCATGTGGGTCTTCAATTGTGCCCCAAAATCGGCACTAAGTTGTGTGATTGCATCAATCTCATGTCTTCCCCCTCTATTTACCTTTCTAGGCCTAGAATATTGAGAATTGTGAACCGCCATTTCCTCAATTCTAGACCATGTTTGATCATCCTCGACCTCGGTAAACCTTCCATTGGAACCCATGTTGAGTATGGCTCTTGAATCTTCATATAAACCATTCCAAAATTGTTGGACAAGGAACCATTGCGATAAACCATGATGAGGGCAAGATCTAACCAAAGCTTTGAACCTCTCCCATGATTCATAGAGACTCTCCTCATCCCGTTGTTAGAAACCGGTAATGGAGGCCCTTAGCAAGTGTCTTCTCGGGAGGGTAAAACTTTTGATAGAACGCCAATGCAAGCTTTTTCCATGTATCAATCCTCATGGCCGCCTTATCGAGACTCTTAAACCATTGATTAGCTTTTACAATAAGAGAAAATGGGAAAAGAACCCAACGAATTTAATCTTGAGTAATCCCGGTTTGAGAAATAGCATCACAATAATCGGAGAATGTCTCCATATGTTGGTGCGGGTCTTCGGTGGGCAAACCACTAAATTGATTTCGCTCCACAAGTTGAATGAATTGTGTCTTGGCCACGAAATTTTCGGCATAAGCGGCCGGTAGAGTGTTCGGTCCCGGCAAGACATCCTCGGTGAAAGTAGAGTGGGATGAGAACTTAGGCATGTTTGGATGTAAGGGAGATGACGGTGTAGAACTTGATTGAGATGTTGAAGGAGATGTAGGAGGTGATTCGAATAATGTACCAAAGGGATTTAAGAAGGTCCCTTCGGTGGTCTCTTGAGATGCTTCGTTTAAGCCAAGTCCTTGAGCTTGCTCCTCAATGTTGGTGCTAGTACCCGGCTGAGAATTCCTAACTCAAGCAATTTTTCGTTGGCGAAAGGCTCTAAAGAGTCTTTCCGGCTCTAGATTGAAGAGCAAGAAGTCGTCTCCCCTCCTAGGCATGCACTACACACTTGGAACAAACGTGAGAACACCTAGTGCTTTATGGGCGCTAGGTGGAGACAATAAACGCACACAACAAAAGACAAAGAAAGAAGAACACACAAAAACGGTAACTAAGTCAAGAAAATAAGCAAACAAAGTCTAAACAAACATCATCCCCGGCAACGTTGCCAAATTGATGGTGGTGGGATTTGTCATGGGGATCCCGTCACCAAATAACCAACTAATCCTAACAAGGTAGATAGGACAAGTCGGGTCGAACCACAAGGACGGGAAACGGTCTAGACTAGAATTTGCCTACAACACAAGACTAAGTCACAATATCACAAAGGGAGGAGAATTAACAAGAATTGATTACTAACAAAATCACTAGGCTAAGAAACAAGGATAAACTAACTAAGACAATGAAAGGAAAGAAAGCTATGATTATGAATGAACTAAGGATGACATAAACTAAATGATTCAACTAAAGCTAAATTCAAACAATAAACAAGATGAACAATTACTAAGATGAAGAAGAAATCAATAAGGGAAAAGAGTAGGGTTAGGTCGGGTTCATAGGTGTATTAGGCTAGTGGGGAAAATCGAGGTTGTAGGTTTCACCTAGTCACTAAGGTAAGTCTGCGCTCTCGCGTCAAAAAACAAACCCGAAAACATACAACAAGAAAGAGGAAACTAGTAAGAGTAGTATTGGCCACTACTACCCTAACAAACATTTCATCAAACACATGGCATGCATAACAAGTGACTAGCAACAAAGATTCAACCTTTACCCACAATCAACCCAAATCACCCATAATAAACACCTAATCCTCCTACTAACCCCACAAGAATCTACTCACACATGTTTAAACTAAAACTAACATAGACAAGAGAAACTAACATAAGAACAAAAGCATTCATAATGAAGAACAAACAAGGAAGAACAATAAACAAAAGATAAAGATTAAAACTTAACTAACAATGAAAGATTAAGAGAAAAGAGAGAAGAGTGATTATACCAAACTAGAAAGGAGATGAAAAGATGAAAACTTGCATATAAAGAAAACCCAAATACATCCACCAAGGTTGTCGATCTTGATAGAATCTTCAAGAATTCCAATAATACGAGAGTAACTACTAAGATTAAGCTAAAATTAAAGAAAGATTGAGAAAAAATTAAGGAGAAACTAAGCTAATGATATGAGTTCTCTCTTTAGGGTTTCATGCCTCAAAAATTACAAGAGGAAGGTATATATAGGGTTCCATAAGTGAGGGAAATGAAAGAATGAAGCGGAGTGCGAGCTGGGCCCGTCCCGGCCGTGATGGGGGTGGTCACAGTCGGGAAGGGTCCCATCCCGGCCGTTATGGTGGTGGTCACGGTCGGGACCACCCTACAGTGGGTCGTTTCTTCTCGTCTTTTCATCCCGGCCGTGATAGAGTGCTTCCCGGCCGTGATGGGTCCTTATTTGCTCTTCCAAGGGTTCTTATCGATGCTCGATGCTCGGGATATTCTTAAATGGGCTCCAAGGGACTCAAGATCGAGTCCAAGTCACCGAATCATCGTCGCTTCTCTTCATTTGGCTCCATATGCATCGGAAACAAAACATAATCGTTCCATTTCTCCATCATAGGCCTTAGGAACCTAAAACAAGCTAGAAGAAGCATAAGTAGCCTCGAAACCGCTCTAAAGAGCGATTTCACAAGAGAAAGCGGGACCAAAAACGTGAAATAAACACTACAAAACACACTTATCACTTGCATTTCAACTGACTCTTCAAAATAATTCTCTTCATTTGTAATACAAGAACTAGAGCCATGGTCATAGTTGCCACAATGCTCACAAAAGATTTTAATCCAACAAGCATTTTTATTTGGTAATGAAGGTCGTCTTGTCGACTTTGCTTGAACTTGGTGGACATTTTTGCAAAAGAAAGCTTCAATTCTCTTAATTAATGCTTCTAATCTTACTAAAAGATCCAGATTCATACTTCTTGAGGAATCTTCATCCTCTCCCTTTTTTGCATCCCTAGCATAATTCGAATAAAAATCATTCTTAGCCATTTTCTCCAAGAGAGCTTTCGATTCATTGTCCCCAAGAGCGAAGAAATCTCCTCCCGCCGTCACATTGATATTCTCTGTAATTCGAGTAGAAAGATCATTGTAGAAAGTTTGGGTAGTAAGCCAACCGGGGGTACCTTGATGAGGACACTTCCGAAGAAGGTCTCGGAATCGATCCCATGCTTCACTTAGAATTTCATGCTCATATTGTTGGAAGGTTTGAATTTCTTTGCAGTATTGGTTTGTTTTGGAGAGAGTGTAGTATTTCTCAAAGAATGCATTAGCAAGTTGGGCCCAAGATTGGAAAGTATTATCCAGATGGCTTTGTAGCCACCTTCTAGCTCCATCCCTTAATGTCTTAGGAAATAGTAACCGATGAAGTTGACATGATGAAAGTCCGTTCAATCTTGCTCCAACTAATTTCTCTTTTAACAAAGCAATATGCTCTAGAGCGTCTTCATGTGAATAGCCATGGTAAGTGTCTTGTTGGACCATTTTAACCAAAGAAGCTTTAAGTTCAAATTGATTGGGGATGGTTCCATATGAAATGGGAGAAAGAATATCCTCATGATCAGTAATTTGAGAATGAGATCCAATGGTAGACATGTTAGTTTTTAGAACTATATTTGGGGAAGAGGGTGGAGGGAAAAAAATTTGTTGGAAGGGTGGATGGTGAAGAAAGTAGATTTTAGATGTGGAGTTTATGGAAGATGGTGTGAGTGGTTGTGAAAGATTTGGGAGGATTGGATGTATGTTAGGTGATGTAAGGTATGAGTGCGGTATCACTTTCGTCGAGTTGTTGTCCCGGAATATCAATACTTGCCTTGCTCTCACCGATTCAGGGTTGAACAATGTTGGAGATAAACTTTTCCTGAACATAACTCAAGTGGAAAGTGAGACTCCTAGCACCAAGTGGTAATAGGGTAGAGAGAAATAAAATGAAAGAAAAAACCAAACGCAAACAAACTAAAACTTAATTAACTAGTTGCCATCCCCGGCAACGGCGCCATTTTGACGCGTTCTTATTTAGGATCGGTCATTAATGATGGATATGGGGTCAAACAATATTTATATGACTCGCAAATAACACAAAAACAAATAAATGTAGTTGTGGTAAGTCAAGGTCGGTCCACAGGGATGGCGGTGAGAAAATCGAGTAAGAGCGATGCGTTTGGGGTCTAATTGGGGGGGTTTTGAGTCGAGTAAGAGCATACGTCAGGGGGATCCCATGTCCCCCTTTATGTTTGTCATTTTTATGGAGTACCTCACTAGTATCTATGATGTTGTTACTAAAAGGCGAGAATTTCACTTCCATCCTCTTTGTAAGGGGGTTAAGTTGAGTCACTTATGTTTTGTTGACGATTTGCTTATGTTTTGCCGAGGTGATAAAGAATCCAACAAAGTGCTACTATGAGGCATGAGTACTTTCACATAAGCTTATGGCCTCATGATGAATAAGGAGAAGTCTGAAATATACATGAATAGTGTGAAAGACCCTGATAAGCGGGCTATCATGGCTATGTCAGACTTCCACCTAGGTTGTTTTCCCTTCAGATATCTTGGAGTTCCGATTTCCTATAAGAGATTGACTAATGTTGAATGTGCTGTTTTAGTGGAGAAAGTGGTGAAGCGGATTCGAGGATGGAGGTCCGGAAAATTGAGCTATGTTGGTTGGTTAACCCTTGTTAAAGTGGTTTTGAGTCGGTTACATGATTATTGGGCTCGCATTTTTCCTTCTAACGGTTGGAATTATCGAAAATTGAAGCTATTCGTAGAAATTACCTTTGGTCGGGTGAAAGTGAATATGGTAAGATTCCTTTGGTGGCATGGAAGGACTGTTGTAGGTCAGCTAAATTGGGTGGACTGGGAATAGTTATTAGTGTAGACTGGAATCTTGCAGCTATAGGCAAATACTCTTGGTGCCTAACTCACAAGAAGGACCACCTTTGGATTAAATGGGTCACTCATATATACTTAAAACAGTTAGATTGGTTTGGTTATATCTCGTCTCCTAGCTCTCGTTGGGCCTGGAGACAAATATGCAAGGCTCGAGACAAGCTGATGAGGGGAGGTTATCTTGGTCACGACTAGAGTGGGGGGCGTATTTCACTCGGAGTGGTTATGATTGGTTACAGGACCCTCATGGGAAGGTTAATTGGAGCGCCTATGTGTGGAATAGACATTCAATGCCCAAGCATCGATTTATTAATTGGTTGGTAGTCCAGAACAGATTACTAACTCGGGATCGATTGGTTAATTTTTGGGGTGATTGGTGAGGATTGCTGTTTTATTTGTGGTTCTAATAAAGAGACAGAGGAGCACTTATTTTTTGGCTGTTGTTATTCTCAGTTGATACTTTCTGGACTGAAGAAATGGCTGAATATTCAGAGGAGCATGGAGCTACAAGACGTGATTAATTGGAGATGTCCTTCTCTTTTGCGGTGGAAAGTTGTCCAAGGAATCGTTGCAGCTAGTGTCTACCATATTTGGCATGCTTGGAAAGTTAGTAGGGTAGATGGTTATGTGCATATTCCTGATGTAACTCTTAGGCGCATCCAGGAAGAGTTTAGGGACCGAGCTCATGAGATTAGCTTCATCTCGAGTTGTAATCGAGGATGGGTTGAGCAATTATGTCAGTCACTATAGCGTGGTTGTAGCATGAGATTCTCATTGTTTGTATGGTGCTAAATTTTCACTGATTATAATATATGATTCACATTTCACCAAAAAAAAAATTAATAATGCGATAAATGACAAGAAATAATAATCAATAAGGAAAAGGTGTTAGGGCGAGTCGGGAATCAAAAATCGGGTTCTATGAGTCTCGGGATTATGGGTCGGTCACAAAGTCAATAGAGGGAGAATGTCACCTTTCGATTTCTTCACCCAACTTATCTAGATCCCACTTTCGCGGCGAAAAAGGGTAAGTCTCAAGTCAAGGTAACTCCTACCCCGAGTTTCCACATATTGATAGGAGTGAGTCAAGGTCGATATAGCCGGCCGGTCTAAGTCAACAAAGACACAATAACCTCAAACATGATAAATCAACAAATATGCAACCAAACCACAATTCCTTAATTCATATCACCCAAGATCTTCCTCCCTTAACCCCCTAACAAGAAAACTACTCGCAATTCATAAAGGAAACTACAAAAACAATACCAATGGAGAAAACAACAAGAACATGCATAAGGATAAAATTTGGAGGAAATAAAATTAAGACAACAAGAAAAATTGGGATCAACAAAATAAACTAGAAAGCGATCTAAAAACAATAGAAGTAAAATCAATGAAAATGGTGCAATAATGAAAGAACAATATTTGAATCTAATCTAGAGATGAGAGAGAGAGAGAGAGAGAGAGAGAGAGAGAGAGAGAGAGAGAGAGAGAGAGAGAGAGAGAGAGAGAGAGAGAGAGAGAGAGAGAGAGAGAGGAAAGAAATATACCATCAATGGAGGAAAAATGACAATAATAAAGATGAAGATTGCATAAAATAAGATGAAACCTTGATGAAGATGATAAGGCACTTGTCACTAATCACTTGATAATCTCAAAAAGATCTTCAATAATAATACTAGAATTCTTTACAAAGATTGAATATAAATCTAGAGAAGATGAAGATTGAAATAAAAACTATGAAGAACTACTAGATTTATATCTAAGGTAATGGAAAATGATCTAATTCTAATGGAGAGTGATTGTAGTCTAATGTAGTGTATTGTGCATCACATTAGGTTAACTATATATATAGTAGTTGCTTAATGGATCACTAAATCAAAGCCCAAATCCAACTTTTGCACTTTGAGATGAGACTTTGCCCTTTGGATCTTCATAGGGTGAAGTTTTGTCTTGCGGATTCTCTCCAATATGGTCGAAATAACGTCGGGCAAAGTTTCACCCGGTCAAAATCTCATCGGGTGAAGTTTCACCCTATGAAATTTTTTGTCCGAAATGACAATTTGGGGAGGAAACACCGTCGGGTGACATTTCGCCCAGTCAGATCTCATTTGGTGAAACTTCACCCTATGACTTCAGAGGGCCATAACTCTCTCATTTGATCTCCGATTGGGGCGTGTCATATGTCGTTGGAAAGTTAAGAAGATAAGCTTTCACCTCCAACTAAAATTGCTTCGATCCGAGTTCTAGAACTCTAGATATATTCATTTGAAGTTTGACCTCTCCGGTTAAGATGCCCAATGGACTATAGTTTTTCCTTTTTGCTTAAGATCTCACCTCTTAGGTTTGGATTTTGGACTTTAATCATGCTTTTGGACGATATTCCGCTCTCATGTGCCCATGTAAGCTTGAACATGCTTTCGGACAATGGATTCCTATCAAAATAATAGGAAAACTACCCAAAAACACGTAAAATGCACAAGAGAGGTCGCTAGAGTGAGAAAGACTCAAAAAAGGCGATAATTGCACACAAATCTCACAAAAGCGATAGGAAAACGAACTTAAATGGGTGGAAAAACGGTCCAAATTTGACACACATCACACTCCCTCCACCCCTCGGCCCTTTCTGGTGACCCCTCCCTCTCATCCTCTGCTCCACTCCCTCACACTCCATCATGATGTCAAACGTCTGAGTCAACATATCCTCAATGCACACCCTCTTCCCCTCAAACACCCACTTATTGCGAGTCTCCCACATTGCCCAACAACCCACCATAACCTTTCCTCGCTCCTCATCCTCCATCTCCCTCCACTCACTCCCTCACCCACTCATGCCCATTTTCCTTCTTCACATCCACCCCCAACCCATCCCACAGCTCAAACCCCCTACCCACACCCCTTTACGAGGTGGAAGTCTCCACCTCGCAGCAACAAATCGAAGACGTGCCATCAAAGTTAGGGATACGAGAAGCAATGTTACCTTTCGTTAGGAGCACATCAGAGTAAAGCTGCCAGAAGAATATCTTAACCCGAGGAAGCACCCAGACTTGCCAGATCCGCATCCATAACCATCTCTCCCGGACAAAATCGGACAACCCCTAATCACCCTCCCTACAAGCCGTGAGAAGCCGATAGGCCGACTTCACCGTATAAGAGTCATCATTCTCCATATCCCAGCACCATGAATCCTCCACTTGGCGAAAATTTAGCCACATATTCAAGATAATCTCTTGCTCAAACGGCAAAAAATTAGCTCGAACCAAAGATGCATCCCACGACCCAATGCCCCGCCTCAAATCTGTCACAAGCTACCCCTCCCTACCCGCAAGACAAAGAGATAACACCCACCGCAAACCATCCCTAAGTAGCCAAGGGTCATGCCACACCCTCGTCTCGAGCTCATTCCCAATCCGCCTCCCCCCCTCCCCCCCCCCCCCCCCCCCCCCTCTTCTGCAGAACCACAATCCATGCCTCCCAGATCCCCTTCCTTAGTATAGCTCGGATTATTACCCAACTCCGCTTGCAAAAAGAACTCATCCTTATAATATTTATCCCGTAGCAGCCTAGCAAGAATACTACTTGTGTCCGTGGTAAGCCTCCACGCCTGCTTACCTAGCAGCGCCATATTAAACCTTCAAAAATCACGGAAGCCAAGACCACCAAGCGCCTTAGGAGCACAAAGTTTCTCCCAAGCCAACCACGACATGTTCCTCTTCCCATCCTCCTTCCCCCACTAGAATCGGGAAATCATGGAGCGAAGCTCCTCACAAAAACTCAAAGGCAGTTTAAAAACACTCATGACATAAGTAGAGATAGATTTGGCCACATCCTTTTTCATAATTTCTCTACCTGCTTTTGGCAAAAGCATTCTTTTCCAACCATTAAGTTTTTTGGTAAGTTTATCTTGAAGCACTCTCGTCAACTCAATTTTCGATTAGCCAACAACAGTGGGTAAACCGAGATACTTACCTGGATTCGCCATGACCCGTACCCCTAAAATACTTGCCACCTCCTCACGTCCCGGTTCAGCAGTACACCAACTAAAAGAAGCCGTAGTCTTATCAAAATTAACAAGCTGACCTAACGCGGCCTTATACTCTCGCAGAATCTCCTTCAAAACACGCGCCTCTGCCGCCTTCGCACGACAAAATAACAAACTGTCATCTGCAAAAAATAAAGTGAGAAATAACCGAAGGCTCATGCGCAATCTGAATCCCATGAACCCTCGATGCCTCAACAGCCCTCCTGATTTGACTCGAAAAAACCTCAGCACAAAGAATAAAAAGATAAGGAGAAATAGGGTCACCTTACCGTAATCCCTCTCGGGCCGGAATTCACGACCCGGTTGGCCATTCAGCAAGATCTGAAATGTGACGGTGGTGACACAATGCATAACCCGATCCACCCACAGCCCATCAAACCCCATACGCTACAAGGTACGAGCCAAGACCCCCACTCCACCCGATCATAAGCCTTAGCCATATCCGGCTTCATCGTCATGTACCCTTCTCCCACCCTCATATTCTTCATGTGATGGAACGCCTCGAACGCCACCAGAATATAATCTGAAATCTGCCTCCTCAGTGTGAACGCACTCTGATTCTCGAACACAATTTCGCCTAAAAACGATTTCAACTGGTACGCAAGAACCATTCCCCCATAGAACTCGGATTCTTAACCTTCAGACTAAGAACAATGAACGACCTATTACTCCCCCTCGGGAAGGACCCACCTCGAAGAACATCAAGTGTTGTCCTAGTCACAACCGGACCCACAACATGCCAATACGTCTGATAGAATAACGCATTCATGCCATCGGGACCATTAGCCTTAGTCGGTTGCATTTGTTCCAGCTCACTCCACACCTCACTCTCAGAATAATTCCGCCTAAGAGTCGCGTTCATCTCATCCGTCAGCCTCCCCTCCACACCCGCCAAAAGCCCCTCTAAGTCGCGCGAATTGCACGACTTAAAGAGATTAAGACAGTACTCCCGAGCCACCCTCTCCACCTGTCCCCTCTCCTCCCACACCACACCCTCCGAGTCAACGAGCAGCCTGATTTAATTGTTTTACCTTCTAATAGAAGTTTTTTTGTGGAAAAACTTCGTATTTCTATCTCCCTCTCTCAACCAATTCTCCCTTGTTCTCTGTCTCCAGAACATCTCCTCACTCTTCAGCAATTTTGCCAGCTCCCTCACCACTCGTTTTCTCTCCTCTACCATCCGCATCGTCCGCTCCTCTCTCTCTAACACTCTCCTCTTCTTCTTGATATCCCGTAAGACTTTACCGGTGTTCACCCCCTTCCAAGCAAGAAGCTCCTCCTCACACACCGTAAGCTTCTCCAAAAAATTTCTCTCTCCTCTGCCCCAAGCCCACGTGATAACCTCCTCACACCCCTCTTCTCCCACCCACATTTGCTCAAAACAAAACATCTTCTTCCTACCCCTTCCTCCCGCCTATCCTTAAAATAGAGCTTAATAGGAGCAAGATCCGACCATTCCCGAGTAAGATGAGAAAGTTTCACTATCGAAAATAGATCAAACCAAGCCTCGTTACCCATCGCTTGATCAAGTCTACATTCCCTATTCATCTTATCTGCTTGACCGTTATCATAAGTAAACTCATACCCATCGAACGAAACATCTCTAAGCCCACACTCGTCAACCGCTTCACTAAAATTGTTCATTTGCCACTACGCTCTCGTCCCCCCTTCATTTCCGTAGCATAGATAATCTCGTTAAATTCACTCATACAAATCCACGGTCCATCGGTTTCCTCACCTAACAGATTCAAAAGCTACCAGGAAAGATGTCGATCACTAACAACATGCCACTCATAAATGCCCGTCACCCTCCACCCCCGTTCCTTTTATACTTGAAAATGTATATGGTGGATTGAAGATGACCTAAGCGTACACTGAACCCCACTATTCCATAGAAATGCAAGACTCCCCGACCGACCCACACTATCCACAGCTACACCCTCGTAGTCGTTAAGTTGTTTCCTAACTCCCTCAAACTCCATATTGCTAAGTTTCGTCTTTTATAAAAAAAAAACTATAGTAGGGGCCTCCTTTCGAAGAAGGTTTTTCAAACCGCCTACTGCAGCAGGGTTGCCCAACCCCCTGCAGTTCAGGCTAAGAAGACTCATTGGGTTCGGCAGGGCTGAGCGACCTCAACCTCCGCCTCAGATGAACTTGCACCAATGATATGTTTCAAATTCTTCCCCTCACCTAACTCTGCGCCACCCTCCTCCATCCTCTCTCTCTCTCACGTTTCCCCGAATTGCCCCTCGCACCACCCATATTATCAAAGCCCTCACGAGAAATCCTCTTCCACTTTCCTCCCTTACTACGACTCAACTTTGACCCAATCAAACCCCCTCGGGTAAAAGCGGGTTCGTTTTGCATCAAATCCGTCCCTAAATCCACTAGCATAATCCCCAGGTCATTGACCTCCTGCCCACTCTCAAAGATAGGCCCCACACCTTTATTAATTCTCTTGCCTTCTCCTGCCACCTCCTCTCCAAATACCTCACTCGCCAAACTCATAACTATCCCCACATTACTTTCATCCTCCTCCAAAACACGCCCTACATCCATGCCCTTCCATCCAACATTCTTCTTCTCCTCATGTTGCATTGATAGACGCCTAGCCTTACCTTTAAGGGCAATGGTTTGCAATTTCTCTATTAGATTCACAATAGCTTCTTCCTCCCTTTGTTTTTGTTCCGCCTCAAATTCCGGACTTAAGCTCTTACCCTTCGAACCCCTCACCTCACTAACCATCTTCGTCGGCCTCCATGGAGACGCACGAAGTTCTTCACCAAACAATAACTCTCTATCCTCGTACGGACCCTCCTTACAATCCTTCTCACCATGCCCGAGTATCCCACACCCATAGCAAAACAAAGGTAAATGCTCATATTTAACGGGAAATTCAACAATCTTACCACGTGGCATTCGAATGGAGATGTTCTCTGTCAGGCTAGTTCGAACGTCATGGAGTACCCTTATTCGAACCGC
The DNA here is from genome assembly GCA_958450325.1 of Agrostemma githago. Taxonomy (NCBI): domain Eukaryota; kingdom Viridiplantae; phylum Streptophyta; class Magnoliopsida; order Caryophyllales; family Caryophyllaceae; genus Agrostemma; species Agrostemma githago. The sequence continues at coordinate 37,237,994 of OY288260.1, read as the reverse complement.
TCGCTCAATTTGAGTAGTAGTAGTAGTCTCATCCACTCCCACGAATTGCCCTAATTGCGCGCTCATGCTCTTAATATTCTCGATATTCGTTCTCCTATTCAGCGGCAGTTCATACACTCGTGCCCAAATGGGTACATGATACAAAGGGGTGTCCGTAAGCCTTCCCTCCCCAATTTCATTGTTGAAACACCAAATAAATCGATCGAAATGCCATGGTTGACCTTTGACGACTTTAGCCTTGTCCTTCTCTAAAGCAAATCGAAAAATGAAAGTACGCTCCTTAATATCAAGAACATTGGCAGAAATCGACCCATTTGTCAGCCAAAATTTGGTCATTCTGTCGATGGCTGGCTTTGTGTTAATCGTCTTGTTCGACCACAACTTGCCAATTAGAGCATATGTTTCCTTCGGTTCTCCACCTCGATACTCCTCCGATCCTTCCACCCAAACACTCTATCTTCACCCATCTTTCCCTTCCCCTTGTCACGTTGGTGTGTCATCGTGTGGATGAAATTGCCCTATTCAGACTCGCAGAACCCTAGTTTAGATGAATGCAACGTCAAAAAGACGAGATCAAACCACGAGAAAAATGTGGATCGACACAAGGAAGCCTTAGACTACCCTCACAAGGCAAAACCCTAGAAGAAGACTTTGTTCACTTCTTTTAAATATGAATACATCATCTAATGAAGTATTTTTAGAAGGTAAAAGTTTCCATTTGGCTAAACACTTTTTTTTCCAAGTAAAAAATTGTTTTTTAAATGCTCTCAACAGCAACATTTTTTCCTTTTACTTTCGCCTTTAAAATATTTATGCTCAAATGACAAATTTGTAAATCATAAACATTTAAATAAAATAAAATAAATATTTGCTCGTTCATATATTTTAGTTCTCTACAAATAAGAGACCCATCTTGCTATACCTTTAAACATACTTCATATATTTCTTTCATTTGCTCAAATAAAAAGCTCGTTTTAAAGAAACAGTTTTGTAAAACGATAACCAAACAGGTAAAGTTTTTTTTTCCGAGAACTAGTTTGTGTACCAATTCTTTTAGCGAGGAAACAAAAATCATTTAAATAAGTAAGGCTAAACACCACCTGAATATAGACCTGGTCGGATCTTGACTTGACTCGTGATTGAAACAATATTGACTTGACTAAAGATAACCCGTCCTAAAATCACCTGACTCATTATTGATTTGATACAAAATGACCAAAAGTTTGATCCTAAAAACCCTGATATTAGATCCTATTAATTAATATTAATATTATAAATCAAACATAAAGAGTTTATAGGTTAGAATATTTCATAAATTAATTACGTAGTAAATTTGTATAATACTTTATGTTAGTCAAATTAGTATATCCAAATTGTTATATCACTTACCCAATGCATCATACTCTAACATTACTCTTGATTATAATATAAAATTTCATCACCATACTATAATTTTTCAATGTGGAATGATTTTAAATTTGTAGTCTTATATATTAAAAGCTTTTTTAATACTCAAAAGTTTTTTGTTGATATTTAAAACCGAATGATTACTTTTATTTATAATATGAAGTTTCATCATCTTATTACAATTTTTCAATGTGAGATTACTTTTACTTAAGTTTGTAGTCTTATTAAGAGACTTTTTAAGACTTAAATATTTTTTTAATTAATATTTAAGAACGAATGATAGTCTTATTTATAATATATAATTCATCAACTTATAACTTTTCGATGTGAGATTATTTTCGATGTGATTATTTAAGTTTATAGTCTTCCATCAGCTTGTCAAATTTTTTTCGATGTGAAATAATTACTTAAAGCTTATAGTTTTAAGAGCTCTTTTTAAAATTAAAAAAAATACGAAGTCTTGATTATAATACGAAGTATAGAATTTCATCACCTCACTATAATTTTTCAATGTGAGATGATTTTAAGTTTGTTATCTTATATATTAAAAAGCTTTTTTAAGGCTCAAAAGTTTTTTTTTTGTCGATATTTAAAACCGAATGATTACCCTTATTTATAATATAAAATTCTATCATCCCATCATAATTTTTCAATGTGGGATAATTTCAAAATTTTTCTTGGTCGATATTTAAAACCGAATGATTACTCTTATTTATAATATAAAAATTTCATCACCTCATCATAATTTGTCGATGTAGGATAATTACTTAAACTCTTTTTGAGATTCAAGATACTTTTGGTAGATATCAAAGAATGAATGATTACTCTTATTTATAATATAGAATTTCATCATCATATTATAATCGAACTATGTACATTGATTATGTACTTTCGTTAAATAAGAAACTTAATCAAACTATGTCATTACAATAAATAAGATGATCACATGATATTAGTAATCAAACTTAATTTCAGTTAAGTTTATAGTCTTAGGAGCTCATTTTAAAATTCAAAAGAACACATGATTGTTCTTATTTATAATATAAAATTTCATCACCTTATTTTAATTTTTTCGATGTGGGGTAATTTTAGGTTTGTAGTCTTTTTAAAAGACTCTTAAGACTCAAGATATTGTCGGTTGATATTTAAAACAGAAAGATAACTCATTTATGATATAGAATTTCATCATCTCATCATAATTTTTCGATGTGGTATAAATTACTCAATTAAGTTTATAGTTTTAAGAGCTATTTTTAAGACTTAAAAGAGTTTGTTTTTATATTTAAGTTAAAAGAACAAACGAATACTCTTTATTTATGTAATCGAATTTGATCTTCTTATTATATATTTTGGATAAATGATCATTCTTATTTATATGATAAAAAATTCACCTTCTTATAATTTTTCGATGTGAGATAATTTTACTTATGTTTATTTAAGTTTAGATATAGTCTAATTAAGAACTTTTATTTATGGACGAATAATTACACTTATTTGTAATATATAGAATTTCATCAACTCATCTTAATTTTTTGACACGGGATAATTGTACTTTAACTATATAATCTTAGTCTTAGGAACTTTTTTTTAGTCTCAACTGATTGTTGATTAATATCTAAGAACGAAAGATAACATAGAATTCTATCACCTCATTATTTTTTTCGATATGTGATAATCTCATTTAACTTTATTTGTAGTCTTATTAAGAACTTTTTTTTAAGACAAAAAAAGTTTGTTTGTTGATATCTAAGGACGAATGATTAGTCTTATTTATAATATATAATTTCATCACCTCATCCTAATTTGGAGAAATGATTTAGTTTATTTATATAATATAATTCCATCGTTTTATTATACTCTTTTCGTTCACTATTTTTTTCTTCATTATCTTAATTTCACTATTTTTTTCTCCATTACCTTGATATTTGTGAAAGGGTATTTTAATGAAATGAGGCAAAAAATAGTGACCGTAGGGAGTATAATTTTTTAATGTGGGATAATTTACTTAAGTTTATAACCTTTAAGAGTGTTTTAAGACTCAAAAGAGAGGGTATAATTTTTCGATGTGGAATAATTACTTAAGTTTATAGTCTTAAGAGTCTTTTAAGACTCAAAAAATTTTGATTGATATCTAAGAACAAATAATTAGTCTTAAATATAGAAATTCATCACCTTATTATAACTTGTCGATGTGGGATAATTTAATTAAAATTTGTAGTCTTATTTATAATATAGAATCATCACCGTAAGTTATTTTAATTGTTTCGATGTGGGATAATTTTAAGTTTGTACTCTTATTAAGACCTTTTTTTAACTCAAAAGTTTTTTAAAAATAAGACTACAAATTCATGACCTCATCATAATTTTAATAAACAATAAAAAACTTAAATGAGACGGTCTCACAATAACGTTATTGTGAGACCTCTCACATAAGGATGGTTATATTTTATTTTTATTTTTATTTTGTTAAATGTTGGTTATTAGTGTATTTTGTTATGTCTCACACTAAATAGAATTTCATCATAGTTTTTAAAAAAACAAAAAAAAATTGTTTGTTTATATTTAAAAACAATGATTACTTTATTTCGACGTAGGGGAACTACAGATGTCTAAGAAATTTTTTTTATATAATATAGGAAATTATCACCTCACTATACTTTTTCAATGTGGGATGATATTAAATTTGACTCCTATGTATTAAAAAAATTAAGACTCAAAAGTTTTTTGGTCAATAATTAAAACCGAATGATTACTAATATTTATAATATAGAATTTCATCACCCCATCATAATTTTTCGATGTGGAATAATTTAAAAAAACAAAATTTGGTCAATATTTAAAATCGAATGATTACTCTTATTTATAATATAAAATTTAATCATCTCATCATAATTTTTTAATATAGGATAACTAATTGAGGTTTATAGTCTTAGAAACTCTTTTTGAGATTCAAAAGACTTTTGAGAGATATCGAAGAACGAATGATTACTCTTATTTATAATATAGAATTTAATCATCATACTATAATTTATTGATGTGGGATAATTTTACAACGTTTATATGTAATAAATTCATCACATAATGAGAAACAAATAATATGAAATTTATACTCTAATGAAAGCATTTTTTATCACGAATCTAATTATTTCATTTTTATAATTTATTTTACGATAATGTTTTTAAAAAATGAACTCTAAAGTTTTTAACTAAGAATTGTAATCCGAATGATTACTATTATTTTTTCCCCAAAAAAAAACATTTTTTGCCGGACATTTTTTTTTCCCAAAAGAAAATAAATCCCGAAAAAAAATCATTTTTTTTAGAGTAAATTAAAAATTACTCCCTTTTAAGATACCAATTTTAAAATTTACTCCCTTTTGAAATTTTTGTTAAAAATAACTCCCAAAATTTATCAAAAGTTCAAAATTTGCTTCAAAATATAATTTTTGGACGGAAATGACCCTAACTTTTTTACGCCATATTACTTCATCTCACTCTCTAGCCAAGGGCATTTTCGTCCTAAAAATAAATTTGGGAGCAATTTTTAAAGTTTTGATAGATTTTGGGAGTTATTTTTAACAAAAATTTCAAAAGGGAGTAAATTTTAAAATTGGCATTTTAAAAGGGAGTAATTTTTAATTGACTCTTTTTTTTAATATTAAACTAAAATTGGTGTATATAGAAACAATTTCAGTGTACATAATAACTGTTTTAGGGTATACAACAATTCTACTATATCAAATAATTAAGTACATATGACAATTATTTCAGTGTATATATGTTGATTAATTGGTGTACATAGTAACCATTTGAGTGTATATAACAATAACTATTTTACTGTATATTTTCAGTTCTTAAAAGATGTGGGATAATTTTCACATTAATATAATAAATTAAATATACATTATATTAATTAAAAGATTCTCTAATTGATTTTTATTATTATTTATGATACTTTCCTAATTTGAGGTTTGATGAAAAGGGCCAATGAGATTACTCGAAAAAAGCCTAAAATATATATATTGATTGATTGATACATACAACCCAATTTAAGAGACCAAAAAAGAAAATAATCTTTCAGTACATGTATTAATTACATCAATATAGATGTAATTTGTACTCCAATCCATATGTTTATACCCCCTCTGTCCGTCCCAATAGATAGTGAACATTTGTTTTATAGACAAAATTTAAGGTAATGAGAGAAATTAATATTTGTTTATTAAAAAGTATTATCTCTGATTCTTTGGAAACCTACCATAAGTTGAATATATGTGAGGTTAATCAAATGGTAAGATTCTAGTGAACGGGAAGGAAAAAAATAGAGGGTAAAACTTTCCCAAAAATGAAAGTGTGAATTATTAACTGATACACCCAAAAGAGGAAAGCGTGAATTATTGACTGGGACGGAGAGAGTACTAAATTTAGAAGATTTAAATAAGAAAAATCATTCTTTTGAGTCTTAAAAAAAAGTTCATAAGACTATAAATTTATGTAAAATTATCTCACATCGAAAAATTATGTTGATGTGATGGATTTATATATTATAAAGAAGAGTAATACAGAGTAATTCTTTCTCAGATACGAACTAAAAAAATTTTGAGTTTTAAAAAAAACTTTTAGGGTACGTTTGGATAACAAAATAGGAAGGAAAGGGAGGGAAGGAAGGGAGAGAAAGGAAGGAAAGGGAAAATGATGGTTGTTTGGATAACATGAATGAGGGAAAGGGGGGAGAGGAGGATTGATAGGAACGTATTACGATTATTAATCATAACTTTTGTAATTGTAATTATTAATTTTTGACTCGTTTAAATATTAAAAAAATGACTTAAAAATTGATTAAAAAATTAAATTTTTTTTTGTTAATCAAATCAACTCAGTGACTCACTCGTAAATTTTTTTTATTCGATTTATTATCCTAACCGACTCATCTGCGACGAAAAAAAAAACATGACATAAAAAACTGAATTGAATATGTCTGAACTGAACTAATCTGAATGCGTCTAACTGGAGTGAACAAAAAGTGTCTGAATATAAGTCCACAAGAACAGGGCGTTATCTTAACCCGACTCACACGTAAGGGCCGTAACGGGGGAAAACAAGGCGTCATAAATCATAAATTTTTTTATCCTAACCCGACTCAACCATAACGAAAAATAGACGTCGTAATTTTTTTTATACGTTTTCTTATCCTAACTGTAGACACCCAAATTTTGACCGCCAGGTGTCTATAGCAGTTTCCAAAAAACACCCGATGATGATCGGACGCTAACGTGCTCTAACGCGCTCGGATACGGGCTCGAAATCAGTAATGTCCGGCATGGGCTTTTAACGGGATACATATCTCACAAAACCAACCTCAAAACCAGGCCCAGTGGGTCGTTCCGAGCAAAATAAGACTATTTTGGGTCAAAACCGACACCAAAAATAATTCCCGTCTTTTAGCGACCGGGTCAAAACCCGGTCAAGACGGACTCGACACAAAAAACGACCTGATACATTCTCGAAACTTGTGCCAAATTCAAAAATCAAGCCAAATCAATCAAAATCAATCAAGATCAAATCAAAGTCAATCACGCCTAAAATAGCTCATCCTAATTGATCCACTCGGTCGAGTGGATTGACCCACTCGATCGAGTGGAGCCTCAAAAGAACGGTCCAGGTTCATTTGCCAGGGCACTCGACCGAGTGCACTAGGGCCACTCGATCGAGTGCCCCTGTGTCGTGGGTTCCCTATAAATACCCCGTCAATCCTAAGCATTACACAACCTTTTTACCACCTTCAAAAAGACAACTTTGAGTCACATTTTTCAGCCAACTTTGCACTCATCTTACACCACATTTCAGCCATAGTTCAACTCTTAGGCATCACCACACTTACACATATTTTCCGAGAGCACAAACTCGTAAAAATCCCCACACAAACCGAGCCATACATACACACCATCAACTCCTCCTACACATCTCGACGTTCCCGCACCATTGCCGCCATTCGACGAACCGTATCCCGAGAAGCAAGAGCATGTAGGTTGAGGGTGTGACAATTCAACACCGATTCTTTCTTCCTCTTCCTTTTCGTTTCTTATCTTATGCACATTTATATTTATGTTTATAGTATTATATCTAGTCGATAGTAACGACATTACTAACGTTAACATTTTACTTTTCATATTTAATTATCGTTACGTACATTTTATTATAATATCGTGTACCGTGTATGTATATATATATATTTCTACGTAATAATTTCAAAACTTGGATCCAAAAACGTTTAACTACGATGGTCATTTTTAAGGTTCGTTTATTAACACGATCACGATCATTCGTAGTTGAACGCGTATACATCCATTTCCAAGATTAGTACGAAACCCATTGACACTAAAACCAACATCACGTAATCCGTAAGGATTAATATTGATGTCGTAACGTAGAGGGACGCAATTTCGTCATCAATCAAAATTTTAATCTAAACGACAACGTTTTTATAAAACTCCGATAACGGTATTATAATCGTATGCATACACGATTATAGTACCGGAGACCAAGTTAAATACAAATCGTGCGCTATTTGTATTTGATCTGGCCAATCATCAATTTTAAATCCAAAAAATAAACGAGTCACAACTCGTACAGGGGCCACTCGACCGAGTACATAGGCTACTCGATCGAGTAGCACCCAAAAAACTGGGCAGAAACCACGTTTAAAGACGCACTCGACCGAGTCAGCCCACGACTCGGTCGAGTGGGTCCTGTAACCCAGAAAACCGAGAGCCTCGACACACATTTCGAGCCTCGTCTTTTTACGACTCTAGTCATCACGTGTAAAGACAATCACGTGACCCTCCTTTCTTCAAAATTCGCACACGTCACGACGCCTAGGACAACTTTGATCGACTTTTCGACATGATAAGTTGGGACAAGGCATCGAGATTTGGGATCGGGCTAGCACCATGCCTAGGTCCTATATCCCCGTCCTTCGATTAATACATAAAATAATATGTATTTAATTGAAGTTAGTCCATTTACACGATTCACGGTCTAGTTTATACACGGGTCCGTTTCTAATTATTGCTTATCATTTCGGCTACATATATATTTCGATTATTCTACTTTATTGCTCGTTGTATTGTGAATTACGGGTTGTATTCCACCCGTGTAACTTGTAATCGATTTATTGTTGCTTTTGCTTTATTTATTTACGTTTTACCGTTTATAAATGAACCCTCGCATGCTAAATCACTTCGACAATAAATTAGATGCATTAAATTGGCGTAGCTCACATTTAATTCGCATGCTTAGCTAAAACGCTGTTTGCATATCATTTCACCGAATCACTAACACGCATATTAGAAAGTCAAACGATGTCTTAGTAGAGGCCGCTAAGTGCGGGCGGGGTTGGGTGTCCTTAGTGGGCTTCCCAACACGTACCCTCACCCCTTACTCAGAACCTCGGTTTCCGGATGCCCGAAACCGTTGGCGCACGAGAGTCATTCAATACACGATAACCGGTAGTAACGGTATCGGTATCGCAATGCAAAGGGACGAGCCCAATAAACTCTAAAACCGAAATGGGCCGTACTTTGTGTATGGCCCATAGTGATATAGAGTGGGCTCGAACGGTTCCGAATAACCATAAAATTCGGTGGCGACTCCATTTCGACTTAAATTTCAATTCGATCGATTCTCATATGGAGGTGAATTCGCCTATCCAAACCCGCGCGTGGCCGCGTCGGGGTGGACCTACGTCATGTCCACAATTTGGCGACTCCGCTGGGGATTAACCGATGAGTGCCTAACCATCGGCATCCTCAGGGTGAGACTCGAATAGAAATCGTTTGACAAATACAATATGTGTTTTAGTTTTACGGTTCATGCATAACCCATATTTTCCCGGGTCGGTACTGGTGACCGACGTCCCACTATACCACGATCTATTCCGCCTTGGATACGTTAAAGGTGTTCATAGTCGATTCGTATGGACTTTGCGGCATGTTCTAAGCTCAACTCGACTTAGGAAGTTCGTCCCGTTTCTCGTCTAGACTATGAGCACTGGTATAGACCATCTATACACCGACCGAGACTTAGTGTAAAGCATACATGGTGTCGTCATAATGCTTACGTGACTATGTGCTACTTGGTTTCCGGTCGTTTTCAAAAACCATCATTTCAAAAAGTGCATCTTTCCTAAAATATTCAAATTTTCATAAACCGGAGTGCTACCGAAATTAGGACTTACGATTTAACTCAAAACAAGCCTATTTTTAGCCGGTATGCTATCCATTTCAAAATTTCAAAATTTTTCGACTTTTCAAAATATTTGGGCCTCACGGTATTTTTGCCAAATTTAAAAGTCGGGATCCTCTTTCGATTTTCAAATCTTCGGAAATTCATATTCAAAATTCCAAAATTCCAAAAATGCATCTTTTCAAGATATCAAATTTTCAAAAACTCAGAAAGCTGCCGAAATTTAGACTTAAGATTTGACTCAAAACGAGCCTATTTTCTGACCGGCATGCCGCCCATTTCAAAATTCGAACTTTCGATCCACCATTCGATTTTCGAATTTTCAAAATTCAATTTCGATTTTCAAATCCTCGTGATGCCATTTTCAACTTACAAATCTTCAAGATGCCGTTTTTGATTTTCAAATCTTCGGGATCTCATCTTCGATTTTCAAATCGTCGGAATTTTTTTTTCCAACATTCAAATTTTCAAATTTCAAGATATCCAATTTTCAAAACCCGGGACACATACCGAATTTAGGACTTATGATTTTACTCAAAATAGCCCACTTTCTAGCCGGTATGCTCCCACACTCAAAACTCGAAAATATTTTCGAACTTTCAAAACCAAGGCCCGATGCACTTTCCGACGATTTTCTTGAAAAAAATCGGGCCTTTCCCCGAGTTTTCTCGGACTTTCCAAAAATAATCCATTTCAAAACCTTCCTCTTCTTAGGACTTCCCGTATTTAGCAGTGTCGGGTCTTGTCATAAGTCGTCGAAAGTCTTTAGCGTCGAAACTCTGTCGATCTTACATCACGGGTTTCCTCCCTATCCCAGTCCGCCTTATTAGACTAAGGCAAGGCCCACCTACGTAGGACATACTCCTACAAAGAAGGGTCCGTTTACACATTCAAGTCCAAAGTCTGAGAAATATCTCACATGGACCTTCCTTCGAACAGGACTCGGCCCACATAGCCGAATCCTAAGGAAGGTCCACCTTTCACAAGTCACCCGTAGGTGTCTTTTTCCGAGTCAATCTTTTACAAAGCATAGCTCTATAACAAAAGGTTCGTGATCCTTACATCTAAGGGTCACTCGTCCGACACTCGAGTCTTGACAAAATTATCGACCCCACTCGGGGGCTACCCTTCAGCAGGGCGATCAATCACGGTTGCTCTAAGGGTCATGTCTTACACGTGTCTCACGTACCCCACTTTTGAGTCACTTAGACGTCACACCATCTGAGTCCTCTCTGAGTCCTTGGCCTCACTTGGGGGCTATTCTCCGACGGGGAGATTAATCACAGTCACTCCGAGAATCGCACCCTACGTATTTGTCTTAGGAGAGTCTAACCCGAGTCAAACCAGAGTTGTCACTCCTCCCGCGCTATTTCCTATGCCTTGGTGTAGTCAAGTTCCGAAGCAACATTTCTGATTACATGGGTATTCTCGCAGAGTATGGCACCCACAACCGGGAATAGGGACATGGAAAACACCATCAAAGAAATAAAGGCTTTGCTGGAGACAATGGTTAGTAGGCAGACCATAACCGAAACCCATATAGGGTTCCTGAAAACCAACCAAGAGGCCATGAATGCTCGTTTAACTGCCATTGAACGGCAAGACCTCGATTCTGGGTCGGTAAATACTGGGCCATTTGCCAAACTGATCAGCACGGTGCGTGGGTTCGAACAACAGTTCCACGCTCTTCAAGGGAACAACATTCATATTGAGAACTGTCGAGACTATACACCCATCAGTGAGAAACTACCAACAGATCTCAACTTAGAGGGGTTACCCATATTCGAAGGGACGGAGGATCCATTACTACACCTCCGAGCCTTCAAAGCATTTATGGCAATCAAGGGGGTCAAAGCCGACATGTTCATCAATTTGTTCGGCGCATCCCTCGGGAAATATCCAAAAGCCTGGTTCTATAGGCTGAACGCAAAAAGGTTCCCCACATGGGAAGATGTGGCTACCGAGTTCGCCAAAAACTATTCTGATAATACTGAACTTCAGACTACCATGCGGACTTTAGAAGTCATGGCCCAAGATCCAACAGAGGGTTTCACCAAATACCTTCGATGTTGGCGGACTGAGAGTGTTAAGCTGGTAGACAAGCCCAGCGAGAAAACACTAGTGGAGGCGTTCATCAACAACCTCCTACCTTCTTAGTGCGTCCATCTTAGGTATGCCGGCTGATCGCCTCCCAATCGGATCGATCGTTTTAGCGAAGGACGGGGGATCAAACGATATTTATAGACTCGGAAATATCACAAAAACAAACAAGTAATCGTGGTAAATCGAGGTCAGTCCACAGGGAACGGTATGTGTTGTGAAGTTTAAAGTGTCGTGTTCGATGCCTAAGAAGGGGGGTTTTGTAGAGGTCGAGTCTATACTAGAAGGATTAGTACGATGATGGTTTAGAGGTGATCAATTTAGGGAAAAGGCGTTAGGGAGAAGTCGGGATTCGGTACTTGGGGTCTAAGAAGGTCGGGATCGAGCTTTTGTCACAATGTCGATAAACTCACCTAAAAACCCGCTTTTGCGGTGAATGAGGGTAAGTTCCTAGTCATGGTAATTTCTACCCCGAGTTTCCCCATATTGATAGAAATTAGTCAAGGTCGGTCTAGTTGGCCGGACTAAAACAACAATGACATGACACCATAAATAAGATAAACCAACATGCAAGCAACCCACCAACATCCCTATATTCAAATAAACCAAGCCCTCATCCCTAAAATCTCCAACAAGAAATTTACTCACAATTCATTATGAAATTCATCACAACATGCATATTAATTAGATTTGAACAAGATGATAATGAGAAAATATCACAAAAACTAAATAGAGATTAGAGAGTGGAAGAGAATTGTACCAACTATGTAGATCTATAAGAAATAAGAAGATATCATAGATAAAGATTGAATCTTTGATGAATAAAATGGAGAACTTGTCACTAATCCTTCAATAAAACCCAACAAATCTTCAAACAAAACTTGGATAATCTTCTACAAACTTGAGATCTAAACAATTGTAGATGAGAATTGTGTAGATCTACTACTAATTACTTTATAAACTACTAGGAAATTTGTAGGTTTTTTACTACTACTACTACTAATTGATGGTGTAATAAGATGGTGGAAGGGTGTAATGTCTTCCCTCCTTAGCACAATGGAGTGGTGAGTTTAGGCAATGAATTAGGGTAACATATATATAGTAATCTCTTAATGGATCCTTAACCTAAAGCCCAAATCCATCTTTATGCTCCATTAGTGAGACAATCTCCCTTTGCATCTCCATGGGGTGAAACTTCGCCCTGCGGACTCATCAGTAATTCCCATCGGGTGAAATTTTCGCCCGGTGAGATTTTCTTCTTTTTTCGCGTTTTCGGCACGTCTTCACCATCGGGCGAAATTTCACCCGGTGGGCGAAATTTCGCCCGGTCAGTTTCGCCCGGTGGGGAGTTTTCGGAAATTCTTCAGGAGGCAATTTTTACCGTCGGGTGAAATTTCGCCCGGTGGTGTCTCACCGGGTGAAATTTCGCCCGGTCATTTTTTTCTGGCCTCGAGTCTTGTCTCATTCTTCGTTTGTTCGATCGGATGGCTTTAAACTTTAAGTTGTGTGCTTTGCTCTTTGGACAGTTTTCCTTTCTCTTGTGCTCGTAGAAGCTCAATCGTGATTTTTGTAGCAAAACCTATCAAAATTGATAGAAAAACTACCAAAAACACGTAAAACGCACAAGAGGGACGCTAATGCGAGAAGTACACAAAATATGGCGATAATCGCACTCAAAACTCGCAAAACGAGGGAAAAACGGGTCTAAATGGAGGGAAAAACGGTCTAAATTTAGCACACAACAATTCCCCCACACTAAACCGTTGCTCGTCCTCGAGCAAAGACCCAAAAAGAAATTACAAACTACTACTACTAGCTAGACTATGCTAAGCCGATACGGGGCAATTAACGGGCCCGCTCCGTCCCTTCAACTCACATCGAAATACTTATGAGGTAAAGTACTCCCATGCAAGGCAAGTTGGGGCTTGCTCAAAATGGTGGATGCGACTAAACACACAAAAACACATAACACGAAAGAATAGACGCATCCAAAGCAAAAATAAAACACTGAATCCCTCATCAAGACGGCGGGGAAAGACACCGATTACTTACCTAAAACGACAATAGACTTCCAAGATAAATCACCCACGTAAACAAGGACCAAAGCCTAATACTATGACAATTAAGCAATATAGATGTTGATAACTTAGCCAGGTCCTCCTAATCTTCTAAAGGGGTACTACGGGGCGTATAACGGAGTGGAAAAAGTGAACCATGGATTCGTTCGGCACTGTAGGTAAGTGCAGTCCCGCTCTCTTCGGCTAAGCCAAGAGGGTCGTTCCAAAACTCGAATTTCCTAAATTAGCCCAAATAAAAAGGTGGAGTGTTTACAATTATTGGGATGGATCAACTCATCACCGCTATCTTCCGACCTCGGGACTCGGTCCTCTAGTTGGCACTTCACGATGATGAATCGATCAAAGGGCTTTTTTTTTTTGAAGGAGACATTTTTGATAATTTGATTTTTCATTTGAAGCTTCTTTTCTTCTCCTTTGTTTTCTTGTTTTTCATATTTTTGTGCCCTTTTTCTCTTGCTTTGGTTTGCCCTTTTTTGGCTCTTTGATGTGGTTCGTAACCAAGCTTTGGAGGTTATTTTTGTAAACTTATTGTGATGATGTATAGGTGGAGGAAAAATAGGCAATCGAGAACGCGCGCCATTCCGGATAACCCACAAAAGATGGAAAAGATTTGGACTAAAGGTGCAATGGTCATTCGAGCAAGGTCACCTAGAAAACGGGATGCGGAAACCAAGGCCTAACTCCTCCATGGGTGGTCAAGGTGGTCAAATGCAAACCCCGAAGTAAACCTCTAGTAGAAAAAGTGGACTCAAAGCTAAAGGATCAACAAATTCATTGCCTAAGAGTCATTCTACTAGACTAAGGTCCAAAATCTACGATGGGTTATTTATAATGGAATGTAAACTCTTGTAATAAGTTTGTAATCGGGTTTTCGAAAAGTTTTAGTCCTAGACACACTATACAAAAGCAAAACAAAACAAAACATACGAAAAGGAAAAACAAATAAAAGAAAACACAAGTAAAGTCATGAACTCCATACTCCATCAACATTCAAGCATAAACCACAACACCAAAATGCTCAACTTCGAGAGCCTCCAATAGCAACAACATAACTCCTCTACAAAGTTAAAGAAGAAAGAAGGAAGGAAGTTACCAAGCGGGTGCTTTCATAATCGCTTCAATTCGCGCTATTAAGGTGGTGGTTACCTGTAAGAGTAGAGAACAAAACCATACACGGGACACGAAACATAACAAGAAACAAGAAGGAAAAAGAAAAAGAAAATGTTTTTGATTTTTCAAATTTTTATGGATTTTTGAAAAGATTTTTGAAAAATAAAAGATAGTAGACACCTCCCCCACACTAAACCTGTACATTGTCCTCAATGGACAAGTAGGGAAGAACGAAAAAGATGGAAAAGAAAATTAAGAAATATCTTTTTGGATTTTTATGATTTTTTTTTTTCAAATGTTTTTGGGTTTTTCAAAAAATTTGAATGTTTTTGTGTTTTTCGAAAATTTGAGAAGAAGAAAATGAAAATAAAATAAAGAAAACGATAAGATAGTGGCGGGCCTAGGTGCAATCACATCACCTAGACCCTAGCCAAGTGGCTAAGAAAATGAAAATGAAAGAAAATAAAATGAAAGGGTGAAAAATTGGGCGTAGGTGTAGTCACATCACCTAGCCCGGATTAAGAAAAATTGAGAAAAATTTGATTTAAAAATTTGGATTTTTCAAAAGGGTCAATGGCGTAATCACATCGCCAAGAGACCGGGAGCAATACCAAGGCCGCGACGGCCACAAAAATCATTTGATGGAACGGTGGGATGATAAGTGTAGTTTGTAGTGCCTATTTGTTGTGTTTTGGTCCTTTTTTCCTTGTGAATCGCTCCTTTGGAGCGATTCATGGGCTTCTTACGCTTCCTTTAGTTCGTTTCAGGTTCCCGAGACCGATTTGGAAGAGTTGGAGCGATTCCGACTCAATACATACACATTTTGGAGCCAACGAGATAAAGGAACGATGACTCGAGGCCTTGGAATCGACCCCGAGACCTTGGGACCCAATCCCGAGCCTCCGAGACCCGATCCCGAGTCCCGAGAATCGGTGGGAAGCCCATGAGAGGCAAGGAAGGACCAAAGAGAGTTTAAGGAAGGCATACAAGACCCATCCCGTTCGGGATGGGGTGCTACATTAAGAGGGCTGTTGTGAGCCCATCCCGGTCGGGACCATCCCGTCCCGGTCGGGATGACAGGGCCGTCCCGATCGGGATGATCCGTCCCGGTCGGGACCGTGATGCTGTTGCACGACTCTTTTTCTTTCTTCTCGTTCATTCTTGTACCCATATATATACTCCCTTCTTGTAATTTTAAGACATCTTATCTTACCCTAAATTAGTTTAAGCCTCCATTATCATTCAAAACCCTAGATTATTGCTACTCTCATTAGTTTTAATCTCTCTTTAATCCTTAGTTAATTATTGTAATTAGTTTTGTATTAAGGGATTCTTGAAGATTGTTCCAAGATTGACAACCTTGGGATTGTATTTGGGCTTCTCATTAATACAAGTTTTCATCTTTTATTCATCCTTTTGTTGGTATAATCTTTTCATCCTTAGTCTTTGTTATTTATTCAAGTTTCTTTGTTATTGTTATTGTTATTGTTATTGTTAATGATAATGGATGCTTGTTTTGTGACATTGATTTCTCTTATTATTGTTGGTTTTCTCTTTTTAATGAGTGAGTAGTCTTCTTGTGGGGTTAGTAGGGGGATTAAGGGTAGATTATGGGTGATTAGGTTTGATTAGGGGTAAAGGTTTCATCTTTGTTGTTAGACTCATTATAGGCACTCTATGTGTTTGATGATATGCGTGTGTGAGTTGTAGTGGCCATGCTTCCCATACTTGTGTTCATCTTCCCATTGCTTATCTATTGTGTGAGCATGTTGAGAATAGTCATAGTCGCGAGAGTGCCGACTAGGGTCTAAGTTGCGAGAGCCCGGACCCATCTTGACATTGGTCTAAGTTGCAAGAGCCCGGACCTACTCTAGCAACTAGGAGACACCTAAACCCTTGATCACCCAAATTACCCTTCTACTCTTATGAACCCGACCTACCCCACTTCCTTTCCTTATTTAATCCATCGTCTTAGTTAGTCATCGTCTTTTTAGTATTGTTTAGCTTCGTTTTAGTCTAGTTCATCACTAGCTTAGTCATACCTCTTCCACCACCATAGTTTACCATTTATCGCTCTCTTTGTGTTCGTTTGTGTGACTTAGCCTAGTTTTTCGTGGACCTAGTCTAGACCTTACTCTACCGTCCCCGTGGATATCGACCCTACTTGCCCTAGCTACCCACTAGGAATAGTCGGTTTAATATTGACGGTTAGGACCCACGGCAAATCCAACCATCAATTTGGCGCCGTTGCCGGGGACGGTGCTAGTTTGGACTTTGTTTTCCTATTTTCTTGACTTTGTCTTTGTGTTTGTGTTTTTCTTTTTCTTTTTGTTACTTTGCTTCTTGTGTGTGTGAAGTTTATTTCTCTCTTGTCTAGTGCCCAAAAAGCACTAGACTTCTCACGTTTGTTCTTAGTCTACAGTTTGTGCTTAGAGGTGGTGATTATCTTCTTCTTGCAACTCAGAGCCGCTTAAACGGACGGTTGCTAGAATGAGTGGTTTCCAACCGGGTATGGACTACGATTTTCGAGCAAGCATGGGGTTTGATCTAAACTCCCCACACATGGAAGCCGATATGAGCTACCCCTCTTCTTCCATGAACCAAAGCCATGACATGACGTCCCCCTACCATTATCAAGCTTCTTGGGGTAATCAAGATGGGTATGATCCACAAGAATATGGATATGGCTACCAACAAGTGAATGATTATCACTCCTACGACCATGGTGGCTATTACTCGAGCTATGATTGTGAACCCACCACGTTCAATCAAGATTCACCTTATGGAAGCCAATACCCCGAAAACCCACCACATTACCCTCCACCCCAACCACAATATGAATCCCATGACCCACAATACTACCAATCACCTCAACCTCACTACCAACAATATGATGCCCCACCACTTGGGCATCATCAAGATTTTCAAGGAGCCTTACAAGACCCCAATGACCGCCAAATGCTAAACTTGGAGTTACATCAATCGATGCTTCAAATGCAACAAGAAATGGCCATCCAATCGCAAAAGACTAAGGAACTCTTGGCCCAATTTCGAAGGGAAAACGAGGCGATGGATGCTCGATTAAATGCATTATCGGTTCAAACCGTAATGTTTTTATCCCGAACGTCACAATTGGATGAAGGGTGCCCACTTGAGAAAGGGGAGCAACCTAATCACGAAGCCGCCGATGTAGTTCCCTTTGGAGGAGAAATTTGCTTTGAAGAACCTCAATCATCTACCCAAAAAGAGACGGATGAGGATATGACCCTTGGTGAAGGCAACATTGGTGAGGAATTGGAGGAGGATAGTGAGTTGGATGGTTTGGTAGAGTTTGTGAGGATGTTTGGTGAAATTGTTAGCCTCGAGTTGCCCTTGTGCGATAATTTGGACAAGCATCAAGAGCCCCTTGCTAGTACACCGAGAGATGACTTGGAAGAGATTGAAACCGCCGGTAGAAGTTTCGATTCTCCTCTCCAAGATGATCTGGGGCCGAGTGATGTAGATGGGGAACCACAACTTGAGGCAAGTGTGGGGGTGTGCAACGAGGAAGTGAGGCCAAAACCACTTTTTGTGCCTTGTTTCTTGGAGATGAAGCTTGCTAATGATTGGAGGCGATGCCTAGGGAGGAAGAGGTCGGTGAAGCTCGTAGGATGGATAGACCCCGGAGACAACTTTGAAGATGATTTTGGGTCTTGGGAATCCTACTTCTTGCCTCCTCCTTGGAGGCCGTGGAGGTCGGTTAAGCTCGAGCGCTTCTTGGGCCTTCACTACGATGTCGGTAGCGCGTTCGACTTGCTCCTCCATGCCCTTGAGGGCTACGGTTGAAGAAGAGTCCACCATCCTAGGTTTGACGGAGTTCCTAAAAGAACCGTCATGTTGTATATTCCCCTCTCCTCTTCTTTAGAGTACTTGTGCTTGTATTTGTGATTTTTGTTTCTTGGACTCTTTTGTTTTTGTGGGATTCTTGTAATTGTATTGGTATTTTGATGAGCGATGTGAGGGAGTGAATTTGATGTGTATTTTGAGTTTATTGTGATAGGTGAAGTGAAGGTGACTCCTAGAAAGGAGTGGTTATCGATAGAGCTTGGATCGTGAGTAAGGGAGTCGGTTTTTGGGGTTATGGGAGTCATGAAGACCCTTCCCGACCGGGAAGGGTGTGTCGTCCCGACCGGGATGGGGCCGTCCCGATCGGGATGAGGGTGCCAAAAATCGAGTCCACTGGAGTGTCATCCCGACCGGGACGAGAGCTTCCCGATCGGGATGAGTGAGACTTCCCGACCGGGACCATCCATCCCGACCGGGATGATCCCCTACTCCTTTTTGGTGCTTCTTCTTCGACATTTAAGCCCACCCAACCATTATATACCCCCACCTAACCTCCCTACCTTCCTTTCTCATATCATACCACCCATGTACCTCATTTACATACCTTCACCTCATTTCCTCTTCACTTTACACCGTGATTCACATCAAATCCCACCCCCTCGCACCATTACTACCTCTACCATGCGGTTCTATCAAGCTTGAAGCGGGATAGCAAAGATGAAGACAAGCAAGTGCCTATATTGATCTATGAGACGATGGAGAGAGTGAGTTGCTAACCTATGGTACGGCAACTATCCTTTCTTTTCCGTTTTTGTTGTTGCTTGTTTTCCTTTGTTTATTCCTTTCCCCTTGTACACTCTTGAGTCATTGTATCTTGGTGGCCTTCGAGGCCTCGGTAGTTGTTGCTCCCGACTCTCGATGATGTGACTACATCGAGAGTCATTTTCAAAAAATCCAATTTTTACAAGATTTTCACTTTCTTTTTTGAGGATTTAGTCGGATTTAGGCGGAATCCGGGCTAGGTGACTTGATTACACCTAGCCCTCCCCTCCCATTTCCTTTTATTTCCTTCTTTTTATTTCTTCCCCCATCCATATCTTTTCTTGCCTCGGCCCTTGGTGACTTGATTACACCCCGGCCGGACACCTTCTACCATTTTCTTCACTTTATTTTTTATTTTTAGCTTTATTTTCGTAGTTTCTTTTCTTTTTCTTTTGTCTCTCCGCACACTACGATCGAGCCTGAGGACATGGCTCGGTTTAAGTATGGGGGAGCGATATTCTAGCATAGTTTGCTTTATTTTTCTTAGTTTTTCGAAAAAATCTTTAAAAACCATAAAAATTTGAAATTTTTTCATAAAAATCAAAAAGATTTTCTTTTGTGTGTTTTCCCTTTGTGTCTTTGTGTCGTGTATTTGTTGTATTGTGTGTGTTTTGCCTCCCTTTTCCTTATAGGTTGCTTAATCACCGTTAATTTTGGAAAGCTTTGAAGACATCCAGTAACATCTTCTATCCCTCTTTCCCTCTTTATTTCTTGTGAAGTTGGAGAAGGTTGTGTTGAGGTGTGCTCGGGTGGAGCTTGTACATAGTTGTGGTTGTTTTGGTGGCTTGTTTGGATGATCGGGGTGGTGTTCGTGTTGTTTATGCGTTCGTTTTGTTTTGTTTTTTTTTTGTTTTGTTGCTTTTGCTTCTTTTTCTTTCGTTCGTTTTCGTCGTGTCTTTGTTTTATGTTGTGTTGTGTGTCTTGTGCGTAAACCATTTTCGAAAACCCGGTTTAGAGGCTAGTGTGTGAGTGTGTACTTTCCCTTCCTAGTAATATAAATCGAGTCTTGAACCTTAGCCTAGTAGAATGACCCTAAATCAATGATTTTGTTGGTCCTTTACCTTGAGTCCACCGAGCTTACTAGGGATTTACTACAGGATTTGCATTTTGACCATTATGACCACCCACGGTGTAAAAATGCCTTGGTTACCGAGTCCCGTCCCTTAGGTGACCGTGTTTAGGATCGTTCGATTAGTCCAAGTTTTCCCCTTTTTGTGGGTTTGAAGGGAAGGGCCCGTCCCGACTTACCCATTCACCTACCTCCTACACATTCCACACAATAAATTGCAATTTGTTGAATTCTCCCTTTCTTGTTACACAAATAAATGCCAAAAAGCCAAATCAAGCCAAAAAGAAAAGAAAAGAAAGAAAAATGAAAGAAAGAAAAGAATGAAGAAAAAGAAAAGGGCACAAAAGCCAAAAAGAAAATAGAAAAGAAGAAAAAGAAATGGCATGGCAACAAACAAATCAAAATGTCGAAAAGAAGGAAAATGCCAAAAGAAAACCCGTCTCACAAAAAGAAATCCCCACAAAAATAAGCCTTTGTCCGACTTTTGCCGTGAAGAGCCTACCAAAGGACCGAGTCCCGAGGAAGGATGATAGAGGCATTTGTCGGTCTTCCCTCATTTTGCATATTTCCACCTTTTTACTTGGACTAGTTAGGCGGTTTTGGACACGGGACGACCCTCTTGGCTCACGCTAAAGGGGCGGGGTCTCACTTACCTACAGTGTCGACTAACACCGTGGTTCTTCACTTTTCCACTCCGCCGATCGTCCCGTAGTACGTTTTTAGAAAGTTAGGAGGACCTAGGTAAGTTACCAACGTTTTTATTGCTTTATCGTCATGCTATTAGGGTTTAGTCTACCTTGGTTTGCATTTCTAGCTTGGGAACGTTGTCACTTACCTCGAGTCCTAAACCGGTGTTTCATTCACCACTTTTTGAGGGAAGCGGTATTTCTTTTGTTTTGGGTGCAACCGATTACGTGTTTGTTTGTGTGTTTGTTTGTTTATGTGTTTTGTGTCCGGTTGCATCCACAGTTTTGTCGCAAGACCCAACTTGCCTTGCGGAGTGCACTTGTCCTCTAAGTGCACTCGCGTGAGTTGAAGGGGCGTAGGGTGCGCTAATACCCATTCGGATAGTTTAGTAGTTAGTGTGTGCTTACTCGAGGGCGAGTAAGGGTTAAGTGTGGGGGAGTTGATAAGTGTAGTTTGTAGTACCTATTTGTTGTATTTTGGTCCCTTTTTCCTTGTGGAATCGCTCCTTTGGAGCGATTCATGGGCTTCTTATGCTTCCTTTAGTTCGTTTCAGGTTCCCGTGACCGATTTGGAAGAGTTGGAGCGATTCCGACTCAATACATACACATTTTGAAGCCAACGAGATAAAGGAACGATGACTCGAGGCCTTGGAATCGACCCCGAGACCTTGGGACCCAATCCCGAGCCTCCGAGACCCGATCCCGAGTCCCGAGAATCGGTGGGAAGCCCATGAGAGGCAAGGAAGGACCAAAGAGCGTTTAAGGAAGGCATACAAGACCCATCCCGTTCGGGATGGGGTGCTACATTAAGAGGGCTACTGTGAGCCCATCCCGGTCGGGACCATCCCGTCCCGGTCGGGATGATAGGGCCGTCCCGATCGGGATGATCCGTCCCGGTCGGGACCGTGATGCTGCTGCACGACTCTTTTTCTTTCTTCTCCTTCATTCTTGTACCCATATATATACTCCCTTCTTGTAATTTTAAGACATCTTATCTTACCCTAAATTAGTTTAAGCCTCCATTATCATTCAAAACCCTAGATTATTGCTACTCTCATTAGTTTTAATCTCTCTTTAATCCTTAGTTAATTATTGTAATTAGTTCTTGTATTAAGGGATTCTTGAAGATTGTTCCAAGATTGACAACCTTGGGATTGTATTTGGGCTTCTCATTAATACAAGTTTTCATCTTTTATTCATCCTTTTGTTGGTATAATCTTTTCATCCTTAGTCTTTGTTATTTATTCAAGTTTCTTTCTTATTGTTATTGTTATTGTTATTGTTAATGATAATGGATGCTTGTTTTGTGACATTGATTTCTCTTATTATTGTTGGTTTTCTCTTTTTAATGAGTGAGTAGTCTTCTTGTGGGGTTAGTAGGGGGATTAAGGGTAGATTATGGGTGATTAGGGTTGATTAGGGGTAAAGGTTTCATCTTTGTTGTTAGACTCATTATAGGCATTCTATGTGTTTGATGATATGCGTGTGTGAGTTGTAGTGGCCATGCTTCCCATACTTGTGTTCATCTTCCCATTGCTTGTCTATTGTGTGAGCATGTTGAGAATAGTCATAGTCGCGAGAGTGCCGACTAGGGTCTAAGTTGCGAGAGCCCGGACCCATCTTGACATCGGTCTAAGTTGCGAGAGCCCGGACCGACTCTAGCAACTAGGAGACACCTAAACCCTTGATCACCCAAATTACCCTTCTACTCTTATGAACCCGACCTACCCCACTTCCTTTCCTTATTTAATCCATCGTCTTAGTTAGTCATCGTCTTTTTAGTATTGTTTAGCTTCGTTTTAGTCTAGTTCATCACTAGCTTAGTCATACCTCTTCCACCATCATAGTTTACCATTTATCGCTCTCTTTGTGTTCGTTTGTGTGACTTAGCCTAGTTTTTCGTGGACCTAGTCTAGACCTTACTCTACCGTCCCCGTGGATATCGACCCTACTTGCCCTAGCTACCCACTAGGAATAGTCGGTTTAATATTGACGGTTAAGACCCACGGCAAATCCAACCATCATGGGACAACTTGCAATTTTGTTCGAGATAAAATGATCACAATGATTATAATGATGGGACAGGGAATAAGGAACAACATTAGTTCACATGCAATTGAAAATGATTAAGACTCACCGACATAAACCACACATATATACCCATAACATGAACAAACCAAATTATCTACCGACTCTTGTAAGGGGGTCTAGTCTGAATAGTCATTGGACGCAAAGGAGGCCGTGGGAGTTCCGTCACCGGCATACTCCCAAACTCCTACATCCCCCGAGTTGTTCAGTCGGAATTCACAGGGACCTGGAGGTAGGTCCCAATTACGAGGGTTTTAAATGTTGGTTCGGTTTTTGCTGGGGACAATTAAGGCTCGGTCATGGCTAAGAGAAACGAGGCGATGGTCAGGCACATTAAATATCCAAGTAGGGAAATAAGCCTCGTTAAGCCAGACACGGGGGTCATGTGGTTTAAGATGGTCGGTCGAATAACCCAAATTTCTTGCTATTACGGTCACAAGACCACCACAGTCGACAGAGGGGCGTTGGTCAATGATAATTTGATGAAAGTGTAACGCCACGACAATAGGTAGGTCAAAGGGATAAGGGTTACCGAGTAAAGAGTCACATATCAATTGTAAGACACACACATTAAGGTTAATGATATTTTCGGTAGATGGCAAAAGACAGTGAGAAAGGAATTCAGCGAAATAACGAATGGCTGGGTTACGGATTTCAGCGGTAAAATTAGAATTGGGTTCGAAATCACGTTGACCCGGCGCTATGCGCCTCCACAAGTCTCTCCTAGTCGCACTACTTTGCGAATCACTTAGGGGTCTACTTAGTCCGGTACCCGATGAGGGCAACCCTAGAGCTAAGCTAAAGTCGAAATATTTAAACAGTGATTTCTACCAAACAAATTAAATTTGAACTCCTTAGGTGTGGTCGGGTTATCGATTGTAAAACTACCTAGAAACTCACAAGTCAAGTCTTTGTTTGTGACGGGCACAAAACCAAGGAGTTTACTAATACCAATTCTAGACGATAACTCTATAATATCATTCTTAATTCCTAGAATTTTCATTGTGAATGGACAAGGCCATCTCGTACTCTGAAAGTCTTTTTCAAAGAAGGTACGAGCAAGGGGTGAATTTGGACACGGTAAAAGATTAGGCCTAGCGGACTTACTAGAAGATGAATGCTTAGAAAGATTAGAAGTCGAGGCCATACCTTGTTTACGCGCGGCTCTTTGGGCTCTTGTCTCCATAGTAAGAATTTGCAAGAATAGTCCCGAAACTTTTGCTTCTCCTTTCTTCAAAAACCCTAAATAAATATTCACCCAAGTATGAAATGGAGTTATGAATGGAGGTTGAATATGGTGTATGGAAGGTAGTGTAATGATTTTGTGATGGGTGAAAGGGTGAAATGATGAGTGAGGTGAAAAAGGTGGTATAAATAAGGGTGTTTGAGGAGGAAAAGTGAAAGTTTTAAAGTTGGTGGTAAAAATTTGGTGTAAAAATATTTGGAGGGAAGGTTATGTTGAGTTAAATTGTTGGAGGGAAAGTGAAAATGTAGTGAGTAAAAGGTGTAGGTGATTGGCCAAGACACACCGCCGGGTGAAATTTCACCCCGACGACATTTCCTCGTGAAAATCAATTTTGCCGTCTTTTTCCACCGGATGACATTTCACCCGGTCAAAATCTCACCGGGCAAAATTTCGCCCGGTGGTAACTTCTTTGATTTCGGCAATTCTGGCAACTTTTCCGTAGGGCGAAGTTTCGCCCGGTCGAGTCTCACCGGGCGAAGTTTCGCCCGGCGGTCTTCCTGCTGCGTTTTTCCGCCTTGCCATTTCATGGCTCTTCAATAGTCACCTAGAGATTCAAATATATGACTCGACTCACATTACATAATCAATAATTCCCACAAACATGCTTGTGGTCTTCGATTTAAGCTCCATAACTTCTCCAAAAGCTTGATCTTCATCCAAATTATGCTCCATGGTGAAATCCAATTTTCAATCAATCTTCTCAAGCTAACAAAACTAATAAACTCAAAGAAATATGATACATATATACAAGGTGGTTGTTGAGGATACCACCAAACCTACATCAATTTCGAGAGGGGGTCAAACAACGCTCCCCGATGGGAGCTCACTAAACTTCATAGTAGCAAAGGTCTCACGAATATGACCGGGATGATAAATCTTCAAACGTTGCCCATTAACCATAAACTTCCCGGATTCCGGACTAGATATCTCTATCGATCCATATGGTTGCACTCCGGTCACTTCAAATGGACCCGACCATTTTGATTTCAACTTACCGGGGAAGAGCTTAAAGCGAGAGTTGAAGAGTAATACCTTATCACCAACGAAGAAGTCCTTACGAAGAATTCGAGAGTCATTCCATTGGCGAGTTCGTTCTTTGTAGATCTTCGAGTTCTCGTAGGCTTCAAGTCTTAGTTCTTCCAATTCTTGTAGTTGGAGAAAGCGATTATTCCCTACAACACTCTCGTCGAAGTTTAGCTCTTTGATTGCCCGTTTGGCTTTGTGTTCGAGTTCCACCAGTAAATGACAAGCTTTACCATACACAAGACGATAAGGAGTGGTTCCAATCGGCGCTTTGTAAGCCGTCCTCAATGCCCAAAGGGCGTCATTTAATTTCAATGACCAATCCTTTCGGTGTGTATTTACAACTTTCTCTAAAATTCCATTGATTTGACGGTTGGAGATCTCGGCTTGTCCATTTTATTGAGGGTGGTAGGCTAAGGACATCTTGTGGGTGATATCGTACTTCCTAAGAAGGTGTTCAAAGGTATCTTTCCTAATATGAGAGCCTCCATCACTAATTATGGCTCTAGGCATACCGAATCTTGGGAAAATTACGTTCTTGAAAAGCTTGATTACAACCTTGGAGTCATTGGTGGGGGAAGCTACGGCCTCGATCCATTTTGAGACATAATCAACCGCGACTAGAATGTACTTGTTACCAAACGAGGATGTGAACGGACCCATGAAATCAATGCCCCAAACATCGAACAATTCAATCTCCAAGATAGGTTGAAGGGGAGTCTCATTTCTTCTTGTTATATTGTTGCTTCGTTGGCATGCATCGCATATGAGAATGAAAGCTCGAATGTCTTTGAACATGGAAGGCCACCAAAACCCGCTTTGGAGAACCTTAGCAATTGTCTTTTGATTGGCCAAGTGTCCACCATAAGATGTCGAGTGAAGGTGCTTCACGATATTATATCCTTCTTCGGCCGTGACACATCGTCGGTAAATTCCATCTACGCATCGGCGAAATAAATAAGACTCGTCCCAGTAATAGCGTCGGGCTTCATAACGTAGTTTCTTCCTCTCTTGCTTGGAATAATCGTCCGGAATAAATTGAGATACTAAGAAATTGACGATATCGGCATACCAAGGTGTAATAGTTTCAACGGCCATCAAGGCCTCATCTCTCATAGCTTCATTGATGGGGATACCATCTTCTTCATTGCTCTCTTTACTTACCGTTAATCTACTAAGATGATCCGCTACCAAGTTCTCCGATTCGGCTTTGTCTTTAATCTCAATGTCGAATTCTTGCAAAAGGAGCACCCATCGAAAGAGTCGGGACTTTGTCTCCTTTTTGGACATGATGTAACGAATCGCCGCATGATCGGTGTGAATAATGACTTTGGAACCGGTAACATAGTTTCGAAATTTCTCCATGGCATAGACAACGGCAAGCATCTCTTTTTCGGTTGTGGTGTACCTCGATTGGGCTTCATCTAGGGTCTTGCTTGCATAATAAATCACATGTAGCTTCTTATCAACCCGTTGACCTAGAACGGCACCAACGGCAAAATCAGATGCATCGCACATGATTTCAAATGGAAGATTCCAATCGGGAGCTTTGATAATCGGTGTGGTAGTGAGAGCGGTCTTTATCCTACAAAAGGCCTCAAGACAAGAGTCATCAAAAACAAAAGGTGTATCTTTCATAAGCAAAGAAGTCAAAGGCTTAGCAATCTTAGAAAAGTCTTCAATAAATCGTCTATAAAAACCGGCGTGACCTAGAAAACTCCTCACCCCTTTGATATTTGTAGGTGGTGGCAAGTTCTCAATCACGGAGACTTTCGCCTTATCGACTTCAACTCCTCTATTAGAAACAATATGACCTAGGACAACACCTTGTTCAACCATAAAATGACATTTTTCCCAATTTAAAACAAGTCTATACTCTTCACATCGAGCTAACACTTGATCAAGATTATCAAGACAAGAATCAAAAGATGTACCATGGACACTAAAATCATCCATAAAAACTTCCATGGATTTTTCAATAAAATCGGAGAAAATAGCCATCATACATCTTTGAAACGTTCCCGGTGCATTGCACAATCCAAATGGCATCCTTCTATAAGCATAGGTGCCATAGGGACAAGTAAAAGTGGTCTTCTCTTGGTCATCGGGATGAATAGGTATTTGAAGAAATCCGGAATGACCATCGAGGAAACAAAAATAAGAATGATGCGCCAATCTCTCAAGCATTTGATCAATAAAGGGAAGGGGAAATGGTCTTTTATGGTGGCCGTGTTCAATTTTCGATAGTCTATACACATGCGCCAACCGGTAATAGTCCTAGTAGATATTGACTCACCCTTTTCTCCTTTAACAACCGTCATTCCTCCTTTTTTCGGCACAACTTGTACGGGGCTAACCCATTTACTTCCGATTATTGGGTATATAATGTTAGCCTCATACAACTTGAGGACTTCCTTCATGACAACCTCTTTCATGGTAGGGTTCAACCTACGTTGACCCTCTACCGAAGGACGGTGGTCATCATCAAGGATGATCCTATGCATGCAAACGTTTGGGCTTATGCCTTGGAGGTCGGCAATGCTATACCCGATGGCCTTTTTGTGCTTTCTCAAAACAATTAAAAGTTTTTCCAATTAAGGTCCATCAAGGGTAGCATTGACGATAACGGGATAATTAGTTCCTTCAAGAAAAGCATATTTGAGGGAAGAGGGGAGTGGTTTAAGTTCAAGATTAGGAGGAGAAGATACCATACTCTTACCCACCGGTAGTGGTTCTACCTTTTCATCATGCAAACATTCTTCTTCAAGAGGTGGAGAGTCAAATGGTTCATCTTCTTGCTTATCATCATCTATCAAGCTATACTCAACCAAACTATCAATAACTTCAATGGAATTCATTTGTTCAATCATTGGTTGTTTAAGAGCTTGAGAAAGGGATAACTATACTGACTCGTTCCCTATGTTAAATGATAACTTTCCATTCTTAACATCAACTATAGTTCCACCGGTAGCCATATAAGGTCGACCTAAGATAATGGGGGTAATAGTGTCTTCGGGCATATCCATGACAACAAAGTCGGAGGGGATGAAGAACTTACCAACTTGAACGGGTACATCCTCAAGTATCCCAAGTGGGTACTTGACGGACCTATCCGCAAGTTGAATCGACATGCTAGTGGGTCTCATCTCCCCCACACTAAGTCTCTTAGCAATTGAATAGGGCAATAAACTAACACTAGCTCCTAGGTCACATAAATCTTGATTAACAATGACATTTCCTACCCGACAAGGGATGGAAAAGCTACCGGGATCATCTAGTTTCTTTGGCATTTCGTTCATAAGAATGGCACTACAATGACCCGTGAGAGAGACACATTCTTTGTCCTCTATTGTTCTCTTTTTAGTCAAGACATCTTTCAAAAACTTAGAATAGAGGGGCATTTGAGAAATTACCTCGGTGAAAGGTAAAGCTACCTCTACTTTCTTCAACATATCCACGAAACGGCTAAATTGAGCATTCTCTTTGTGTGGCTTAGCTCGCTCGGGAAAAGGCAATGGAGGGACAAAAGTGGGAGGCGGTGGAACATTGGATTCTTCTTCTTCTTCGGCTAATCGCTCCGCCTCTTTTCTTTTGGCTTCTTCGGCTTCCATTTGCTCTTTCTTCTTTCTTTGTTCTCTTAGTTCATTCTCCGCATTTTGGAGGATATCAAACTCCGCTTGTATTCCCCGGTTTTGTTTGGGGGAAGAGGGAGATGATTCTTGTGGTGCACTTGGTTGATTAACCTTGGATGGGGTAGTCTTGGTGTTCAAGTTCAAATTCTTGTATGGGTCCTCAAGTTCTTTGCCACCTCTCAAAATCACGGCATTTGCTTGGTGCGAAGGATCTCTTGGGTTTTGGGGTTGACCGGGCAAACCATGGGGTGGATGAATTGGTGCGGCCAAGGCTTTTGTTGCTTCTTGTGATTCCCAAACTTTTAGCCTTGCCTTGGTATCTTGATGTTCATTCCATAGTTGGCCAACGGTTCTTTGCAAATCATTATAGTTCTCCCGTGAGGGTCCTCCTTGACCAAATTGAGAATTGCTTGATTGGCCATAAGGTTGAGAGGGTTGATTGAATGATTGTTGATTGTAACCTTGGTTACCATGAGAATTTCCTTGGAACCCTTTATTGTATCCATGATTAAAGTGATTACCATGTTGATTTTGGTAATTGTTGTAGTTGTTAGGAACATGGAAGTTGCTACCTTGTTGATTGAAGTTGCTCCTTTGATGAGGAGGCATATATGGGGGCATCTTTGGAGGTCCTTGGTTAAAAGGTCTTTGTTGACTTTGATTGAATGGCCTCATTTGACTCCCTTGGGCGCGCGGCATCGGGTTTTGAACATTTTGATTTCCATAAGAGAAATTAGGATGAAACCTTGTGCCGGCGTTGTAAGTATTAGAAAAAGGATCAAATTGAGGTCTTTGCCCATATACTTGTATAGCTTGAACTTCATTTGGCTCTTCAACATAGACTTCTTCATTAGGAATGCAAGAGCTAGAGTCCTGGCCATGATTGCCACAATGATCACATTGAACTTCCCATGTTAATAACTTTGGAGGAGATGGTTGCCTTGGAGGAATACTCCCTTGAATTTGGTAAATACCTCTAGGAGTGGGCTTAGAATTCATGGCATCCATTCTCCTTTTCAATTCTTCAAGTTCCGTTTGGAGTTTCAATTCATTAGAACTCGTAGATGAGTTCACTTCAATTTTCTTTCTAGAATCCCTCGATTGACCCATTCTTGAATCAATCCTTGCCATCTTCTCAATAAGATTCTTAGATGTCTCATCGGTGAGAGAAGAGAAATCTCCTCCGGCGGCCGAATTGAGGTTTTCTTTGGTTCTCGATGAAAGGGTGTTGTAAAACGTTTGGGTAGTTAGCCAATCGGTTATTCCATGATGTGGACATTTGCGCAACAAATCTCTAAATCTTTCCCAAGCCTCACTTAGGCTTTCAAATTCATCTTGCTTGAACGTTTGTATCTCCATGCGGTATTGGTTAGTCTTTGACGGCGGAAAATATTTCTCCAAGAAGGCATTAGATAGTTGAGCCCATGTTGTAAAAGTATTAGCGGGATGGCCTTGAAGCCATCTACGAGCTCCATCTCTTAGGGTCTTCGGAAATAATAAGCGATGCAATTGGCATGAAGTTAACCCATTGAGACGTGCTCCTACTAATTTTTCTTTAAATGAAGCGATGTGCTCTTGAGCATCTTCTTGAGAAAAGCCGTGAAATGTGTCTTGTTGGACCGCATTGGTCAAAGAAGCTTTCAATTCGTAGTTCTCGGGAATTTCTCCGAAATCGACGGGAGAAGGTGTTTCTTCATGTGTGAGTTGAGAATGCGAACCTAGAGTCGCCATTGGTTGGATTGGTGGTGATGGTGGATTTGGATTTGGTGGTTTTGGAGAATTTGGAGAATTTGGAGGGGATGGAATTGGTGGTGGTGTTTTCGGTGATGGTGGTGGTGGTGGTGAATTTTGTGAAGTAGAAGGTGTAGAAGGTGAATGTGGAAGGATGGGATTAAGGTTAGGAGGTGATAATGAAGGATGTGGAATGATGGTGGTTGAGTTATTTCCTCGAAAACGCAATGCTCTAAAAGTCTTTTCCGGTTCCGGATCGAACCACAAGGGCGATGACGTGTTCCTGGACATAAAACTCAATTAAACGGTGACACTCCTAGCACCTCGCGGCACTGGGGAAAAGAGAGAAGAGAAAAGAATCAAACACAACAACTAAAAACACAACAACTACTCGTCGTTCCCCGGCAACGGCGCCATTTTGATCGCCTCCCAATCGGATCGGTCGTTTTAGCGAAGGACGGGGGATCAAACGATATTTATAGACTCGGAAATATCACAAAAACAAACAAGTAATCGTGGTAAGTCGAGTTCGGTCCACAGGGAACGGTATGTGTTGTGAAGTTTAAAGTGTCGTGTTCGATGCCTAAGAAGGGGGGTTTTGTAGAGGTCGAGTCTATACTAGAAGGATTAGTACGATGATGGTTTAGAGGTGATCAATTTAGGGAAAAGGCGTTAGGGAGAAGTCGGGATTCGGTACTTGGGGTCTAAGAAGGTCGGGATCGAGTTTTTGTCACAATGTCGACAAACTCACCTAAAAACCCGCTTTCGCGGTGAACGAGGGTAAGTTCCTAGTCATGGTAATTTCTACCCCTAGTTTCCCCATATTGATAGAAATTAGTCAAGTCGGTCTAGTTGGCCGGACTAAAACAACAATGACATGACACCATAAATAAGATAAACCAACATGCAAGCAACCCACCAACATCCCTATATTCAAATAAACCAAGCCCTCATCCCTAAACTCCCCAACAAGAAATTTACTCACAATTCATTATGAAATTCATCACAACATGCATATTAATTAGATTTGAACAAGATGATGATGAGAAAATATCACAAAAACTAAATAGAGATTAGAGAGTGGAAGAGAATTGTACCAACTATGTAGATCTATAAGAAATAAGAAGATATCATAGATAAAGATTGAATCTTTGATGAATAAAATGGAGAACTTGTCACTAATCCTCCAATAAAACCCAACAAATCTTCAAACAAAACTTGGATAATCTTCTACAAACTTGAGATCTAAACAATTGTAGATGAGAATTGTGTAGATCTACTACTAATTACTTTATAAACTACTAGGAATTTTGTAGGTTTTTTACTACTACTACTACTAATTGATGGTGTAATAAGATGGTGGAAGGGTGTAATGTCTTCCCTCCTTAGCACAATGGAGAGGTGAGTTTAGGCAATGAATTAGGGTAACATATATATAGTAATCTCTTAATGGATCCTTAACCTAAAGCCCAAATCCATCTTTATGCTCCATTACTGAGACAATCTCCCTTTGCATCTCCATGGGGTGAAACTTCGCCCTGCGGACTCATCAGTAATTCCCATCGAGTGAAATTTTCGCCCGGTGAGATTTTCTTCTTTTTTCGCGTTTTCGGCACGTCTTCACCATCGTGCGAAATTTCGTCCGGTCAGTTTCGCCCGGTGGGGAGTTCTCGGAAATTCTTCGGGAGGCAATTTTTACCGTCGGGTGAAATTTCGCCCGGTGGTGTCTCACCGGGTGAAATTTCGCCCGGTCATTTTTTTCTGGCCACGAGTCTTGTCTCATTCTTCGTTTGTTCGATCGGATGGCTTTAAACTTTAAGTTGTGTGCTTTGCTCTTTGGACGGTTTTCCTTTCTCTTGTGCTCGTGGAAGCTCAATCGTGATTTTTGTAGCAAAACCTATCAAAATTGATAGAAAAACTACCAAAAACACGTAAAACGCACAAGAGGGACGCTAATGCGAGAAGTACACAAAATATGGCGATAATCGCACTCAAAACTCGCAAAACGAGGGGAAAACGGGTCTAAATGGAGGGAAAAATGGTCTAAATTTAGCACACAACACCGGCATTTCACAATTTGCGGTGCTTACCGAAATGGGCATTAGGATTGAAGACGATCTTCGACATAATGAAGATCTGGGTGAAACTTCTACCGAAGGCTATACTGGACATCAATTCGAGTCCTTAGAAGCCGGCGACTAATCCGAGAGTCCGGATTCGATTTGAGTCCGAGTCTGAGTTCGAGTCTAGGATGTACTATTTCCTTAGAAGTCAAAGTCGAAGTCAGAGTCAGAGTCAACTGTATTCTGTCCTCTTTTCAAATTCAATAAAATCAGCTTTTTCAATCCCTACTACATACTTCCTTATATGTGTTTCCGAGAACATGATGAACACCATCATACACTGTGAGCACACGCACGTGACTATTATAGGCACATCTATAATGACTGTAGGAACTGAGACCTGTGTTTTCCTTTACCTATTCCATGTCTGGTATAGCAAGCCACAAAACTACCCTTGGCAGGAGTGGTCTCAAATCCTATGACAAATCTAGGTAGTCTCCTAATTTGGGTTCAAGACGGGAGGCAAGCCCATTTCCCACAATAAAACACCCCTCCAATAAGACTAACCAATCCCTACCTTAGGCGTTTAGTCTGACCAGAAGCAAAAAAGAAGCATCGTGACTCTATAGACTTGATGCCAGAAATACCCAACTCGGGACGATACTCCCACCAAGCCTGCTCGGAATTATGATGACAATACCGAGATCCAAATCACCATGCTTATCGTAGAGTACTCCATCGCGAGTTGCACTCACATAAACACCAACTAGGCTTACACCTTACAAAGGTTTAGCTCCACAAGCCTAATCCAACCGATGGGCCCACCCCCATATCCACCCACAACACCATCGGGGGAATAGCCGTGAAAAAAAAAATCAAAAGTCCAGGAAAGAAGCAAAAGCCCAAAACAAAAAAAGGGGTCATTGTCAAAAAAAGAGGCACCCACCACCGAGGTTAAAGCGGTCAATCCAAATGAAGAATTCCATGACCGGGGCTAAGGAGTCAACCAACTAAAAATATCCAAGAAACCCATGACCGAACTTAACTTTCAATTCAAGTGAAACGGTCAATTCAAAATTATCAAGACCCATACCGTCCAATAGGGGAGTGACAATCAAGTTGGTCAGCTAACACCACACTCGGCCTTCCCACATTACAACCCTCAAGACCTTCCCGAGACCCAGGCCAGAGACAGCCCGGAATTTTGAGGATTCAAGCTCCATAGGATACCCCCAACCATTAGGGCCAGACATGGAAACCAGATCCCGCATTATCAAAACCTATCCCAATCAAAGTTCGAGCCATTTTACTCGACTTCCCCTTTGCATAACAGAATTCACAATCACCATACGTAATCCCGAGAACAAAACTCGTTAAAATCCCGATAACAAAACTCGTTAAAATCCCGAGAACAAAACTCGCTAAAATCCCGAGATCACAACTCATCAAATTCCCTGAGAGCAAAACTCATCAAATCCCCGAGAGCAAAACTCATCAAATCCCCGAGAGCAGAACTCGTTAAAACCCATCCCAATTCTTCTTATCCAAACCAGTTGCCAACCCCGAACACGGGAGCTCAACCTGCGGTCGGCATAGAACATGCCAAAATAGTTCACACCACCTCTGGGGGCTACCCCGGAGAACGCTCACAGTCACAGGATCAAGATCCTAACCATTCTAGCCCTTTGATCAAGACATCATTGGGAATGCACCCAGCCTACACCATCGCTATGGCCAGTTACACACAAAGTCCTATTAGACTAGGCACCATAATATACCTTTCTTCACTGAACTACGGCTTGGTTTGATTTCACTACACGTGAATACGTAGGCAGCCTTTCAACAAAGGCACAAACACCCACATTGACACACATTCAAAAAGCGCCATCATTCCGGTCACGACACTGTCATGTTCTCAACAGTCTGCTTTGTTGTCCTGAGGGCTTCTCTTAGACAGAAGTTCTCCATCCACTCACATAATCCAAAAGACTTCAAACTAAGCCTCCTTTCTATAGAGTGTCCTAGTACTCGGCTCAGTCGGAGACAGGAATCTGTCAAGGACTCGAAGTGACACCCACTCTGGGAATGTACCCCAAACCAAAAATTCAAAAGAGCACTAGACAAAAACATTGCTAAGCCCTGTTGTACAGTTGCAGTCTCATTACAGACTACTACAATTCTCCGATAAAGCATCCTTCCCATTCCGAGGATTCGACCATGTTGCCACTCGCCTAGGCTGCGGAATAGCGCAACTTGAGAGTCTTGTTAGGTGGCCCACCCCCCTACCGAGTCACGGTCCAACCCCTTGAGAGTCCAGTCATGTCTGTTAACTCGTCCGGTCACGTCCAGAGTCGAGTCTGTCAGTATACCTCTCTCTTCAAATTCCCATTTTAAAATTTGCAAAACTTAGCCATTTGAGAAAATCCTTTTCGACAAGGTCAAATTTCGGTCTATTTAAATTGCAAATTTCATTTCTACCCCTTTCATTTTGAAAACCTAGCCCGTGAGCTGTCAGGATTTCAATTTCAAAAAATTCAAAAATTCAAAAAATCATTTTCCCAGCACGAGTCATTTTACTACCTACGTGTTGCATGCATTTTATGTAACTTATACATGTACAATTCAAGACCGCGCAGCTCACATATCTCCCCAGCGGAAAGCCTGAGGCGGCATTTTCCCGGAATGGTACGGGATGGGCCCACATATAGGCGCACCCAGGACTTATGCGACAAGTCCGAATCCCCACGGAGTTATTATCATCAAGCCAGGTATGATTTCTATCCTATGGCTGGCGAGCCCTTTCACGCAAGTCTAATGGACTATAAACGACCCGACCGGAAGTCTACCAGGTCTTAATTGACTTGGTAGCTACTCTGACTTTCGCCTTGTCCAAGCCTCAGTCAGAGTGGGGGCTCTGTAGACACCCAAATTTTGACCGCCAGGTGTCTATAGCAGTTTCCAAAAAACATCCGATGATGATCGGACGCTAACGTGCTCTAACGCGCTCGGATACGGGCTCGAAATCAGTAATGTCCGGGATGGGCTTTTAACGGGATACAAATCTCACAAAACCAACCTCAAAACCAGGCCCAGTGGGTCGTGCCGAGCAAAATAAGACTATTTTGGGTCAAAACCGACACCAAAAATAATTCCCGTCTTTTAGCGACCGGGTCAAAACCCGGTCAAGACGGACTCGACACAAAAAACAACCTGATACATTCTCGAAACTTGTGCCAAATTCAAAAATCAAGCCAAATCAATCAAAATCAATCAAGATCAAATCAAAGCCAATCACGCCTAAAATAGCTCATCCTAATTGATCCACTCGGTCGAGTGGATTGACCCACTCGATCGAGTGGAGCCTCAAAAGAACGGTCCAGGTTCATTTGCCAGGGCACTCGACTGAGTGCACTAGGGCCACTCGATCGAGTGCCCCTGTGTCGTGGGTTCCCTATAAATACCCCGTCAATCCTAAGCATTACACAACCTTTTTACCACCTTCAAAAAGACAAGTTTGAGTCACATTTTTCAGCCAACTTTGCACTCATCTTACACCACATTCCAGCCATAGTTCAACTCTTAGGGATCACCACACTTACACATATTTTCCGAGAGCACAAACTCGTAAAAATCCCCAACACAAACCGAGCCATACATACACACCATCAACTCCTCCTACACATCTCGACGTTCCCGCGACATTGCCGCCATTCGACGAACCGTATCCCGAGAAGCAAGAGCATGTAGGTTGAGGGTGTGACAATTCAACACCGATTCTTTCTTCCTCTTCCTTTTCGTTTCTTATCTTATGCACATTTATATTTATGTTTATAGTATTATATCTAGTCGATAGTAACGACATTACTAACGTTAACATTTTACTTTTCATATTTAATTATCGTTATGTACATTTTATTATAATATCGTGTACCGTGTATGTATATATATATTTCTACGTAATAATTTCAAAACTCGGATCCAAACACGTTTAACTACGATGGTCATTTTTAAGGTTCGTTTATTAACACGATCACGATCATTCGTAGTTGAACGCGTATACATCCATTTCCAAGATTGGTACGAAACTCATTGACACGAAAACCGACATCACGTAATCCGTAAGGATTAATATTAATGTCGTGACGTAGAGGGACGCAATTTCGTCATCAATCAAAATTTTAATCTAAATGACAACGTTTTTATAAAACTCCGATAACGGTATTATAATCGTATGCATACACAATTATAGTACCGGAAACCAAGTTAAATACAAATTGTGCGATATTTGTATTTGATCTGGCCAATCATCAACTTTAAATCCAAAAAATAAACGAGTCACAAATCGTACAGGGGCCACTCGACCGAGTACATAGGCTACTCAATCGAGTAGCACCCAAAAAACTGGGCAGAAACCACGTTTAAAGACGCACTCGACCGAGTCAGCCCACGACTCGGTCGAGTGGGTCCTGTAACCCAGAAAACCGAGAGCCTCGACACACATTTCGAGCCTCGTCTTTTTACGACTCTAGTCATCACGTGTAAAGACAATCACGTGACCCTCCTTTCTTCAAAATTTGCACACGTCACGACGCCTAGGACAACTTTGATCGACTTTTCAACGTGATAAGTTGGGACAAGGCATCGGGATTTGGGATCGGCTAGCACCACGCCTAGGTCCTATATCCCCGTCCTTCAATTAGTACATAAAATAATATGTATTTAATTGAAGTTAGTCCATTTACACGATTCACGGTCTAGTTTATACACGGGTCCGTTTCTAACTATTGCTTATCATTTCGGCTACATATATATTTCAATTATTCTACTTTATTGCTCGTTGTATTGTGAATTCCGGGTTGTATTCCGCCCGTGTAACTTGTAATCGATTTATTATTGCTTTTGCTTTATTTATTTACGTTTTACCGTTTATAAATGAACCCTCGCATGCTAAATCACTTCGACAATAAATTAGATGCATTAAATTGACGTAGCTCACATTTAATTCGCATGCTTAGCTAAAACGCTGTTTGCATATCATTTCACCGAATCACTAACGCGCATATTAGAAAGTCAAACGATGTCTTAGTAGAGGCCGCTAAGTGCGGGCGGGGTTGGGTGTCCTTAGTGGGCTTCCCAACACGTACCCTCACCCCTTACTCAGAACCTCGGTTTCCGGATGCCCGAAACCGTTGGCGCACGAGAGTCATTCAATACACGATAACCGGTAGTGACGGTATCGGTATCGCAATGCAAAGGGACGAGCCCAATAAACTCTAAAACCGAAATGGGCCGTACTTTGTGTATGGCCCACAGCGATATAGAGTGGGCTCGAACGGTTCCGAATAACCATAAAATTCGGTGGCGACTCCATTTCGACTTAAATTTCAATTCGATCCATTCTCATATGGAGGTGCATTCGCCTACCCAAACCCGCACGTGGCCGCGTCGGGGTGGACCTACGTCATGTCCACACTAACCCAACTCACACGTATCAGTTGAAAAAAAAGTCGTCGTAATTTATCCTAACTCGATTCATCCATAACGGGGAAAAAATTCATAATTTTTTTTATCCTAACCTGACTCACAAGTATCGGAAAAAAGAATAACTTGTCGTAATTTATCCTAACCCGACTCCCCCGTAACGAGAAAAAAAATCGTCGTAAATTTTATTATTTTAACCTGACTCACAAGTATCGAGAAAAAAAAAATGACGTAATTTATCCTAGCACGACTCACCCGTAACGGGAAAAAAAAATTCATTGTAATTTTTTTATCCTAACCTGGCTCACCCGTATTGGAAAAAAAAAGTTGTCGTAATTTTTTTATCCTCACCTGACTCACTCGTATCGGGAAAAAAAAGTCGTCGTAATTTTTTTTATCCTAGCCAGATTTACCCGTATTGAAAAAAAAACAAGTCGTAATTTTTTATCCTCACCCGTAAATGAAAAAATAAGGCATCATAATTTTTTTTAACGTTTTTTATCCTAACTCGACTCACCTGTAAGGCGTAACGGAAGAAAAAATTCAAAAAAAAAATAAGGAGATAAAATGAGTGTACAAACATTTATTTAGTAAGTATAAATTTGTAATTGCATAATTAGTGAAAAGATAATCCATTTTCTTTCTAAATCTTGCCAACTTTGGCAAGATTTTAGTTTACTCTAAACTGCTAAATCTCATCCATCCATCTCTCTCCCCTTCCTAAATGATATCCAAACGAAGGGAGGGAAATAGAGGGGAAGGAAATGAAGAGATGAGATTGATTCATTTTAGAGTAAAATAAAATCTTTCCAAAATAGGTAAGATTTGAAAGAAAAATGGATGATGTTTCCATTAATCATACAATTACAAATTTATACTTACTAAACAAATGTTTTTACGCTCATTTTATCTCCTTATTTTTTTTTGGATAAAAAACGTATAAAAACATTACGATGCCTTATTTTTTCAATTACGGGTGAGGATAAAAAATTACGACGACTTGTTTTTTTTCCAATACGTGTAAATTGGGCTAGTATAAAAAAAACTACTTTTTTTTTCCGATACGGGCGTGGATAAAAAAATTACTACGACCTTTTTTTTCCAATACGGGTGAGTCAGGTTAGGATAAAAAAAATTACGACGATTTTTTTTTTCCCGTTACGGGTGAGTCAAGTTAGGATAAACTACGACGATTTTTTTCCAACTGATACGTGTGACTTGGGTTAGGATAAGAAAACGTATAAAATAAATTACGACGGCTTTTTTTCGTTACGATTGAGTCGGGTTAGGATAAAAAAAGTAGGGTTATTTAACAGGAATAATACCAACTTTGGGTGGTATTCCATAAATAAAATCAACTTTAATTAATACGGGAATAAAACCATGTATGAGATATATTATACACGAATAGAATAGCATTATCTGCTATCGCCTACCCCAGTCATATTTCACTAATACAATTACTTCTTACTGACAATAAAGTAAACTCACACATTTAATAAATTTTCCTTCATTAATTTTCAACTTTTTAACTTCAAACTTCATCTTCTTCCTCAATTCATCTCATCACTTCATCTTCTTCCTCAATTCATCTCATCACTTCATCTTCTTCTTCGTCAATTCATCTTCTATTTCACTTCATTTTCTTCTCATCTTGTCGAAGGTAGTTATTTTTCGAAACTTTTGTTTGTTTATTTCCCTCAAACTTTGTCGAAAATCACCATTAAAATTGTCGAAAATTCTTTTTCAAGGGTTATATATAGCCGTAACGAAGTTCATTCCTTAATCCTTTGCGTCGGCAATGTCAATGGTGAGTATTGTTTTCATTTTCCCCAAAATCGATTTTTTTGGGTTTCCTTACTAATTCAGGATTTTCCTATTCTGGGTTTAATTTAGGGGTTTAAGTGTGCTATTATTGTTCTTTTTAATTGATTTGATTAAAAATGTAGGTCGATCCATGAAGATTTGTGACTTTGAAATTTTGTTAATTATGAAGGTTCATTTATCAGACATGATGTGAGTTTAGCAGAAAATCGAGTTTGTTGTGGCGAAGAAGATGAAGATGTGTGATAATTAATAGAATGGGACCCACAAAAAACGACTTCAGCCGGTCAATTAAGAGGCAATTTCATTCGTGTATAATATGTCTCATACATGATTTTATTCCTGTATTAATTAAAGTTTATGAAATACCACCCAAAATTGGTATTATTCTTGTTAAATAACCCAAAAAAATATGACACCATATTTTTTCCGTTATGGCCCTTACGGGTGAGTAGGGTTAAGATAACGCCTTGTTTTTGTAAACTTATATTCAACATTTTCAGTTAACTCCAGTTAGACGGATTCAGTTTAGTTTAATTTAGATACATTCAATTCAATTTTTTTATGTCATGTTTTTTTTTCATCGCGGATGAGTCGGTTAGAATAATAACACGAATAAAAAAATTACGAGTGAGTCACTGAGTTGAGTTGATTAAAAAAAAATAAAAAAAACGTACTTTCTTTTTTTTTTATCAATTTTTAAGTCTTTTTTTAATATTTAAATGTAATACCCGTGGTGTATTACGAACATTTCCTATTTAATTCGTGTCTCTTTAATGGATAATCATATCTAATTGGTTGACCCGTTTAGGTTAACACATTTCGTTTAACCCGTTTCTAATACCCGTATAAAGTATAACCTTTCCGAGTCCAACCCATTAAACCCTCCGTAATAATAGTAATATAATAATGATAACAATAGAATAATTAATGATAATGATGATGATGATGATGATGATGATGATGATGATGATGATGATGATGATGATGATGATGATGATGATGATGATGATGATGATGATGATGATGATGATGATGATGATGATGATGATGATGATAATAATAATAGTGGAGTAAGTAGTTACGTGTGATTACACATACACGCATAACCTACATGGTTCATAAAGCCGCACCGCCGCTTTCCTCCTTCCATTTAGTATCTTACTTCAATCCCGTCCATGGCAGCCATCCTTCTAATCCCACCGCACTCCCTAATTTCTTTCTTCCTCCTCTTTGGCGTCGATC
The DNA here is from genome assembly GCA_958450325.1 of Agrostemma githago. NCBI lineage: Eukaryota > Viridiplantae > Streptophyta > Magnoliopsida > Caryophyllales > Caryophyllaceae > Agrostemma > Agrostemma githago. The sequence continues at coordinate 37,196,320 of OY288260.1, read as the reverse complement.
TACACCACCGCTTCTTCCCTATATTCCATCTTGTCGGATTCCACCCGGATCACCATCACGTTCAACCCCTCAATATGCTAGTGCGGCCACTCTTGTTCAGCCTAGGTACTCCGCAATTCCCTCGTCTTTGTTTCCTTGCCGCTCGTGTCTCTTAATTTGGGGTGGTAAGTCGTCGTGGGTCGTGATCATAGGTTGTCATATAAGGTGTACGCGGATTTGGTCATGGGCGGTCGCTTTTAGTGTCGGGTTCTGCCATTGTCTAGAGTTACTATTGTCGTTGTGTTGTCTTGGTGGTTGGGCTGGTAGTACGTGTTGTTGTCGGCATGACATTGTAGTCGGGGTTCGTGTCAAGCCATTGAATTAGTCGTTGTGTAACCCTATTTTCTTATATTTGTGTAATAATACTGTTATTATTGTTTAATGCTATTGTTAGTGTTGTTTATTACTATTATTTAGTGTAGTAGGGTCGGCTAGTATTGTAGGATGGTCTATTTTAATTAAAGCGGTATCTCTCTCAATTTATAATCTTATTAGGTCGGGTGGGTCTCCGTTTATAATTTATTTAAGTCGGGTTTCATTTTATAATTTAACTACATTAGGTTCTATATTAATTTAAGTAAATAATATTTTATTAGGATCCGACTAAATACAACTTCCATGATGATCTGTACTACCGACGCAGCGGTGACCTGCTAAATAGGTAAGGTTTTCCTTACTTAGAATACGTTAATAATATGATGTTGTATGAGTTACGGTTACAATGTGATATCATGCTATTGAGAATGATGTTGAATAATGACGGGGGAATGATTTGATGAATATTTATATATTGGAGTTGGTGAGGCTAGCTTTAGACCTAGCCGGGGCCCTTGATCACGGTCCCCTCCCTGATTTCTCCTCGTGGGTTGTTGAACCTGCGGGGGGTGTGCACACTCGGAATGAAAGGGTCTGCCAGAAGAGTTGAGATGAGATTATTGATTGGTACTGGAATGGTACTGAATGTTGAGATGAGATTATTGATTGGTACCGTGATGGTACTGAGAATGTGGAGATGATATTATTGATTGGTACTGGAATGGTACTGAATGTTGAGATGAGATTATTGATTGGTACCGTGATGGTACTGAGAATGTGGAGATGATATTGTTGATTGGTATCGATGTTGTACCGAGATGGTTGAGACTGAATGTTTTATATTATATACTTGTGTTATGATGTTAGCATGTTCTAACCGTATTTTCTGTTTAAATTGTCACCCTATTTTTATGGGGGACCTACGACGATCCAATTGACATTTCCGGTCTTTTGGGGAGCAGTGCTAGTGCAGGTTGATGATGTGTGATGATTGTATTCTGGTTGAGTGTACGGGATGGGTCTGCGCTGTCACTAACCACGTTTATAGGTTGTTATCATATTAGTTATGCTTCCGCTGCTGTAGTTGTGTAATCGTGTTTTGTAGATACAAAATTGTAATAATTCATTATATAGTTTTAAATGGTTGGTTTCGGAATTGCATAGTAATGGACTACTACCTCGGGTGATACCGAGATGGTAACACTTTTATTTACTTGGAAATGTCTTGATAAGGCTTCTGGGTAAATGGGGGTGTTACATTAAACGAGTCAAAAATTAATAATCGTAATTACAAAAGTTATGATTAATAATCGTAATGCATTCGTTCCTCCCTAATAAAAGACACTTTTATCAATCCTCCTCTTCCTCCCTTCCCTCATTCATGTTATCCAAACAACAATTTTTTTTTCCCTCCCCTCTCCTTTCCTCCCCCTCCTTCTCCCTTCCCTTCCCTCCCTTTCTCTCCTATTTTGCTATCCAAATGGACCCTAAGACTATAAATTTAAGTACAAAATTATTCCACGTCGAAAAATTATGATGAGGTAATGTAATTTTCTTAAAAAATTTACTAAGACAATCTATTATTTACTCGAAAGAGTGTTGAATATATTACATACTCCGTATAACAATAGTAAAATTATTACACATCGAAAAATTATAACAATGTAATGGAATTCTATATTATAAATAAGAGTAATAATTCGTCATTAGATATCAACAAAAACTCTTTTGAGTTTTAAAAAAAATTCTTAGGACTATAAACTTTAAGTAAAACTATCCACATCTAAAAATTAATTATGATGAGGTGAAAAAAAATTCTATATTATTATAAATATAACTAATCATTCGTTGTTAGATATCTACCAAAACTCTATTGAGTCTTAAAAAACCTCTTAAAATTATAGAACTCAAGTAAAATTATCACAAAAGTTTTTAAGATTATATCTAAACTTAAGTCAAAATTATTTTATATCAAAAAATTAAGTAAAATTATCCACATTGAAAGAATGTCATTGAAAGATATATTTTTTTAGTATGGGGTTCGTCCCACATTGAAAGAATACGGTCATTGTGTGAAATTTATTATGTATAAATTAAGGGTCGTGCTTTTTTCTAACGAGCTTTTACTCAATCCTGACGACATTTTACCAATTTATCCTTGTCATTTCACTCATATTAATTTTCTTTCAAAAAAAATCCCTAATTCAACCACCCTATCAACACCAACAACCATCACCCGAAATCCAACCACCAAGTTTAATTTGACAAAATAAAAGGAAAATAAAATAGTAAAATCCCGAATTAAAAAAAAATTACACAAAAAAAAAGAAATTAAGATACCCATCCCTTATATTATAAAGCAGCAGCAAATACTCTCTCCACATTCATCCATGTAGGATCGTGACTAGGAATCTTAGGTGGAGCATACGTGACAGCTGATGTGGCCTTTGAAAATGTGTGAAAATTCAATCAAAAAGTGTCAGTTTTTTATCATAGGAGGAAGTTACTAGCAAAAATATGAAAATTGTAGCCCATGACACACAGCAACCGTCTCACCTTTCACGATTGACGGTTTTATAATAGGAGTTTAGAAACTGTCAAACTGACAACTGCATGTCTCACCTTTCTCTTCCCCATGTCGCCTAATCACTTCACATATATCTTCTCCTCATCTTCTTCTTCTTCCTCGACAACACCACCACCTCTTTCCTCTAAATTTACAATCTTTTTTTGAACTGGGGATGCTACTATAGACCTGCACCTAAAATTGAATGAACCCACCAAAATTAATGACCCAAAAACCAGTTTGTCAACATTTTGGAATATAAAGTTTGGAACTTTTATGTGGGTTGAGGGGAAATTGATGCATTGATTGGAGAAGGTGGTGTTTTTGAGGATTTGAAGTGGGGATTGTTGTAAGAGAGATTGGAGAAATGAAGAAGAGAGGTAGTGTAAGTTGACAAAAATGCCATTTTAGAGGAATTGCCGGGAGATGACATGGACTATGTTGGGAAGGGGATGATGTCGCGACGCCGCCGGCAACGGAGGTCTCCGGTATAATCTCCCCATCAATATCCTTCCTTTTGGTTCGACATGAAGGCTAACTCTAGCTCTGGATTCAAACAGAGAAACCCACTTAAGTAAATCATTTTTCCATCTTTTTTTCCCTCTTTGCAGTAAACTCAGTTGTATTTCATCCTTTCTTATATAATGGGTTGAGTTTTAATTTTTATTTTAGTTTGTATAAATCATACTCCGTAGATAGATGATAAATTGATGATCATGTTGAAGGTATCAGAAGGAGGATGAGAGAAGGAGAAGAATCAAAACAGTGGTAACGCAGCAGCTTTCCAAAGGAGAAAATAGAAGACGACCGCAATTAGACCCATTAGATCTAAAAACTGAACTGGATATATACTTGAAATTTACACCCTTAAATTCTTACAAGGTACACTTTTTCCTGTCTTCCTCACTCAATTATTGTTTTTTTTAATTTATCGATCATTTTATTTTCTTTCATAGTTCGAGTTTAAGAGTTGACAAGGAAAATAATTATCAACGACAATGTGATTAACATGATAAATAGAATTAGACATGAATGAAAGAGAATTTAGAATGTTGCTTGGTGTGAGGAGTATTGATGGAGGGCTCTTTTCTTCAAGTGAGTTCATTGGAAACTCCCATTTTTTTTGTTTCTTTTGGCCGGGTTTGTGGATCTCCAAAAGTTGGAGAAAATAATGGTGAATGCTTGCAACTTTACTTGACATAGAGCAACAGGAATATTAATACTTCTAAGTGAAATGAAATTAAAGTAGAACGGTGAATTGAACTCAAACATGACACCTAATGTCGTTAATCACTTGATTAATACATCTTCGGCTATGAAATTATGTATATAGGGTGTTGTGTACTCCGTGTGTAACCCCATGACCTAACAATCTTTATTAGAAACACGTGAGTAATTAACACAATGTCTAAAGGGAAGGGAAAACTTTGATAAATTAAATGGTTTTTATGTTAGTTATGTTTTAGGAAATATATAAGTGAGGGGGTGGACGGTGGTGTAAAGATGCTTGACGTTGAGAGGGATGAAGACAAAAACGACCAACTGTGTCAAGTTTCGGTGCACGCTCCAGGATCCCGTATCCAGAATAGGTCGAATCCGGCAGGTCGGTATTTTCACACCTTTTTTTTTGGTTTATTATCTGAGAATTGCAGAGTTGGCATAAATTTCTGTTGTTTACAGTGATAGTTTCACAAAATTGATTGAAATTTGGTATGGATGTCGAGACGAGGACATGTTCTTTCCGGTTTATTTTTAGCTCACTTTATTTCCGTTCATTTCAGATTTGATTCAGTTTAACCTGAATTGGAATGAAGTTTATTGGTTGGATTCGGATGTGCAACAGCTTGAACCCCAGTATTTCAGATTATTGACTGCTTACAATCCTTTTTTTTTTTTTGGGTCATGAACTCGGGTGTGATTTTGGTGGTAGAAACTTGGTGATTAAATACCACAGTCAGACTCTACTTGGGTCATTTACTCTATAATTGGATGGTAGTGGACTAGCGGGAGAAAAAAATAGAAGGTGGAGTGAAGAATAACTGAGGAGTGGTAGAGTTCAAGGAATAAAATAATAGAATTAGGGAATTAATTATATGGGAAAGAGGTGATTAACATTTTTTTGAAGTTATAAATTTGTGCATGGTCCGTGTCAATCACGAATGCAGAGTCTGTGTCAAGACGGGATGGAATCCGACTCATATACCCAAGTTTAGGACGGTGAAAAATGCATTGTGATTCGAGCCGTCAGGAAAGGGAGAGAGTAGAGTTGTATGTAAATGCAATTACTGACGGTAGTGCATCATTGTTTGAGGGTGTATGTCCCCTTTCGTCTTTAGGCCTGAGTCTGGAACCACTGTCACTCGGGCACCTATTTCTTCTACTGAGAAAGAACCCACTGATTCTTCTTGGTACTCATTGCGGCACCGTTCACATTCTTGATTTCCTTGTCAATCAAGGTCAATTCACCATCACTTTATTCAATTCAACTTCATCAGACTTTTTGTGATTTTCAATTTGCGATAGTCGAGATTATATTGCTGGATTTCTCTGCTACGGCTTATTTGATTAGATTAAGGTTAATTTTAGGAAATTAATCGGTTGAATTTTTCGAATCATTCAACTCTTTTTGGTTTAATAGTGGTGATATTTGGTCAATATCTTGCAAATTTCGTGAATTCTGTTTTAATTTATCAGACTTTCGTGATGTTTTTTGTCAATTTGTTGCATTGTGGAGACATAGAGACAGAAAGAGAGATTGGAGCAGCCCTTCCATTTTAGTTGATGAACACGAAGCCTCAATTGTAGTTGATGAACATAACTCTCTTCCTCACCGATATCCACCATTCTATTTCTTCTACTACTCCACACAGTTATCCTTCACTCAACCACCAAACACAACAACAACAATCACTTCCCTCACTACAATCCCAGTAAGTATTCTTCATTTTTATTTATAACCTATGTTCTGCCTAATTTCATGTTGTTTTACTTAGTATTTTCGAATTTTTAATTAATGTTGTTCACAAATTTTTGTGTCTTGAAGAGTTTTGCGGGTTTTATGGGCACGATCAAATCTAGCGATGAATGGTTTATGATTCTATATTTAGGTTAAACACGTTTCATTCTTAGAAGGGTAATTCAAGGGTTAGATAGTATTTCTCAAAGATTATATGTGGTTATCGTTTATAATTTCATTTTTTTTCGATATTCAAATCATAAGTCACGTCATTGTGGCACTCCATATATACTTCGTCAAACCAGCTCACCATTTGCTGCATCAAAAGTCTTTAGACAATGAGGGTTTAGAGAAAATGGATTGGCACATCTTCCCAAAGAAAATGGAAGGACGAGGAACATTGTTCTCAATCTGTTTTGTCTGTCTTTATGTCCTCATCTCCTCAGATATGAGCCAAACCCTCTCCCTGCGTGGGTGACATGGTCATGGCCACCGTCAAGAAGGGTAACCTGATCTCCGTATTTCTTGGAATCGTCATTTGTTACAAGAGTCTCTTCATTATCCCCCTTCAGGACACCATTATTCATAGCAGCCTTTGGGGACCCGACAATGCTTGAGCCAACTTCTTCAGATGGAGGCGCATCTTCCATTGTTTCCATTGTTGCCCGAGAAGCATGGACATTTCGCCTTTAAAATTCTATACAAGTAATTCCCCCTCTTTCAAAGGAAGTAAGAAAAATCATTTTTATGGCTCGTATAGTTTGCTATTTCAAGCTTATGTAATTATTTTAGTTGGGAAATGAAATCAGTATGTTTTCAATTTGGGTACATTATATACATTTAGGTAACTAATGTAGCATTAAGTACATTATTAATGTACAACTATTATCGTGTATGTATGTATCTATCATCTATGTATGTAGAATACTTACATCGTCTCCAATGTTGTCACCAGAATTATTGTGGTTGGAATAATGCCCACTAAATTGATTGTTATCCAAGAGCCCAAAAGCCATACATATTTGTTTGACTAAATTCTACGATGTAGCAAGTTCGACTATATAATACTCCTATTTATATCCAAAAGAACTTTGTTCTTTTTTCGGTCATTGAAATTCAAATGCTTCATTTCCTTTTTAGTCCATATTTTGTCAATTGCTAATTTGTTTCAAATTATTGTACTTTTAATATTATCTTAACTTTTTTTAAATCTATGCGAAAAAGGGAAAATGTCCTATTGGATATTAATAGAGGTTCGTACTACAGTATAACATAGTACATGGTCTACTTACAGATGAACAAATTCATATTTCCGCTGAGTAGCTGTGTGACGGACTTTCACTAGAGTTGATTTCTACCAAAATTGCTACGGAGTACATATTATATATACCAAACAAAAGAAAGAAAAATACATTAAAAATGGTTAATTTGAATGGTTTTTAGGGGAAAAAAAGTCGAAATCATGAGATGTATATGAATTTAACACAAATTACCATATCCAAACCATGGTTTATTTTGTCTGATTCGAGTATATTTCCAACAATAATGCTCGCTGCCAAGTCCATCCAGGCCAGGCCAGTGTCAAAAAGTTGCCTACTGTTAGCGATATAGTCTCATTGAAACAGTTAGAATTAAGTAACCATAAACATATATAAGAAACACTGAAGCCGTAAGATTATCATTTTGTTAAAACTCCCTAACAAAATCGTTTTTCTAGATTATCGTAATATAGTAAAACCGAGGTAATAATGGATAATTAACTATAATGTAAAGTGGGTAAGATTAGGTACCGTGGACTATAGATCTCAGGCTCGAATCCCTTCTTCCTTATATTTTAATGCGACTATGTGCGCGCTTTGTTGAATCAAAAAGAAACTATTAAAATACGTAATGAGCTAATTAATTACAAAATTAACTATTTTAACATGATTACCTAATTTAACGTAATCCTTATTTCCTAGAAAATTTAAAAAATAAAAGGCGGGTCGTCGGAGATGACCCTTTGTTTTGGACGAAATAACGATTACGTTAAATTAGGTAATTACGTTAAATAGTTAATTACATGTTTTAATTAGATGATTAAGTGTTTATTTACTTAATTGCGTTAAATTAGGTAATTACGTGTTTTATTGTAAAAAATAAAGATTACATTATGGTTCTACGAGAATCGTAAGTCAACCTATTTATTTTTTGTCCATCACTTTATTTATCTTTTCTAACGCCAACCGTGCAATTTGCACGGGCCAAAACTAGTATTGTTTATTAGCAAGACACAAGGCCGCTCGGTGCAATATCGAGATACACGGTAGATGCCCTAGAATCAACCATAATGCACCCCTAATTTAAAAAGTCAATTAAACCCTAAACAAACTATAAACCAATTAATGAATTAAATAATTAAAATGATAGTATTAATTCATTGAGAATTGAATTACTCGTAGAATTTATGATCGAATTCGAAAGAGTTTTATGGAGGTAAAAGAGCCGAAGAAGAAGAGGAGGAGAGAAAATTACAAGTTAGTGCTCGCTTGGGATGGGGGTTAATTATTCCGGGGGTAATAGAGCAAAAATGAACTAGAAAATGATGGAAAGTAGTGATGATATTAAGCGGAAATGGAGAAAGTTAAGGAAGTATAGTTTATTTGGGGGAATTATTACTCCCCCTCCCTCCAAGTAATGTATATGGGGGTAATTATTACCCCTCGTATCTTTTTTACACTATAAAATGTTACAATCAAGCAACAAGTTCATCCATTTCTACTTCATTTTTGCTCTATTACCCCCGGAATAATTAACCCCATCCCAAGCGAGCCCTTAGGGTAAATAATGGAGAGGGTAAAATTGGAAAAACAATATGAAATATAGCTATAAGTAAAAAGTGAGTGTGATATAGTGAAAAAGTTAGACCAAATATGAAATATTTACGAGGGGAAGAAGATAAAGACGAACGAAAATAGAATATGGGAAGAAAATAGAAGGAAATAGTATGATTGTACCACATTGAAATATTATCATAAGGGGTTGATCCTATGATTATAAATTGAAGTCATTATAAGTTCTTAGATATCAGTATTAACCCAAAAATTTACCGAATATTATCTTAAATAGAGATATTACGAGTTTGTGTTGTTATCTCCACAATAGTGAAACTTTAAATTTGTATTATCAAATATTACCCCGTAATTTGAAAGAAAGTTATTCAAGTATAAAGTTTGAAAAATATGTTATTTAAGGTACTCCCTCCGTTCCAATCAATTCTATACGTTTGCTTTTTCACACTTGCCGATGCACGTTTTCTTTTGTCTATATCATTAGTTACATATTTCTAAAAATTATAAAAATTTGATATTCATGATGCATTCGATTAGACAATTTAAACAAGATCTCACTTATGAATAGTGTATAATTACCATATGCAAGGAATTGATTGGAACGGAGAGAGTATAAAATATCAATTTATCCATATTTTTATTATCTTCATATGAGTATTTTATTTCAATGTAAACAAATGACTAGACGTTTAAATTTAACTTTTAAACTAGATAACTCTTTTTTTCAATATAATTAAGATAATTAACTCGTGCACCGCAAAGACCTTTTAACCTAGTTATTTAATATACCAAATGGAGTAAAATAATGGCGGGGGTAAGTAAAATATATGGATAGTATTATCTCATCTTTTATCCCGATCACAACCACATTCCCGACCCTAAAATTTTGTGCCCAAATGCAACAAGATCATAATGAGGGTAGGGTATTTCTTAAATGTGACCTTAGGTAAATGGTAGGAGACTAGGAGTACTCCGTATCATTTTTGCAATGAATCTGAGGCATAACCAACAATCCAGGCCCATACATTTCGTATCTCAGCTTTATTTTAGGATAACTTCATCCATACAAAAATCTTAAACCAACACAAGCAAAACTAAGCATGAAGGGGAGGAATCGGTGATTGTATGAAGAAAAACAAGCTTGATATGTCACAATTCAAAAGTGTGAAGAAACAACACACATTTCTCAATTTGGAACAGATGTCTATCTTAGACAATGATGTCAAAACAAAGAAACATATCATCACAAGATGACTGAAAATAACAGAAATAAAATCAATTATTAGATTCAAGGCCAAGTACAATAACCTATGTTGCCAAAACCCTTCACGCTAAAGATGACGCCTTCACTTCTGCTCCTCTGGCTTTTCAAAGAAGGTAGTCCGAATCCAACCCCATGGCTGTAAAATGTAACAGCAAATGTAAGGCAATGTAAGCTAGCCAACCAAATGGGTCATTGTTTAACAACTGGGTTTATAAATCTTCTCAAATGTGATAGTCTGATACTCCATATATAAGACTATGTTTACTATTAAACCTTTACACGTTCACTTGGCAAGCCTGAAGATAATAAGTAAACACACAACAGGTGATGAATCAAGACACAATAGAAGCATTGGTACATGTATATGTATATGACGTTCATGGCTCAAAGACTAAAGCTCCTACTTCAAAACCTGTTCAATTTCAAATCCACACAAATTCATAGAAGTAGGAGATGTCCTGTTGTTCTCCAATTTCTCACTGGAATCAAATATAGACATGGCATCAAGCAACTACACATAGACTACATTCCGCGAAATTAGATGTTCAAGCGAAAACATCACCACTCCTTAGACCTGTCCCCCAGCAATAGCTACTTATGGGTAGATAATGTAGAGAATTATAATTTACATAGAAACAAGTTGATACATGTCTTCCATTTCACTATTTTAGTACTATCAACTACAAACTATACTACTATAGCAACTCCATTTAAATACTAGGTTGTTTAAAATAATTATTTCAAGCAAGTGTTCACTGAAGAGTCAATTATGCCCTAGACCAACTCATTGCGGTAAGCTGTCCCCACAATTCTCACATGGTGTAACAGAAATCACCTGCACAATATACCAGCAACCTCTCTTACAATTTATTAAAAGTCTGTTCCAGAACACAAAACAACTATCTATAAACTAAAATAGCAAAGAGTCCGAAGACATTGTCTTCGTATGGCCAATAATTATTTGTCCCAAGTATAACCTATGGTTGCATGATTGGTAGTAGGCCTTGATAGAAATACATAACTGTGATACAAATAAACTCTTCAATTTGAGTACTACAAAGTACGTATAAAGTATAGTACATAGCGCCTCCATTTAAATAGGTTGTTCAAACATTTTTATTTCAAGCAACTTTGTTCACTAAGGACTTAAAGAGGCAATCATACAATTGACCAACCCATGCGGACAAGCTGAACCCACATTACTGACAATGGCATAAAAGAAATCAAGTGCACAATATTACCATCAACCTTCCTCACAATTTATTCTTCCAAAATATCTGTTCCAGAACCACCAAAAACAATTATCTATCAGCTAAAATAGCGAAGACATTGTCGTGATATGGCCAATAAACATTTGTCCCAAGTACAATCTATGGTTGCATGATTGGTAGTATAACTTGATAGAAATACATAATTGTGATACTAAATATAGACATAATGTAGCCTTGTGCCAAATGCACCAAAAGTATTCAAATGCTAAAGTGATTAATCTCACAAACAGACATTTTATAGTTATTCGCGCCTATGACAAAGTATTCTTCATTCCATGTCAACCATCCATGTTTTACATGGTACTGCAGATAAAGGATATGTGTTGCATGATAAAGGTTATGGGACATTAAAGTGGTATGGTGCAACGTTTGTTCAGTATAATTTGTGACGTTTTGAATTGTGATTATGGGACCTCAGTTTAATTTTACCTGCTCCCGTCCTCTTTAACTCCCTCTCACGTCTTCCCATCCCAAAATTGAATTCAAATCAAGCGAAAAAAAGGAGTGTTCGGTATCTGGATACAGAAGGGAAGTGGAGCATGTGAGGTTTCTCTCCAAAACAAATTCAATGTTAATCCTACATGTTACTTCCTTCCAGGTTATTAACCAAACAAAGCAAACTGCCCCCTCCATCTAAGTCACGCATGAAAACCCCATGTATAATGTATATGTACCTCAAACTGGATCAACCCAAAATATATCATATGCACAAGATCTGATTTATCACAATCCACGAAGAGGATCAACAACTCATATCCGCTTACAATCGCTAAAATTAAATGCAATCGAACCCTAACAGATTCAACTGAACAAGATCGAAATAAAAGTCCAACTTATACACATTATATTCGATGATTGTGACATCTACATTTAATGATCCAATTAAAGTAGAATTATTGATTAAAAGAAGGAGAGAGGGACCTACCTGGACGAGGTAAAGGGCGCCGGCGCCGGCAGCGACGCCCCACCCGACGGCGGCTTTAACATCAGCGATTTGGGGTCTCATCGACGGCTTAAGAAACTTCATCATCCTTGATCTTGATCTTGATGGTATCGTTTTGTTACAAAGATTTGATTTGTATGTAAGAACCCTAATTTTAGATGAATGAAAGATATAGGTATGTTTATGAAGACGCTCTGGTTTTGCAATTTGTACCTACGATTTCTGTACTTTGGATTTCTGAACACAAAGGAATGACTTCGGCCCATCTGACGTTAATATTTTTTTTTTTTTTTTTTTTAGAAAACATGAGAACAAGACTAATTACCGAGTACCTCCTCCACAAGTCCATAGTCCATCCCAGCTAGACCCGACAAACAGTTCAATTGGATTCGGTTTGGGTCAGGTTAACTTCGAGTCGGGTCACTTTGGGTTATTAAATTCAGGTTGATTTCGGGTCAAGCCCAGATTATTTCGGGTTCGAGTAATTTTCGATTGTGCTATTTTCCAATTTTTTTTTTAGGAATATCAACTCGTTTTATATGATAACATATGAGTCAGTTTCGGGTCAGGATGGATCAAATTGGGTTACGGGTCAAAATCGGGTCTTCAGTTCGGGTGTCGGGTCGGGTTCAGACTGCCTTATTCAGGCTGGGTCATTCAGATCGGGTCAGTTTTGTCAGGTCTAATCCCATCTAGGGATGTCAATGGATCGGTTTCGTATTGGGTGAAGCTTCACCCGCATTCATCCATTACATTAAATACTTCATCTGTCACCCATTCGTTCATTATCCACGGATGAAATGAATGGATCGAGTGATAAATGAACGAAATTACTTTTTCCTAACGAAGCTTTACTCAATCCTAACGAATTTATCGTAACTTTTCCAATTTTAGCCTTCTCATAATTTACCATCCTAATTACCTCTCTAACTCTTTAATTCCTTTCCAAAAAATTCAATAATCAACCAAACTCCGGCGATTTCGATTTTGATTTTGATTTTGATTATGATTACAGATTCTAATTTGATTATCAAGATGATCTTATTCTACTTAACTATTTAACATATTTATTGAGTTTGATGATTAATTAAACTTTTAAATAGGGTTTGGGCCTTTTGGGGATGAGGCGTTGTGGTGGCTGGTGGTCGAGTGTGGTGGTCAGTGGGGTGGTTTGACTGTGGGTCCTGACGCCATATAGTAACGGCGGGTATGGTACAGGTAGCTCCGGCGGACGGCGGCGCGTCAATGATTCTCGATTGATGAACTTGCCGGAGCCGCGCGTATGTGCTCGGATGAAGTGGGTGATAGTGAAAATCAAACGTCGGAATCAGGGCCGAGATAGGTTGCCGATTGAATCTGGAATTTGATTTGAAATGGGCATGGATATACATGTTCAGGGGGATTGGTGAAGATGATGGGGACTGGGGATGCTGGTTGGGAGTTTGAGACATGGGGCTCTGATTAATGGTGGAGAGTGAGGGAGAAATGACGGGGACATAATGGTAATAACTCGTTAGGATTAAGTAAAGTCTCGTTAGGAAAAAGCACGACCCAATAAACGATGAATTAATTATCATTAAAAGCTCAAAAAAGTGTTCAATTTTATTCATTCAAAAAGTATAAGGTCAATTTGTATTATATTAAAAAAATTATAAATCTTGGAACTTAATGTTTGTTTGGATGTTATAAAGGGGGATTAATTTAGTACATAGTATTAATTATCATATCTTATATATAAATGTAACACCCACTATTTTTCCTAGCACTTTTATTCTTTCCGTTAGGACTCCGTCTTAACTCTGTCACTTTTCGGTCTCATATTTCATCATTTTACTAAGCTCTATTTTAATTTTCAAGTTTAATGATTTTTATTTTTAATTTTAAAGATTTTAATTCTTTTTAAATCCATTTATTTGGTTTCTTCGTAAACTAATTAATTTTCCGCGAGGAATTCTATTTCTATTCGAATTGACGTTTTTAAACTCGGATTTAAGTTATTCCTTTTCCTAAAAATGTTTGAATACGTTTATATAATATTTTCAACTAGTAAATATTTTTATTTACAAAAATTTAGTCGTTAATAATTTTATTACGAAGCTTCGCGAATAATTATTTTCTTACGCGAGGTTTACTCGAATTACCTTGAAATGCCTTTAACTATTTTACGATTATACTTTTTATCAACTTATAAATTTTTTGAGGTCATTTCCTCACTTTTTGGACCGACTAAGCCTTTGGTCACAAATTTTACTACGTATTATTAATACGTTTCATTTTATCACGTTAAAACGTAAACGTAAGATTATTTCTTTTCATTCATTTGAGGCATTATTATCGAAACTCTTCATTCTCCCCTTCCTTCAAGTTGGCCGGCCACTTCATGTTAAGTTGAGCCTTGTTTTTATCAACACATTCATTCACATTTATGCACACAAAGACCTTCCATCCTCCTCGTTCATTTTTGTCATAAAAAAATATTCAACCTTTCTTTCTCTCTTGCTTTTGGCCGTGCACTCCCTCCTCTATCTTAGGCTGATTTTGCTCCATTTCGAGTCACAATCGCATCGTTTTTATCGTCATAATAATCCTCTTTTCGATCCCTTCGTTAAGGTAATAATCGACGTCGTTTTCGATCATTATTTACCTTGATTTTTGTTAGTTTTCTCACGGTATTTTTCTGCCATGATTTTCGTGTTTGGTAGGATTTGTGGACGATCCCGAGGCCGACGAATATATAATCGATTCAGACTTGGAGTAGAGGTAACGTCGATGTTACTCGGTATTTCATGATTTTAATTGTGTATTTGCATGTATATATTTTTATGTTTTATTTTGACAATATATGTATGTCACCAAATCTGGAAAAATTTTAAAAGTTGGAAATTTGCTTGTTTCGGTATTTTTATCACTTTTATGAGATTAACGATTAAATTGTTATATTAATTTGTAAAATCATAATATTCGGCTTAAACATGTAATATATGTTTATATTCTGTAAAAATAATATTTTTGATGATTTATAATAATTTAGGATTTTTCTGATATTTTAAATATCGATTATTGAATTATTACCGTTTACGGACAAAAACGATTAAAAGCCGATTTTTAGTTCTAGTACCTAAACATTTTATTTTAATCTGATTTTTGACTTGGTGAAATTTTCTGATGAAATAGAATTTTCTGAATTATTTCATAAGTTTTCGGAATTCTTAAGTTGATGAATTAATTAATCACTTTAAATCATCGTTTATCGTTAAAACCGTGTTTGTTGTTTAAATTCTCGAATTCTGGTCTTTGGTTTAAATCTGGGAAAAAATGTGATTCTGATGATTTCATAATAAAATGTATTTTTATGATTTTTAGTGCCTTAATAAAATGTTAGGAACGATAAGTTTTATTAGTGGAATCGTTAATTGTGAAAACGGGTTTAAAAGATGGTTTTAATGGGATTTAGTAAATCTGGAATTTTTGGAAATATGGAAAAATAGTATTTTCTGGAAAATCTTGATTTTTAGGTTTAATAATAATTTTTGGATATTAATACTTAAATCGTTTTGTAATTACTATTTTTATTAATCGTTATTGTCGAGATTAGACGATTAACGGGAAAACGCTTTAAAAACCGAGTTTTATAATTCTGTATAATTTTCTTTTTTGGAAAGAATGTCCATAAATATGTTTTAACTATTTTACGTAATTTTTGTACTATTTATTAAAGTCTTTAATTAATAATTATTGATTTTCGGACAAATTGTGATTTATCGTTAAAATGCTTCGTCTTACCTAAAAGAATTATTTTTCCAGCAATTTTGAAAGTGTTTAAATCTAAAACTTTAAGAGTTAAATCATCCCTTAACATAATCTAAATATATTCATTGGTTTAATTAAATAAAAGGCGTTAAAGGATTTAATTTGACATTTGCCGTAAAATCCTATTTATATTCGTATTGTCGAAACTAATAATAATTAGAGAATTTTAGTTTTATAAATTTTGGAAACACCCTAATTAGTACTCCCTCCGGACACTATTTTTCGCCCCAATAGCTCAATTTATGTGAGGAGTATTTTAATGAAATGGGGCAAAAAATAGTGTCCAGAGGGAGTAGTACTAAAGTGTTTAAGACATTTTTAATCATTTTCTAAACACTTGTAATATATTTTAATAATTTCATAAACCTAAATGATCTCACTTTGATAATTAATATCGTTAAGGCCGAAATTACTAGTTTTATAAATCTATATCGTTTACTAAAAATGTTGTATTAGTTTAACTAATATTTTTCTATTTTCATACGATGCTATTTTTAGTAAGTTTCTAAAAATAGAAGTTTCCTAAAATAGAAAGTTTTCTCTTTTGGAAAGTGATCCTTTTCTTTTTGTTCTCTTATTATTTATAATGATTATATCTTTTGAATATCGATAATGGCTTTGTTTTGGAGTTATGGAGTAAGGATAAATGTGGGTTTAGAGTAATAATCTAGGGTTTACGGTTTTGCCATCAACTATAAGGCTAGTGTATCAGGAATCGGTACATTGGTTGTTGAACCGGGTGACAGGTATCCCGGGAGTTGTGTACATTTTGACCTTAAGGTTAGGCCTCGCAGTAAGTCGCCGTCATAAGTTGAACTGGGTGACAGGTAATCCCAGGAGGGGTGTGCATTATCTTAAACTAGGGCCACGCATTTATAAGTCGCCGCTCTATTATGGTTGAGTAGCCTAGTTAGAGACCGAAGTTTGATTTGTTTGAACTAAGTTCTCGAAGCTAGTTTTTGGTATTCTCCTAGTAAAAGTCTAGATCCTACACTAATCTTATCCATAACGCCATTTTGAATATTTTTATTATTATCGATATAAATTGGTTTGCAGGTTGGCAAATATTTTTATGTTTCTTCGGAAACCCATTTTAATATTTTGGTTTTACGCTGAAAGCTTATTTTAATATGATGTTTTACTGTTTTCCATTTTTATTATTTTTCTATAGTAGTAATTACAGTTTTAAAATCCTGTTATACGGCTGGGAGAACGTTGACGTTGCTCCCCACTGATTGTGGCTGTTATGTTTTAACATGGCAGGTATACGTGTTTGTTTTCCGGTGGGTGTGGGCTAACGAGCAGTCTTGGATCCTGCTTGATTTTTTTTAAATAATTATGTCTTAAGGATTGTTTAACCTCTTTGTGGATTGTTTTAAATTTTAGCCATTTTTTATTTATGGCATATGTTTGACTTTACCAATTTAATTTACTAAGACATAGTTACAGTGTGTTTTAATCCCGACTCTACAGTGTTTCCGCCACTGTATCACGTTAGAATTTCTAGAGGATTACAGTTGGTATCAGAGCATCACTGCTCCCGACGTTTACACCTGAAATAGGGGAAAATTCCAGTAATTATTTAAACAGTAAATAAAAATATTATTAGAAATGGGTAGAAACAAATAAGGACTTAACTGTTAAGATTATCTGTTCTTGAACTCGATGATTAGCATTGATTATAGGTTGTTATTTGTAATCTTCAAGATGGCCGGGAGGAACAACCGAAACAACAACAACAACAATGATCAGGGAGGTATTGAAGAACTGGCTAACACGCTACGCAACATAGCGCAAGCCATGAACGAGATGAACAACAGGAACCACCAGAGACCCTTTAGCTTCTCGCATGCAGCTGAAGGAATGGCTAAAAGCAGAGTGGATTTTTATGATGGCTCTGTGGACCCCGAAGTCATGAACCGTTGGTTTCGACTGATGGAACGGCAGTTCGGAATTTACTCCGCCCCGAGGAGCAGAAGGTGGGCTTGGCGGTTCTGTACCTGTCAGATGATGCGGACCGTTGGTGGACCCAGGTTGGCCTAGCTACACTTCAAACTCCAGGATTCAACTAGACTCAGTTCAAGGCCCTCCTAGAACGAAGATTCTATCCTGAGGAACTGAGGCGTCAGAGGATGACTGAATTCAGCTCTCTACGCCAGGGCACCATGTCTGTAGAAGCGTACACCACTCGGTTCGAGTTCCTGGCAAATTATGCTGGAGACCTGCTACCCAATGAGAATTCCCGAAATTTCTATTATCGAGAGGGACTTCGAGCCGATATCACCCTCAACATTCCCCGCAGTCTCACAACAGTTAATGAGCTCTATAATGCTGCGCTTTACGCAGAGTCTTCAATCGAGCGGGT
Source organism: Agrostemma githago (assembly GCA_958450325.1). Taxonomy (NCBI): domain Eukaryota; kingdom Viridiplantae; phylum Streptophyta; class Magnoliopsida; order Caryophyllales; family Caryophyllaceae; genus Agrostemma; species Agrostemma githago. The sequence goes on along the minus strand of OY288260.1, from coordinate 37,177,960 downwards.
GAAATCTATGAACCCATCATCTGGTTATAAACGATCTTTCACCCATTCTGGGAATAACTCTTCATCTTCTTCTAAAAGTTCAACTCTGGAGGTCTGGATTATTTTTCCTTTCTCTTCTTCTTTTACCTTCTTTTCTTCTAAAATTTCTGACTCTACTGTATGCTATTACAGGTAGTGGTTTCAAGAAAAACAATTTCAACTCGAAGCCCAACAACAAGAAGGATTCAGCATGCTTTAGGTGCAGACAACCCATGCACCCCGACAAGAACTGTGATGGCTCCCCTATTACCTGCTTTACTTGTGGAGAACCGGGTCACCGCGCCCCTCAATGTCCAAAGAAGCCAACTGCCAACACCGCTACTGCAGCTGGCGCTGTCACTACTACCGCTCCTCGTAAGGGATGTATCTTTGTGATGAGCCGTGCTGACGCTGAGGCTAATCCTGATGTGGTTACGGGTACGTTTCTGATTTCTGGTGTTAGTGCTTATATATTATTTGATACTGGCGCTTCCACATCTGTCATATCTTTTATTCTGGCTTCAAAACTATCCTTAACCCCCTGTCAAGCTGAACCAATAGTTATTTCCCTTCCTTCTAGTGAAATTGTTGACTGTTCCAAAGCTTATCAGAATGTGCCTATTCTCTTTGCTGGTACTATTCTTCCTTCCACTCTCCTTGAGTTCCCTCTCGCTGAGTTCAACGTTATTTTGGGAATGGACTGGTTAGCTCAGTATGATGCGAGGTTTCAGTGTCGAGATCAGAAGATTTCTCTGAAGACTCCCGAAGGTGTTCGAGTGTCTTATCGTGGTGCTCGAAGACAGAAGGGTATCAAAATTATTTCAGCCATGAAGGCTATCAGAATGCAGAGAAAAGGTTGCCAAGCATTTTTATGTACGGTAACTGTAACTGCTGAACTCCCTAAACTCGAGGAAGTGCGCATTGTGTGTGATTACGCAGATGTATTTCCCGAGGAGTTACCAGGTATTCCACCCGAACGAGAAGTGGAATTCACTATTGAACTCGTGCCTGGTATTGGCCCAATCGCCAAAGCACCTTACAAAATGGCTCCTGCTGAGTTGCAAGAGCTACGCAAGCAATTGGATGAAATGATTGAGAAAGACTTCATTCGTCCAAGTTCTTCCCCTTGGGGCGCTCCTGCACTTTTTTTCAAGAAGAAAGACGGTTCGATGCGCCTGTGTATTGATTATCGTGATCTCAACAAGGTTACGATCAAGAACAAATATCCTTTGCCCAGAATTGATGATCTCTTTGATCAACTTAAGGGTGCTTCTGTGTTTTCCAAGATCGATCTAAGATCTGGATACCATCAACTCCCCGTCCGTGAATCAGATATTCCGAAGACGGCTTTTAGTTCGAGGTATGGACATTATGAATTCAAAGTTATGCCTTTTGGACTAACCAATGCTCCTGCTGTTTTTATGGATCAGATGAACAGAACTTTCAGGGAGTATTTGGATCAGTGTGTTGTTGTCTTTATTGATGACATCCTGATTTATTCCAAGTCGGCGACTGAATATGCAGAACATCTCAAGATTATTCTTGGCATTCTACGAGATCAAAAGTGGTATGCTAAGTTTTCCAAGTGTGAGTTCTGGCTTTCCGAGGTAGCTTTTCTGGGTCATGTTATCGCAAAGGAAGGTATTAAAGTTGACCCTGCTAAGATTTCAGCTATCGAGAGCTGGGCAAGTCCCGAAGATGTTGGCGAGATCCGAAGTTTCCTAGGTCTTGCTGGCTATTATCGAAGATTTGTGCAAGACTTTTCTAAGTTAGCACGACCTATGACTCAATTACTCAAGAAAGAGAATAAATTTCTGTGGAATCAAGCTTGTGAAGATGCTTTTTCTGAGCTCAAGAGAAAGCTCACTTCTGCTCCTATCCTAACCCTACCTGAAGAAGGCGTTGGTTTCGATGTATATTGTGACGCTTCTAAGAATGGTTTGGGTTGTGTCCTTATGCAGAGTGGTAAGGTGATCGCTTATGCCTCTAGACAGTTGAAAGTCCATGAGGTGAATTACCCTACCCACGACTTGGAGTTAGCTGTTGTGGTTCATGCCTTGAAAGTTTGGAGGCATTATCTGTATGGAGTAAGATGCAAGGTTCATACTGACCATAAGAGCCTGCGATATCTCTTCACGCAGAAAGATCTGAATGCGAGACTGAGACGCTGGATCGAGTTAGTGAACGACTATGACCTTGAATTGGTGTATTGTGAGGGAAAAGCTAACGTGGTTGCTGACGCCCTTAGCAGAAAGACCCTCCATTCCTTAACTCCGTGTTCTGGCTTATCTGAGAATTTGGCCCGAGATTTTGCCAAGATGTCTATTGATGTTGTTGATGACGGTTATGATGGTCGCCTCAATGCCCTTGTTGCTGAACCAACTCTTTTCCGTGAGATTCGTGAGAAGCAGTTGGAAGATCCTTTTGTGGCCGGAGTCCGAGAAAAGATGAATCTTGGCAAGGCTCTTGATTTTTCTGTGGATTCCATTGGAGCACTAAAATTTAAAAACCGCTGGGTTGTCCCTAGTGATGCGGAGGTGAGGAAGCAAGTTCTAACTGAGGCACATAAGACGAGGTACTCTATTCATCCTGGTGGTGATAAAATGTATCGGGATTCGAAGCTCCATTTCTGGTGGCCTCATATGAGAGAGGACATCGCAGAGTTTGTAAGTAAGTGCTTAACATGTCAGCAAGTGAAGTTCGACCACAAGAAGCCTGGAGGTTTGCTTCAACCACTCCCTGTTCAGAATGGAAATGGCAGTGGATATCGATGGATTTTGTGATGGCATTACCAAGAACCGTGAATGGAAGAAACGGTATTTGGGTTGTGGTAGATCGCTTGACCAAGTGTGCGCGATTCGTCCCTATTCGCGACACTTGGAGTCTGGAGAAGCATGCCGAGGTATATGTTGCCGAGATCGTCCGTCATCATGGCGTACCGCTCGAGATTGTGTCAGATAAGGATCCGAGATTCTGCTCTAAATTATGGAAGGCCTTGCAAGATGCTTTGGGAAGCAAATTATTGATGAGTAACGCTTTCCATGCTGCTACTGATGGGCAGTCTGAGAGAACGATCCAAACTTTGGAGGATATGTTGCGGGCTTGTGCTCTGGATTTCCAAGAGAATTGGATCCGACATCTTCCTCTGGTAGAGTTTTCCTATAACAACAGCTACCATGCTTCTATTAAGATGTCCCCGTTTGAGGCACCGTATGGTCGTAAATGCCGTAGTCCCGTCTGTTGGGATGTCCCCGGTGAGGTGAAGATTTTGGGTCCGGATTTGTTGGCTTAGACTATAGATGTCGTGAATGTGGTCCGATCTAGGATGAAGTCTGCCCAGGATCGACAGAAGTTGTATGCCGATGTCCGTCGCCGACCTTTGGAGTTTTCGGTTGGTGATCTTGTGTTCTTGAAGGTATCACCTATGAAGGGGGTGAAACGGTTTGGGATTAAGGGCAAGCTCAGCCCTAAGTTCGTTGGTCCGTACCCTATAGTCGAGAAAGTGGGCGAAGTTGCTTATAAGCTGGAATTGCCTGCTTCTATGGGTAAGGTTCATAATGTTTTCCATGTTTCTCAACTGAGGAAATATGTTAGTGACCCCGAGCACGTGTTAGAACCCGAGATTGTGAATCTCGAACCAGATTTGACTTATGAAGAAAGGCCGGTGAAGATCACTGATCGCCGTGAGAAGCGCTTAAGGAACAAAGTCGTACCTTTGGTGAAGGTTCTGTGGCGCTGTAATCGGTTTGAGGAAGAAACGTGGGAAACCGAGTCTTCGATGCGAGCTAAGGATCCTCATCTCTTCGAGTAAGGTAAACCTCGATTTCCTATCTGCTTATTCTTAGTTTCGAGGACGAAACTTTCTTTTAGTGGGGAGGATTGTAACATCCACTATTTTTCCTAGCACTTTTATTCTTTCCGTTAGGACTCCGTCTTTTTTTTTGTTTTTTTTTGGGAAAATGTAAGCTTTGTATTAATAATGATAGGAAAAATTACAAATAATTCCCTACTTCCGATTTTACTGACTTGAAACGCCAGCTACTACCAATTTAATTAGACCATTACTGAAACCATTACATATATCTAGCAATTGCATTCAAATTTCCATGATCCAACAAAAAATTGCATCTAGCTCGTACTTCCTGCTGAATATCCTTACTTATCATTTCCGGCCTTGGAACCCAACCTTCATGTTTACTGCTGTTACGCGCTCTCCACAGGTGATAGATCATTGCTGTAATAACACAACCTACCAGTCTCTTATGCATAGCATTCTCAAAACAGGTATTGTGCCACCACTTCACCACATCATGCTCAGGAAGTCTAACTTCCAACCAGTTAGACAGGAGCCTCCTTATCTGCTGGCTATAGCTGCAACAGAAGAAGATATGCTGCTGATCTTCTTTGCCAATTCCACACAACCAGCATTCTATACGTGCATTCAATCCCCATCTGGCTAATCTTTCACCCGTTTGCAATCTGTTATGCATCATTACCCATGCTATAAACGAATGCTTAGAGAGAACGAGTTTGTTCCAGATTAATCCACTCCAGTTTACATCCTGCTTCGTCCCCCTTAACCACTCATAGCCCAACTTAACTGCATACTCACCACCTGCATTCTGCCACCCATCAGCAACAAATCCACTTTTAAATTTATCATACACTTTGCAAATTCGTTTCCAAGACCAACTGGAATTAGCATTGTATGACATATTCTGCCAGTCCCTCCCTTTTAAAAAGACTGTATGTATCCAACGCACCCATAATCGATCCTTTTTTGTTGCCAGCCACCCAACGTACTTAGCAATGCTGGCCAAGTTCCAGTCCATCGCCTCATGAATTCCCAAACCTCCTTTCTTCTTGGGTTGACAAATTTGTTGCCACCCAATTAAAGGAGCTGTAATATAATTATGATCCCCTTTCCAAAGAAAATTTCTGCAAATATCCTCAACTTTCTTGATCACGGCCTTGGGTAGAATAAAAACTCGTGCCCAATAGCTATATAAATTCTGAAGTACTGACTTAACCAGCGTTAATCTGCCACCATAGGATAAATGCCTAGATCCCCAACCTCGAATACGATCCACAATCTTCTCCGTAAGTACCGCACTATCAAGAACTCCAAGTTTCTTGTAAGAAATAGAGATGCCTAAATACCTAAATGGAAGCAAACCTCTTCTCATACTCGTAACCTGCAATAAAGTTCTTTCCTCCTTAACTCCATTCATATAAATCTCGGATTTCTCCTTATTCATTTGTAGCCCCGAAGCTTCAGAGAAAGTTAGGAAAGCTCTCATCAATATTGTCACCGACTCCCTATTCCCATATGAGAACATGAGCAAATCATCTGCAAAGCATAAGTGAGCAAGCTTCATTTTTTTACACAGAGAATGATATTTAAATCCTTGAAACTCCTGTACCTCGTTTAAGATTCTCGATAAGTATTCCATACATATAGCAAATAACAAGGGGGAAAGAGGGTCCCCTTGTCTTAACCCCCTCTTTCCATTAAAATATCCAAAGCTACTCCCATTGAGAACAAGAGAATAGCTTGGAGATGTCACACATTCCATCACCAGATTCACGAATTTTTGAGGAAAATTCAACGCCTCCAACATATCTCTGAGAAAGACCCATTCAATCGAGTCATATGCCTTCCTCATATCTATCTTCATTAAACATCTAGGAGAGCACGATTTCCTCCCATAAAGTCTAACTAAATCTTGACAAATTAAGATGTTCTTGATAAATTAGGACTCTGTCTTAACTCTGTCACTTTTTGGCCTCATATTTCATCATTTTACTAAGCTCTATTTTAATTTTCGAGTTTAATGATTTTTATTTTTAATTTTAAAGATTTTAATTCTTTTTAAATCCATTTATTTGGTTTCTTCGTAAACTAATTAATTTTCCGCGAGGAATTCTATTTCTATTCGAATTGACGTTTTTAAACTCGGATTTAAGTTATTCCTTTTCCTAAAAATGTTTGAATACGTTTATATAATATTTTCAACTAGTAAATATTTTTATTTACAAAAATTTAGTCGTTAATAATTTTATTACGAAGCTTCGCGAATAATTATTTTCTTACGCGAGGTTTACTCGAATTACCTTGAAATGCCTTTAACTATTTTACGATTATACTTTTTATCAACTTATAAATTATTTGAGGTCATTTCCTCACTTTTTGGACCAACTAAGCCTTTGGTCACAAATTTTACTACGTATTATTAATACGTTTCATTTTATCACGTTAAAACGTAAACGTAAGATTATTTCTTTTCATTCATTTGAGGCATTATTATCGAAACTCTTCATTCTCCCCCTCCTTCAAGTTGGCCGGCCACTTCATGTTAAGTTGAGCCTTGTTTTTATCAACACATTCATTCACATTTATGCACACAAAGACCTTCCATCCTCCTCATTCATTTTTGTCATAAAAAAATATTCAACCTTTCTTTCTCTCTTGGTTTTGGCCGTGCACTCCCTCCTCTATCTTAGGCTGATTTTGCTCCATTTCGAGTCACAATCGCATCGTTTTTATCGTCATAATAATCCTCTTTCCGATCCCTTCGTTAAGGTAATAATCGACGTCGTTTTCGATCATTATTTACCTTGATTTTTGTTAGTTTTCTCATGGTATTTTTCTGCCATGATTTTCGTGTTTGGTAGGATTTGTGGACGATCCCGAGGCCGACGAATATATAATCGATTCAGACTTGGAGTAGAGGTAACGTCGATGTTACTCGGTATTTCATGATTTTAATTGTGTATTTGCATGTATATATTTTTATGTTTTATTTTGACAATATATGTATGTCACCAAATATGGAAAAATTTTAAAAGTTGGAAATTTGCTTGTTTCGGTATTTTTATCACTTTTACGAGATTAACGATTAAATTGTTATATTAATTTGTAAAACCATAATATTCGGCCTAAACATGTAATATATGTTTATATTCTGTAAAAATGATATTTTTGATGATTTATAATAATTTAGGATTTTTCTGATATTTTAAATATCGATTATTGAATTATTACCGTTTACGGACAAAAACGATTAAAAGCCGATTTTTAGTTCTAGTACCACATTTTATTTTAATCTGATTTTTAACTTGGTGAAACTTTATGATGAAATAGAATTTTATGAATTATTTCATAATTTTTCGGAATTTTTAAGTGGATGAATTAATTAATCACTTTAAATCATCGTTTATCGTTAAAACCGTGTTTGTTGTTTAAATTCTCGAATTCTGGTCTTTGGTTTAAATCTGGAAAAAAATGTGATTCTGATGATTTCATAATAAAATGTATTTTTATGATTTTTAGTGCCTTAATAAAATGTTAGGAACGATAAGTTTTATTAGTGGAATCGTTAATTGTGAAAACGGGTTTAAAAGACGGTTTTAATGGGATTTAGTAAATCTGGAATTTTTGGAAATATGGAAAAATAGTATTTTCTGGAAAATCATGATTTTTAGGTTTAATAATAATTTTTGGATATTAATACTTAAATCGTTTTGTAATTACTATTTTTATTAATCGTTATTGTCGAGATTAGACGATTAACGGGAAAACGCTTTAAAAACCGAGTTTTATAATTCTGTATAATTTTCTTTTCTGGAAAGAATGTCCATAAATATGGTTTAACTATTTTACGTAATTTTTGTACTATTTATTAAAGTCTTTAATTAATAATTATTGATTTTCGGACAAATTGTGATTTATCGTTAAAATGCTTCGTCTTACCTAAAAGAATTATTTTTCCAGCAATTTTGAAAGTGTTTAAATCTAAAACTTTAAGAGTTAAATCATCCCTTAACATACTCTAAATATATTCATTGGTTTAATTAAATAAAAGGCGTTAAAGGATTTAATTTGACGTTTGCCGTAAAATCCTATTTATATTCATATTGTCGAAACTAATAATAATTAGAAATTTTAGTTTTATAAATTTTGGAAACACCCTAATTAGTAGTACTAAAGTGTCAACACTTGTAAGATATTTTAATAATTTCATAAATCCAAATGATCTCACTTTGATAATTAATATCGTTAAGGCCGAAATTACAAGTTTTATAAATCTATATCGTTTACTAAAAATGTTGTATTATTTTAAACTAATATTTTTCTATTTTCATACGATGCTATTTTTAGTAAGTTTCTAAAAATAGAAGTTTCATAAAATAGAAAGTTTCCTCTTTTGGAAAGTGATCCTTTTCTTTTTGTTCTCTTATTATTTATAATGATTATATCTTTTGAATATCGATAATGGCTTTGTTTTGGAGTTATGGAATAAGGATAAATGTGGGTTTAGAGTAATAATCTAGGGTTTACGGTTTTGCCATCAACTATAAGGCTAGTGTATCAGGAATCGGTACATTGGTTGTTGAACCGGGTGACAGGTACCCCGGGAGTTGTGTACATTTTGAACTTAAGCTTAGGCCTTGCACTAAGTCGCCGTCATAAGTTGAACTGGGTGACAGGTAATCCCAGGAGGGGTGTGCATTATCTTAAACTAGGGCCACGCATTTATAAGTCGCCGCTCTATTATGGTTGAGTAGCCTAGTTAGAGACCGAAGTTTGATTTGTTTGAACTAAGTTCTCGAAGCTAGTTTTTGGTATTCTCCTAGTAAAAGTCTAGATCCTACACTAATCTTATCCATAACGCCATTTGGAATATTTTTATTATTATCGATATAAATTGGTTTGCAGGTTGGCAAATATTTTTATGTTTCTTCGGAAACCCATTTTAATATTTTGGTTTTACGCTGAAAGCTTATTTTAATATGATGTTTTACTGTTTTCCATTTTTATTATTTTTCTATAGTAGTAATTACAGTTTTAAAATCCTGTTATACGGCTGGGAGAACGTTGACGTTGCTCCCCACTGATTGTGGCTGTTATGTTTTAACATGGCAGGTATACGTGTTTGTTTTCCGGTGGGTGTGGGCTAACGAGCAGTCTTGGATCCTGCTTGATTTTTTTTAAATAATTATGTCTTAAGGATTGTTTAACCTCTTTGTGGATTGTTTTAAATTTTAGCCATTTTTTATTTATGGCATATGTTTGACTTTACCAATTTAATTTACTAAGACATAGTTACAGTGTGTTTTAATCCCGACTCTACAGTGTTTCCGCCACTGTATCGCGTTAGAATTTCTAGGGGATTACAATAATTGTGTATATATTTTTTGCCAATAGATAGAATATCGGGTGACTGATGGATAACAGGTGTGAATTAGCTTCTTACGCATCCATCCATTGCTTTCGGATATTCGTCCACCTATATAAATGGGATGGATGGATATCCAACGATTGCAGACTTGTGGGTGATATTGTCATCCCTCTTTTTCACTGCAAATTGCATTAATAGTTTTTCTTTTTCTTTTGATTTCCTTTTATGGCTAATATATATTTTACAATAATAGTTCCGCAGCCGCGCGCGATGCGCGCGGTGTCCGAGGCGTCATGAGTTAGCAAAATCGTAATATTGGAATATTTTTTTCCCGCATGTGAAAAGTTTAGGTACAACGTGTTCTGCCAATTAAGTTTATGTTTCTTGCCGTGTGCTTCTATCGTAATTGGGTGGTCGGGTTTCTTGTACTATATTGGAAGATTCTTTCTCGCATTTAAAATTTTACAAGAAGTGTATTCGATTGTTATGTTTCTTATTTCATTTTTTTATCGTTTCACATTCATAGCCATACAAAAATGCAAGTGAAGGTAAATACTTCATCCGTATTAAAACGAAACCGGTGGGCTTGTTAGTTGCTCCACTTCGGAATTCTGGAGAGAGAACAATAACGAATGTCGATTTAAGCACAGAAGAGCATAACTTTCCCGTTAGAGAAAAAATCGTCGTCGGCTACAGAAGAAAAGGATGAGAGGAAAGGCAAGTCATAAAATATGCTCATTTGAAAACTAAGCTACGGCAAAGGCATTCACAAAACATAAGTGTTATAACGATACTCGAATTATAAAATATTACTCGAGCTTTCTGATTTCATCTCCGTCAAGCAACATTCTGGCTGTTGTATTAACTGTTGACATTTCTTCATCTGGAACTTCGTCGTCATTTTCTTCAGGAGTGCACTCAATCATGTCTAGGTTCGGGTTACTGTTTGACGCTAGCTGGAATCTATGTAATAGTGTCCTAGCGTGCATGTTATCAGTCAGATAACACCGACATTTTCGTGAAACTTCTTTAGAGCCCTTATAAATGGACGTCATTCTATTACGGTGCACTGGTCGCAGCCTTTTATTGTAATCAGCTTTCCACCGAGGAGCATCTGAACGTAACAAACAAGATTGATCTCACTTCTTGCAAACTACCGACACATTAGCCTTCTCAGTGTTAGAGGGGAGTTTGTCAAATATCTTTTCCATGCAACGCAAATATATAGTAATGCATCATAAAGAAAAAACATAAAAGACACTCTTCACAAAACAAACATTAATACAACAAATAGAGACAACAACTTAATGTCCTTTTACATAAAACACACTCTTCACAGAGCGTCTTGTCCTTTTAACTCCTTTTACATCGCCTCCTCTTTCACTTCCCTTTTCCTTCTTCCCCCCCTTAATGTCTATTCTCTTCATATTTCTCCTTCCACGTCTACTAAGATCAATTTTCCTCCTCCACTTTCTCTCATGCTTCTCCTTCCCCCTCCCATTTGTCTTCTTCTCCTCGTCATCATATAAAATTCATTCTTAAATATGATTCGTTACTGTCATCTAGTTCAGTATGAGTGTCACTCTTCACCTTCTTTTACCCCTTCTCTCACACTCATCCTTCTCCTCCACCCCCTCTACCTTAATGCTCTCTCTTCAGATCCCACTTGTCAAGCTACTAAGATTAGTCTTCCACATTCCCATATAACTTGTTTTTGTTATTTAGTTTAGCGAATGTGTTGTCCCTTTAGCTCATTCACCCTCTTCTCTTCTTCTTTTCCTATCTCCCTCAATATTCCTCTTTATCATTTCTTCGTCCCCTTCTTTCACCCGTTTTCGTCCTTAAATATGACTTACTTCAGATCATACTTGTCAATCTACTATGATTAGTCTTCCATAATCTCATGCTTCATATCGGTGTCATTTCCTTAGCTCCTTTTACTCCTCCCATTTTGAATCCCCTTCTTCTCCCTCTGACATTCTTTCTTTTCATATTTCTCTTTCCCCGTCTACTAAAATTAGTTTTTTTCCTTGCACAATCTCCACCACATTCCCTTCCCCTTCCGTTTTCTCCTGCACTACCTCCACCACATTCCCTTCTCCTTCCCCTTTCTCTCATTCTCCTCTTCCTCGTTACTTAAGATAAATACTTAAATATGACTTCTTTGCATATAATTTAATGAGAGTGTCTTCTCTCGTCTACTTCTATCCATAACTTTTTCACCCACTCCTTCGATCTTGCGCTATCCCCTCTTCTCTCCTCCTCTAACGTTGCTTTCATTCATGTTCTTATTTTGTCTATTTACCTACTGAATCTATTTTAATCTTCCCCGCCTTCCCCTCTTTCTCGTTTTTCCCCCACCTCTCCCTCTTCTCATCATAAATTCATCCTTAAATATGAATTTCCTTTTATCGTCTATTTCATAGAGCGTCTTGTCCTTTTAACTCCTTTTACATCGCCTCTTCATTCACTTCCCTTTTCCTTCTTCCCCCATAATGTCCATACTCTTTATATTTCTCCTTCCACGTGTAACACCCGCAAATTTCCTAGTTTTGCTATGTAACAACCCGGATTTTTAAAAACTTTAAATAATATAAATAGTATAAATAATATGGTCAAAGGTGGCGGAAACACCCGACCGAATCCGAATCGTCACTTTCTCGACATTCAACTAATACATTATTCAAAAGTGTTTAAACTGAATATTAAAGACTTAAATAAAGGGTCTCTCTCTCCACAAGTCTTCCCCAACACAGCATCACAATCAAAACCATCTCGGAAGACCTGAAAGGGGGGGTCCACAGTCAGTGGGGAGTAACTAGATGCTCTCCCAGTCGTCTTTACAATAGGATGAAAGCAACTAATAATCAGCAATCAATGAATAATACGGATAAGGAATACATGAAAGCATTATCATACTCGACCAATTAAGATCATACCAATTACTAAGACATTCAAACATCCAAACCGGACTGATCACACACAAATATCCTTCTTACACTACGCCTAGGGTATAGAGCGAACACCGGCTCGAGTGTATAACTGACACTCTCACCTGCCAGAGCATATAACTGATACTCTGACGGACGGGTCGTATAACAGACTTCCCATCGGTGTGAAGCATATAATTGATACTCCACGGTGCTATGTATAGCCGTATAACTGACAACTATATGTCTAAGCCTAGCTAGGGCTCTCAATGCAATAACTATACACCGAACGACACACGGGACCCAGAGCGTATAACTGACGTCTCAAGGCACGCCCGAACATAGACCTTCGGCATTTGGCGCTTTTTCATTCCGATTGGTATATAACTGATACCGCACGTCATCTATACCACTAGCTTTCGTGTAACTGTACAGTATAACTGACTATACAAGGCTCTCGTGAATAACATCACGACTCCAATCCTAGTACAGTATAACCGACTATACTAAGTGGCAACCCACCCTAGTATAGTATAACTGACTATACGAGGTAGTAATCAGACTTAGCATAGTGTCACTAGCTATACCAGGGAGAATCGAGCCCTAGATAGTGTAACTAACTATACCAAGTATTACTCCACTCCAATATAGTGTAACCGACTATACTAGATAACAACCATGTCTCAAACATAGGACAATATAACTGACTGAACTATGAAGAACATACATAGAAGTAACCTTTCAAGAATACATGAATAATAGATAGCACAACTAACTATAACCATAGAGTTAACCTTGCATATCTAATGCCTAATAGTAACCAAGGTTAAGGTTCGCAGACTATAACCTTGTCTACTAAGTTGAGGTTGACCTAACCTCAACCATAACCTCGTGGAGTTACGATAACTGCAACAAGATTATGATGGTACGACGAGATTACATTAACCTCAAGTGAAGTGGTGTAGTAACTTCTTAATGAAGGTACATTAACTTCAATCAAGGTTACATTAACCTCAGCTATAACATTAGCTTCTTGCTAAGGTTACATTAAACTTGGATATAACCTTAACTCCATGCTAAGGTTACCTTAACCTTCGCCTTAACCTTAACTCTAAGTTAAGGTTACCTTAACCTTGACTATAACCTTGCAAAGTTCGGGAACCTCGACAAGATTATAACCCCGTGTTGAAGTTACTCAATCGAAGTTGCATAGTACTTCTTGACGAAGTTACATTAACTTCAAATAAGGTTATGTTAACCTCAACCCTAACCTCAACCACCGGGTGATGGTAGGTTGAGTCATCATTGAATCTAGGGTTTGAAACCCTAAAAGCATCGATGAAACACCCTAGCATCTCCACCAAGGGAGGACACGGTCGGTTCATGCGCGTCCTAGCGTTCTCTTACGAAACGACTCACAACTTTCTAATTCGCACAAAATGGTAATTAACGTCTTAACGATAAAATTAATGACACAATTAAATCGTACAAGTATCAACGAAATAATAAGCGTGCATAATAATACCACACAACATCCAATATCATATTATACATTCATTCATCATATTAATGGCATTCACATATCATAAACACGATTAAAAGACACATCTAGTTACCTTTTTGGCAATTAATGATAAACATTAATAAGAAACACCATGAAGAACGCGACAAACAAAACCTTGTCTCTAACACGTGTCATCATCCCCGTAAATCAACTTTGATGAACAAATGATGGGCCGTATTTAGTCGTATTTATTACGACGGTTTTGGTGTATTTTGTGAGCTAAATTGGTTGTCTTGTATTGCATTTATGTCAGTTTGATATGAATGTAATACAGGCTATTTTGAAGATGTTAACCACTGGACCGTTGATTTGGGCTAAGAACGAAGGAAAAGGAAGCCCGCTTGAAGACACGGAACGATAAGAATCGAAGAATGGCACGAGACCACTCCAGCTCGCCAAGCGAGTCGCGCAGTAGCCACGCGAGTCGCGCGAGATAGGGGCGAGTCGCGCGGTAGCCTGTGACGCATGACGCATTCCGGCTTATTTTGTCTTAATTTATTACGTTTTAAGACTTGGATTTTAATTAGGAAACTTTATTATTACCTTAGGATATTTTTATTATTATTTTATTATTAGTAAACTTTTATTAGGTTAAGTTTAGCTTTAGTTTTTAGATTGATATCATATTATTGACATCTAGTTTTTACAATCCATCAAGGAAGAAAAGGGAGAACTTTGAAGAACCCTAATTTTCCATCGCAAGTATGTGTAACTAATTTCTCTACTTAGATTCAAGCCTTTGAAACGCTCGATAATCGTTTGTGAGTTTGAATGTTTTGATTATTAACCTTGATTATTATGAATTGCTTTGTTATTAATTTTATGAATGTTGTTGATTGCTAGGTGTACAAGTAGTATTTAATTGCATCGTTCTATCGTTAGTATCGTTAATTGAGTAGGATTTACTGATTAACTTTACATTAGTAACAAGTAGGAATTAATATTGAACGGGATACGTTGATATTAGTACTTAGAAGCGATTCATATAAATATCTAAGGCACGACTGGATTGTACGTGCTATTTATTCTCTATCGAATTCTCATATCTATATTGCTTCGTCTAATTGAACCTAGAACTGGATTGTTTAGGTTGTTTTACGGTTAGGGTTAATTAAGAACGGGATTCGTTTTAGTTAACTATTCTTAAGAGAATTGGAATTTCATGTTCACGATAGAGTAGTCAAGGTTATTAATTGAAACCGTCTTACGATGATCAATCGCTATTGAGTGTGGATTTGTGCTTGTGTCTAAGTTCTTTCTCATCATTTGATTTAGTTAAGTTTTAATCTTTATCAATTTTAGTTGTTAGAAAATCATCCAAAATCCCCCCTTTGGTTACTACGGTCTTTAATTACGTTAGAGGTCGATTTCATCTACACCTTAGTTAGCATAATTAGATTAATCTGATTCCCTTGGGTTCGGCCCTTATTTCTACTTTACTACGTTTTAGTATTTAGATTTAAGTGATTATAAATTGTAATTTGAGGCATACGACTTTAGCCTGTCAAATTTTGGCGCCGTTGCCGGGGAATCGGTATTAATTATTTTTGTGTTTTCTAGTGTAGTTTTTATTTTTATTTTATTTATTATAGCTAATTTTAATTTTATTTTATTTTATTTTGTGTAGTTTATGTATAATACTCGTTCTTCTAACCTGAACCTCGAGCCTTTCGACTCAGAGATTGAACGCACTCTTCACATGTCACGGAGAATCGGAGAGGGAGCAATAGTCATCGGAACACAGGAATTCGAGGATCTAGAGTTTAATAACGATATTCTTGTTATTCCAGAGGTGAACGAAGTTTCTTCCGAATCCGAAGACGAGTCGTATACCATGGCCAACACGATTAAGCAGCTGACGGCACCCGATCTCGCACAACAACCTTTGTGCATTATGTACCCACCATTGGGTGCGAATGCCACTTTCGAATTGAAGTCGGGTTTGATCCATCAACTACCCACATTCCATGGCTTAAGCGATGAGGACCCTAACAAGCACCTGTCGGATTTTCATATTGTATGCTTAAGTATGAAACCGGCGTCTGTCACTGATGAGCAGCTGAAGCTAAGGGCCTTTCCCTTTTCGTTGAAGGATTCTGCGAGAGATTGGCTATATTACTTGCCACCGGCAAGTATTGATACATGGGTGAAGATGAAGAAGGCGTTCCTTGAGAAGTACTTTCCGGCGTCTCGAGCCTCCCAATTGAAGAAGCAGATTAGTAATGCGGAGCAACGAGATGGTGAGACTATGTACGAATATTGGGAACGCTTTAAGAAGTTGTGTGCTACATGCCCATATCATGGCTACAATCCTCAAGACCTTGTGATGTATTTTTGTGGAGGTCTTTGTGTGGAGGATGCTCGCACTGTGAATGCGGCATGTGGGGGATCGATCGTGAACAAGAGTCCAGATGCCGCTATAGAGGTGATTCAGGAGCTAGCTGAAAGTTCTCGGGATTTTTCTCGAAAATATAAACGGGGAGTGCATGCCATAGGTAATTCATCATCCTCGAGTCTCGAACATAAAGTTGATAGCTTGACTAACCTTGTCCAAAATATGATGTCGGGGAAAACAAATCAAGCTATGGTGTGTGGTATTTGTTCGAACGAGGGACATCCGAGTGAGCATTGTCCTCAAATGTATGAAGGTCAAGAGGAGGTGAACGGAGTGTGGGAAACCGGGCAAAACAAAAAATGGGATCCATACTCTAACACTTTCAATCCCGGATGGAGACATCACCCGAACATGAGGTGGAGGAATCGGGAAGGCGACCAAGAAATTAATCAAGGTAATCAATTTGGTCAATCGAATCAACAGTTATTTGCTAAGCAACAAGTAGCAAATACGGTTCCTACTAAACCTCCCCCTAGTAATCAAATGTCCACCAAGGACATGATACGCGCTTTGGTTGCTAGTCAAGCTACGGTAACCACCCAAATGTCCAATCTTCAAGCTACGGTTCTTCAACATCAAACGGAGAACAAAGCTAGCATTCAGAATTTGGAAGTTCAAATGGGCCAAATGGCGACCGCCATTGGTAGGTTGGAGGCTCGAGATTCGGGGAAACTACCTAGTCAAACCATTCTTACGAAGGAAAACGTGAGTGCCGTATCTTTAAGGAATGGGAGACAATTGGTGGAGGCCGACAAGCCGAAGAGGAAGGCCAAAGAAGCTATGGTTCAAGAAGAGGAGCTACTGATCGAGGAAGGTGTGGAAACTCCGAATGAACAAGAGAAGGAGTTAATTACTCCTACAACACCGGTGGCAGAACCGGATGTTCCTTTTCCCGAGGCACTCAAGCGCACCCGTCGTTATGAGCACGACAAGGATATCTACGAGGTATTTGAAAAGTGCGAGGTAAACATTCCCCTTCTTAATCTTTTAAAGAGTATTCCTAAATATGCTAAATTCTTGAAAGAATTATGTACTATTAATAGGAATAACAAGTTGAAGGGAGCTAAGAAAGGGAAGGGCAGTGAGTATGTGTCCGCTATTTTTCAAAAGAAATTACCCCCTAAGTGTGGCGACCCGGGCATGTTTACTATACCTTGCACCATAGGAGATACCTTGTTTGACAAGTCTATGTTAGATTTGGGAGCCTCGATTAATGTGATCCCTCTTTCTATCTACGAATCTCTTAGACTTGGTCCTATGAGGGAAACCGGGAAAGTAGTGCAACTAGCGGATCGATCGAGTGTCTATCCTAAGGGAGTTGTAGAGAATGTCCTAGTTAAAGTTGATAAGTTGGTCTTTCCGGCCGATTTTTATGTGTTAGACATGGAACATGACTATAGTGCAACTCCTATCATTCTAGGACGACCGTTCCTAAAGACCGCGGGAACAAAAATCGATGTCCCTAATGGCTCACTTAGCATGCAATTTGAGGGTAGAGTCGTTAAATTCGACATAAATAAGCCTAGTTCCCACTCCCCGAAAGACAATACCTTGTGTCGTGTTGATATTTTTGATCATTTATCTCCTAACTCACAAGAAGAAGTGGTGAAATCGGTTCCTAAACCGATTTCGTCTACCCCTTCTAGCAAGGAATTTTTGTTTCGTGAGCATGTGCAGGAACCTCCTTCTAAGGGACCCAAGTGTGTCATTCTTTGGGAGTCGCGTAAGGACGCGGAGTTAAATAAAGGTAAAACGAGGTCATGGTTCGATCAATGGATGGTTCGAAAGAGCTCAAGCAAGCGTCCAACGGTCTTGCAATTTCAAAAGGGAAAAGTGAAAGATTTAGTCGGCATAAGGCTTAAGCCGACTAGTGAAAGGAGTGACGGATCGGGTATCGGGAGGAGCAAGCTCTCGGACATGACGATTTCTACCTAACCTCCGTCTCAGTCGAGCAAACGACTTTAAACAAAAGCGCTTCCGGGAGGCAACCCGTTTTGTAGACTTTTATTGTAAAATTTTATTTTACGGGTCATAGGTCGTATTATTAATTTCGTTGTTTTTCTTAATCGTTGTTTTTCTTAAACTTAGTTTTTATTACTAACTTTTGATGTTTTATTAGGAGAAAAGCGTCGATTTTCCAGGAGGTTGGGCGACTAGCATGGGTCTTGGGCGACTAGCATGGAGATTCCTCGAAATCTGAGCGAAAATTGAAGAAAAAGAGGACGAATTTCCAGGCATCCGCGCGAGTCGCGCGGACCCTATGCGACTCACGTGGCTCTCCTCTCACAGGTATTATTTTATTAAAAAAAAATAAAATCGAAAAAAAAATCAAAAAAATTTGAAACAACTTACCCGACTCTCCCTTCAAATTCATCTATCACCATTCAGAAACCAATTTCCCCAAATCAAATTCAAAACCCTAATTCTTTTTTTCCCCCAATTCAATTTCAAACAAAAAACCATCTACTCCCCCGAATTCCTAATCAAAAAACCGTCTTTTAATTTCAAATCCCTAATCTCTACACCATATCTCCCTCCCTTCACTCATCTCCAATCGTCATCATCCGGTCGGCTCTGTCCCTGTCCACTGGTCGTGTGTCAGCCGTCGCCGGTGCTGTCTCCGTCGTCAGGCGAGTCGTGCGGCTGCTGTGCGACTCGCGTGGGTCCGTCGTTATCTGTCACTTATGCTGCTGCGTGTCTGTCGTCGGCCCTTTATTTGGTTCCGGTTTGTGGTGCGTGAGTCGGGCGTGTCTGTGGTTCCGGTTTCCGTTCCGTGGCTGTCGAGGTTGTAAGTCATTAACTCCATCCTCTCATTCTCTCTGTTTCATTTCTATGATTCCATAATTGTGTACTGTCTATGAGTTGCTAGGTCTAAGTTGGGGAAAGTTTGATTTCTGTCTATTCCGTGTGAATTAAGCAAGCCTAGTTTTAGTCAACACCCCGTTTCGTGTCAATCGAGTCTGTCACGATTCGTCTACATGTTTGGGTTTGAGTCGGGTGTCGTCCGAGTTCATAGTTTACATATTTTAGGTAGTTTTCACTAGTTAGTGTCAGCTGTCCTAGAAACTCTTGAGTTATGGCCCCGAAAAAGCAAAAGACGACCCCGGTTGACTATATGGGGTGTAAGAATTTGAGTACGAAACAGAAAGCGGTATGGCGCCAACTATTCGATCGAGTTGTTATGGCGACTAAGTTTGTCGATAATTCGGCATTGGAGAGGCTCGGGATTGGTGATGAGGTGTTCACGCTATTGACTCGTATTGGGCTAGCGAACTTTTATGATAAGCACGCGAACACATATAAGCGCTACACACTTGAATTCTTGTCTACCTTAGAGGTCCATCGTAATGACGACCCCCCTCACATTACTTTTCATCTCGGAGACTCAGAACGAGATGTAGACTTCACAGAATTGAGGGAGGCGTGGGGTATAGCACCGAGAGGGGGGACGGAATTTTTGACCCCCACTACGCGCATGATGGATGAATTTTGGAGGAAAATATCTTGGAATGCTTATGAGGGGGCTAAGAATGCCGATATTATTCATCCTGCCCTTCGTTATGTTCACCGACTTTTGAACTCCACATTTCTTTGCAAAGGTGAACCGACACATCTACCTAGGGCGGATTTGATGTATTTGTGGGCCATGATGCCCGAATGTTTGGGGACCCCAGATTTTCTCGATATATTCTTGAATTTGTGTGAGAAGCACCAGAAGGCGGTCTCGGGGAACATTCCGATGGGTGGTATGATTACTCTTTTAGCTCGGTATCTTGGATTACCCCAGATGACGGATTCTCCTGTCGTAGGTGATACAACCATTAGTATTAAGTTCATGGAGAGTTGTTCTATGATTTCGCGACCGATTTCGAAACACTACTTCATCTGGACGCTCGGTACTTCCCACCATCATTTCATGATTTTGCCTCGTCCAGATGGGAACCCGTTACCATTGGGGCCTACCGCAGCTGTATTTTACCTTGAACATGATGAGGAATTTACTAAACCGACTACAACGTCTAGTGCCCCGGTTGTGGAGGAGCCCGAGGGTACGTCTGATTTCGATCGTTGGAGAGATTGGCGCGAATCAATAGAAGATCAAGTCGAAGAATCGGTTGATAACAGTAGGTTGGCCGCTGAGTTCGGTCGGTGTATGAATTGGTTGCAGTTGAAGTTGCACCCTAATGACTACTCGGAACCATCTCCCGAGTTTTATGAAGAGCTTGCAGCCCGTGAGCAAGCAAGATCATCTAGGAGGGCGGCACGTGAGGCTAAGTCACGTGACGTCGGCTCCTCTTCTCACTCTTGAGCCCGAGGTATTTCTCTCCCCAATTCTTTTATTTGTCCTTAATTCACACATTCGAGGACGATGTGTTATTCAAGCGTGGGGAGGGGAATTATCTCGTTGTATATAGTAGTTAGCTTGTTTTACGTCTTTTAATTTCAAAAAAAAAAAAAAAAAAAAACAAAAACGAAAAAAAAGAAAAAAAAATGAAAAAAAACAAAAAAAAGAAATAAATAAACCCGGCTAGGTGAAAACCCGGAAAGGGCGCCTAGGCAAGAATGGGGAATGTGGCCGAGGACGGAGTGAAAACCCGAAAGGGCGCTCCGGGTAAAAAGAAAAATCGAGTTGCGTGCCACGAGAGTAGTGTGAGGAAAAAATGAAAGCTAGAGTGAAAATCCGCAAGGGCGGACGCTCTAGGCAAAATGAGGGAATTAGGAAAAAATCACTACTACTTTCTCCGTTTTTGGTGTTGGCGTCATAAGAAGGGTGACATAGAAGGCCGGAAGGGTAGGATTAGTTGGCTAAGGTGA
The DNA here is from genome assembly GCA_958450325.1 of Agrostemma githago. Classification (NCBI taxonomy): domain Eukaryota; kingdom Viridiplantae; phylum Streptophyta; class Magnoliopsida; order Caryophyllales; family Caryophyllaceae; genus Agrostemma; species Agrostemma githago. The sequence continues at coordinate 37,157,056 of OY288260.1, read as the reverse complement.
GAAGAATCGCGGTGCGGTGTAGTCGTAGCACTAAATTCCATGCGATTGGTGATATTTTGTTTGGTATATTGAACTATTAGAGGCGTTTAGGATTGATTGCATGTGTGGGTTGTGGAATATTGTGGTATATGTTTTGTACCACCGGTGACATTTGTAGCACATGCGATCCGTTCTAGGATTGGAGAAATAAGGGGCGTTAGATATCGACATTAGCTTATCCTTATTTGCTAATGTCCCTTGTTTTGATGATTTGAGTCGATGATAGTAGTTTGGTATTAGGTGTGTTGATTCAGTTGAACATTGGAGTTGAGTTTCATTCAAATGGTGGATTAACTCGTGCATAGTCTCAGAATGAGGGAGTTTGGTGGAAGACGAGTGAGGGCCGGTGTGTAATGTTATTCTCACGCATTTTGGACCGGTGACGGTTGTGTTTATTGTGTTCCTTGAGTTTTACTCGAGGACGAGTAAAGGTTCAAGCGTGGGGATATTTGATGGGCCGTATTTAGTCGTATTTATTACGACGGTTTTGGTGTATTTTGTGAGCTAAATCGGTTGTCTTGTATTGCATTTATGTCAGTTTGGTATGAATGTAATACAGGCTATTTTGAAGATGTTAACCACTGGACCGTTGATTTGGGCTAAGAACGAAGGAAAAGGAAGCCCGCTTGAAGACACGGAACGATAAGAATCGAAGAATGGCACGAGACCACTCCAGCTCGCCAAGCGAGTCGCGCAGTAGCCACGCGAGTCGCGCGATCAGGCGAGTCGCGCAAGATAGGGGCGAGTCGGGCGGTAGCCTGTGACGCATGACGCATTCCGGCTTATTTTGTCTTAATTTATTACGTTTTAAGACTTGGATTTTAATTAGGAAACTTTATTATTACCTTAGGATATTTTTATTATTATTTTATTATTAGTAAACTTTTATTAGGTTAAGTTTAGCTTTAGTTTTTAGATTGATATCATATTATTGACATCTAGTTTTTACAATCCATCAAGGAAGAAAAGGGAGAACTTTGAAGAACCCTAATTTTCCATCGCAAGTATGTGTAATTAATTTCTCTACTTAGATTCAAGCCTTTGAAACGCTCGATAATCGTTTGTGAGTTTGAATGTTTTGATTATTAACCTTGATTATTATGAATTGCTTTGTTATTAATTTTATGAATGTTGTTGTTGATTGCTAGGTGTAAAACTAGTATTTAATTGCATCGTTCTATCGTTAGTATCGTTAATTGAGTAGGATTTACTGATTAACTTTACATTAGTAACAAGTAGGAATTAATATTGAACGGGATACGTTGATATTAGTACTTAGAAGCGATTCATATAAATATCTAAGGCACGACTAGATTGTACGTGCTATTTATTCTCTATCGAATTCTCAGATCTATATTGCTTCCGTCTAATTGAACCTAGAACTGGATTGTTTAGGTTGTTTTACGGTTAGGGTTAATTAAGAACGGGATTCGTTTTAGTTAACTATTCTTAAGAGAATTGGAATTTCATGTTCACGATAGAGTAGTCAAGGTTATTAATTGAAACCGTCTTACGATGATCAATCGATATTGAGTGTGGATTTGTGCTTGTGTCTAAGTTCTTTCTCATCATTTGATTTAGTTAAGTTTTAATCTTTATCAATTTTAGTTGTTAGAAAATCATCCAAAATCCCCCCTTTGGTTACTACGGTCTTTAATTACGTTAGAGGTCGATTTCATCTACACCTTAGTTAGCATAATTAGATTAATCTGATTCCCTTGGGTTCGACCCTTATTTCTACTTTACTACGTTTTAGTATTTATATTTAAGTGATTATAAATTGTAATTTGAGGCATACGACTTTAGCCTGTCAACAAACCGAAACCCATGTGATAAAAATTGTACGACACAAATCCCCTTCCAAAACGACCAAAAGAATGGTATCTTCTTCTTTAATAAGAACCCCTAAAGGTAGGTCCAAAGATTCATGAAAATGAATCCCATAAAATTAATTGTAGATGGATATGTTGTAGAGGAAAGAGCCAAGATTATGAAAATATAATTTATGTATGCATTTGAAAGAAAGATAGATGCATAACAATGAAGTTTAATGGAGAAAAGAAGATGAAAGGAGAAGAAAGAGAGGAGGGAGCTGCGGCATAACACACGCACAAACATAATTTTTGACCTAGTTGCTTGTTAGGTTAATTTCTTTTTATAAAGGGATTAACAAATGGGCTTTGGGTCTATTACCTAATACAATGGATCATCCAATTACAAATTGGGTTAGAGCATAATAAAACGCTTGGAGAATAGATATAAGAAAAGCGGTTACAATTTTCCAATTGTCAAATTGTGTACGGATATTTTAACCCATTAAAAGTGAGTCAAAACGAGACAATAATTTAAAACGGATAAAGGAGGCAATAAAATATAGAATGCATATTATTATAAAATGCGGAAATAATTATTTTAAATAAATAACTTTCCGAATAAAATAAATATAAAATACGGGGTGTTACAATCCAACCCCCTAAAAAGAAGTTTCGTCCTCGAAACTTGAAGTTCAAAGACAAGATCAAAAGAAAATAAGAATTACAAGTGATCATCACCACAAGTCGTTTCGGAATCCAAACCGCTGCGCACTCTGATCCTTAGAAACATTCAAACCACAAAAGTGTATCTTAAGTCCTCAATGTGAAATAATCATTATCCATTCTAAAACCTCAATCACATTAATTCCAAATAATCACAACCCAAAATAATCGCTGAACCAATACCGTCTTCCAAATAGTCGTCTATTTTATCGCGATATGACCTTATCGAGTAAAACTGGTCAACATTTTCACACCAGCATCACCTTAAGCATGTGGTTAACTCTCATGATTACCATTACACCTTAGATCCCATAATATTAATGATTGCCTTACGTTCACCAAGTATTCCCAATACCCTTAAGTAATACTCATCGATGTACAACATCTTATCCCATGAATTACCAACTTCTACTCCATTTATTTCAAACATTATCCACAAATATCAGCCATCATTCCAAAACATATATGCTCTCTCATCATTTGTACAAACTTATTACTATATACCACAAAAGATGAAATCGACTTGAGCTCCATAAAGATAATCTCAAAACAAAGTGTAACACCCCGATTTACCCAGGAGCCTTAGCAAGACATCCTCGAGTAAATAAAGGTGTTACCATCTCAGTTTCCCGAGGTAGTAGCTCATTACAATACAATATGGATAGCCAAACCGGTTACACGATTTAAACATTACAACTCATTAACTATTACAACTCTGGTTATACAGCGGAAGCTACACATTCTATGAAACGGGAATGCCTATGCATTCACCCGTGCTACGTCTGAACTCATAAGTCGCGCTCACCCCAGTCCCGTACATGTATCCCAGCATCCAACCACATCACGATATACATAACCTGCATTATAGACTGCTCCCCAATTGATCAGAAATATCAATCAGATCATCACAGATACGTCAAACATACACACCAGATCAGTTTACGATTACATTAAATAACATTAGTACAACCAACATCCCAATTCACAAACATCAATATCAGTATCATCATCATCATTCCTATTATCTATCGCGACCGCAGTCACGCCCCGTCAGTCCTAGTGTGCACACCCCTCCTAAGCTCTCCTAGGAGGAAACATCAGGGAAGGTCCCGAGATCAACCGGGCCTAGCTAGTCCTAGCTAGCTTCTCTCAATCGGCACACAGCCGCAATATCAATAGGCACACAACCTCAATATTAATAGGCACACAGCCGAAATCTCAATAGGCACACAACCGGAATCTCAATATAATCATTATACCATTACATATCATACAAAATGCATACATACAACGTAAACTGAGTAAGGATAACCTTACCTAGTTAGCAGGTCACGACCCCGCCATTAATACAATTCGCCATGGAAATTCTTCGAAGAACGATCCTAATAAAATATTGTATATATATATATAAATTAATATTGATCGTAACATATTTGATTTGTAACACGACCCGACACCGTTCAAATTAGATTCGACTACAACAATTTATTCTTCTTTTTATTATACTATAGACACACCATTATTGTTTCTATTACTACACTACAGCCCATTATACTAAAATGCTAATATACTCTTCTTATACTTACTAATATACTAATGTAGTGAAAATATGACTACTAATATACTACTAAGAAAGACACTGCCGTAACATTATGATGATGATCATCATCATGGTTATACTTACACTAACAACACAGTAAGCAACGATAACAACAATACCCGACTGACATGACACAACGATATAATTAATGGAACACAGTTATACCTTCCTAGAGTATTACGACCATCGTTTGGAAACCGCTTGCTCGACATCTACAAAATGCACTCCTGGAGTCGATATAGGGACGTACTAAGGTCGTAATAACGACACGCGGTGTTGGAACAATTTTCCCACCCAATTCGCCTAATCTCAACAGCCACCAACAAATAAACCCACTAAAACCTCACCGACTCCGTCCATATGGGTTCCGACTAGCCTAACAATGGCGAAAACCGACGTCATAGAAGAACATATGACATGGCCCTAACAACGGAGATGCACAGCAGCCATACAAATTACAAAACAGAGGATGTCGTGGCTTGGTTAGACATCGACGCAAGGAATAGGCAGTACACGCCGGTCGGGGATGGACACATACGATTAAGGATGTCGATGGTGGTTAGGGAGGTTGAAGAAGGTGGGGGTTGTTCTATGTTGAAGATGAACAAAATGGCGGTTGAGGGTTGTGTATATTATGTTGTATATAAGATGAATAAAAAAATGAATTGTAGGGGGTGCATAACCAATATACATACGTGACCTACTATGCTCCAAATCCATTGTTTTTCTTTTACTATATTAACAAGTTGGGCCCATGAACATTATACACTATACGGACATTGGGGATTCGGTTAAAAGAAACGGGTTTAACAACTACTCATATATAAGAATGGATGCTCGGTTTGGCCCACTTAACTATATAGACCGCGACTCATTAATCGAGACCTGATAGACTTAGAAGACAGGTATTACAATCTACCCTCCTTAAAAGAAACTTCGTCCCGAAGTTCAGGGTCCAACCAATAACAATAGCTCCCGACTAATGACGCCTCTCACTATACACCCTTAATCGAATACATCACAATAGCATAACCCATCCGATAACTAACAATTGTATCTGCATCATGTACTACTGACTAACTATCCACACACTTATTACTAACGACAACCATTCGACCATATTACGTGGCGACTGACAGGATCATTAAGCACACATATTATAGGAAACTACAGGAACAATGAGGTATGACATCCTACCCTCCTTACAAGGAACTTCGCCCCGAAGTTCACCAATCCTATACTCGCACTACCGAACCCATCTTATATGACGACGCTATTTTGACACTAGTTAACGAGATCACTGTTTCCTCAGCTCTCTTATATATATAACACGTTATTCAATTATTAAAGGACATCACAATAAACTTTTCAAACGAATATACTAGTAAGCCTTGACCGAGGGTGAGAAATTAATATCTGCAATCAACTCATATGATCCATCAAAATGATTGTCAACTCATTTCTCATATAGATAGCTTCACTTGGTCCTTTCATGACCTCCAATGCTTCTGGCATCATGCCTAGCACGATTCTACCCATTTCTCATATATATGTTCATGTTCATCTAGATTCTCAACTTTCTCACCCATCAACTGGTCGCGCGGGGTTCTACCCCCCCACATTCATTCACATTTCACAACATAAATTCTCTTTCCACCCTGTTTGTATTGTTACTCTTATTTTATACCATTCGACTCATTACCCACCATTATCAAGACATTCTAACAAGGTATTTAAATGACACTGCATTCTCATGACATCTCTTCATTATATCTCTCGACTTGGTTTATCATTAAGACACGTACTCCAAATATATATTATGATAACTTGGTGACACAGTCGTATCTTTAACAAGTTCGGACTCACATGCATGCACATATATTGAGAGAACGCATAGCAGGCAATATAATCATCCCGACCAGGCAACAACACAACTGAACAACCTTAGATGACCACTGTAACAAATTCATTCCTTCATACGATTAGCGAGTGACATTTATTCCTTGTAATTGCAACAACCGACCCGATAGTTCATGTTTTAATGTTTGCATAACTTTTAAACTTAGACACTAACATACGACTTACGATCAACAGTCAACCCATAGACATTATAAACATTCATTCCTCTAAGCATACGTTACTCATCGACCAATAAGTAAGGACGGGAAACTCATCCCGGGAAATACAGGATTATTTAAAACCAACATTTGACTTTCCCATCAAACATTTCCAAATTATTTACATTTATTATGACCAAATCTGGAAACAGACATATTGTTTACTTAGATTCAGACAGCGTACTCAGTTCGTAGTTTAATGGCTCAACTTTCCCTGAATTCCCATTGGAACGGCTCCCACTTATTAGATATGTCCACCGATGTTCTTTATCATATAAGCAATGAATTATGACCATCATCACAAATTTATTCATTAACATGGCTAATCCGAAAGGTCCACATTAAGATAATTATGCAACCCGAATAAACATGACATTTTTTTATAATCCGAATTCACCCTTAACTCACCTTGAACATATAAGTATGACTCCTTTACGTGATACAATAAGGTAGACACCGTCACGTTTGAACTTTCACTTGAACAAGACAAAATGATCATTAAGTGGATTTTGACACCTTTTCAGAACATTGCAGTCATGATAGAAAAAATCATAATTAAATTATCGTACTTAAAATAGTGTATAAAAGGTAGAGTTAGATTTTGGTAGACGGACGTGTACAACATTCTAATTAAACTATTTTCAAATTCCTAATGTAATGGTGATTTGCAAAACCATGTTCATGAACCGGCATATTTCGACCTCGAAATTTTTTTTTTTTGATAAAACGAGTTTCAAATCATATTATCGAGAAAAACCAAGTTCCAACATTAACCAAACCCTTCAAAATGATCTCGGTAAAAATTATCAATAATAATTTAATTTCTAAGGGAGGTGTATAATAGAAACTTGACCGCCAGATCCTAAGTACTTGGATTTAAATCCCGAACTTTTACAGTGAAGAACTAGACTTAAAATAGATGTGAGTCTCTTTTCAAACTTTTGTGAAATAGGCAACATAAACAGGTGGACACAATTCAGTAACACATTGTTCATGTTAACGAAGGTATTTTAAGTTGGTCTGACATTATCTTAACACGGTTAGCAAGCGTGTCTGTTTAGGCCATCAAAACAGAAATCCGTAAACGAATTATCTAGGTTAGAGGAGGTGATGTAAATGTGTATGTCATTAACTCAACACGAGTTTTTTTTATTTATTTTTTTATTTTTATAAATACTTAGATCATTTAAACCATCAAGAATAAAGATCAACAACAAGGTATGACTCGGAACCTATCACATTGACAGGGAAGCATATAAACTCGAAATGAAACACAAATATCCAAGTGACTTTGACAGAAATTCACAGTGATGAATACGACACCACATATATATCATTCAAATAACACGTGTACTCAAATTCAATAATAAACAGAATTCGATTTCACACTTTATCTTGTCAATCACGTTATATTAATCATGGTGAAACAGAAACGACACATTTATATATACATTGTTGCTCCCCATAATACGAATAGGTCGACATAATCCAGATACAACATATGCTTTCAAGAACCGATAATAGAGAAGTTCATTTACGCCATTACGAGAGAAGGATGAGAACCAGTAAAGAACTCTCAAATCGATATAAAGCAAGTAACTCACATTAACTCAAAAGGGACTTCAATTATTTCTTACATTGTTCGATTATTAACTGCTACTTGATTCACATACAACAAAGCTTCATTAATACGTCATAACACCATTAAACTCCTAGATATCGATCCTAGTTAACATGAAGGCAACTTGTACGTTACATTGGCAGGGAAACATATAATAATCGAAACAAAATGTACCTTTGAATAGTATTCTCATTACGACATACTTAAACCACGTAATTTATTGACCCTCTTGACATATTACGATACCCGTACCATCACCAGATACATCCCCCTTCCAAGTAATGCGATGCGGCCCTAGTATACTAATTCTACGAGATAGACATAGAATACCACTCAATTGACTAATTAAAACCATCTATCGCTCAAACACTATTAGTACAGACACCCTGGTAGTGTACTCAACGTTACTACCACCTCTAGTTATGACTCGCCCTTCATTCATGAACTATCGATTCCTATCATAACCTTACGTACTGTGACATATAGCTCATATTGCCTCCTACTAATTGTTATAACACGCTAACACCGTAACTACGTACTACTCATACCTTAACTTATAAAATTCACTACGTCACATATGTCAAACAGAACGATCAGTTATCATAAACAATTATCACAAGACATTCATTGCATCACAGCGTATCCCTTCCTAGAATATATACCCATCTCATTCTCACACGTGGTTACCGGGTCAAGACCAGGAGGGCCGGAGTTGGTACAAGGACGTCTCCTCGACCGAGTTTTAAAGGGGGCTCCTAATGATCTATCACCGGGGTTCATTTTATTTTCCTAGGTTCATTTATTTTAGGCTCCAAGATCGTTCGCTCTGATACCACTTTGTAACACCCCGATTTACCCAGGAGCCTTAGCAAGACATCCTCGAGTAAATAAAGGTGTTACCATCTCAGTTTCCCGAGGTAGTAGCTCATTACAATACAATATGGATAGCCAAACCGGTTACACGATTTAAACATTACAACTCATTAACTATTACAACTCTGGTTATACAGCGGAAGCTACACATTCTATGAAACGGGAATGCCTATGCATTCACCCGTGCTACGTCTGAACTCATAAGTCGCGCTCACCCCAGTCCCGTACATGTATCCCAGCATCCAAACACATCACGATATACATAACCTGCATTATAGACTGCTCCCCAATTGATCAGAAATATCAATCAGATCATCACAGATACGTCAAACATACACACCAGATCAGTTTACGATTACATTAAATAACATTAGTACAACCAACATCCCAATTCACAAACATCAATATCAGTATCATCATCATCATTCCTATTATCTATCGCGACCGCAGTCACGCCCCGTCAGTCCTAGTGTGCACACCCCTCCTAAGCTCTCCTAGGAGGAAACATCAGGGAAGGTCCCGAGATCAACCGGGCCTAGCTAGTCCTAGCTAGCTTCTCTCAATCGGCACACAGCCGCAATATCAATAGGCACACAGCCTCAATATTAATAGGCACACAGCCGAAATCTCAATAGGCACACAGCCGGAATCTCAATATAATCATTATACCATTACATATCATACAAAATGCATACATACAACGTAAACTGAGTAAGGATAACCTTACCTAGTTAGCAGGTCACGACCCCGCCATTAATACAATTCGCCATGGAAATTCTTCGAAGAACGATCCTAATAAAATATTGTATATATATATAAATTAATATTGATCGTAACATATTTGATTTGTAACACGACCCGACACCGTTCAAATTAGATTCGACTACAACAATTTATTCTTCTTTTTATTATACTATAGACACACCATTATTGTTGCTATTACTACACTACAGCCCATTATACTAAAATGCTAATATACTCTTCTTATACTTACTAATATACTAATGTAGTGAAAATATTACTACTAATATACTACTAAGAAAGACACTGCCGTAACATTATGATGATGATCATCATCATGGTTATACTTACACTAACAACACAGTAAGCAACGATAACAACAATACCCGACTGACATGACACAACGATATAATTAATGGAACAAAGTTATACCTTCCTAGAGTATTACGACCATCGTTTGGAAACCGCTTGCTCGACATCTACAAAATGCACTCCTGGAGTCGATATAGGGACGTACTAAGGTCGTAATAACGACACGCGGTGTTGGAACAATTTTCCCACCCAATTCGCCTAACCTCAACAGCCACCAACAAATAAACCCACTAAAACCTCACCGACTCCGTCCATATGGGTTCCGACTAGCCTAACAATGGCGAAAACCGACGTCATAGAAGAACATATGACATGGCCCTAACAACGGAGATGCACATCAGCCATACAAATTACAAAACAGAGGATGTCGTGGCTTGGTTAGACATCGACGCAAGGAATAGGCAGTACACGCCGGTCGGGGATGGACACATACGATTAAGGATGTCGATGGTGGTTAGGGAGGTTGAAGAAGGTGGGGGTTGTTCTATGTTGAAGATGAACAAAATGGAGGTTGAGGGTTGTGTATATTATGTTGTATATAAGATGAATAAAAAAATGAATTGTAGGGGGTGCATAACCAATATACATACGTGACCTACTATGCTCCAAATCCATTGTTTTTCTTTTACTATATTAACAAGTTGGGCCCATGAACATTATACACTATACGGACATTGGGGATTGGGTTAAAAGAAACGGGTTTAACAACTACTCATATATAAGAATGGATGCTCGGTTTGGCCCACTTAACTATATAGACCGCGACTCATTAATCGAGACCTGATAGACTTAGAAAACAGGTATTACACAAAGAATATCTTCCGACCTAGAAAAATCTCCTATTGACTAAATCCATTAAAACTATTACTACTTTAATATCCTCCAAGCAAGTAGTGATTACTATCATCCACAACTCTTACGTTCAAAATCCTTTATCATAATATCGCAAATCTTCTTAATATATGTATTACTGTCCAAATCCTCAGATTTAAGACCTTAAATCTGATTATAACTATCACAAACTCAATGCAACCTCAATCTCATGGCATAATTATTAGCCACACGCACAAAATCCAATCACTTCCTTTGAACACATCTGATCACGCTATTCCTAGAAACCCAGAGAATCATACACCTTTAGTTAAGCTAGTACTCAATGTACCACAATATACTATTCCATTGATAATGCAATTCCACAAAAGCATTGAATAATAATATCACCATACAAATTTTATCATCAATACTTATAACCTCAATTGGTAATTACAATTTGTTATCCATCAATAAATATTTTAACCTTAAAAGTCCATCAAAGAAAAGCCTAAATCTATGTCCTTCAATAAATGACTCATGCACTTAAATGAAACACTTTATCTCCAAAGTTTTCTATATAGCTTTTGAAGGAACAAATTAACATCCACGTGCCCTTAATGTAATAACATCCTCAAACATTCCAAGCTGGGTATAAGACCTTAAATACAACACTTCCAAAACACCGTATATTACCCCAATTCATACTCATATACTATGTTCTGTGCTCTCAACATCAATTAACCCAACCTCAAACTCGAAGTATAAACATTTCGCCAAAGGATCCAAACTTCCACTATGAGATGATCACAAGTAGTTATGAAGGAATTAAAAGTTTTCACATTACCATAAGAGAGCATAAAGCACGCGAGCTAAAAAGGAAATATTTTTGAGCAATACCACAAGGTAAAAGTTTGAGAAGTTGCACCACAAGGCGAAAGCGAAATTACAAAAAGTTGAAGGAAGAGAAAGTTGGAGTTGAAATAATGATCAAATAGAGAGTATCGAAAGATCAAACAAATAAAGACAAATATAAAAGGAAACTTTTTGGTTAGTCTGAAAATATGAGAGGCACGGTTGATACGATCAAGGAGACAAGGATAGACGACTCAAAACCATTTTATCTACCCAAAGACGACACCTTAACAATATAAATAAAGCACGAAAACCAGGTTCTTACAATTCTCGTACAATCATCACTCAAGGTATCTCTGTCTCGCAGCAACCTTTAATCACATCACCATAATACCTCAAGACCGACCAAATCTCTATATAATTGTCGCTTTACAACCACTATGTTCCTCAGATAATCATTTTCTAGACTATTAAGTCTCAATACCATCATTTAATCATATATAACAAATAACACCGTAGGAATCCTCTGCATCCTAAAATGACAAATATCACGATTCATTATATCCGTCTTCAATATAGTTGTTTACGAAATCAACGCTTTAAACATTAACATCTCATAAGTTCATAAGTCCTACTCTTTCCCTTCCACTTGATCCTTAAAAGTCATGGTCATTAAATAAGTCCTCAATAAATAAATCATAAGTTCATTTCGTCAAACATTGATTGCCATTAATGGTTCTTACTCCTCGAATATGGTATTCCAATTCATGACAAGCCTAGTTCCCAAAATTCTCATCATTCAATGTAAATCCACAATAACCTTCAATTCAGTACCATCATCATATTCTTAATCAATAAGTAACCCACATAACCTATCTTCCTTAAGACAAATTTCAATAATTCTTCTGATTAAAGGCATAAGTCACAATACTCCCAATAAGATAAACCTATCCATCAGGTCTCTCACTCCTTATAAAATCATGAAAGCATAGTCGTACATCTTACACCATACACAAACACTCAATGTCATCAATAAGGGTTTCCTCAAAAATAAAAGGACTTAACACCCATAATTCCAATATGAACATCGTCAATACAAACCTCTATTCCCAAAGTAAACATCATCTCAACAATCTCTAATCCCAAAGGAAATATCATCTCACAATCTTTAATCCCACATTAGACTTCTTCGCGACCAAACTCTTGATAATAATTGCTCTTTTCTTTCATACTTGAATCTCCAAATACAATCAATTCTAACATATTAACTCAAGACTGAATCACAATAGGAAAACTCTCAAAGTTAACTTAAGAAGAGACAGCACCACCAAGTGATCCAAAAGGATAACAGTACGAGAAGAGTAAAGCTCGGGTTATCACGGATTAAAAGTTTTGACAAACATATAACCAACGTACGATGCATATGTAACATTAAAGAGACATTTTTCCAAAAATAACCGTGATTTAAATAAACAAAGCATGCTTGAAAACGTCTTTACACGAACCATGCACTTAATGCAATTAATAACGATAGACATTAAGGCATGAACAATCAAAAACACAAACAACACATGTAACACAATTAATAACGAGACGAAAGGTTAAAACATAAATAAGCAAGTACATGATCAACACACGTAATGCAGTTAATAACAATATGGAACACTAAGGCGTAAACAAGTAAATCCTTAATTGTTTCTACCCCCATTTACTCTCACTCAATTACTAAGTGAAGTTATTCTTTTAATGATTAAGCAAGAGTTGGGAGCGTGTTCGCTCTGATACCAACTGTAACAACCCGGATTTTTAAAAACTTTAAATAATATAAATAGTATAAATAATATGGTCAAAGGTGGCGGAAACACCCGACCGAATCCGAATCGTCACTTTCTCGACATTCAACTAATACATTATTCAAAAGTGTTTAAACTGAATATTAAAGACTTAAATAAAGGGTCTCTCTCTCCACAAGTCTTCCCCAACACAGCATCACAATCAAAACCATCTCGGAAGACCTGAAAGGGGGGGGGGTCCACAGTCAGTGGGGAGTAACTAGATGCTCTCCCAGTCGTCTTTACAATAGGATGAAAGCAACTAATAATCAGCAATCAATGAATAATACGGATAAGGAATACATGAAAGCATTATCATACTCGACCAATTAAGATCATACCAATTACTAAGACATTCAAACATCCAAACCGGACTGATCACACACAAATATCCTTCTTACACTACGCCTAGGGTATAGAGCGAACACCGGCTCGAGTGTATAACTGACACTCTCACCTGCCAGAGCATATAACTGATACTCTGACGGACGGGTCGTATAACAGACTTCCCATCGGTGTGGAGCATATAACTGATACTCCACGGTACTATGTATAGCCGTATAACTGACAACTATATGTCTAAGCCTAGCTAGGGCTCTCGATGCAATAACTGTACACCGAACGACACACGGGACCCAGAGCGTATAACTGACGTCTCAAGGCACGCCCGAACATAGACCTTCGGCATTTGGCCTTGACTATAACCTTAACTCCATGCTAAGGTTACCTTAACCTTCGCCTTAACCTTAACTCTAAGTTAAGGTTACCTTAACCTTGACTATAACCTTGCAAAGTTCGGGAACCTCGACAAGATTATAACCCCGTGTTGAAGTTATCTTAACCTCAAGTGAAGTTGCATAGTACTTCTTGACGAAGTTACATTAACTTCAAATAAGGTTATGTTAACCTCAACCCTAACCTCAACCACCGGGTGATGGTAGGTTGAGTCATCATTGAATCTAGGGATTGAAACCCTAAAAGTATCGATGAAACACCCTAGCATATCCACCAAGGGAGGCCACGGTCGGTTCATGCGCGTCCTAGCGTTCTCTTACGAAACGACTCACAACTTTCTAATTCGCACAAAATGGTAATTAACGTCTTAACGATAAAATTAATGACACAATTAAATCGTACAAGTATCAACGAAATAATAAGCGTGCATAATAATACCACACAACATCCAATATCATATTATACATTCATTCATCATATTAATGGCATTCACATATCATAAACACGATTAAAAGACACATCTAGTTACCTTTTTGGCAATTAATGATAAACATTAATAAGAAACACCATGAAGAACGCGACAAACAAACTTTGTCTCTAACACGTGTCATCATCCCCGTAAATCAACTTTGATGAACAAACCGAAACCCATGTGATAAAAATTGTACGACACAAATCACCTTCCAAAACGACCAAAAGAATGGTATCTTCTTCTTTAATAAGAACCCCTAAAGGTAGGTCCAAAGATTCATGAAAATGAATCCCATAAAATTAATTGGAGATGGATATGTTGTAGAGGAAAGAGCCAAGATTATGAAAATATAATTTATGTATGCATTTGAAAGAAAGATAGATGCATAACAATGGAGTTTAATGGAGAAAAGAAGATGAAAGGAGAAGAAAGAGAGGAGGGAGCCGCGGCATAACACACCCACAAACATAATTTCTGACCTAGTTGCTTGCTAGGTTAATTTCTTTTTATAAGGGGATTAACAAATGGGCTTTGGGTCTATTACCTAATACAATGGATCATCCAATTACAAATTGGGTTAGAGCATAATAAAACGCTTGGAGAATAGATATAAGAAAAGCGGTTACAATTTTCCAATTGTCAAATTGTGTACGGATATTTTAACCCATTAAAAGTGAGTCAAAACGAGACAATAATTTAAAACGGATAACGGAGACAATAAAATATAGAATGCATATTATTATAAAATGAGGAAATAATTATTTTAAATAAATAACTTTCCGAATAAAATAAATATAAAATACGGGATGTTACATGCTATCTGTTCCGTTACGATTATATCGTAACTCTGTAATATTTCGTCAATTACATTTTTCCCATTTCGAGGTTTCTTTCATTATCGAGCCTAAATTATTTATTTTCGTAAAAGGATTAAAATTATTCTATTTTTCATTCGAAAACTCATTTAATTCTTTTTATCGCATGTATGTTTAATTATTTTTGAGAAAACATATTTTCTATGAACAATAGTTTTAAAATCAAGTTTGAACTATTTATTTTTCTAATTTCTAGCTCAAAAAATATTTTATTTTCGAAAATGGTTGTTTAATTATTTTACTACGCGATTTCATAAATAATTATTTTCTAACGCGTTTTAATCCGATTTCTTCGTAAACGCTTATATTATTTTACAAACCTTCTTTTATTAACACTACATATTATTTTTATCCTACTAGTTGAAGACCGCGCGCAATGCGCGCGTATGGTTAGGTACGATCTGTTTATGCGATTTGACGGTGGTTGTTGTTTCTTTTGGGTATGCAGAATTGTTTGGCTAACTTGTGGTCGGTGCCTGAGATTCTGTGGGAGCAGTCGGATGCACAATTTTATATATGTATTGCATGTGATTAGCAGTACATCTTGGAAGTTAGATATGGTTCACGGATTTTAAAACCGTTGTATGAGCGCTCTTGAAAGGCCGTCTTCAGTCGCAAGGTGTGGAGAAGTGACCGTAATTAGCAAACTACGGTAGTGTTATAGTTGACAATATAGTTGAAGATCGCGCGCGATGCGCGCGTTTGGTTAGTCACAGACCGTAAAGGCGATGTGCTGGCCCTTTTTTTTTGTTTTTTGTGTTTCGCCTTTTTTTCAGAACTTCAGCGTGGCCGTTGCCTAAGTTTGTGTTTGAGAAGTCGGCTGCACAAGTTTATAGCTTTGTTGGTTTATGGTGTCAATATATCTTGGAATTTAGATTTGGATTAAGGATTATAATATCGCTGTATGATTGCTCCGCGAACTACCGTTGTCAGTCGGAAGTGTAGCTAAAGCGTCCGAGATTAGCAAACTGTAATGGTGCTACAGTCAGGCATGCTGTCCATTTGCTCTAACGGGAGCATTAGGCCAGGAGTTGTTTCGCATGTGGCAACGTAGGTGTTCAATTAGGTTTCTGTAATTGTCCGTAACGCGTTGGGTCTCCATATGTTTGTGCTCATATGCTAATCTACGTGAGTCAATTACATCCAGTCATTTGCCTTTGACCTGTGTACGAGAATCTATGGTGTTTTATATTTTTGTTATTTCGGAGGCCCTAACTAACTTTTTATTAGTCAATGAAATGTACATTTGCATGGCACACTAACCGGACTAAGCATGCAAACCTTCCATAAGGGTGAAGGTTTGATCTCGAAAATGACTGCTAATAATCACCATGGATTCCAAGGAGTCATAACGTGATCGTGGCACACTAAGCTGTAGACTAATGTGTGAGTGGTCTATTTCATTAATATTGAGCAATTTGTACGTCTTGAGTTTCTCCTTTTATGGGGAGCACCGTTGTATTGTGCGATAACTTCGACTTAGAAGTCAAGGCGTATGTTGACCAACGTATTAGAGTAACATAATTCAAAAGAATAGCATAATGACATGACTAAAGCAAAATCAGGAGAAAACAACCCCAAATAATTCAAAATTACAATCGCGAATCTAGTCCTGCAAGTAAACTCATTGATTTTGCTCATGCTGTTGATGAGCAATTTAATTACAAAGCATGCCTAACTTCATCTGGAAGTCTAATTGACTACCCAAGCTAGCATTACATCCAAAAACCTCATCTCATGATATGCTCCATGAATCAGTACCTTATTACTTCACACTATGAATAATAACCACCCAAATGAGTAAACAACCTGAAAAATCTCAAAAGGTCAACAAAAGATCAAATCTTGCAAAGTCAGAAAACAACATAAAGCTCTTCCTCTCTCTCCATCTCCCTCCCCCCCTCTCTCTCTTTCTCTTGCTCTCTCTCTTTCCCCTCTCTCCTTCTCTTTCCCTCTCTCTATCCCCTCTCTTTCCCTTTCTCTCCCCCTCCCCCCTTCTCTTTCCCTCTCTCTCCCCCCCTTTCTCCTTCCCCCTCTCTCTTTTCCTCTCTCTCCCCCCTTCTCTCCCTCTCTTTTCCTCTCCCTCTCTTTCCCTCTATATCCCTCTCTCCTTCCCCCTCTCTCTTTCCCCCCTTTTCCCTCTCCCTTTCTCTCCCCCTCCCCCTCTCCTTCTCCTTCTCTCTCTCTCTCTCTCTCTCTCTCTCTCTCTCTCTCTCTCTCTCTCTCTCTCTCTCAAACAGCAGAAAGCTCTCCCTCTCTCCCTATCTCCCCCTTTCTCTCCTCCTCTCCCTATCCTCCCCCTCCGCCTCTCTCCCTCTCTCTCCCTCCTTCTATCCCTCTCTCCCTCTTCCTCTTCCCCTCTCTTCCCCTCCCTCTCCCTCTCTCTCCCTCCACCTTTCTCTCCCTCTCCCTCTCTCTTTCCCCCTTTCTCCCTCTCCCCCTCCCCCTCCCCTTCTCTCTCTCTCTCTCTCTCTCTCTCTCTCTCTCTCTCTCTCTCTCTCTCTCTCTCTCTATCTGTCTCCCTCCCCTCCCTCCCCCTATCCCTCTCTCCCTCTCTCCACCCCTCTCTCTCTCTCCGTCTTCCCCCCCTCTCCCCCTCTCTCCCTCCCTCCCTCTCTCTTCCTCTCCGTCTCTCTCTCTCTCTCTCTCTCGTCTCTTCCCCCCTCTTTCCCTTCCCCTCCCTCTCCCTCTCCATCCCTCTTTCTCTCCCTCTCTCCCTATCTCCCCGTTTCTCTCCTCCTCTCCCTCCCCCTCTCTCTTTCCCCATTTCTACCTCTCCCCCTCCCCCTCTCCTTCTCCTTCCCCTTCTCTCTCTCTCTCTCTCTCTCTCTCTCTCTCTCTCCCTCTCCCTCTCCCTCTCCCTCTCTCTCTCCCTCTCCCTCTCTCTCTCCCTCTCCTTCTCTGTCTCCCTCCACCTCTTTCTCTCTCCCTTTCTCTCCCCCTCCCTCTATCCCCCTCTCCGTCTCTCTCTCTCTCTCTCCCTCTCTCCCCTTTTCTCCTCTTCTCTCTTTCTCTCCCTCCTTCTCTCCCCTCTCTCCCTCCCCCTCTCTCCTAAAAGGTCAACAAAAGATCAAATCTTGCAGAGTCAGAAAACAGCAGAAAGGTCTCCCTCTCTCCCTATCTCCCCCTTTCTCTCCTCCCCCTCCCCCTCTCTCTCTCTCCCTCCCCCTATCCCTCTCTCCCTTTCTATCCCTCTCTCCCTCTTCCTCTTCCTCTCCGTCTCTCCCTCCCTCTCCCACTCCCTTTCTCTCCCTCTCCCTCTCCCTTTCCCCCTTTCTCTCTCTCCCTTTCCCCCTCTTCTTCTTCTTCTTCTTCTTCTTCTTCTTCTTCTTCTTCTCTCTCTCTCTCTCTCTCTCTCTCTCTCTCTCTCTCTCTCTCTCTCTCTCTCTTCTCTCCCCACCCTCTCTCCCCCTCCCCCTCTCTCCCTCTCTCCCTCTCTCTCTCCCTCTCCTTCTCTGTCTCCCTCCCCCTCTATTTCTCTCCCTCCCCCTATCCCTCTCTCCCTCTCCCTCCCTCCACCTCTCTCTCTCTCTCGTCCCCCCTCTCTCTCCTCCTCCCTCTCCCTCTCTCCCCTTCTCTCCCTCTCTATCTCTCTCTCTCTCTCCTTTCCGTCTCCCTCTCCCTCTCTTCCCCCCACTTTCCCTCCCTCTCTCCCTCTCCCTCTCCCTCTCCCTCTCTCTCTCTCCCTCTCCCTCCCTCTCCCTTTCCCTCTCCATCCCCCTTTCTCTCCCTCTCTTTCTATCTCCCCGTTTCTCTCCTCCTCTCCCTCCCCCTCTCTCTTTCCCCCTTTCTCCCTCTCCCCCTCCCCCTCTCCTTCTCCTTCTCCTTCTTTCTCTCCCCCTCTCCCTCTCTCCATCTCCCTCTCCTTCTCTGACTCTCTCTCTCTCACTCTCTGTCTCTCTCTCTCCTCTCTATCTCTCTCTCTCTCTCCCCCTCCCCCCTCTCTCTCCCTCTCTCCCTCTCCTTCTCTGTCTCCCTCCACCTCTCTCTCTCTCTCTCTCTCTCTCTCTCTCTCTCTTTCTCTCCCCCTCCCTCTATCTCCCTCTCCGTCTCTCTCCCTCTCTCCCTCTTTCGTACCTAATGGTGCTACAGTCAAATCGCATAAACAGATCGTACATAATGGTGCTACAGTCAGGCATGCTATCCATTTGCTCTAACGGGAGCATTAGGCCAGGAGTTGTTTCGCATGTGGCAACATAGGTGTTTAATTAGGTTTCTGTAGTTGTCCGTAACGCGTTGGGTCTCCATATGTTTGTGTTCATATGCTAATCTACGTGAGTCAATTACATCCAGTCATTTGCCTTTGACCTGTGTACGAGAATCTATAGTGTTTTATATTTTTGTTATTTCGGAGGCCCTAACTAACTTTGTATTAGTCAATGAACTGTACGTTTGCATGGCACTAACCGGACTAAGCATGCAAACCTTCCATGAGGGTGAAGGTTTGATCTCGAAAATGATTGCTAATAATCACCATGGATTCCAAGGAGTCATAACGTGATCGTGGCACAGTAAGCTGTAGACTAATGTGTGAGTGGTCTATTTCATTAATATTGAGCAATTTGTACGTCTTGAGTTTCTCCTTTTATGGGGAACACCGTTGTATTTTGCGATAACTTCGACTTAGAAGTCAAGGCGTATGTTGACCAACGTATTAGAGTAACATAATTCAAAAGAATAGCATAATGACATGACTAAAGCAAAATCAGGAGAAAACAACCCCAAATAATTCAAAATTACAATCGCAAATCTAGTCCTGCAAGTAAACTCATTGATTCTGCTCATGCTGTTGATGAGCAATTTAATTACAAAGCATGCCTAACTTCATCTGGAAGTCTAATTGACTACCCAAGCTAGCATTACATCCAAAAACCTCATCTCATAATATGCTCCATGAATCAATACCTTATTACTTCACACTATGAATAATAACCACCCAAATGAGTAAACAACCTGAAAAATCTCAAAAGGTCAACAAAAGATCAAATCTTGCAAAGTCAGAAAACAGCATAAAGCTCTTCCTCTCTCTCCATCTCCCTCCCCCCCTCTCTCTCTCTTTCTCTTGCTCTCTCTCTTTCCCCTCTCTCCTTCTCTTTCCCTCTCTCTATCCTCTCTCTTTCCCTCTCTCTCCCCCTCCCCCCTTCTCTTTCCCTCTCTCTATCCCCTCTCTTTCCCTCTCTCTCCCCCCCTCTCCCTCTCTCTTTTCCTCTCTCTCCCCCCTTCTCTCCCTCTCTTTTCCTCTCCCTCTCTTTCCCTCTATATCCCTCTCTCCTTCCCCCTATCTCTTTCCCCCTTTTTCCCTCTCCTTTTCTCTCCCCCTCCCCCTCTCATTCTCCTTCTCCTTCTCACTCTCTCTCTCTCTCTCTCTCTCTCTCTCTCTCTCTCTCTCTCTCCCTCCCCCTATCCCTCTCTCCCTCTTCCCCTCTCTTCCCTACCCTCTCCCTCTCTCTCCCCCTCTCTCTCCCTCCACCTTTCTCTCCCTCTCCCTCTATCTTTCCCCCTTTCTCCCTCTCCCTCTCCCCTCCTATTCTCCTTCTCTCTCTCTCTCTATCTCTCTCTCTCTCTCTCTCTCTCTCTCCCTCACCCTCTCCCTCTCCCTCTCCTTCTCTGTCTCCCTCCCCCTATCCCTCTCTCCCTCTCTCCACCCCTCTCTCTGTCTTCCCCCCTCTCCCTCCCTATCCCTCTCTCCCTCTCTCCACCCCTCTCTCTGTCTTCCCCCCTCTCCCTCCCTCCCTCTCTCTCCCTCTCTTTCCCCTCTCCCTCTCCTCTCCGTCTCTCTCTCTCGTCTCTTCCCCCCTCTTCCCCTTCCTCTCCTTCTCCTTTCTTCCCCTTTCCTCTCCCTCTCCTCCCCCTCCGTCTCTCTCTATCTCCCTCCCCCTATCCCTCTCTCCCTCTCTATCCCTCTCTCCCTCTTCCCCTTCCTCTCCGTCTCTCCCTCCCTCTCCCCCTCCTTCTCTCTCTCTCTTTCTCTCCTCCTCTCTCTCTCTCTCCCCCCCTCTCTCCTTCTCTCCCTCTCCCTCTCCCTCTCTCTCTCTCTCTCTCTCTCTCTCTCTCTCTCTCTCTCTCTCTTTCTCTCCCCCTCCCCCTCTCTCCCTCTCCCTCTCCCTCTCCCTCTCCTTCTCTGTCTCCCTCCACCTCTCTCCCTCTCTCCTTCTTCTTCTCTCACTCTCTCTCCCTCTCTTCCTATCTTCCCGTTTCTCTCCTCCTCTCCCTCCCCCTCTCTCTTTTCCCCTTCCTCCCTCTCCCCCTCCCCCTCTCCTTCTCCTTCTCCTCTCTCTCTCTCTCTCCCCCTCTCCCTCTCTCCCTCTCCCCCTCTCCCTCTCTCCCCCCCTCTCTCTCTATCCCCTCTCTCTCTCTCTCTCTCTCTCTCTCTCCCTCTCTTTCTCTCTCTCTCTACCTCTCCCTCTCCCTCCACCTCTCTCTCTCTCTCTCTCTCTCTCCCCCCCTCCCTCTATCTCTCTATCTCCCTCTCCGTCTCTCTCTCTCCCTCTCTCCCCCTTTCTCCTTTTCTATCCTTATCTCTTTCTCTCCCCTCTCTCTCTTCCCCTCTCTCCCTCCCCCTTTCTCCTAAAAGGTTAACAAAAGATCAAAACTTGCAAAGTCAGAAAACAGCAGAAAGCTCTCACTCTCTCCCTATCCCCCCCTTTCTCTCCTCCTCTCCCTCTCCTCCCCCTCCGCCTCTCTCTCTCTCCCTCCCCCTATCCCTCCCTCCCTCCCTATCCCTCTCTCCCTCTCCCTTTCTCTCCCTCTCCCTCTCTCTTTCCCCCTTTCTCCCTCTTCCTCTTCCTCTCCCTCCCCCTTTCTCTCCCTCTCCCTCTCTCTTTCCCCCTTTCCCCCTCTCCCTCTCTTTCTCTGTCTTTGTCTTTCTCTCCCTCCCCCCCCTCTCCCCCTCTCTCCCTCTCCCTCCCCCCCCCCCCCCTCTCTCTCTCTCTCTCTCTCTCTCTCTCCCCTCCCCCTCTCTCCCTCTCTCTCTCTCTCCCCCTCTCCTTCTCTGTCTCCCTCCACCTCTCTCTCTCTCTCTCTCTCTCTCTCTCCTTCTCCTTCTCTCTCTCTCTCTCTCCCCCTCTCTCTCCCCCTAATATCGGCTTTTGATATGATTTAATATTATAAATATGGCTACATAATTATTAAGATTGATTAGATTAAGTTGACGTAAAACCTTAATAGAATTAGGAATTCATGGCATAATATATGGAAAATAATGTAGATTGATATATGACATATAATTATATGGATCAAGTTAAGTACTCCCTCCGTTCCAACCATTTGTATACGTTTGTTTTATACACGTAAGTCGATACTCCTTTTATTTTGTCTATATCTTCAGTTGCGTGTTACTAAAAATTCTAAAAATTTGATATTCATAATGTATTTTATTAGAGGATTTAAACAAGATCTCACATGACTATATTTTCTCTTATATATTAGAAGTTACATTGAAGATTCCCGTCACTTATAAATAGTGTTAAAAAATCAAATGTATACAAATGGTTGGAACGGAGAGAGTATGTAATTAGCTGCCAAGTATGTAATATATGGCATAATTATAAATTGATATATGGATCACGTTAAGTACATAATTACGTAGACGAATGATGGATAAGCTCAACCGCCTTAACAACTAAATGACCCTACCAAGATAGGCCCAAACAATAGCCCATACAAAATAGGCGGGAAAAAACTTAAGATTGTTATTCTTTTAGTTGAAAGGGGGATGATAACGCTTAAATTAAGCTCAATTAGTTGTTAATTATATAACTTAAATAATATTGATATCTTAATCCTAAGCTAAAAACATAATCTAACGACAAACTTGATGGGAAAAAAATCCGGGGCACTAGTTAAATTAATAATAAAATTCAAGGGTACCATTTATAAACATAGAAAAGGTAGGGGTACCATGTAGAAAAGTGAAAAATATAGGGGTACCGCATAGAAAATCCCTATTTTTTTTATCATAAATGAACGCCTAAGTTTAAGTATAAGTCTCGAGTTCAGGCCTAAGAGAGCGATCTAGCTCATGAGTAAGGGTTTTACCAATTACCACCCTTAAAATTCTATCCAATTCGAATCCAGACTAAACCAGATGATTAGCATTTTTTTTAAAATCAATTCAAATTTCCATCTAAGTCAATGGTCAAGTGAAATTAAGGTTAGTAAAAAAAAAGTGGGAAATTATACAAAATTCAGTAAAATTTTGTTGAGAAGTGAACGCAAAATATTCCTCGTCATTCCAATTTTGTTGTCCTCTTTCAACCTGAATTTCATACGTAAAACTAACCTGCAATTACCCATAAGATAATTACCGTAATTTCGACAAATTTGATAAAAAGTATATAACCACTTGGTTCATCCAATCGTTTATCTATCTCTATCAAAATCAAAACCGTCTCATGTTTCAAATTTATTAAATTAAATCCGAAGTTTATATAATGTAACTTCTTACACAGAAGCCGAGCTTGAAAAGAAAACTCAAACCAACTCACCGAAAAATCTACAAAAAAAAAAGGCTCGAAACCTCGTCCTAGCTTTACCAATTATCATAGCGTCTCATTTCATAACGCGATTATTGAAAATAAGAGGATCACCCCCCAAAACAATGAGAAACACTCTACACACAATAATTCTTCCTAAATCGTACTGTATCATCGTGTGATAACCAAAATTATGAGGCGGCTTTCTGACAGTGCTTCTCAAGCCATTCCACACTCTTGGGTCGCTCCAATGGTAATCCGAGTGCTCGGTCCCATATAAGCTGTTAACGGTAACCAATGAACATGTGTTATTGTGTCAACATGCGTGAGAGTGAGACCGTCTTTCTCTATAATTAGTGAAAGAAAAAAAGTTACGAGGTAGGGGAAGGAAACGGGATACCTGAGAGCAAATTCCAATGCTCCTTGAAACTCCGAACAGAACAGTGTAATATCTGTAGGGACGTGAAATCCTGAATGTGATTATTCCATTGATTCTTGTGAAATTAACGTGCTTGGAAAAAATTATGAAGTGCAAAGAGAATCAGACCTGGCTTCTTTTAAACCGTAATAGTTCAGCAAGACTCCGCTGTGGGCGTCAACATTTGGCCATGGGTTCTTAACCTGCAATCACCCCAAAATAATGTCAAGATGACTGTAGTTCAGTTCTGTGATAAACAACAACAAAACCGGCAACCAAGATTTTGGGTATAACCATACACCATGCGTCACGTACAAGTCGTTTATTGTAGTTCAGTTCGACCATGTTATTCTTTAATGGCACAACCGTCGCAACATTCATGATTCAGGAATAAGGCATGAAATTCATCCTGAGTACTTTTATAAGAGAGAGGAGGAGAGATAGATTCACCTTTCCGAGTTCTAAAAGAATGGGCGGCACCACTTCGTAGAGCTTTGAGACCTGCAGAAACAAAGGTTGGATGAGAAACAGATACGGAGTATAAAACATTTGTATTATCTCGACGGAAATAGGTCTTGTTAAATACCAGTTGGAAAAGTGGATCGGCAGGTAGATGCTTCAATGCGAATTCTCTCTCGCACGTGTATCTAGGATCTGTCTTACGTAGAACTCCGTGGCCAAATCCAGGAACAACCTATTGATTTATCAAAAAGAATAAGAGAGCTCTGTCAATGGAGGAAGTAGAAAAAAGGCATACAGCAACTAAATTTCCAATTGATACGGGATCGGCCAACATGAATCATCATCAAAACCGTCAATGAATGGTAAAAGAAATTAAATTAAATTAAATTCACCTTGCCACTGTTCAGTGTCTTCCAGACATAATCTTTCAATTGGTCAGTAGTGATGTTCTCTCCACATTCATCAACAACTGACTTGATCCATAACAGGACTTCCTGATACAGTAATGCGAGTATCATGAGCATTGGTGACTACAAGAATGGAACAAAAGAAGCTATGCACATAACACAAAGTCACAATACAAACTCGAAAATCCATGTCGGTATTTGATTTTCATTGAGCATTAGTTCTTGAGGTGATACCTGGTTAGCTAATCCGTGAAGTGGGCCGGCCAAACCATTCAACGCAGCTGCAAAAGAGAGGTAAGGGTCTGAAAGTGCACTACCCACCTGCATCATGGTCAGGAATTAATGCAATGATTGATATTTGCTTCAACTTTCGACGCTTGAGATTACAGACTACGTCAAAAGCAAGATCAGGGCAAACAAAGGTTTTTAAGACACTTTACCAAATGGCCTGTGTGTGCACTGACATTTCCACCCTCGTGATCACTGAAAAGGATTAAGTAAAATAAAGTAATTTAACTTCGATTATAGTAAAATTTTAGGGGGGTAAGTTAAAAAAAAGGATAGACTGATGCTTACGTATGAATTGTGATGTAAAGTCTCATGAGCTCATACATCTCAGGGCTATCAAAACCCAGCATGCGTGCAAAATTAGCACCATAGTCGAGGGAGTCATCTGATGGTATTGCTTGTCCGTTCTTATACATCCTTCATAGAGAAATAAAAAATTTAAGGTTCGAGGTGAATGATCAAATCAATTAACTCAACAATGATGCAACTAAAATTTGCAATATCTACTAACCTTCGATAAACATAAGCAGCAACTACAGGAAGTTTTGCAATCAGACTAAGGCAGTCCTCGTATGTTGGCTCCCAAAACCTGAATGTATGAGTCGGACAGAAGTCAGGACTAACTTTAAACTACCAGTGAGAAAACAAAATATCATAAAAGCAAGATACTCACTTGGATTTATGGATTCCTTTCTCATATGCTTTCTGAAATTCACTTTGAACCTGAAAAAAAATTGCAGTCGTTACAATTAGCTACACGGGCCTCAAAGATTAGATTCAACAACAGAGGCATAGCACTTATTAATAACCTGAAGGGCCATGACACCAGTAGCGAACTAAGTCATTGGATGAGAAGTCACAGGTAGAGCATCAATAGTTCTAATCTTCGCGCCTCCTTCTGCATCGCTGGCAACTCACCCGAAGACCACTTCTGCGACTGGCTATGTCACTCTGCGAGCAAAACGAACACCGACCCACATAAATCAAATCAAACAACAAACGAAGCAGAACCTAGATAAATTAATCCCATCTTGCCCCTAATGCTAGAATCCCTAATCCCATATGCCAATACGCAGTCCACGACCACCACACGTCCACACCACCACCGTCGTCACCACCACACCACCACCGTCACCACCGCAACAATTCAGGTTTCAATCCACTCGCAAATCATCGATTCGTCAATTAAATCCTCGAAACCGAAAAAAGCACAAACAAAAACAAGAAAACAGTACGCATAGTAAAGGAAATCACCATTGTTGACGAAGTGAACAATGGATAGGAGAGATCCCAGATCCACAACCTGAAAGTGAAAAAGAACATTTTAAAATCAAAAATTAAAAAGCAATGAAACGAATGAAACCATAAAAAATGGAGAATAAGAAGCTCTGCAATCCCAGATCCACAACCTGAAAGTGAAAAAGAACATTTCAAAAACAAAAATCGAGAAGCAAAGGCAACAAAAACGAAAAAAAATAGGGAAAGAAACGAAAATGAGATGAGAGGAGGAACGAAGAGAGAAAGTAGAGGAGAGCAGTGAAGGGGAAAGAGATGGGGAACATGGAAATCATGTTACTAAGAAGGAACACTATTCCTAAGGCTCTTTTAGGTGGAGTATTTTTTTTAATATGTAAAGATTTATTTTAATTCTTATCCTCGTATTTATTTTAATCGGAAACTTATCACATCGATTTGTTGCTTGTTATTTTCATCTCAACCATCTTGTTTCCTAGTCGAGTTAAGAGTCCTTGTGACCCGATTATTCCTATCTTTTAGCCTTCTAATTTCTTTTATATATTCTCTTTCATTCTAATCTATTTTATTCACAAAGTCTTCTTTTCTCCTCTATTTTAAGTTAAACTTCCTCCTTTTTGTTCGTCAATCGGATCCTTATTTGTCTCTAATTCTTTCCGATCTCGAGAGTAATTTAATTACTCTTATTCGTTTTTCATCTCTTTTTCTCCTTTCTATTCACTTCATGTGGTTTTAATATCATATATTTAATTATTTCGTAGGCTATTGTGCTAGATCCGATGAAGACGATTATTTAATTGATTCGGATCTCGATTAAGGTAACATTGACACGTTACTCGGTATTATGTGATGTTATTGTTGTAGTTCCATGTATAGAAATTAGATTTTTGTTAGACAATATATTTATGTCTCGTTTTTAATAACCAAATCTTTAAAATCGTAACATGTTTTGTTGTTTTTAAATCGTTTTTTACGAGATTTGCGAATAAATCGTTCTTTTAATTATTAAAAAAGTATTATAAGGCCGAGCCTAAAACATACACCTAATAATTTTATTTTATAATTTTCGTGATTTTAAAGTATGAATTATCAAATTGAAAGTTTTATTATTTTTAATAAAGTTACAGGATGTTTCAGAATCTGTTAGTGTTTTTGTGTGAATTAATACTTTATTTTAAAGACTTTTTTTTCGAAAACTTTGAAAAGATACTATTATTTATTTTAAGTCTACTTTATGCCTATTTAATTTCATAAAATAATTCCAAGTGGTTTGGTCATAATAAAGTTTTTATGAACAGGTGTCAAACTAATCAGCGATTCTGTCAGTTGTGATAAGATATAAATTGAAACATATGTTAAACGTTCTATTTAATATTGGTAATTTACGTACAGAAACTATGAAGAGTCTAGTTAATCTTTCCAATTGTATTTTCTTTAAAATCAATTTTTAAACGTGTTTTATTAAATAAATACAAACGGGAGTTTAATTATGACAGTTTGGAAACATACGAATAAAAACCTATGTTTTATTTGGAATTTAGATTTTCTTCTGAAATAAAAGTTGTAACTAAGTTTCTAAAGTTTTCAACCCCACTGGTCTTACGTTGTTTTGATTTTTAATGATTTAATTACAAATTTTATAGTAAACTGTACAAATCTGGAAAATCTGTCAATTTGTTATTTAAATACTTTTAATTACTTAAACTTCAACCTTTTTAAAAATAATTATGATTTTGACTTTAGTTGACATTTAATCATGAATTATACATTTATATAATAAATATAATGTTTAGGTCTCGAGGCCTAATATTAACTATTTTATATAACTCCTATTTTAATCGATTTCTATTTTATAATAGTACCTACTTTTGAAAAGTTATTATTTTAAGAAAAATTATATTTTTATAAAGTTTTTTCTTTTAAGAACGAACTATATTTCTATTGAATTTCGATAATGACTTTGTTTTGGAGTTATGGAATAGAGGAAGTGTACGGGTAGAGTAATACAGTCTAGAGTATACGTTTTGCCATCAGCTATAAGGCTAGTGTATCCGAGTGGGATGCATTGGTTGTTGAACTGGGCATGTTCTTGTCCAGGAGTGTATGTTCATTTTGACCTTAAGCTCGTACCTCGCATGTAAGACGCCGTCGGGTTGAACTGGGCATACTTGGTGTTCCAGGAGGGGTGTGCATATTTACTTAAGCTAGGACCTCGCATTGATAAGTCGCCGTCCTATTATAGTTGAGTAGCCTAGTTAGAGATCGAAGTGAGATTTGTTTGAACTAAGTTCTCGAAGCTAGTTTAGTATTCTCCTAGTGAAAGTCTATTCTATTGCACTGATTCATATCCATAACGCCGTTATTATTATTGGTTGATATTGACTTGCAGGTTGGCAATCATTTTAAATTATTTTACTATATTGTTTTGAACGTTTTCCATTTTGAACTATTTTGATATAATAGTAATTATGCTTTAATGTCATGTAATATGGCTGAGAGAACGTCGTCATTACTCCCCACTGAATTGTGGCTGTTATGTTTATAATATGACAGGTATTTTGCTGCTGGGTTTGGGTGTGAGCTAGCGAGTAACATGGATCCTACTCTACTTCATTTATATTAATTTTTGGATGGTTAAACCCATTTGGAGAATTTTTATTTTAGCCCTTTTATAAAAAGTGGCCATTGTATTTGACTTACCTTTATTTAATAAATTAGTTATCAGTGTGATATAATCCCAACTCGACAGTGATTCCGCCACTGTTTTGCATTAGAAATTATAGGGGATTACATCACGTCTACTAAGATCGATTTTCCTCCTCCACTTTATCTCATGCTTCTCCTTCCCCCTCCAATTTGTCTTCTTCTCTTCATAATCATATAAAATTCATTCTTAAATATGATTCGTTACTGTCATCTAGTTTAGTATGAGCGTCACTCTTCACCTTCCTTTACCCCTTCTCTCGCACCCATCTTTCTCCTCCACCCCCTCTACCTTAATGCTCTCTCTTCAGATCCCACTT
Organism: Agrostemma githago; assembly: GCA_958450325.1. Classification (NCBI taxonomy): domain Eukaryota; kingdom Viridiplantae; phylum Streptophyta; class Magnoliopsida; order Caryophyllales; family Caryophyllaceae; genus Agrostemma; species Agrostemma githago. The sequence continues at coordinate 37,127,251 of OY288260.1, read as the reverse complement.
GTCAAGCTACTAAGATTAGTCTTCCACATTCCCATATAACTTGCTTTTGTTATTTAGTTTAGCGAATGTGTTGTCCCTTCAGCTCATTCACCCTCTTCTCTTCTTCTTTTCCTATCTCCCTCAATATTCCTCTTTATCGTTTCTTCGTCCCCTCTATCACCCGTTTTCGTCCTTAAATATGACTTACTTCAGATCATACTTGTCAATCTACTATGATTAGTCTTTTATAATCTCATGCTTCATATCGGTGTCATTTCCTTAGCTCCTTTTACTCCTCCCATTTTGAATCCCCTTCTTCTCCCTCTGACGTTCTTTCTTTTCATGTTTCTCTTTCCCCGTCTACTAAAATTAGTTTTTTCCCTGCACAATCTCCACCACATTCCCTTCCCCTTCCTTTTTCTCCTGCACTACCTCCACCACATTCCCTTCTCCTTCCCCTTTCTCTCATTCTCCTCTTCCTCGTTACTTAAGATAAATACTTAAATATGACTTCTTTGCATATAATTTAATGAGAGTGACTTCTCTCGTCTCCTTTTATACATAACATTTTCACCCACTCTTTCGATCTTGCGCTATCCCCTCTTCTCTCCTCCTCTAACGTTGCATTCATTCATGTTCTTTTTTTGTCTATTTACCTAATGAATCTATTTTAATCTTCCCCGCCTTCCACTCTTTCTCATTTTCCCCCCACCTCTCCCCCTTCTCATCATAAATTCATCATTAAATATGACTTTCCTTTTATCGTCTATTTCATAGAGCGTTTTGTCCTTTTAACTCCTTTTACATCGCCTCCTCATTCACTTCCCTTTTCCTTCTTCCCCCCATAATGTCCATACTCTTCATATTTCTCCTTCCGCGTCTACTAAGATCGATTTTCCTCCTCCACTTTCTCTCTTGCTTCTCCTTCCCCCTCCCATTTGTCTTCTTCTCTTCATCATCATCATATAAAATTCATTCTTAAATATGATTCGTTACTGTCATCTAGTTCACTATGAGTGTCACTCTTCACCTTCCTTTACCCCTTCTCTCGCACTCATCTTTCTCCTCCACCCCCTCTACCTTAATGCTCTGTCTTCAGATCCCACTTCTCAAGCTACTAAGATTAGTCTTCCACATTCCCATATAACTTGCTTTTGTTATTTAGTTTAGCGAATGTGTTGTCCCTTTAGCTCATTCACCCTCTTCTCTTCTTCTCTTCCAATCTCCCTCAATATTTCTCTTTATCGTTTCTTCGTCCCCTTCTTTCACCCGTTTTCGTCCTTAAATATGACTTACTTCAGACCATACTTGTCAATCTACTATGATTAGTCTTCCATAATCTCATGCTTCATATCGGTGTCATTTCCTTAGCTCCTTTTACTCCTCCCATTTTGAATCCCCTTCTTCTCCCTCTGACGTTCTTTCTTTTCATGTTTCTCTTTCCCCGTCTACTAAAATTAGTTTTTTCCCTGCACAATCTCCACCACATTCCCTTCCCCTTCCTTTTTCTCCTGCACTACCTCCACCACATTTCCTTCTCCTTCCCCTTTCTCTCATTCTCCTCTTCCTCGTTACTTAAGATAAATACTTAAATATGACTTCTTTGCATATAATTTAATGAGAGTGTCTTCTCTCATCTCCTTCTATCCATAACATTTTCACCCACTCCTTTGATCTTGCGCTATCCCCTCTTCTCTCCTCCTCTAACGTTGCTTTCATTCATGTTCTTATTTTGTCTATTTACCTACTGAATCTATTTTAATCTTCCCCGCCTTCTCCTCTTTCTCATTTTCCCCCCCTCCCCCCCTTCTCCTCATAAAATCATCCTTAAATATGACTTTCCTTTTATCGTCTATTTCATAGAGCGTCTTGTCCTTTTAACTCCTTTTATATCGCCTCCTCATTCACTTCCCTTTTCCTTCTTCCCCCATAATGTCCATACTCTTCATATTTCTCCTTCCACGTCTACTAAGATCGATTTTCCTCCTCCACTTTCTCTCTTGCTTCTCCTTCCCCCTCCCATTTGTCTTCTTCTCTTCATCATCATCATATAAAATTCATTCTTAAATATGATTCGTTACTGTCATCTAGTTCAGTATGAGCGTCACTCTTCACCTTCCTTTACCCCTTCTCTCGCACCCATCTTTCTCCTCCACCCCCTCTACCTTAATGATCTCTCTTCAGGTCCCACTTGTCAAGCTACTAAGATTAGTCTTCCACATTCTCATATAACTTGCTTTTGTTATTTAGTTTAGCGAATGTGTTGTCCCTTAAGCTCATTCACCCTCTTCTCTTCTTCTTTTCCTATCTCCCTCAATATTCCTCTTTATCGTTTCTTCGTCCCCTTCTTTCACCCGTTTTCGTCCTTAAATATGACTTACTTCAGATCATACTTGTCAATCTACTATGATTAGTCTTCCATAATCTCATGCTTCATATGGGTGTCATTTCCTTAGCTCCTTTTACTCCTCCCATTTTGAATCCCATTCTTCTCCCTCTGACGTTCTTTCTTTTCATGTTTCTCTTTCCCCGTCTACTAAAATTATTTTTTTCCCTGCACAATCTCCACCACATTCCCTTCCCCTTCCTTTTTCTCCTGCACTACCTCCACCACATTCCCTTCTCCTTCCCCTTTCTCTCATTCTCCTCTTCCTCGTTACTTAAGATAAATACTTAAATATGACTTCTTTGCATATAATTTAATGAGAGTGTCTTCTCTCGTCTCCTTATATCCATAACATTTTCACCCACTCCTTCGATCTTGCGCTATCCCCTCTTCTCTCCTCCTCTAACGTTCCTTTCATTCATGTTCTTATTTTGTCTATTTACCTACTGAATCTATTTTAATCTTCCCCGCCTTCCTCTCTTTCTCATTTTTCCCCCACCTCTCCACCTTCTCATCATAAATTCATTCTTAAATATGACTTTCCTTTTATTGTCTATTTCATAGAGCGTCTTGTCCTTTTAACTCCTTTTATATCGCCTCCTCATTCACTTCCCTTTTCCTTCTTCCCCCATAATGTCCATACTCTTCATATTTCTCCTTCCACGTCTACTAAGATCGATTTTCCTCCTCCACTTTCTGTCTTGCTTCTCCTTGCTTCTCCCATTTGTCTTCTTCTCTTCATCATCATCATATAAAATTCATTCTTAAATATGATTCGTTACTGTCATCTAGTTCAGTATGAGCGTCACTCTTCACCTTCCTTTACCCTTTCTCTCGCACCCATCTTTCTCCTCCACCCCCTCTACCTTAATGCTCTCTCTTCAGGTCCCACTTGTCAAGCTACTAAGATTAGTCTTCCACATTCCCATATAACTTGCTTTTGTTATTTAGTTTAGCGAATGTGTTGTCCCTTAAGCTCATTCACCCTCTTCTCTTCTTCTTTCCCTATCTCCCTCAATATTCCTCTTTATCGTTTCTTCGTCCCCTTCTTTCACCCGTTTCCGTCCTTAAATATGACTTACTTCAGATCATACTTGTCAATCTACTATGATTAGTCTTCCATAATCTCATGCTTCATATTGGTGTCATTTCCTTAGCTCCTTTTACTCCTCCCATTTTGAATCCCATTCTTCTCCCTCTGACGTTCTTTCTTTTCATGTTTCTCTTTCCCCGTCTACTAAAATTAGTTTTTTCCCTGCACAATCTCCACCACATTCCCTTCCCCTTCCTTTTTCTCCTGCACTACCTCCACCACATTCCCTTCTCCTTCCCCTTTCTCTCATTCTCCTCTTCCTCGTTACTTAAGATAAATACTTAAATATGACTTCTTTGCATATAATTTAATGAGAGTGTCTTCTCTCGTCTCCTTCTATCCATAACATTTTCACCCACTCCTTCGATCTCGCGCTATTCCCCCTCTCTCCTCCTCTAACGTTGCTTTCCTTCATGTTCTTATTTTGTCTATTTACCTACTGAATCTATTTTAATCTTCCCCGCCGTCCACTCTTTCTCATTTTTCTTCCACCTCTCCCCCTTCTCATCATAAATTCATCCTTAAATATGACTTTCCTTTTATCGTCTATTTCATAAAGCTTCTTGTCCTTTTAACTCCTTTTAAATCGCCTCCTCATTCACTTCCCTTTTCCTTCTTCCCCCCATAATGTCCATACTCTCCATATTTCTCCTTCCGCGTCTACTAAGATCGATTTTCCTCCTCCACTTTCTCTCTTGCTTCTCCTTCCCCCTCCCATTTGTCTTCTTCTCTTCATCATCATCATATAAAATTCATTCTTAAATATGATTCGTTACTGTCATCTAGTTCAGTATGAGCGTCACTCTTCACCTTCCTTTACCCCTTCTCTCGCACCCATCTTTCTCCTCCACCCCCTCTACCTTAATGCTCTCTCTTCAGGTCCCACTTGTCAAGCTACTAAGATTAGTCTTCCACATTCTCATATAACTTGCTTTTGTTATTTAGTTTAGCGAATGTGTTGTCCCTTAAGCTCATTCACCCTCTTCTCTTCTTCTTTTCCTATCTCCCTCAATATTCCTCTTTATCGTTTCTTCGTCCCCTTCTTTCACCCGTTTTCGTCCTTAAATATGACTTACTTCAGATCATACTTGTCAATCTACTATGATTAGTCTTCCATAATCTCATGCTTCATATTGGTGTCATTTCCTTAGCTCCTTTTACTCCTCCCATTTTGAATCCCATTCTTCTCCCTCTGACGTTCTTTCTTTTCATGTTTCTCTTTCCCCGTCTACTAAAATTAGTTTTTTCCCTGCACAATCTCCACCACATTCCCTTCCCCTTCCTTTTTCTCCTGCACTACCTCCACCACATTCCCTTCTCCTTCCCCTTTCTCTCATTCTCCTCTTCCTCGTTACTTAAGATAAATACTTAAATATGACTTCTTTGCATATAATTTAATGAGAGTGTCTTCTCTCGTCTCCTTCTATCCATAACATTTTCACCCACTCTTTCGATCTTGCGCTATCCCCTCTTCTCTCCTCCTCTAACGTTGCTTTCATTCATGTTCTTATTTTGTCTATTTACCTACTGAATCTATTTTAATCTTCCCCGCCTTCCCCTCTTTCTCATTTTTCCCCCACCTCTCCCCCTTCTCTTCATAAATTCATTCTTAAATATGACTTTCCTTTTATTGTCTATTTCATAGAGCGTCTTGTCCTTTTAACTCCTTTTATATCGCCTCCTCATTCACTTCCCTTTTCCTTCTTCCCCCATAATGTCCATACTCTTCATATTTCTCCTTCCACGTCTACTAAGATCGATTTTCCTCCTCCACTTTCTCTCTTGCTTCTCCTTCCCCCTCCCATTTGTCTTCTTCTCTTCATCATCATCATATAAAATTCATTCTTAAATATGATTCGTTACTGTCATCTAGTTCAGTATGAGCGTCACTCTTCACCTTCCTTTACCCCTTCTCTCGCACCCATCTTTCTCCTCCACCCCCTCTACCTTAATGCTCTCTCTTCAGGTCCCACTTGTCAAGCTACTAAGATTAGTCTTCCACATTCTCATATAACTTGCTTTTGTTATTTAGTTTAGCGAATGTGTTGTCCCTTAAGCTCATTCACCCTCTTCTCTTCTTCTTTTCCTATCTCCCTCAATATTCCTCTTTATCGTTTCTTCGTCCCCTTCTTTCACCCGTTTTCGTCCTTAAATATGACTTACTTCAGATCATACTTGTCAATCTACTATGATTAGTCTTCCATAATCTCATGCTTCATATTGGTGTCATTTCCTTAGCTCCTTTTACTCCTCCCATTTTGAATCCCATTCTTCTCCCTCTGACGTTCTTTCTTTTCATGTTTCTCTTTCCCCGTCTACTAAAATTAGTTTTTTCCCTGCACAATCTCCACCACATTCCCTTCCCCTTCCTTTTTCTCCTGCACTACCTCCACCACATTCCCTTCTCCTTCCCCTTTCTCTCATTCTCCTCTTCCTCGTTACTTAAGATAAATACTTAAATATGACTTCTTTGCATATAATTTAATGAGAGTGTCTTCTCTCGTCTCCTTCTATCCATAACATTTTCACCCACTCTTTCGATCTTGCGCTATCCCCTCTTCTCTCCTCCTCTAACGTTGCTTTCATTCATGTTCTTATTTTGTCTATTTACCTACTGAATCTATTTTAATCTTCCCCGCCTTCCCCTCTTTCTCATTTTTCCCCCACCTCTCCCCCTTCTCTTCATAAATTCATTCTTAAATATGACTTTCCTTTTATTGTCTATTTCATAGAGCGTCTTGTCCTTTTAACTCCTTTTATATCGCCTCCTCATTCACTTCCCTTTTCCTTCTTCCCCCATAATGTCCATACTCTTCATATTTCTCCTTCCACGTCTACTAAGATCGATTTTCCTCCTCCACTTTCTCTCTTGCTTCTCCTTCCCTCTCCCATTTGTCTTCTTCTCTTCATCATCATCATATAAAATTCATTCTTAAATATGATTCGTTACTGTCATCTAGTTCAGTATGAGCGTCACTCTTCACCTTCCTTTACCCCTTCTCTCGCACCCATCTTTCTCCTCCACCCCCTCTACCTTAATGCTCTCTCTTTAGGTCCCACTTGTCAAGCTACTAAGATTAGTCTTCCACATTCTCATATAACTTGCTTTTGTTATTTAGTTTAGCGAATGTGTTGTCCCTTAAGCTCATTCACCCTCTTCTCTTCTTCTTTTCCTATCTCCCTCAATATTCCTCTTTATCGTTTCTTCGTCCCCTTCTTTCACCCGTTTTCGTCCTTAAATATGACTTACTTTAGATCATACTTGTCAATCTACTATGATTAGTCTTCCATAATCTCATGCTTCATATGGGTGTCATTTCCTTAGCTCCTTTTACTCCTCCCATTTTGAATCCCATTCTTCTCCCTCTGACGTTCTTTCTTTTCATGTTTCTCTTTCCCCGTCTACTAAAATTAGTTTTTTCCCTGCACAATCTCCACCACATTCCCTTCCCCTTCCTTTTTCTCCTGCACTACCTCCATCACATTCCCTTCTCCTTCCCCTTTCTCTCATTCTCCTCTTCCTCGTTACTTAAGATAAATACTTAAATATGACTTCTTTGCATATAATTTAATGAGAGTGTCTTCTCTCGTCTCCTTCTATCCATAACATTTTCACCCACTCCTTCGATCTTGCGCTATCCCCTCTTCTCTCCTCCTCTAACGTTGCTTTCATTCATGTTCTTATTTTGTCTATTTACCTACTGAATCTATTTTAATCTTCCCCGCCATCCCCTCTTTCTCATTTTTCCCCCACCTCTCCCCCTTCTCATCATAAATTCATTCTTAAATATGACTTTCCTTTTATCGTCTATTTCATAGAGCGTCTTGTCCTTTTAACTCCTTTTATATCGCCTCCTCATTCACTTCCCTTTTCCTTCTTCCCCCATAATGTCCATACTCTTCATATTTCTCCTTCCACGTCTACTAAGATCGATTTTCCTCCTCCACTTTCTCTCTTGCTTCTCCTTCCCCCTCCCATTTGTCTTCTTCTCTTCATCATCATCATATAAAATTCATTCTTAAATATGATTCGTTACTGTCATCTAGTTCAGTATGAGCGTCATTCTTCACCTTCCTTTACCCCTTCTCTCGCACCCATCTTTCTCCTCCACCCCCTCTACCTTAATGCTCTCTCTTCAGGTCCCACTTGTCAAGCTACTAAGATTAGTCTTCCACATTCCCATATAACTTGCTTTTGTTATTTAGTTTAGCGAATGTGTTGTCCTTTAAGCTCATTCACCCTCTTCTCTTCTTCTTTCCCTATCTCCCTCAATATTCCTCTTTATCGTTTCTTCGTCCCCTTCTTTCACCCGTTTTCGTCCTTAAATATGACTTACTTCAGATCATACTTGTCAATCTACTATGATTAGTCTTCCATAATCTCATGCTTCATATTTGTGTCATTTCCTTAGCTCCTTTTACTCCTCCCATTTTGAATCCCATTCTTCTCCCTCTGACGTTCTTTCTTTTCATGTTTCTCTTTCCCCGTCTACTAAAATTAGTTTTTTCCCTGCACAATCTCCACCACATTCCCTTCCCCTTCCTTTTTCTCCTGCACTACCTCCACCACATTCCCTTCTCCTTCCCCTTTCTCTCATTCTCCTCTTCCTCGTTACTTAAGATAAATACTTAAATATGACTTCTTTGCATATAATTTAATGAGAGTGTCTTCTCTCGCCTCCTTCTATCCATAACATTTTCACACACTCTTTCGATCTTGCGCTATCCCCTCTTCTCTCCTCCTCTAACGTTGCTTTCATTCATGTTCTTATTTTGTCTATTTACCTACTGAATCTATTTTAATCTTCCCCGCCTTCCCCTCTTTCTCATTTTTCCCCCACCTCTCCCCCTTCTCATCATAAATTCATTCTTAAATATGACTTTCCTTTTATCGTCTATTTCATAGAGCGTCTTGTCCTTTTAACTCCTTTTATATCGCCTCCTCATTCACTTCCCTTTTCCTTCTTCCCCCATAATGTCCATACTCTTCATATTTCTCCTTCCACGTCTACTAAGATCGATTTTCCTCCTCCACTTTCTCTCTTGCTTCTCCTTCCCCCTCCCATTTGTCTTCTTCTCTTCATCATCATCATATAAAATTCATTCTTAAATATGATTCGTTACTGTCATCTAGTTCAGTATGAGCGTCATTCTTCACCTTCCTTTACCCCTTCTCTCGCACCCATCTTTCTCCTCCACCCCCTCTACCTTAATGCTCTCTCTTCAGGTCCCACTTGTCAAGCTACTAAGATTAGTCTTCCACATTCCCATATAACTTGCTTTTGTTATTTAGTTTAGCGAATGTGTTGTCCATTAAGCTCATTCACCCTCTTCTCTTCTTCTTTCCCTATCTCCCTCAATATTCCTCTTTATCGTTTCTTCGTCCCCTTCTTTCACCCGTTTTCGTCCTTAAATATGACTTACTTCAGATCATACTTGTCAATCTACTATGATTAGTCTTCCATAATCTCATGCTTCATATTTGTGTCATTTCCTTAGCTCCTTTTACTCCTCCCATTTTGAATCCCATTCTTCTCCCTCTGACGTTCTTTCTTTTCATGTTTCTCTTTCCCCGTCTACTAAAATTAGTTTTTTCCCTGCACAATCTCCACCACATTCCCTTCCCCTTCCTTTTTCTCCTGCACTACCTCCACCACATTCCCTTCTCCTTCCCCTTTCTCTCATTCTCCTCTTCCTCGTTACTTAAGATAAATACTTAAATATGACTTCTTTGCATATAATTTAATGAGAGTGTCTTCTCTCGTCTCCTTCTATCCATAACATTTTCACCCACTCCTTCGATCTTGCGCTATCCCCTCTTCTCTCCTCCTCTAACGTTACTTTCATTCATGTTCTTATTTTGTCTATTTACCTACTGAATCTATTTTAATCTTCCCCGCCTTCCACTCTTTCTCATTTTCCCCCCCACCTCTCCCCCTTCTCATCATAAATTCATCCGTAAATATGACTTTCCTTTTATCGTCTATTTCATAGAGCGTCTTGTCCTTTTAACTCCTTTTACATCGCCTCCTCATTCACTTCCCTTTTCCTTCTTCCCCCCATAATGTCCACACTCTTCATATTTCTCCTTCCGCGTCTACTAAGATCGATTTTCCTCCTCCACTTTCTCTCTTGCTTCTCCTTCCCCCTCCCATTTGTCTTCTTCTCTTCATCATCATCATATAAAATTCATTCTTAAATATGATTCGTTACTGTCATCTAGTTCAGTATGAGCGTCATTCTTCACCTTCCTTTACCCCTTCTCTCGCACCCATCTTTCTCCTCCACCCCCTCTACCTTAATGCTCTCTCTTCAGGTCCCACTTGTCAAGCTACTAAGATTAGTCTTCCACATTCCCATATAACTTGCTTTTGTTATTTAGTTTAGCGAATGTGTTGTCCATTAAGCTCATTCACCCTCTTCTCTTCTTCTTTCCCTATCTCCCTCAATATTCCTCTTTATCGTTTCTTCGTCCCCTTCTTTCACCCGTTTTCGTCCTTAAATATGACTTACTTCAGATCATACTTGTCAATCTACTATGATTAGTCTTCCATAATCTCATGCTTCATATTTGTGTCATTTCCTTAGCTCCTTTTACTCCTCCCATTTTGAATCCCATTCTTCTCCCTCTGACGTTCTTTCTTTTCATGTTTCTCTTTCCCCGTCTACTAAAATTAGTTTTTTCCCTGCACAATCTCCACCACATTCCCTTCCCCTTCCTTTTTCTCCTGCACTACCTCCACCACATTCCCTTCTCCTTCCCCTTTCTCTCATTCTCCTCTTCCTCGTTACTTAAGATAAATACTTAAATATGACTTCTTTGCATATAATTTAATGAGAGTGTCTTCTCTCGTCTCCTTCTATCCATAACATTTTCACCCACTCCTTCGATCTTGCGCTATCCCCTCTTCTCTCCTCCTCTAACGTTACTTTCATTCATGTTCTTATTTTGTCTATTTACCTACTGAATCTATTTTAATCTTCCCCGCCTTCCACTCTTTCTCATTTTCCCCCCCACCTCTCCCCCTTCTCATCATAAATTCATCCGTAAATATGACTTTCCTTTTATCGTCTATTTCATAGAGCGTCTTGTCCTTTTAACTCCTTTTACATCGCCTCCTCATTCACTTCCCTTTTCCTTCTTCCCCCCATAATGTCCACACTCTTCATATTTCTCCTTCCGCGTCTACTAAGATCGATTTTCCTCCTCCACTTTCTCTCTTGCTTCTCCTTCCCCCTCCCATTTGTCTTCTTCTCTTCATCATCATCATATAAAATTCATTCTTAAATATGATTCGTTACTGTCATCTAGTTCACTATGAGCGTCACTCTTCACCTTCCTTTACCCCTTCTCTCGCACCCATCTTTGTCCTCCACCCCCTCTACCTTAATGCTCTCTCTTCAGGTCCCACTTGTCAAGCTACTAAGTTTAGTCTTCCACATTCCCATATAACTTGCTTTTGTTATTTAGTTTAGCGAATGTGTTGTCCCTTAAGCTCATTCACCCTCTTCTCTTCTTCTTTTCCTATCTCCCTCAATATTCCTCTTTATCATTTCTTCGTCCCCTTCTTTCACCCGTTTTCGTCCTTAAATATGACTTACTTCAGATCATACTTGTCAATCTACTATGATTAGTCTTCCATAATCTCATGCTTCATATCGGTGTCATTTCCTTACCTCCTTTTACTCCTCCCATTTTGAATCCCATTCTTCTCCCTCTAACGTTCTTTCTTTTCATGTTTCTCTTTCCCCGTCTACTAAAATTAGTTTTTTCCCTGCACAATCTCCACCACATTCCCTTCCCCTTCCCTTTTCTCTTGCACTACCTCCACCACATTCCCTTCTCCTTCCCCTTTCTCTCATTCTCCTCTTCCTCGTTACTTAAGATAAATACTTAAATATGACTTCTTTGCATAAAATTTAATGAGAGTGTCTTCTCTCGTCTCCTTCTATCCATAACATTTTCACCCACTCCTTCGATCTCGCGCTATTCCCCCCCCTCTCCTCCTCTAACGTTGCTTTCCTTCATGTTCTTATTTTGTCTATTTACCTACTGAATCTATTTTAATCTTCCCCGCCTTCCACTCTTTCTCATTTTTCCCCCACCTCTCCCCTTTCTCATCATAAATTCATCCTTAAATATGACTTTCCTTTTATCGTTTATTTCATAGAGCGTCTTGTCCTTTTAACTTCTTTTACATCGCCTCCTCATTCACTTCCCTTTTCCTTCTTCCCCCCATAATGTCCATACTCTTCATATTTCTCCTTCCGCGTCTACTAAGATCGATTTTCCTCCTCCACTTTCTCTCTTGCATCTCCTTCCCCCTCCCATTTTTCTTCTTCTCTTCATCATCATCATATAAAATTCATTCTTAAATATGATTCGTTACTGTCATCTAGTTCACTATGAGCGTCACTCTTCACCTTCCTTTACCCCTTCTCTCGCACTCATCTTTCTCCTCCACCCCTCTACCTTAATGCTCTCTCTTCAGATACCACTTGTCAAGCTACTAAGATTAGTCTTCCACATTCCCATATAACTTGCTTTTGTTATTTAGTTTAGCGAATGTGTTGTCCCTTTAGCTCATTCACCCTCTTCTCTTCTTCTTTTCCAATCTCCCTCAATATTTCTCTTTATCGTTTCTTCGTCCCCTTCTTTCACCCGTTTTCGTCCTTAAATATGACTTACTTCAGATCATACTTGTCAATCTACTATGATTAGTCTTCCATAATCTCATGCTTCATATCGGTGTCATTTCCTTACCTCCTTTTACTCCTCCCATTTTGAATCCCATTCTTCTCCCTCTAACGTTCTTTCTTTTCATGTTTCTCTTTCCCCGTCTACTAAAATTAGTTTTTTCCCTGCACAATCTCCACCACATTCCCTTCCCCTTCCCTTTTCTCTTGCACTACCTCCACCACATTCCCTTCTCCTTCCCCTTTCTCTCATTCTCCTCTTCCTCGTTACTTAAGATAAATACTTAAATATGACTTCTTTGCATATATTTTAATGAGAGTGTTTTCTCTCGTCTCCTTCTATCCATAACATTTTCACCCACTCCTTCGATCTCGCGCTATTCCCCCCCTCTCCTCCTCTAACGTTGCTTTCCTTCATGTTCTTATTTTGTCTATTTACCTACTGAATCTATTTTAATCTTCCCCGCCTTCCACTCTTTCTCATTTTTCCCCCACCTCTCCCCCTTCTCATCATAAATTCATCCTTAAATATGACTTTCCTTTTATCGTCTATTTCATAGAGCGTCTTGTCCTTTTAACTTCTTTTACATCGCCTCCTCATTCACTTCCCTTTTCTTTCTTCCCCCCATAATGTCCATACTCTTCATATTTCTCCTTCCGCGTCTACTAAGATCGATTTTCCTCCTCCACTTTCTCTCTTGCATCTCCTTCCCCCTCCCATTTTTCTTCTTCTCTTCATCATCATCATATAAAATTCATTCTTAAATATGATTCGTTACTGTCATCTAGTTCACTATGAGCGTCACTCTTCACCTTCCTTTACCCCTTCTCTCGCACTCATCTTTCTCCTCCACCCCTCTACCTTAATGCTCTCTCTTCAGATACCACTTGTCAAGCTACTAAGATTAGTCTTCCACATTCCCATATAACTTGCTTTTGTTATTTAGTTTAGCGAATGTGTTGTCCCTTTAGCTCATTCACCCTCTTCTCTTCTTCTTTTCCAATCTCCCTCAATATTTCTCTTTATCGTTTCTTCGTCCCCTTCTTTCACCCGTTTTCGTCCTTAAATATGACTTACTTCAGATCATACTTGTCAATCTAATATGATTAGTCTTCCATAATCTCATGCTTCATATCGGTGTCATTTCCGTAGCTCCTTTTACTCCTCCCATTTCGAATCCCCTTCTTCTCCCTCTTACGTTCTTTCTTTTCATGTTTCTCTTTCCCCGTCTACTAAAATTAGTTTTTTCCCTGCACAATCTCCACCACATTCTCTTCCCCTTCCATTTTCTCCTGCACTACCTCTACCACATTCCCATCTCCTTCCCCTTTCTCTCATTCTCCTTTCCTCGTTACTTAAGATAAATACTTAAATATGACTACTTTGCATATAATTTAATGAGAGTGTCTTCTCTCGTCTCCTTCTATCCATAACATTTTCACCCACTCCTTCGATCTCGCGCTATTCCCCCCCCTCTCCTCCTCTAACGTTGCTTTCCTTCATGTTCTTATTTTGTCTATTTACCTACTGAATCTATTTTAATCTTCCCCGCCTTCCACTCTTTCTCATTTTTCCCCCACCTCTCCCCCTTCTCATCATAAATTCATCCTTAAATATGACTTTCCTTTTATCGTCTATTTCATAGAGCGTCTTGTCCTTTTAACTCCTTTTACATCGCCTCCTCATTCACTTCCCTTTTGCTTCTTCCCCCCATAATGTCCATACTCTTCATATTTCTCCTTCCGCGTCTACTAAGATCGATTTTCCTCCTCCACTTTCTCTCTTGCTTCTCCTTCCCCCTCCCATTTTTCTTCTTCTATTCATCATCATCATATAAAATTCATTCTTAAATATGATTCGTTACTGTCATCTAGTTCACTATGAGCGTCACTCTTCACCTTCCTTTACCCCTTCTCTCGCACTTATATTTCTCCTCCACCCCCTCTACCTTAATGCTCTCTCTTCAGATCCCACTTGTCAATCTACTAAGATTAGTCTTCCACATTCCCATATAACTTGCTTTTGTTATTTAGTTTAGCGAATGTGTTGTCCCTTTAGCTCATTCACCCTCTTGTCTTCTTCTTTTCCAATCTCCCTCAATATTTCTCTTTATCGTTTCTTCGTCCCCTTCTTTCACCCGTTTTCGTCCTTAAATATGACTTACTTTAGATCATACTTGTCAATCTACTATGATTAGTTTTCCATAATCTCATGCTTCATATCGGTGTCATTTCCTTAGCTCATTTTACTCCTCCCATTTCGAATCCCCTTCTTCTCCCTCTTACGTTCTTTCTTTTCATGTTACTCTTTCCTCGTCTACTAAAATTACTTTTTTCCCTGCACAATCTCCACCACATTCCCTTCCCCTTCCATTTTCTCCTGCACTACCTCTACCACATTCCCTTCTCCTTCTCCTTCCCCCTTCTCTCATTCTTCTCTTCCTTGTTACTTATGATAAATACTTAAATATAACTTCTTTGCATATAATTTAATGAGAGTGTCTTCTCTCTTCCCCTTCTATCCCTACCATTTTCACCTACTCCTTCGATCTCGCGCTATCCCCTCTTCTCTCCTCCTCTAACGTTGCTTTCATTCATGTTCTTATTTTGTCTATTTACCTAGTGAATCTATTTTAATCTTCCCCGCCTTCCCCTCTTTCTCATTTTCCCCCACCTCTCCACCTTCTCATCATAAATTCATCCTTAAATATGACTTTCTTTTTATCGTCTATTTCATAAAGCATCTTGTCCTTTTACTCCTTTTACATCGCCTCCTCACTCACTTCCCTTTTCCTTCTTCCCCCCATAATGTCCATACTCTACATATTTCTCCTTCCACGTCTACTAAGATCGATTTTCCTCCTCCACTTTCTCTCATGCTTCTCCTTCCCCCTCCCATTTGTCTTCTTCTCTTCATCATCATATAAAATTCATTCTTAAATATGATTCGTTACTGTCATCAAGTTCACTATGAGTTTCACTCTTCACCTTCCTTTACCCCTTCTCTCGTACCCATCTTTCTCCTCCACCCCCTCTACCTTAATGCTCTCTCTTCAGGTCCCACTTGTCAAGCTACTAAGATTAGTCTTCCACATTCCCATATAAGTGCTTTTGTTATTTAGTTTAGCGAATGTGTTGTCCCTTAAGCTCATTCACCCTCTTCTCTTCTTCTTTTCCTATCTCCCTCAATATTCCTCTTTATCTTTTCTTTGTCCCCTTCTTTCACCCGTTTTCGTCCTTAAATATGACTTACTTCAGATCATACTTGTCAATCTACTATGATTAGTCTTCCATAATCTCATGCTTCATATCGGTGTCATTTCCTTAGCTCCTTTTACTCCTCCCATTTTGAATCCCATTCTTCTCCTTCTGACGTTCTTTTTTTTCATGTTTCTCTTTCCCCGTCTACTAAAATTAGTTTTTTCCCTGCACAATCTCCACCACATTCCCTTCCCCTTCCCTTTTCTCTTGCACTACCTCCACCACATTCCCTTCTCCTTCCCCTTTCTCTCATTCTCCTCTTCCTCGTTACTTAAGATAAATACTTAAATATAACTTCTTTGCATATAATTTAATGAGAGTGTCTTCTCTCGTCTCCTTCTATCCATAACATTTTCACCCACTCCTTCGATCTCGCGCTATTCCCCCCTCTCTCCTCCTCTAACGTTGCTTTCCTTTATGTTCTTATTTTGTCTATTTACCTACTGAATCTATTTTAATTTTCTCCGCCTTCCACTCTTTCTCATTTTTCCCCCACCTCTCCCCCTTCTCATCATAAATTCATCCTTAAATATTACTTTCCTTTTATCGTCTATTTCATAGAGCGTCTTGTCCTTTTAACTCCTTTTACATCGCCTCCTCATTCACTTCCCTTTTCCTTCTTCCCCCCATAATGTCCATACTCTACATATTTCTCCTTTCACGTCTACTAAGATCGATTTTCCTCCTCCACTTTCTCTCATGCTTCTCCTTCCCCCTCCCATTTGTCTTCTTCTCTTCATCATCATATAAAATTCATTCTTAAATATGATTCGTTACTGTCATCAAGTTCACTATGAGTTTCACTCTTCACCTTCCTTTACCCCTTCTCTCGTACCCATCTTTCTCCTCCACCCCCTCTACCTTAATGCTCTCTCTTCAGGTCCCACTTGTCAAGCTACTAAGATTAGTCTTCCACATTCCCATATAAGTGCTTTTGTTATTTAGTTTAGCGAATGTGTTGTCCCTTAAGCTCATTCACCCTCTTCTCTTCTTCTTTTCCTATCTCCCTCAATATTCCTCTTTATCATTTCTTTGTCCCCTTCTTTCACCCGTTTTCATCCTTAAATATGACTTACTTCAGATCATACTTGTCAATCTACTATGATTAGTCTTCCATAATCTCATGCTTCATATCGGTGTCATTTCCTTAGCTCCTTTTACTCCTCCCATTTTGAATCCCATTCTTCTCCTTCTGACGTTCTTTTTTTTCATGTTTCTCTTTCCCCGTCTACTAAAATTAGTTTTTTCCCTGCACAATCTCCACCACATTCCCTTCCCCTTCCCTTTTCTCTTGCACTACCTCCACCACATTCCCTTCTCCTTCCCCTTTCTCTCATTCTCCTCTTCCTCGTTACTTAAGATAAATACTTAAATATGACTTCTTTGCATATAATTTAATGAGAGTGTCTTCTCTCGTCTCCTTCTATCCATAACATTTTCACCCACTCCTTCGATCTCGCGCTATCCCCCCCTCTCTCCTCCTCTAACGTTGCTTTCCTTTATGTTCTTATTTTGTCTATTTACCTACTGAATCTATTTTAATTTTCCCCGCCTTCCACTCTTCCTCATTTTTCCCCCACCTCTCCCCCTTCTCATCATAAATTCATCCTTAAATATTACTTTCCTTTTATCGTCTATTTCATAGAGCGTCTTGTCCTTTTAACTCCTTTTACATCGCCTCCTCATTCACTTCCCTTTTCCTCCTTCCCCCCATAATGTCCATGCTCTTCATATTTCTCCTTCCGCGTCTACTAAGATCGATTTTCCTCCTCCACTTTCTCTCTTGCTTCTCCTTCCCCCTCCCATTTGTCTTCTTCTCTTCATCATCATCATATAAAATTCATTCTTAAATATGATTCGTTACTGTCATCTAGTTCACTATGAGCGTCACTCTTCACCTTCCTTTACCCCTTCTCTCGCACCCATCTTTGTCCTCCACCCCCTCTACCTTAATGCTCTCTCTTCATATCCCACTTGTCAAGCTACTAAGATTAGTCTTCCACATTCCCATATAACTTGCTTTTGTTATTTAGTTTAGCGAATGTGTTGTCCCTTAAGCTCATTCACCCTCTTCTCTTCTTCTTTTCCAATCTCCCTCAATATTCCTCTTTATCATTTCTTCGTCCCCTTCTTTCACCCGTTTTCGTCCTTAAATATGACTTACTTTAGATCATACTTGTCAATCTACTATGATTAGTCTTCCATAATCTCATGCTTCATATCGGTGTCATTTCCTTAGCTCCTTTTACTCCTCCCATTTTGAATCCCATTCTTCTCCCTCTGACGTTCTTTCTTTTCATGTTTCTCTTTCCCCGTCTACTAAAATTAGTTTTTTCCTTGCACAATCTCCACCACATTCCCTTCCCCTTCCCTTTTCTCTTGCACTACCTCCACCACATTCCCTTCTCCGTCCCCTTTCTCTCATTCTCTTCTTCCTCATTACTTAAGATAAATACTTAAATATGACTTCTTTGCATATAATTTAATGAGAGTGTCTTCTCTCGTCTCCTTCTATCCATAACATTTTCACCCACTCCTTCGATCTCGCGCTATTCCCCCCTCTCTCCTCCTCTAACGTTGCTTTCCTTTATGTTCTTATTTTGTCTATTTACCTACTGAATCTATTTTAATTTTCTCCGCCTTCCACTCTATCTCATTTTTCCCCCACCTCTCCCCCTTCTCATCATAAATTCATCCTTAAATATTACTTTCCTTTTATCGTCTATTTCATAGAGCGTCTTGTCCTTTTAACTCCTTTTATATCGCCTCCTCATTCACTTCCCTTTTCCTTCTTCCCCCCATAATGTCCATACTCTACATATTTCTCCTTCCACGTCTACTAAGATCGATTTTCCTCCTCCACTTTCTCTCATGCTTCTCCTTCCCCCTCCCATTTGTCTTCTTCTCTTCATCATCATATAAAATTCATTCTTAAATATGATTCGTTACTGTCATCAAGTTCACTATGAGTTTCACTCTTCACCTTCCTTTACCCCTTCTCTCGTACCCATCTTTCACCTCCACCCCCTCTACCTTAATGCTCTCTCTTCAGGTCCCACTTGTCAAGCTACTAAGATTAGTCTTCCACATTCCCATATAAGTGCTTTTGTTATTTAGTTTAGCGAATGTGTTGTCCCTTAAGCTCATTCACCCTCTTCTCTTCTTCTTTTCCTATCTCCCTCAATATTCCTCTTTATCATTTCTTTGTCCCCTTCTTTCACCCGTTTTCGTCATTAAATATGACTTACTTCAGATCATACTTGTCAATCTACTATGATTTGTCTTCCATAATCTCATGCTTCATATCGGTGTCATTTCCTTAGCTCCTTTTACTCCTCCCATTTTGAATCCCATTCTTCTCCTTCTGACGTTCTTTTTTTTCATGTTTCTCTTTCCCCGTCTAATAAAATTAGTTTTTTCCCTGCACAATCTCCACCACATTCCCTTCCCCTTCCCTTTTCTCTTGCACTACCTCCACCACATTCCCTTCTCCTTCCCCTTTCTCTCATTCTCCTCTTCCTCGTTACTTAAGATAAATACTTAAATATGACTTCTTTGCATATAATTTAATGAGAGTGTCTTCTCTCGTCTCCTTCTATCCATAACATTTTCACCCACTCCTTCGATCTCGCGCTATTCCCCCCTCTCTCCTCCTCTAACGTTGCTTTCCTTTATGTTCTTATTTTGTCTATTTACCTACTGAATCTATTTTAATTTTCCCCGCCTTCCACTCTTTCTCATTTTTCCCCCACCTCTCCCCCTTCTCATCATAAATTCATCCTTAAATATTACTTTCCTTTTATCGTCTATTTCATAGAGCGTCTTGTCCTTTTAACTCCTTTTACATCGCCTCCTCATTCACTTCCCTTTTCCTCCTTCCCCCCATAATGTCCATACTCTTCATATTTCTCCTTCCGCGTCTACTAAGATCGATTTTCCTCCTCCACTTTCTCTCTTGCTTCTCCTTCCCCCTCCCATTTGTCTTCTTCTCTTCATCATCATCATATAAAATTCATTCTTAAATATGATTCGTTACTGTCATCTAGTTCACTATGAGCGTCACTCTTCACCTTCCTTTACCCCTTCTCTCGCACCCATCTTTGTCCTTCACCCCCTCTACCTTAATGCTCTCTCTTCATATCCCACTTGTCAAGCAACTAAGATTAGTCTTCCACATTCCCATATAACTTGCTTTTGTTATTTAGTTTAGCGAATGTGTTGTCCCTTAAGCTCATTCACCCTCTTCTCTTCTTCTTTTCCAATCTCCCTCAATATTCCTCTTTATCATTTCTTCGTCCCCTTCTTTCACCCGTTTTCGTCCTTAAATATGACTTACTTCAGATCATACTTGTCAATCTACTATGATTAGTCTTCCATAATCTCATGCTTCATATCGGTGTCATTTCCTTAGCTCCTTTTACTCCTCCCATTTTGAATCCCATTCTTCTCCCTCTGACGTTCTTTCTTTTCATGTTTCTCTTTCCCCGTCTACTAAAATTAGTTTTTTCCTTGCACAATCTCCACCACATTCCCTTCCCCTTCCCTTTTCTCTTGCACTACCTCCACCACATTCCCTTCTCCGTCCCCTTTCTCTCATTCTCTTCTTCCTCGTTACTTAAGATAAATACTTAAATATGACTTCTTTGCATATAATTTAATGAGAGTGTCTTCTCTCGTCTCCTTCTATCCATAACATTTTCACCCACTCCTTCGATCTCGCGCTATTCCCCCCTCTCTCCTCCTCTAACGTTGCTTTCCTTTATGTTCTTATTTTGTCTATTTACCTACTGAATCTATTTTAATCTTCCCCGCCTTCCACTCTTTCTCATTTTTCCCCCACCTCTCCCCCTTCTCATCATAAATTCATAATTAAATATTACTTTCCTTTTATCGTCTATTTCATAAAGCGTCTTGTCCTTTTAACTCCTTTTACATCGCCTCCTCATTCACTTCCCTTTTCCTTCTTCCCCCCATAATGTCCATACTCTTCATATTTCTCCTTCCGCGTCTACTAAGATCGATTTTCCTCCTCCACTTTCTCTCTTGCTTCTCCTTCCCCCTCCCATTTTTCTTCTTCTCTTCATCATCATCATATAAAATTCATTCTTAAATATGATTCGTTACTGTCATCTAGTTCACTATGAGCGTCACTCTTCACCTTCCTTTACCCCTTCTCTCGCACTCATCTTTCTCCTCCACCCCCTCTACCTTAATGCTCTCTCTTCAGATCCCACTTGTCAAGCTACTAAGATTAGTCTTCCACATTCCCATATAACTTGCTTTTGTTATTTAGTTTAGCGAATGTGTTGTCCCTTTAGCTCATTCACCCTCTTCTCTTCTTCTTTTCCAATCTCCCTCAATATTTCTCTTTATCGTTTCTTCGTCCCCTTCTTTCACCCGTTTTCGTCCTTAAATATGACTTACTTCAGATCATACTTGTCAATCTACTATGATTAGTCTTCCATAATCTCATGCTTCATATCGGTGTCATTTCCTTAGCTCCTTTTACTCCTCCCATTTTGAATCCCATTCTTCTCCCTCTGACGTTCTTTCTTTTCATGTTTCTCTTTCCCCGTCTACTAAAATTAGTTTTTTCCCTGCACAATCTCCACCACATTCCCTTCCCCTTCCCTTTTCTCTTGCACTACCTCCACCACATTCCCTTCTCCTTCCCCTTTCTCTCATTCTCCTCTTCCTCGTTACTTAAGATAAATACTTAAATATGACTTCTTTGCATATAATTTAATGAGAGTGTCTTCTCTCGTCTCCTTCTTTCCATAACATTTTCACCCACTCCTTCGATCTCGCGCTATTCCCCCCTCTCTCCTCCTCTAACGTTGCTTTCCTTCATGTTCTTATTTTGTTTATTTACCTACTGAATCTATTTTAATCTTCCCCGCCTTCCACTCTTTCTCATTTTTTTCCACCTCTCCCTCTTCTCATCATAAATTCATCTTTAAATATGACTTTCCTTTTATCGTCTATTTCATAAAGCGTCTTGTCCTTTTAACTCCTTTTACATCGCCTCCTCATTCACTTCCCTTTTCCTTCTTCCCCCCATAATGTCCATACTCTTCATATTTCTCCTTCCGCGTCTACTAAGATCGATTTTCCTCCTCCACTTTCTCTCTTGCATCTCCTTCCCCCACCCATTTTTCTTCTTCTCTTCATCATCATCATATAAAATTCATTCTTAAATATGATTCGTAACTGTCATCTAGTTCACTATGAGCGTCACTCTTCACCTTCCTTTACCCCTTCTCTCGCACTCATCTTTGTCCTCCACCCCCTCTACCTTAATGCTCTCTTTTCAGATCCCACTTGTCAAGCTACTAAGATTAGTCTTCCACATTCCCATATAACTTGCTTTTGTTATTTAGTTTAGCGAATGTGTTGTCCCTTTAGCTCATTCACCCTCTTCTCTTTTTCTTTTCCAATCTCCCTCAATATTTCTCTTTATCGTTTCTTCGTCCCCTTCTTTCACCCGTTTTCGTCCGTAAATATGACTTACTTCAGATCATACTTGTCAATCTACTATGATTAGTCTTCCATAATCTCATGCTTCATATCGTTGTCATTTCCTTAGCTCCTTTTACTCCTCCCATTTCGAATCCCCTTCTTCTCCCTCTGACGTTCTTTCTTTTCATGTTTCTCTTTCCCCGTCTACTAAAATTAGTTTTTTCCCTGCATAATCTCCACCATATTCCCTTCCCCTTCCCTTTTCTCTTGCACTACCTCCACCACATTCTCTTCTCCTTCCCCTTTCTCTCATTCTTCTTTTCCCCGTTACTTAAGATAAATACTTAAATATAACTTCTTTGCATATAATTTAATGAGAGTGTCTTCTCTCTTCCCCTTCTATCCCTACCATTTTCACCCACTCCTTCGATCTCGCGCTATCCCCTCTTCTCTCCTCCTCTAACGTTGCTTTCATTCATGTTCTTATTTTGTCTATTTACCTAGTGAATCTATTTTAATCTTCCCCGCCTTCCCCTCTTTCTCATTTTCCCCCACCTCTCCACCTTCTCATCAAAAATTCATCCTTAAATATGACTTTCTTTTTATCGTCTATTTCATAGAGCATCTTGTTCTTTTAACTCCTTTTACATCGCCTCCTCACTCACTTCCCTTTTCCTTCTTCCCCCCATAATGTCCATACTCTTCATATTTCTCCTTCCACGTCTACTAAGATCGATTTTCCTCCTCCACTTTCTCTCATGCTTCTCCTTCCCCCTCCCATTTGTCTTCTTCTCTTCATCATCATATAAAATTCATTCTTAAATATGATTCGTTACTGTCATCAAGTTCACTATGAGCGTCACTCTTCACCTTCCTTTACCCCTTCTCTCGCACCCATCTTTCTCCTCCACCCCCTCTACCTTAATGCTCTCTCTTCAGGTCCCACTTGTCAAGCTACTAAGATTAGTCTTCCACATTCCCATATAAGTGCTTTTGTTATTTAGTTTAGCGAATGTGTTGTCCCTTAAGCTCATTCACCCTCTTCTCTTCTTCTTTTCCTATCTCCCTCAATATTCCTCTTTATCATTTCTTTGTCCCCTTCTTTCACCCGTTTTCGTCCTTAAATATGACTTACTTCAGATCATACTTGTCAATCTACTATGATTAGTCTTCCATAATCTCATGCTTCATATCGGTGTCATTTCCTTAGCTCATTTTACTCCTCCCATTTTGAATCCCATTCTTCTCCCTCTGACGTTCTTTCTTTTCATGTTTCTCTTTCCCCGTCTACTAAAATTAGTTTTTCCCTGCACAATCTCCACCACATTCCCTTCCCCTTCCCTTTTCTCTTGCACTACCTCCACCACATTCCCTTCTCCTTCCCCTTTATCTCATTCTCCTCTTCCTCGTTACTTAAGATAAATACTTAAATATGACTTCTTTGCATATAATTTAATGAGAGTGTCTTCTCTCGTCTCCTTCTATCCATAACATTTTCACCCACTCCTTCGATCTCGCGCTATTCCCCCCTCTCTCCTCCTCTAACGTTGCTTTCCTTCATGTTCTTATTTTGTCTATTTACCTACTGAATCTATTTTAATCTTCCCCGCCTTCCACTCTTTCTCATTTTCCCCCACCTCTCCCCCTTCTCATCATAAATTCATCCTTAAATATGACTTTCCTTTTATCGTCTATTTCATAGAGCGTCTTGTCCTTTTAACTCCTTTTACATCGCCTCCTCATTCACTTCCCTTTTCCTTCTTCCCCCCATAATGTCCATACTCTTCATATTTCTCCTTCCGCGTCTACTAAGATCGATTTTCCTCCTCCACTTTCTCTCTTGCATCTCCTTCCCCCTCCCATTTTTCTTCTTCTCTTCATCATCATCATATAAAATTCATTCTTAAATATGATTCGTTACTGTCATCTAGTTCACTATGAGCGTCACTCTTCACCTTCCTTTACCCCTTCTCTCGCAACCATCTTTGTCCTCCACCCTCTCTACCTTAATGCTCTCTTTTCAGATCCCACTTGTCAAGCTACTAAGATTAGTCTTCCACATTCCCATATAACTTGCTTTTGTTATTTAGTTTAGCGAATGTGTTGTCCCTTAAGCTCATTCACCCTCTTCTCTTCTTCTTTTCCTATCTCCCTCAATATTCCTCTTTATCATTTCTTCGTCCCCTTCTTTCACCCGTTTTCGTCCTTAAATATGACTTACTTCAGATCATACTTGTCAATCTACTATGATTAGTCTTCCATAATCTCATGCTTCATATCGGTGTCATTTCCTTAGCTCCTTTTACTCCTCCCATTTTGAATCCCATTCTTCTCCCTCTGACGTTCTTTCTTTTCATGTTTCTCTTTCCCCGTCTACTAAAATTAGTTTTTTCCCTGCACAATCTCCACCACATTCCCTTCCCCTTCCCTTTTCTCTTGCACTACCTCCACCACATTCCCTTCTCCTTCCCCTTTATCTCATTCTCCTCTTCCTCGTTACTTAAGATAAATACTTAAATATGACTTCTTTGCATATAATTTAATGAGAGTGTCTTCTCTCGTCTCCTTCTATCCATAACATTTTCACCCACTCCTTCGATCTCGCGCTATTCCCCCCTCTCTCCTCCTCTAACGTTGCTTTCCTTCATGTTCTTATTTTGTCTATTTACCTACTGAATCTATTTTAATCTTCCCCGCCTTCCACTCTTTCTCATTTTCCCCCACCTCTCCCCCTTCTCATCATAAATTCATCCTTAAATATGACTTTCCTTTTATCGTCTATTTCATAGAGCGTCTTGTCCTTTTAACTCCTTTTACATCGCCTCCTCATTCACTTCCCTTTTCCTTCTTCCCCCCATAATGTCCATACTCTTCATATTTCTCCTTCCGCGTCTACTAAGATCGATTTTCCTCCTCCACTTTCTCTCTTGCATCTCCTTCCCCCTCCCATTTTTCTTCTTCTCTTCATCATCATCATATAAAATTCATTCTTAAATATGATTCGTTACTGTCATCTAGTTCACTATGAGCGTCACTCTTCACCTTCCTTTACCCCTTCTCTCGCAACCATCTTTGTCCTCCACCCTCTCTACCTTAATGCTCTCTTTTCAGATCCCACTTGTCAAGCTACTAAGATTAGTCTTCCACATTCCCATATAACTTGCTTTTGTTATTTAGTTTAGCGAATGTGTTGTCCCTTAAGCTCATTCACCCTCTTCTCTTCTTCTTTTCCTATCTCCCTCAATATTCCTCTTTATCATTTCTTCGTCCCCTTCTTTCACCCGTTTTCGTCCTTAAATATGACTTACTTCAGATCATACTTGTCAATCTACTATGATTAGTCTTCCATAATCTCATGCTTCATATCAGTGTCATTTCCTTAGCTCCTTTTACTCCTCCCATTTTGAATCCCATTCTTCTCCCTCTGACGTTCTTTCTTGTCATGTTTCTCTTTCCCCGTCTACTAAAATTAGTTTTTTCCCTGCACAATCTCCACCACATTCCCTTCCCCTTCCCTTTTCTCTTGCACTACCTCCACCACATTCCCTTCTCCTTCCCCTTTCTCTCATTCTCCTCTTCCTCGTTACTTAAGATAAATACTTAAATATGACTTCTTTGCATATAATTTAATGAGAGTGTCTTCTCTCGTCTCCTTCTATCCATAACATTTTCACCCACTCATTCGATCTCGCGCTATTCCCCCCCTCTCCTCCTCTAACGTTGCTTTCCTTCATGTTCTTATTTTGTCTATTTACCTACTGAATCTATTTTAATCTTCCCCGCCTTCCACTCTTTCTCATTTTTCCCCCACCTCTCCCCCTTCTCATCATAAATTCATCCTTAAATATGACTTTCCTTTTATCGTCTATTTCATAGAGCGTCTTGTCCTTTTAACTCCTTTTACATCGCCTCCTCATTCACTTCCCTTTTCCTTCTTCCCCCCATAATGTCCATACTCTTCATATTTCTCCTTCCGCGTCTACTAAGATCGATTTTCCTCCTCCACTTTCTCTCTTGCATCTCCTTCCCCCTCCCATTTTTCTTCTTCTCTTCATCATCATCATATAAAATTCATTCTTAAATATGATTCGTTACTGTCATCTAGTTCACTATGAGCGTCACTCTTCACCTTTGTCCTCCACCCTCTCTACCTTAATGCTCTCTCTTCAGGTCCCACTTGTCAAGCTACTAAGATTAGTCTTCCACATTCCCATATAACTTGCTTTTGTTATTTAGTTTAGCGAATGTGTTGTCCCTTAAGCTCATTCACCCTCTTCTCTTCTTCTTTTCCTATCTCCCTCAATATTCCTCTTTATCATTTCTTCGTCCCCTTCTTTCACCCGTTTTCGTCCTTAAATATGACTTACTTCAGATCATACTTGTCAATCTACTATGATTAGTCTTCCATAATCTCATGCTTCATATCGGTGTCATTTCCTTAGCTCCTTTTACTCCTCCCATTTTGAATCCCCTTCTTCTCCCTCTTACGTTCTTTCTTTTCATGTTCCTCTTTCCTCGTCTACTAAAATTAGTTTTTTCCCTGCACAATCTCCACCACATTCCCTTCCCCTTCTCTTTTCTCTTGCACTACCTCCACCACATTCCCTTCTCCTTCCCCTTTCTCTCATTCTCCTCTTCCTCGTTACTTAAGATAAATACTTAAATATGACTTCTTTGCATATAATTTAATGAGAGTGTTTTCTCTCGTCTTCTTCTATCCATAACATTTTCACCCACTCCTTCGATCTCGCGCTATTCCCCCCTCTCTCCTCCTCTAACGTTGCTTTCCTTTATGTTCTTATTTTGTCTATTTACCTACTGAATCTATTTTAATCTTCCCCGCCTTCCACTCTTTCTCATATTTCCCCCACCTCTCCCCCTTCTCATCATAAATTTATCCTTAAATATGACTTTCCTTTTATCGTCTATTTCATAGAGCGTCTTGTCCTTTTAACTCCTTTTACATCGCCTCCTCATTCACTTCCCTTTTCCTTCTTCCCCCCATAATGTCCATACCCTTCATATTTCTCCTTCCGCGTCTACTGATAAGTGCCATTTGTAGTGCCTATTTCGTAGTGTTTTGGTTCCCTTTTCCTTGTAGAATCGCTCCTTGGGAGCGGTTTAGGGGCTTCTTATGCTTCCTTTAGTTTGTTTCAGGTTCCCGAGACCGATATGGAAGAGTTGGAGCGATTCCGACTCGATACATACACATTTTGGAGCCAACGGAGTGAAGGAACGATGCCTCGATGCCTTGGAATCGACCCCGAGACCTTGGGACCCAATCCCGAGCCTCCGAGACCCGATCCCGAGTCCCGAGAATCGATGGGACGCCCACGAGAAGCAAGGAGGGACCAAAAAGTTCATATTGGAGGCCTACAAGGCTCATCCCGGATGGGTATGGCCTCATCCCGTCCGGGATGAAGGAGCAATTGAAGGAGCTGCTGCCTGTGGCTCGTCCCGATCGGGAAGGTGGCGTCCCGACCGGAACTGACCTCGTCCCGACCGGGACCACCCCGTCTCGGCCGGGACGGGCCACTGCTACCCCGCCTTCTTTTCTTTTCTTCTCCCTTCCATTTGTAACCCTATATATACTCTTCCCTTGTTATGTTAAGCTTATGTTAGAGATTAGAGACTAAACCCTAGATAGATTAGCATAGATTAGTGTAGATTAGTCTTTAGATTATCGTTAATCTTAGATTAGCTCTTGTAATTTGAGAATTCTTGAAGAATCCAACCAAGATTGACAACCTTGGTTGATGTATTTGGGTTTTCTTCCATTTATGCAAGATTTCTTCTTTTCATCTTCTCTTGTATGGTATAATCTCCTTTCCCTTCTCTTTATCTTTGTTTTAGTAATCAAGTTTCAATCTTTATTTCTTGTTTTGTTCATTGTTCATTGTATTGCTAGTTTCATTATGTTAGTTTTGATTCTTGCTTTGATTTCTCTTGGTAGTGTTAGTTTTAGTATAGATATGTTAGAGTAGTGTTCTTGCTAGGGTTAGTAGGGTGATTGGGGTGTTAATTGGATGATTAAGGGATTGTTGGAGATTTTGGTGGAAGATTTGGGTTTCCTCTTGGTTTGGTGCACATCACTTGTTTGTTGAAATGCTTGAATGACTAAGTAGTTATGAATGCTTGTTCTTCTTGCTTTTCTCTTGTGGGTGATAGTTGTTTGTGGGTTCGGTCCCCTCATTAAGTTGCGAGAGCCCGGTGAGGACGACCCCTAGGTCGGTCTAAGTTGCGAGAGCCCGGATTCGACCTAGGCATATAGCGTGCTAGTAACCCCGATTGTGTTGTGTATCGCCGAGTTGGGTTTTAGGTGGAACCTCTAGGTGAGTCTAAGTTGCGAGAGCCCGAGCATCACCTAGATTACCCTACTACCTTCTTCACCTCTAGTTCTCCTTCGACCATTCCGTTACCCCTTTGACCCCGACCTAATCCTAGCCCGTTTCCTTTGATAGTTCTCTTGCTTTAGACCTAGTTTAGCCTTAGCCTCCCCTTTAGACTAGCTTGTCTCGAACCTAGTCCTAGACCGTAGCATACCTTAGTCCGACCTCCCGTCCCTGTGGATTCGACCCGACTTACCCTAGCTACCATAGTTAGGTTTGCCGGTTATTATTTGACGGTTGGGATTCACGACAGATCCTTACCATCAAATTGGCGCCGTTGCTGGGGACGGCGTAGTTTAGACTTTTGTGTGCTTAGTTTTGGACTTTGTTCTTGATTTTTGTGTTCTCTTCTCCTTGTGTATCTCCGTTCTATTTCTTGAGTGTTACTCTCCCTTCCTAGTGCCTCAAAAGCACTAGGATACTAACGTTTGCTCAAGTGCTTCTAGCTCATCCTAGGTACCAAAGCAACGTTATGGACATGGCGCGTCCAAGCTACCATCAATCATCACGGGACAACTATGGGGCGAATTACCAAAACCCACAACTTTACCAACCATATCAACCTCATCAACAATCTTATGAACCCTCTTCTTATGGTTACCAAGAAAGTTGTCAAGGATCGTTCCCACATCCTAACAACTACCAAACACCCTCACATAACCCACAACCAAATATCCTTGAGACTTGTCAAATGTTGGTCCAAACACAAGGGAGCCAACATGAGATGATGATGTTATTGCAAAAGGGTCAACAATTGTTGTTGACTCAAATACAAGGGGTTAGGGAGGAGTTCAAGGCCCAAATAGAGGTGCAAGATGCTCGCATCAATGCACTCATGGCTCATATCACGACGTTGGCCGCTCGAACTCCACAACATGTTGAGGAAGGTTCATTTGGGCATGAAGGTCGGGTGTCTCAACCCAATCTTGAAGCTACAAATGAAGAAGAGGGGGTCGATCAAGAGGTCATTGTTGAGTGTTGCTTAGGCGGTGAAGATGAGGGAAGAATAGAGGAAGTTGAGGCTTCAAGGGCCGACAATGAGGAGGAGAGTGAACACGATTCTCGAGATATCTCTTGGGTTGCCAATGTATTGGCTATAAAGTTGGATTTGTTTGATTTTCTTCGTGATGAACCGGGTGTTGACAATCCAAACCCAAGTGAAGAGATGACCCCTCTAGGACATATCGACAAGGTGAGTGAAAAGGAGCGCAATACTTGGGAAAAAGAAGTAGATGCCTTGGAACTTGCTTTGTATGGGAATTTGGAGGATCCTAAACCCTCCAATGAAGAAAACTTGATGCTTTCTCCTCCTCTACCGCAATCGATGTCTAGTCCTTTGTCTTGTGAGACGGTTGGTGAAGAGGATCCTTGTCGGGCGGTGGAAAAGAGTTCCACTCTCGACCCCGTAGAAGAAGCGACACCCCTAGGGTGTGATCTCCCACATCATGACACCGAGCACGACTCTAGACCACTATACGTACCGGATGGTCATAAGAGTCGTAGCTATGTTGGTTCCGAAGACCCGGAAGATCACGAGAGCCCCGAGCATAATGAAGATGATCGCTTCTTCCCTCCGACTTGGAAACTTTTGGGAGTGGCTAGGCTCGGCCATGTGAGCTTAAATGAAGATGTTGCTAGAGCATTTGACTTACTCCTTCGAGCTCTTGATGGCTATGGAGGCGTTGTTGGTGAGAGTAATTAGTGTAAATATCTTTTTCCTTTTTCTTTTGTGCTTGTATTTGTGTTTATGTTTGTATAGTTTGGTTTCTAGGTTTGTTAGCCTTTGTGGAATTCTTGTTTATTTGGATTGTTGATGAGCGATGTGAGGGAGGGAATTTGATGTTGTATTTGAGTTCATTGTGATAGGTGTGAAGGAAAGGTGATTCCTAGAGGAGAGTAGATAATGATAGAGCATGGATCGTGAGTTTGGAAGTCGGTTTTTGAAGCTTCGGTGAAGTTTTTTTGGGGTTTTGGAGGTCAAGAAGACCCATCCCGGGCGGGAAGGGAGCTTCCCGACCGGGAAGGATGTCCCATCCCGACCGGGAAGGAGCCGTCCCGATCGGGATGGAGGTACGAAAATTGGAGCTTGCTGGAGTGCCGTCCCGACCGGGAAGGTGGCTTCCCGACCGGGACGAGTGTGTCATCCCGATCGGGACCATCCATCCCGACCGGGATGGTCTCTTTTCTCCTTTTTTGGCCTCTTCTTTGACATTTGAGCCCACCCAACCATTGTATACCCCCACCCAACCTCCCTACCCATCTTTGCTCATGTCATATGACCCTTACACTTCATTTACATACCCTTACCTCAATTCTATTCCCTTTACACCGAATTTCACATCGATTCCCACTCCCCTCACACCATTACTACCTCTACCATGCGTACCTATCGAGCTTGATGCGGAATAGCAATGATGAAGACAAGCAAGTACCTATATTGATCTATGAGACGATGGTGAGAGTGAGTTGCTAACCTATGGTACGGCAACTATCCTTTCTTCTCCGTCTTTTATTGCTTGTTTTCCTTTGTTTACTCCCCTTCCCCTTGTACACTTTTATGTCATGGTGTCATGGTGGCCCTCGGGGCCTTGGTATATGTTGCTCCCGACTCTCGATGATGTGACTACATCGAGAGTCATTTTCAAAATCCAAATTTTAAAAGTTTTTCACTTTCTTTTTTGAGGATTTAGTCAGATTTAGGCGGAATCCGGGCTAGGTGACTTGATTACACCTAGCCCTCCCCTCCCATTTCCTTTTATTTCCTTCTTTTTATTTTCTTCTCCCATCGATATCTTTTCTTGTCTCGGCCCATGGTGACTTGATTACACCCCGGCCGGACACCTTCTACCTTTTCTTCACCTTATTCTTTGATTTGTAGCTTTATTTTCGTAGTTTCTTTTCTTTTTCTTTTGTCTCTCCGCACCCTACGATCGAGCATGAGGACATGGCTCGATTTAAGTGTAGGGGAGCGATATTCTAGTATAATTAGTTTTATTTTCTTAGTTTTTCGAAAAAAATCTTAAAAATCCCTAAAAATTTGAAAAAATTTCACAAAAAAATCAAAAAGATTTTTCTTTTGTGTGTTTTCCTTTTGTGTCATTGTGTCGTATATTTGTATTGTGTGCGTGTTTTGCCTCCCTTTTTCCTTATAGGTCGCTTAATCACCGCTAGCTTCGGAGAGCTTTCAAGACACCCGGTAACATCTTTTCAACCCTTTTTCCTCTTTGTTTCTTATGGAGTTTGGAGGAGATATGTGTTGTGGTGTGCTCGGGTGGAGCTTTGTAAAGTTTGTGGATGATTGGTTGCTCATTTGGAAGTTCGGGGTGGTGTGTGTTTTGTATGTGTTTATTTTGTGTTGTTTTGTTGCTTTTGTCTCTTTTTCTTTCGTTCTCGTTGAGTCTTTGTTTGTGTGTGTATTTGTGTCTTGTGTGTAAATGGTTTTCGAAAACCCGGTTTAGAGGCTAGTGTGCGAGTGTTTACTTTCCCTTCCTAGTTGTATAAATCGAGTCTTGGACTTTAGTCTAGTACAATGACCCTAAATCAATGAGTTCGTTGGTCT
The DNA here is from genome assembly GCA_958450325.1 of Agrostemma githago. NCBI lineage: Eukaryota > Viridiplantae > Streptophyta > Magnoliopsida > Caryophyllales > Caryophyllaceae > Agrostemma > Agrostemma githago. Next base: position 37,095,428 of record OY288260.1, on the reverse strand, counting down.
TTTACCTTGTGTCCACCTAGCTTACTAGGGATTTACTACAGGATTTGCACTTTTGACCATTATGACCACCCACGGTGTGAAAAGGCCTTGGTTACCGAGTCTCGTCCCTTAGGTGACCGTGTTTGGGATTGTTTGATTAGTCCAAGTTCTCCCCTTTTTGTGTGTATGAAGGGAAGACGTCGTCCCGACATACCCATTTTCCTACTTCCTACACAAATCCACACAATAAAAATGCAATTTGTTGATCTCTCTTTCCTATTACTAAGGAATGCCAAAAAGCCGAATCAAGCCAAAAAAAGGGCTAAGAAAAGAAAATGAAAGAAAATGAAAGAAAGAAAAGAATGAAGAAAAAGAAAAGGCACAAAAGCCAAAAAGAAAATAGAAAAGAAGAAAAAGAATGGCATGGCAAAACAAAGCGAAAATGCAAAAGAAAAGAGAAAATGCCAAAAGAAAACCCGACTCACAAAAATAACCCCTACCTATCAAAATAAGCCTTTTTCCCGACTTTTGCCGTGAAGAGCCTACCAAAGGACCGAGTCCCTAGGAAGGATGATAGCGGCATTAGTCGGTCTTCCCTCATTTTGCATGTTTTCCACCTTTTTACTTGGACTAGTTAGGCGGTCTTGGACACGGGACGACCCTCTTGGCTCACGCTAAAGGGGGCGGGGTCTCACTTACCTACAGTGTCGACTAACACCGTGGTTCTTCACTTTTCCACTCTGCCGATCTTCCCGTAGTACGTTTTTAGAAAGTTAGGAGGACCTAGGTAAGTTACCAACGTTTTTGTTGCTTTATCGTCATACTATTAGGGTTAGTCCACCTTGGTTTGTATTGCTAGCTTGGGAACGTTGTCGCTTACCTCGAGTCCTAAACCGGTGCTTCTTTCACCGCTTTTTGAGGGAAGCGGTATTTCTTTTGTTTTGGGTGCAACCGTCTAAGTGTTTGTTTGTTTGTTTGTTTGTGTGTTTGTTTATGTGTTGTTGTGTCCGGTTGCATCCACGGTTTTGTCGCAAGACCCAACTTGCCTTGCGAAGTGCACTTTTCCTCTAAGTGCACTCGCGTGAGTTGAAGGGGCGTAGGGTGCGCTAATACCCATTCGGATAGTTTAGTAGTTAGTATGTGCTTACTCGAGGGCGAGTAAGGGTTAAGTGTGGGGGAGTTGATAAGTGCCATTTGTAGTGCCTATTTCGTAGTGCTTTGGTCCCCTTTTCCTTGTAGAATCGCTCCTTGGGAGCGGTTTAGGGGCTTCTTATGCTTCCTTTAGTTCGTTTCAGGTTCCCGAGACCGATTTGAAAGAGTTGGAGCGATTCCGACTCGATACATACACATTTTGGAGCCAACGGAGTAAAGGAACGATGCCTCGATGCCTTGGAATCGACCCCGAGACCTTGAGACCCAATCCCGAGCCTCCGAGACCCGATCCTGAGTCCCGAGAATCGATGGGACGCCCATGAGAAGCAAGGAGGGACCAAAAAGTTCATATTGGAGGCCTACAAGGCTCATCCCGGACGGGTATGGCCTCATCCCGTCCGGGATGAAGGAGCAATTGAAGGAGCTGTTGCCTGTGGCTCGTCCCGATCGGGAAGGTGGCTTCCCGACCGGGACCGACCTCGTCCCGACCGGGACCACCCCGTCTCGGCCGGGACGGGCCACTGCTACCCCGCCTTCTTTTCTTTTCTTCTCCCTTCCATTTGTAACCCTATATATACTCTTCCCTTGTTATGTTAAGCTTATGTTAGAGATTAGAGACTAAACCCTAGATAGATTAGCATATATTAGTGTAGATTAGTCTTTAGATTATCGTTAATCTTAGATTAGCTCTTGTAATTTGGGAATTCTTGAAGAATCCAACCAAGATTGACAACCTTGGTTGATGTATTTGGGTTTTCTTCCATTTATGCAAGATTTCTTCTTTTCATCTTCTCTTGTATGGTATAATCTCCTTTCCCTTCTCTTTATCTTTGTTTTAGTAATCAAGTTTCAATCTTTATTTCTTGTTTTGTTCATTGTTCATTGTATTGCTAGTTTCATTATGTTAGTTTTGATTCTTGCTTTGATTTCTCTTGGTAGTGTTAGTTTTAGTATAGATATGTTAGAGTAGTGTTCTTGCTAGGGTTAGTAGGGTGATTGGGGTGTTAATTGGATGATTAAGGGATTGTTGGAGATTTTGGTGGAAGATTTGGGTTTCCTCTTGGTTTGGTGCACATCACTTGTTTGTTGAAATGCTTGAATGACTAAGTAGTTATGAATGCTTGTTCTTCTTGCTTTTTTCTTGTGGGTGATAGTTGTTTGTGGGTTCGGTCCCCTCATTAAGTTGCGAGAGCCCGGTGAGGACGACCCCTAGGTCGGTCTAAGTTGCGAGAGTCCGGAGTCGACCTAGGCCTATAGCGTGCTAGTAACCCCGATTGTGTTGTGTATCGCCGAGTTGGGTTTTAGGTGGAACCTCTAGGTGAGTCTAAGTTGCGAGAGCCCGGGCATCACCTAGATTACCCTACTACCTCCTTCACCTCTAGTTCTCCTTCGACCATTCCGTTACCCCTTTGACCCCGACCTAATCCTAGCCCGTTTCCTTTGATAGTTCTCTTGCTTTAGACCTAGTTTAGCCTTAGCCTCCCCTTTAGACTAGCTTGTCTCGAACCTAGTCCTAGACCGTAGCATACCTTAGTCCGACCTCCCGTCCCTGTGGATTCGACCCGACTTACCATAGCTACCCTAGTTAGGTTTGCCGGTTATTATTTGACGGTTGGGATTCACGACAGATCCTTACCATCATCTGCTAAGATCGATTTTCCTCCTCCACTTTCTCTCTTGCTTCTCCTTCCCTCTCCCATTTGTCTTCTTCTCTTCATCATCATCATATAAAATTCATTCTTAAATATGATTCGTTACTGTCATCTAGTTCACTATGAGCGTCACTCTTCACCTTCCTTTACCCCTTCTCTCGCACTCATCTTTCTCCTCCACCCCCTCTACCTTAATGCTCTCTCTTCAGATCCCACTTGGCAAGCTACTAAGATAAGTCTTCCACATTCCCATATAACTTGCTTTTGTTATTTAGTTTAGCGAATGTGTTGTCCCTTTAGCTCATTCACCCTCTTCTCTTCTGCTTTTCCAATCTCCCTCAATATTTCTCTTTATCGTTTCTTCGTCCCCTTCTTTCAGCCGTTTTGGTCCATAAATATGACTTACTTCAGATCATACTTGTCAATCTACTATGATTAGTCTTCCATAATCTCATGCTTCATATCGGTGTCATTTCCTTAGCTCCTTTTACTCCTCCCATTTCGAATCCCCTTCTTCTCCCTCTTACGTTCTTTCTTTTCATGTTTCTCTTTCCCCGTCTACTAAAATTAGTTTTTTCCCTGCACAATCTCCACCACATTTCCTTCCCCTTCCATTTTCTCCTGCACTACCTCTACCACATTCCCTTCTCCTTCCCCTATCTCTCATTCTTCTCTTCCTCGTTACTTAAGATAAATACTTAAATATGACTTCTTTGCATATAATTTAATGAGAGTGTATTCTCTCTTCCCCTTCTATCCCTACCATTTTCACCCACTCCTTCGATCTCGCGCTATCCCGTCTTCTCTCCTCCTCTAACGTTGCTTTCATTCATGTTCTTATTTTGTCTTTTTACCTAGTGAATCTATTTTAATCTTCCCCGCCTTTCCCTCTTTCTCATTTTTCCCCCACCTCTCCACCTTCTCATCATAAATTCATCCTTAAATATGACTTTCTTTTATCGTATATTTCATAGAGCATCTTGTCCTTTTAACTCCTTTTACATCGCCTCCTCACTCACTTCCCTTTTCCTTCTTCCCCCCCATAATGTCCATACTATTCATATTTCTCCTTCCACGTCTAATAAGATCGATTTTCCTCCTCCACTTTCTCTCATGCTTCTCCTTCCCCCTCCCATTTGTCTTCTTCTCTTCATCATCATATAAAATTCATTCTTAAATATGATTCGTTACTGTCATCTAGTTCAGTATGAGCGTCACTCTTCACCTTCCTTTACCCCTTCTCTCGCACCCATCTTTCTCCTCCACCCCCTCTACCTTAATGCTCTCTCTTCAGGTCCCACTTGTCAAGCTACTAAGATTAGTCTTCCACATTCCCATATAACTTGCTTTTGTTATTTAGTTTAGCGAACGTGTTGTCCCTTAAGCTCATTCACCCTCTTCTCTTCTTCTTTTCCTATCTCCCTCAATATTTCTCTTTATCATTTCTTCGTCCCCTTCTTTCACCCGTTTTCGTCCTTAAATATGACTTACTTCAGATCATACTTGTCAATCTACTATGATTAGTCTTCCATAATCTCATGCTTCATATCGGTGTCATTTCCTTAGCTCCTGTTACTCCTCCCATTTTGAATCCCATTCTTCTCCCTCTGACGTTCTTTCTTTTCATGTTTCTCTTTCCCCGTCTACTAAAATTAGTTTTTTCCCTGCACAATCTCCACCACATTCCTTTCCCCTTCCCTTTTCTCTTGCACTACCTCCACCACATTCCCTTCTCCTTCCCCTTTCTCTCATTCTCCTCTTCCTCGTTACTTAAGATAAATACTTAAATATGACTTCTTTGCATATAATTTAATGAGAGTGTCTTCTCTCGTCTCCTTCTATCCATAACATTTTCACCCACTCCTTCGATCTCGCGCTATCCCGTCTTCTCTCCTCCTCTAACGTTGCTTTCATTCATGTTCTTATTTTGTCTATTTACCTAGTGAATCTATTTTAATCTTCCCCGCCTTCCACTCTTTTTCATTTTTCCCCCACCTCTCCCCCTTCTCATCGTAAATTCACCCTTAAATATGACTTTCCTTTTATCATCTATTTCATAGAGCGTCTTGTCCTTTTAACTCCTTTTACATCGCCTCCTCATTCACTTCCCTTTTCCTTCTTCCCCCCATAATGTCCATACTCTTCATATTTCTCCATCCGCGTCTACTAAGATCGAATTTCCTCCTCCACTTTCTCTCTTGCTTCTCCTTCCCCCTCCCATTTGTCTTCTTCTCTTCATCATCATCATCATATAAAATTCATTCTTAAATATGATTCGTTACTGTCATCTAGTTCAGTATGAGCGTCACTCTTCACCTTCCTTTACCCCTTCTCTCGCACCCATCTTTCTCCTCCACCCCCTCTACCTTAATGCTCTCTCTTCAGGTCCCACTTGTCAAGCTACTAAGATTAGTCTTCCACATTCCCATATAAGTGCTTTTGTTATTTAGTTTAGCGAATGTGTTGTCCCTTAAGCTCATTCACCCTCTTCTCTTCTTCTTTTCCTATCTCCCTCAATATTCCTCTTTATCGTTTCTTCGTCTCCTTCTTTCACCCATTTTCGTCCTTAAATATGACTTACTTCAGATCATACTTGTCAATCTACAATGATTAGTCTTCTATAATCTCATACTTCATAACGGTGTCATTTCCTTAGCTCCTTTTACTCCTCCCATTTTGAATCCCCTTCTTCTCCCTCTGACGTTCTTTCTTTTCATGTTTCTCTTTCCCCGTCTACTAAAATTAGTTTTTTCCCTGCACAATCTCCACCACATTCCCTTGCCCTTCCCTTTTCTCTTGCACTACCTCTGATAAGTGTATTTTGTAGTGCCTAATTTGCTGTGTTTTGATCCCGTTTTCCTTGTGGAATCGCTCCTTGGGAGCGGTTTATGGGCTACTTATGCTTCCTTTAGTTCGTTTAGATTCCCGAGACCATTTGTGAAGAATTGGAGTGAATCCGACTCGATACATACACTTTTTGGAGCCAACGAAGTGAAGGAACGATCACTCGATGCCCTGGATTCGACCCCGAGACCTTGGGACCCAATCCCGAGCCTCTTAGACTCGATCCCGAGCCCTGAGAATCGATGAGAAGCCCACGAGAACCAAGGAGGGACCAAAAAGTTCATATTGGAGGCCTACAAGACTCATCCCCGACGGGAATGGCCTCATCCCGTCCGGGATGACGTGCACGAAATGCAGCAGTTCTGTCCTGAGCCCGTCCCGGTCAGGACCACGCCATCCCGGGCGGGAAGCAACAGATACAGGCCCGCGTCAATTGTTTCAACCTCCTTCATTCTTGTACCCATATAAATACTTCCCTCTTGTATTGTTTACATATCTTACCTTACCCTAGACCCTCTTAGGCCTCCATTAAGCATTCAAATCCTAGATTAGTGTTCCTCACATTAGTTTTAATCTCTCTTTAATCCTTAGTTAATCATTGTTAATCGAGTTTAGTTAATCTTGTATTAGGAGGATACTTGAAGATTCATCCAAGCTTGACAACCTTGGAATTGATTTGGCTTTCTTATTTATGCAAGTATCTATCTTTTTCATCATCTTGTTGTTGGTATAATCCTCTTTACTCTTGTTCTTTGTTATTTATTCAAGTTTGAATCTTTATATATTGTTATTGTTCTTGTTATTCATAATGGATGTTTGGTTTATTATGTTGTTTTCTCTTGTTTATGTTATGGTTAGTTTGATAATGAGTGAGTAGTCTCTTTGTGGGGTTAGTAGGGGGATTAAGGGTAGATTATGGGTGATTAGGGCTTGATTAAGGGTAAAGGTGACTCTTTTGTTGCTAGTCACATATTGGGCACTCTATATGTTTGTTGAATTGCTTGTGTGAGTAGTAGTGGCCAATGCTTCTCATACTTGTGCTCATCTTCTCATTGTTTGCCTAGTATGTGATTGTGTTGAGAATAGTCATAGGCACGAGAGTGCGGACTAGGGTTTAGACGCGAGAGCGCGAACCTACCTTGACATTGGTCTACGTAGCGAGAGCCCGGACCGACTCTAGAAACTAGAAGACACCTACACCCTTGATCACCCAATTACCCTTCTACACTTATGAACCCGACCTAACCCTACTCCTTTCCATATTTGGTTCATTCTCCTAGTTAGTCATTATTTCTCTAGTTCATTGCTTAGTTTGTCTTAGTTATTTCATTTAGCTCATATCATAGTTAGTTCATTGTTAGCTTAGTTCATACTACCTCTCCTTCATCATAGTTTATCAATTATAGCTTTCTTTGTGTTGTTTTGTTAGCATAGTCTCGTTTTTAGGCCGACTTAGTCTAGGCTTTGCAATACCGTCTCCGTGGACACGATCCCGACTTACCCTAGCTACCCACTAGGATTAGTTGGTTATTTATTGTTGGTTAGGACCCACGACAAATCCTTACCATCAATTTGGCGCCGTTGCCGGGGACGGTGCATTGTTTAGACTTAGTTTACTTCTAGCTTGACTTAGTTACCCTTCTTTGTACTCTTCTATCATCTCTTGTGCATATTTTGTAGGTTTCTTTTGTTTTCTTAGCTTTCTTTTCTCTTTGTTTTTCGGTGTGTTCGTTTATTGTCTTTGCCTAGTGCCTAAAAAGCACTAGGTGGCCTTACGTTTCCTCAAGTGTGTAGTGTATGCCTAGGAGGAGAGGCGATTTTTTTCTCTTCAATCCAGAGCCGGAGAGACTCTTTAGAGCCTTTCGCCAACAGACGATTGATCAGGTTAGACACTCTCAACCGGGTACTAGCAATACCATTGAAGAGCAAGCCCAAGGATCCGACTTTAACGAGTCACCTCGAGAGACGACCGAAGGGATCTTCATAAATCCCTTTGGTTCATCTATCCATTCTTCTAGTCCTAGTTCCCCCTCTAGTTCTACATCAACACCGTCTACACCATCATCTCCCTTACATCCAGTTATGTCGAAGTTCTCATCTCACTCCACTTTTACCGAGGATGTCTTGCCGGGACCGAGTGTTTTACCGGATACTTATACCGGGAATTTCATGGCAAAGACACAATTCATCCAACTTGTTGAGAGAAACCAATTTAGTGGTTTGCCCACCGAAGACCCGCACCAACACATGGAGATCTTCTCCGATTATTGCGATGCTATCTCTCAAACCGGGGTTACTCAAGATCAAATCCGTTGGGTACTCTTCCCGTTCTCTCTCATTGGAAAAGCAAAGCAATGGATCAAGAGTCTCGATAGGGCAACCATGGGTATCGATACTTGGAAGAAACTTGCATTGGCGTTCTACCAAAAATTCTACCCTCCGGAGAAGACAAATTTGCTTAGGGCCTCCATCACCGGTTTCCAACAACGGGATGAAGAGAGCCTCTATGAAGCTTGGGAACGGTTTAAATCTTTGGTTAGATCATGCCCCCACCATGGACTTTCACAATGGTTCTTAGTCCAACAGTTTTGGAACGGTTTATATGAGGACTCGAGAGCTATACTCAATATGAGCTCCAATGGTAGGTTTACCGAGGTCGATGACGATCAAACTTGGGCAAGAATCGAGGAGATGGCGGTGCACAACTCCCAATGCTCAAGGCCAAGAAAGGCGAATCGAGGAGGTAGGCACGAGGTCGATGCCATTGCACAACTAAGCATTGACCTTGGAGCTCAATTAAGAACTCACATGGAATCTATTGACAAGAAGCTCCAAAGCCACCTCAATCAAGTTCAAAGCTCTAGTTCCTCCAACCAACACTCGATTCATGAAATTAATGCTTTGGGAGTTGTGTCTCCTACACCTTATTATGGGATATGTGATATGTGCGGGATAGTTGGACATGAGCCTGTACATTGTCGAGGTAGTATTGAGCAAGTGAACGCCTTTCAAGCGTTCAAGCAAGGTGCCTCCGATCCTAATACGTTCCAAGCTTCTCATCAAGTCCCTCAACAACAAGCTCTACAACCTCGTCCCTATGTTCCACCTCCCTTAAGGGACAACAATCAAGGTTACCAAGGTTATGTGGGTAATCCAAGACCATTTAACAATTTCAAGCAACATAACCAAGGTAACATCAAGAACAATCAAGGGTTCCAACATGGGAACTTCAATCAAGGAGGTTTCCAAGGGAATCAAAACTTCCAAGGCAACCAAAACCACAACCAAGGGTATCAAAACTACAACCATGGCAACAATCAAGGCCTTAATCAAGGCAACTCTCATGGGTTCCAAGGGAACCATCAACAACAACAAGCAACTCAAGGGAATAGACAAGAAAGCAAGCCTAGGAGCCGGTCTCCTATGCATGATTATGGTACTCCATTAGCCCTCACCGATACTCCGCACAATCCACAATCTCCACCTCGGGATTTCAACATGCAAAAGCAAATGTTGGAGATGCAAAGGAGCACTATGTGATTTGGGTTCGAGTGTAAGCATCATTCCCTATTCCATTTGTTGCCGACTTGGGATGAAGGAGCTTAAAAATACTTCCGTTACACTCTAAATGGCCGATAGTTCACTCAACCGACCATTGGGGATGTTAGAGGATGTGCCGATAAGAATCGGAAAGTTCCTCATTCCAGTTGACTTCTTGGTGCTCGGCATGCCGGAAAATGATATCACTCCCATTATCCTTGGACGCCTGTTTCTACATACCGCCGGTGCCATGATAGATGTCAAGAAGGGTAGGATTACTTTTCAGTTAGGCGACGAAGAGTTAGTGTTTGACCTCCAAGGTAACACCTCGCCTACGAACGAGTCGTGTAATATGATCCATGCCACGAAAGACTTTGATCTAGGAGATGAGTCGGGGAAAAGCTTGAAGAATGACTTCTATGAGCTTGAGGATGATGATTCCGAGCTTGGGGCGGATGAATGCCCATATCATGATTTGGAAGACAAGTGCCAAGACAAGGAGAAAGATGAGCCTCCCTCGGGGCCACATGAGGATAGGTGGACGTTTGGGTATATCCCGAAGGATCGCAAGTACAAGTTCAAGCCATTGAACTTAGTAGATCGGGATGCCCCGGGAACGTCAAGACAAGGTCATGAAGAACCTTGGGATGTGGATGGTTATATCACAAGCTTGATTGAAGACTTTGCAAGAGCCTTCGATTTGTTTCTTCGGGCCCTCGATGGAGATGGATGTGGTTACAAGGTTGTTGAAAAAGATTGAAGAAAGCACCATCCTTGGTTTGACGGAGTCCTAAAAGAACTGATAAGTGTAGTTTGTAGTGCCTATTTGTTGTGTTTTGGTCCCATTTTCCTTGTGGAATCGCTCCTTTGGAGCGATTCATGGGCTTCTTATGCTTCCTTTAGTTCGTTTCAGGTTCCCGAGGCCGATTTGGAAGAGTTGGAGCGATTCCGACTCTATACATACACATTTTGGAGCCAACGGAGTAAAGGAACGATGACTCGATGCCTTGGAATCGATCCCGAGCCTCCGAGACCCGATCCCGAGTCCCGAGAATCGACGAGAAGCCCATGAGAGGCAAGGAAGGACCAAAGAGCTCTTAAGGGAGGCCTACAAGACCCATCCCGTTCGGGATGGGGTGCACGTTGAAGGGTGCCACTGTGAACCCATCCCGGTCGGGACCAACCCGTCCCGATCGGGATGATAGAGCCGTCCCGGTCGGGATGATCCGTCCCGGTCGGGACGAAGAGCTGGTAGCACGGGCTTCTTCTTTTCTTCTCCTTCATTCTTGTACCCAGATATATACTCCCTTCTGGTAATATTAAGACATCTTATCTTACCGTAGACTAGTTTAAGCCTCCATTAACATTCAAAACGCTAGATTAGTGCTACTCTCATTAGTTTTAATCTCTCTTTAATTCTTAGTTAATCATTGTAATTAGTTCTTGGATTAAGGAGATTCTTGAAGATTGTTCCAAGATTGACAACCTTGGGATTGTATTTGGGTTTCTCATTAATGCAAGTTTTCATCTTTTCTTCATCCTATTGTTGGTATAACCTTTCTTACTCTTGTTATTAGTTATTTAATCTTGTTTCCATCTTTTTATGTTGTTATTGTTATTGTTCTTGTTATTCATAATGAATGTTTGGATTGTGAGTTTGTTTTCTCTTATGATTGTTAGTTTGACCATGTTAATGAGTGAGTAGTTTCTTTGTGGGGTTAGTAGGGGGATTAGGGGTAGAATATGGATGATTAGGGTTGATTAAGGGGAAAAGGTTACATCTTTGTTGTTAGTCACATTGTGGGCACTCTATGTGTTTGTTGATATGCTTGTATGAGTTGTAGTGGCCATGCTTCCCATACTTGTGCTCATATTCTCATTGATTGTCTATTATGTGGAAATGTCGAGAATATTTTAGTCGCGAGAGCGCGGACTAGGGTCTAAGTTGCGAGAGCCCGGACCCACCTTGGCATCGGTTTAAGTTGCGAGAGCCCGGACCGACCCTAACAACTAGGAGACACCTATACCCTTGATCACCCCAATTACCCTTCTACTCCTATGAACCCGACCTACCCCACTTTCTTCCATATTTGAGTTCATCTCCTTAGTTAGCCATCATCCTTCTAGTTTATTTATTAGTTCGATCATTAGCTTAGTCATACTTCTCTTCCACCATTAGTTTTCCTTTTATCGTCTCTTTGTGTTTGTTTTGGTGACCTAGTCTCGTTTGTAGGCCGACATAGTCTAAACTTTACCTTACCGTCCTCGTGGATACGATCCCGACTTACCCTAGCTACCCACTAGGTTAGTCGGTAGTTTATTGATCGGCTAGGGACGTGACAAACCCCTACCATCAATTCGGCGCCGTTGCCGGGGACAATGTATTGTTTAGACTTAGTTAGCTTATTTCTAGACTTAGTTACCCTTCTTTGTGCTCTCCCATCTTCTCTTGTGAATATTTTCTAGTTCCTCTTCTTTTCTTAGCTTTCTATTCTCTTTGTCTCTAGTTGTGCTTGTTTATTGTCGTTGCCTAGTGCCCATAAAGCACTAGGTGTTCTCACGTTTGTTCTAGTGTGTAGTGTATGCCTAGAAGGGGAGGCGATTTCTATCTCTTTAATCCAGAGCCGGAGAGACTCTTTCGAGCCTTTCGCCAACGGACGATTAATCGGGTTAGGATCTCTCAACCGAGTGCAAGCAATACTCATCAAGGGCAAGCCCAAGGAGCCGACTTGAACAACCCATATCGAGAGACGGCCGAAGGAAATTTCTTAAATCCTTTTGGTGATTCTTCTTCTCCTAGTTCCCCCTCTTCATCTACATCAACACCGTCTACACCACCATCTTCTCCCTTATATCCAATCATGCCTAAGTTTTTTTCTCACTCAACCTTTACGGAAGACGTTTTGCCGGGTCCATCCACTTTACCGGAGGCATATACCGGGAATTTTGTGGCGAAAACGCAATTTATCCAATTGGTCGAGAGAAGTTAATTTAGTGGGTTACCAACCGAAGATCCTCATCAACACATGGAAACCTTTTCGGATTGTTGTGACGCTATTTCGCAAACGGGAATAACTCAAGACCAAATCCGGTGGGTATTATTTCCTTTCTCTCTTATTGGTAAAGCGAAGCAATGGTTCAAGGGGTTGGATAAAGCAAGACTTGGCATTGATACTTGAAAGAAGCTAGCCTTAGCCTTCTACCAACAATTCTATCCCCCGGAGAAGACAAATCTATTGAGAGCTTCTATCACGGGTTTCCAACAACGTGATGATGAAAGCCTCTATGAATCGTGGGAAAGATTCAAAGCCTTGATCCGTTCTTGTCCACACCATGGCTTATCACAATGGTTCCTCGTACAACAATTTTGGAATGGGCTATATGAAGACTCGAGGGCCATACTCAACATGGGATCTAACGGTAGGTTTACCGAAGTGGAGGATGACCAAACTTGGTCGAGAATCGAAGAGATGGCGGTGCATAATTCGCAATACTCTAGGCCTAGGAAGGCACATCGAGGAGGCATGCATGAGGTCGATGCTATCACTAGGTTAAGCATTGACCTTGGAGCTCAACTTAGAACACACATGGAGACTATTGACAAGAAGCTCCAAAGCCACCTCAACAAAGTCCAAGGCACTAGTTCCTCCCACCATCAACCGATTCAAGAAGTGAATGCTTTGGGGTTCGCACCTCCTACACCTTACTTTGGGATGTGTGACACTTGTGGAATCGTTGGTCATGACCCTATGAATTGTAGAGGGAGTATTGAGCAAGTGAACGCCTTTCAAGCGTTCAAGCAAGGTGCCTCCTACTCTAATCAATACCAAGCTTCCAATCAAGTCCCTCAACAACAAGCACTTCAACATCAACAACAACATCGTCCCTATGTTCCACCTCCCTTAAGGGACAACAATGAAGGTTACCAAGGTTATGTGGGTAATCAAAGACCCTTCAACAATTTCAAGCAAAATAACCAAGGCAACTTCAACAACAAGCAAGGGTTCCAACAAGGGAACTTCAATCATGGAGGTTTCCAAGGAAACCAAAATTTCCAAGGAAATCGAAACTTTCAAGGACAACAAAACCACAACCAAGGCCTTAATCAAGGCAATTCTCATGGGTTCCAAGGGAACCATCAACAACAACAAGCAACGCAAGGCAATCAACAAAGCAAGCCTAGGAGCCGGTCTCCTATTAATGCCTATGGTACTCCATTAGCCCTCACCGATACTCCGCATAATCCATCATCCCCACCACGGGATTTCGACATACAAAAGCAAATGATGGATATGCAAAGGAATACTCAAGAAATGCAAAAGAATCAATTGGTGGCACAAATGTCACAACAAGGAATCATTGCTCAAATTCTAATGGATAACAAGGAAATGAAAACTCACATGAAGATGATTGAGAATCAAGTGTCACAACTTGCATCGGGAAGTTCTTCAAGGCAAAGAGGGCAATTGCCTCCTCAAGGTGAAACTCCAAATTATGAGCATGTCAATGCCATCACCCTAAGGAGCGGTGCCACCTATAATCCTCCCGTGTTTCCTAGTGAGCAAGAAGCGATGAAGGAAGTTGTGTCTCCAAATCAAGAAGAATCAAGCTTGGACAATCCAATGGAGGAGCAGGTTCTTTGGGAAATTGAAAAATCCCAAGAAGACAACCCTCCCCCACTTCAAGAGAAAGACAAAGGTAAAAGGAAGGTGTCATTTGAGGAATCCACCCCTATTGTGCAAAACAAGTACCAAATCAAGTTGCCTTTCCCATCAAGGCAAATGAAGACTAAGGTGGACACTCAATATGACAAATTCCTTAGTATTGTGAAGAAATTGGATGTTAGTGTCCCGTTCACCGAATTACTTACCCAAATTCCGGCATATGGAAGATTTATGAGAGAAATCTTAGCTAGGAAGAGATCCGTCGACAAGGAAGAGACCGTAGCGTTCACGAGGATGGTGAGCGAGCTTATCCAAGGTTCCACGCTTCCGAAGTTGAAGGATCCGGGTAGTTTTTCGATCCCCTGCACCATAGGCAACTTCTTGATCAAGAATGCGTTATGGGACTTGGGCGCGAGTGTGAGCATCATTCCCTATTCTATTTGTTGCCGACTCGGAATGAAGGAGTTGAAATGTACGTCCCTCACCCTCCAAATGGCCGATAAATCATTCAATCGACCATTAGGAATGTTAGAGGACGTACCGGTACGAGTGGGGAAATACTTCATTCCCGTCGACTTCATTGTGCTTGACATGCCGGAGGATGCCAACACTCCCATTATTCTTGGGCGCCCATTTCTACACACCGCGGGTGCCATGATCGATGTGAAGAACGGTAGGATCACATTTGAGTTAGGCGAGGAAAAGATAGTGTTCGACCTCCAAGGCAACACCACACCTACTAAGGATGAATCATGCAATATGATCCAAGCCAAGAAAGACATCGATCTAGGGGGTGAACCGGAACAAAGCTTGAAGAAGTACTCTTATGTACTTGAGGATGACGAATCCGATTTGGAGGAAGATGAATGCCCAAATCATGGGTTTGATGACAAGTGCAATGACAAGGAAGAAGATGAGCCTCCCTTGGGGCCACATGAAGACCGGTAGACGTTTGGGTATATCCCCAAAGACCAAAAGTACAAGTTCAAGTCGTTGAACTTGGAAGATCGGGATGCCCCGGGAACGTCTAGGCAAGGCCATGAAGAGTCTTGGGATGTGGTTGGCTATATAACATGCTTGATTGAAGACTTCTCTAGGGCCTTCGACTTGTTCTTACGTGCCCTTGATGGAGATGGAACTAGTTATGGTTGTTGAAAAAGAATGAAGATTGCACCATCTTGGTTTGACGGAGTTCCACAAGAACCGTCTCATTGTATATATTTCTTTCTTGTAGTTAGTTGGATTTTTACGAATTCTTGTTATTTGGATTGATTGATGAGCGTTGTGAGGGAGAGAGTTTGATGTGTGTTTGAGTATTGTTTGATAGGTGAAGTGAGAATGCTTCCTAGAGAAGAATGGCTATGATATACCTTGGCTTGTAAGCACGAGGATCGGGTTTTTGAAGCTTGGAGCAAGCTTTTGGGATTGTGGAAGTTGAAGAAGGCCCGTCCCGACCGGGAAGGGTAAGGCATCCCGACCGGGAAGGGTGCCGTCCCGATCGGGATAGGTGCAACACATTTCGAGCTTGCTGTGGGTTCGTCCCGACCGGGATGAAGGCGTCCCCACCGGGACGGGTGAGGTAACCCGATCGGGATCGATCTTCCCGACCGGGATGGTCCTCTACTCCCCCTTTGTGTTTCTTCTTCGACAATTGACTCCACCCAACCGTTTTATGCCCCCTCCCAACCTCCCTAGCTACGCTAGCCTTATCATATGCCCCATGTACTTCATTGTCATGCCCTCACTCCATTCCTATCCACTTTACACCGACTCTCGCATCAAATCCCACCCTCTACCATTACTACCTCTACCGTGAGTTCTTTTCAAGTATGAAGCGAGACGGCAACCGGAAGACAAGCGACGAGCCTCTAATGATCATCGAGACGATGGAGCAAGTGAGTTACTAACCGCTCGGTTTGGGTAACTATCCTTACTTTTCCGTCTTTTTATCGCTTGTATTCTCTTATTTGCCCCCTTCACGTTGAGTCATGGTATCGTAGTGGCCTTCGAGGCCGTAGTATGGTTGCTCCCGACTTCCGATGACGTGATTACGTCGGGAGTCGATCGATTAAGTACAATATACAAGATTTTCACTACTTTTTTAGGAATTAGCCGGATTTGGACGGAATCCGGGCTAGGTGACTTGATTACACCTAGCCCTCCCCTCCCATTTCCTTTTATTTCTTTCTTTTTATTTTCTTCCCCCATCCATATCTTTTCTTGTCTCGGCCCATGGTGACTTGACTACACCCCGGCCGAACACCTTCTACCCTTTTCTCCACTTTTCTTTTTGATTTTTAGGTTTATTTTCGTAGTTTCTTTTCTTTTTCCTTTGTCTCTCCGCACACTACGATTGAGCATATGAGGACATTGCTCGGTTTAAGTGTGGGGGAGCGATATTCTAGTATAGTTAGTTTTATTTTCTTAGTTTTTCGAAAAATTCTTAAAAACCCTAAAAATTTGAAAAATTTTCGTAAAAAATCAAAAAGATTTTCTTTTGTGTGTTTTCCTTTTGTGTCTTTGTGTCGTATATATGTTTTGTGTGCGTGTTTTGCCTCCCTTTTTCCTTATAGATTGCCTAACCTCCGTTGTTTGGAAAGCTTTGAAGACATCCGGTAACATCCTCTAACCCTCTTTCCCTCTTTATTCCTTGTGATGTTTGGAGAAGGTTGTGCTGAGGTGTACTCGGTGGAGCTTGTACATTCTTGTGGTGGATTTGATGACTTGTTTGGAAATTCGGGGTGGTGTGTGCTTTGTTTATGTGTTTGTCTTGTTTTGTTTTATTTTGTTGCCTTTTTGTTTCTTCTTCTTTCGTTCGTTTTCGTCGTGTCTTTGTTTCGTGTTTTGTTGTGTTTCTCGTGTGTTAATGGTTTTCGAAAACCCGGTTTAGAGGCTAGTGTGTGAGTGTGTACTTTCCCTTCCTAGTAGTGTAAATCGAGTTTTGGACTTTAATCTAGTAGAATGACCCTAAATCAATGAGTTCGTTGGTCCTTTACCTTGAGTCCACCTAGCTTACTAGGGATTTACTACGGGATTTGCACCTTTGACCATTATGACCACCCACGGTGTGAAACGGCCTTGGTTACCGAGTCTCGTCCCTTAGGTGACCGTGCTTAGGATTGTTTGATTAGTCCAAGTTCTCCAGTTTTTGTGGGTTTGTAGGGAAATCGCGACCCCCGACTCTCCCATTCACCTACCTCCTACACATATCCACTCAATAAAATTGCAATGTGTTGATTTCTATCTTTCTTGTTACACATTGAAATGCCAAAAAAAAAGCCAAATCTTGCCAAAAAGGGCAAAGATAAGAAAAGAAAGAAAAAAATGAAAGAAAGAAAAGAATGAAGAAAAAGAAAAGGCACAAAAGCCAAAAGAAAATAGAAAAGAAGAAAAAGAAATGGCATGGCAACAAACAAAGCAAAATGTCAAAAAGAAAGAAAAATGCCAAAAGAAAACCCGTCTCACAAAAAGAATCCCTACATCACAAAAATAAGCCTTTTTCCGACTTTTGCCGTGATGAGCCTACCAAAGGACCGAGTCCCGAGGAAGGATGATAGCGGCATTAGTCGGTCTTCCATCATTTTGCATGTTTTCCACCTTTTTACTTGGACAAGTTAGGCGGTTTTGGACACGGGACGACTCTCTCGGCTCACGCTAAAGGGGGCGGGGTCTCACTTACCTACAGTGTCGACTAACACCGTGGTTCTTCACTTTACCACTCCGCCGATCGTCCCGTAGTACGTTTTTAGAAAGTTAGGAGGAATCTAGGTAAGTTACCAACGTTTTTGTTGCTTTATCATCATACTATTAGGGTTTAGTTCACCTTGGTTTGTATTTCTAGCTTGGGAACGTTGTCACTTACCTCGAATCCTAAACCGGTGCTTCTTTCACCGCTTGTTTGACGGAAGCGGTATTTGTTTTTCTTTGGGTGCAACCTTGTGTTTGTTTGTTTGTTTGTTTGTTTGTTTGTGTGTTTTGTGTCCGGTTGTATCCGCGGTTTTGTCGCAAGACCCCACTTGCCTTGCGGAGTGAACTTTTCCTCTAAGTGCACTCGCGTGAGTTGAAAGGGCAAAGGGTGCGCTAATACCCATTCGGCTAGTTTAGTAGTTAGTATGTGCTTACTCGAGGGCGAGTAAGGGTTAAGTGTGGGGGAGTTGATAAGTGTAGTTTGTAGTGCCTATTTGTTGTGTTTTGGTCCCATTTTCCTTGTGGAATCGCTCCTTTGGAGCGATTCATGGGCTTCTTATGCTTCCTTTAGTTCGTTTCAGGTTCCCGAGGCCGATTTGGAAGAGTTGGAGCGATTCCGACTCTATACATACACATTTTGGAGCCAACGGAGTAAAGGAACGATGACTCAATGCCTTGGAATCGATCCCGAGCCTCCGAGACCCGATCTCGAGTCCCGACAATCGACGAGAATCCCATGAGAGGCAAGGAAGGATCAAAGAGCTCTTAAGGGAGGCCTACAAGACCCATCCCGTTCGGGATGGCCTCATCCCGTTCGGGATGTGGTGCACGTTGAAGGGTGCCACTGTGAGCCCATCCCGGTCGGGACCAACCCGTCCCGATCGGGATGATAGAGCCGTCCCAGTCGGGATGATCCGTCCCGGTCGGGACGAAGAGCTGGCAGCACGGGCTTCTTCTTTTCTTCTCCTTCATTCTTGTACCCAGATATATACTCCCTTCTGGTAATATTAAGACATCTTATCTTACCGTAGACTAGTTTAAGCCTCCATTAACATTCAAAACCCTAGATTAGTGCTACTCTCATTAGTTTTAATCTCTCTTTAATTCTTAGTTAATCATTGTAATTAGTTCTTGGATTAAGGAGATTCTTGAAGATTGTTCCAAGATTGACAACCTTGGGATTGTAATTGGGTTTCTCATTAATACAAGTTTTCATCTTTTCTTCATCCTATTGTTGGTATAACCTTTCTTACTCTTGTTCTTAGTTATTTAATCTTGTTTCCATCTTTTTATGTTGTTATTGTTATTGTTCTTGTTATTCATAATGAATGTTTGGATTGTGAGTTTGTTTTCTCTTATGATTGTTAGTTTGACCATGTTAATGAGTGAGTAGTTTCTTTGTGGGGTTAGTAGGGGGATTAGGGGTAGAATATGGATGATTAGGGTTGATTAAGGGTAAAAGGTTACATCTTTGTTGTTAGTCACATTGTGGGCACTCTATGTGTTTGTTTATATGCTTGTATGAGTTGTAGTGGCCATGCTTCCCATACTTGTGCTCATATTCTCATTGATTGTTTATTATGTGGAAATGTCGAGAATAGTTTAGTCGCGAGAGCGCGGACTAGGGTCTAAGTTGCGAGAGCCCGGACCCACCTTGGCATCGATTTAAGTTGCGAGAGCCCGGACCGACCCTAACAACTAGGAGACACCTATACCCTTGATCACCCCAATTACCCTTCTACTCCTATGAACCCGACCTACCCCACTTTCTTCCATATTTGAGTTCATCTCCTTAGTTAGCCATCATCCTTCTAGTTTATTTATTAGTTCGATCATTAGCTTAGTCATACTTCTCTTCCACCATTAGTTTTCCTTTTATCGTCTATTTGTGTTTGTTTTGGTGACCTAGTCTCGTTTGTAGGCCGACATAGTCTAAACTTTACCTTACCGTCCTCGTGGATACGATCCCGACTTACCCTAGCTACCCACTAGGTTAGTCGGTAGTTTATTGATCGGCTAGGGACGTGACAAACCCCTACCATCAAGAACCGTCTCATTGTATATATCTCTTTCTCTTGTAATTCCCTTTAGTTTTGCGAAATTCTTGATTATTTGGATTGTTGATGAGCGATGTGAGGGAGGGAATTTGATGTTGAGTTTGAGTTTGTTTGATAGATGTGAAGTGAAGTTGATTCCTAGAGAGGAATGTCTATTGATAGAGCATGGATTGTGAGCAAGAGGATTGGTTTTTGAAGCTTTGGATAAGCTTTTGGGTTTGTGGAAGGCTAGAAGATTCATCCCGACTGGGAAGAAGGCTTCCCGACCGGGAAGACGGAGCCATCACGACCGGGAAGGAGCCGTCCCGATCGGGATGAGGGTGCATAATTTCGAGCTTCCTGGAGTGCCATCCCGACCGGGACGGGTAAGCCATCCCGACTGGGACCATCCATCCCGACCGGGATGATCCCCTACTCCTCTTTATGCCTCTTCTTCGACATTCGAGTCCACCCAACCATTGTATACCCCCTCCCAACCTCCCTACCTCTCCGTGCACATCATTGACCCATATACTTCATTTGCGTACCCTCACTTCATTTCCTATTCACTTTACACCAAGCCTCACATCAAATCTCACCTCCTCACACCTTTGCAAGCTTACTACCTCAACCATGCGATACTTTCAAGCTTGAAGAGGGATGACAATGATGAAGACTAGCAAAGAGCCTATATTGATCATTGAGACGATGGAGCGAGTGAGTTGCTAACCGATCGGTACGACAACTATCCTTTCTTTTCCCTCTTTTATTGCTTGTTTTCCCCTTGTTTATCCCCTTCCCCTTGTACACTTTTGTGTCTTGGTGTCATGGTGGCCTTCGAGGCCTTGGTAGTTTTTGCTCCCGACTCTCGATGACGTGACTACATCGAGAGTCATTTTCAAAATCCAAATTTCCAAGATTTTCACCCTTTTTTTTTAGGATTTATTCGGATTTGGACGGAATCCGGGCTAGGTGACTTGATTACACCTAGTCCTCCCCTCCCATTTCCTTTTATTTCTTTCTTTTTATTTTCTTCCCCCATCCATATCTTTTCTCGTCTCGGCCCATGGTGACTTGACTACACCCCGGCCGGACACATTCTACCCTTTTCTCCGCCTTAACTTTGATTTTTAGCTTTATTTTCGTAGTTTCTTTTCTTTTCTTTTGGGCCTCCGCACACTATGATCGAGCATGAGGACATTGCTCGGTTTAAGTGTGGGGGAGCGATATTCTATCATTGTTAGTTTTATTTTGTAGTTTTTCGAAAAAAAATCTTTAAAAAAAACCCTATAAATTTGAAATTTTTTCAAAAAAATCAAAAAATATTTTATTTTGTGTGTTTTTCCTTTTGTGTCGTTTTGTCGTATATTTGTTGTTTTGTGCGTGTTTTGCCTCCCTTTTTTCTTATAGGTTGCTTAAATCACCGATAGCTTTGGAAAGCTTTCAAGACCTCCGGTAACATCTTTATCCCTTTTTCCCCTTTGTCTCTTGTGGAGTTTGGAGGAGATTGTGATGTTGTGTGCTTGGGTGGAGCTTGATGCATATTTGTGGTTGATTTGGTGACTTGTTTGGAAGTTAGTGGTGGTGTTTGTTTTGTTTATGTGCCTGTCTTGTTTTGTTTTATTTTGTTGCCTTTTGTCTCTTTTCCTTTCGTTTTCGTTGAGTCTTTGTTTTGTGTTGTGTAGTGTGTCATGTGTGTAAACGGTTTTCGAAAACCCGGCTTAGAGGCTAGGGTGCAAGTGTTTACTTTCCCTTTCTAGTAGTATGAATCGAGTCTTGGACTTAGGTCCAGTAGAATGACCCTAAATCAATGGTTTCGTTGGTCCTTTACCTTGAGTCCACCTAGCTTACTAGGGATTTACTACGGGATTTGCATTTTGACCATTATGACCACCCACGGTGTGAAAAGGCCTTAGTTGCCGAGTCCCGCCCCTTAGGTGACCGTGTTAGGGATTGTTTGATTAGTCCAAGTTTTCCACCTTTTTGTGGGTTTGAAGGAAAGGGCCCGTCCCGACTCACTCATTTCCCTACCTTCTACACATATCCACCAAATAAATTTGCAATTTGTTGAAATCTCTCTTTCTTGTTGCAAAGAAATGTCTACAATTCATATCAAGCCAAAAGAGCAAAGAAAATGAAAGAAAGAAAAGATTGAAGAAAAAGAAAAGGCACAAAAAGCCAAAAAGAAAATAGAAAAGATGAAAAAGAAATGGCATGGCAACACACAAAGCAAATATGCAAAAGAAAGAAAAATGCCAAAAGAAAACCGTCTCACAAAAAGAATCTCCTCTCAAAAATAAGCCTCTTATCGACTATTACCGTGAAGAGCCTACCAAAGGACCGAGTTCCTAGGAAGGATGATAGCGGTAATGGTCGGTCTTTCCTCACTTTGCAATATTATCCACCTTTTTACTTGGACTAGTTGGGCGGTTTCGGGCATGGGACGACCCTCTTGGCTCATCGCTAAAGGAGGTGGGGTCTCACATACCTACAGTTTCGACTAACACCGTGGTTCATCCCTTTTCCACTATGCCGATCGTCCCGTAGTACGTTCTTAGAAAGTTAGGAGGACCTAGGTAAGTTACCAACGTTTTTGTTGCTTTATCGTCATACTATTAGGGTTTAGTTCATCTTGGTTTGTATTGCTAGCTTGGGAACGTTGTCACTTGCCTCGAGCCCTAAACCGGTACTTCTTTCACCGCTTGTTTGAGGGAAGCGGTATTTGTTTTCTTTTGGGTGCATCTGATTATTTGTTTGTTGTCTATGTGTTTTGTGTCCGGTTGCATCCACGGTTTTGTCGCAAGACCTTACTTGCCTTGCGGAGTACACTTTTCCTCTAAGTGTACTCGCGTGAGTTGAAAGGACGTAGGGTGCGCTAATACCCGCTCGGCTAGTTAAATAGTTAGTATGTGCTTACTCGAGGGCGAGTAAGGGTTAAGTGTGGGGGAGTTGATAAGTGTAGTTTGTAGTGCTTAATTTGCTGTGCTTTGGTCCCGTTTTCCTTGTGGAACCGCTCCTTGGGAGCGGTTTATGGGCTACTTATGCTTCCTTTAGTTCGTTTTAGGTTCCCGAGACCATTTGTGAAGAATTGGAGTGAATCCGACTCGATACATACACTTTTTGGAGCCAACGAAGTGAAGGAACGAACACTCGATGCCCTGGATTCGACCCCGAGACCTTGGGACCCAATCCCGAGCCTCTTAGACTCGATCCTGAGCCCTGAGAAGCGGTGAGAAGCCCACGAGAACCAAGGAGGGACCAAAAAGTTCATATTGGAGGCCTACAAGACTCATCCCCGACGGGAATGGCCTCATCTTGTCCGGGATGAGGTGTACGAAATGCAGCAGTTCTGTCCTAAGCCCGTCCCGGTCGGGACCACGCCGTCCCGGGAGGGAAGCAACAGATACAGGCCCGCGTCAATTGTTTCATCCTCCTTCATTCTTGTACCCATATAAATACTTCCCTCTTGTATTGTTTACATATCTTATCTTACCCTAGACCCTCTTAGGCCTCCATTAAGCATTCAAACCCTAGATTAGTGTTCCTCACATTAGTTTTAATCTCTCTTTAATCCTTAGTTAATCATTGTTAATCGAGTTTAGTTAATCTTGTATTAAGAGGATACTTGAAGATTCATCCAAGCTTGACAACCTTGGAATTGATTTGGGTTTCTTATTTATGCAAGTATCCATCTTTTTCATCATCTTGTTGTTGGTATAATCCTCTTTACTCTTGTTCTTTGTTATTTATTCAAGTTTGAATCTTTATATATTGTTATTGTTCTTGTTGTTCATAATGGATGTTTGGTTTATGATGTTGTTTTCTCTTGTTTATGTTATGGTTAGTTTGATAATGAGTGAGTAGTCTCTTTGTGGGGTTAGTAGGGGGATTAAGGGTAGATTATGGGTGATTAGGGCTTGATTAGGGGTAAAGGTGACTCTTTTGTTGCTAGTCACATATTGGGCACTCTATGTGTTTCTTGAATTGCTTGTGTGAGTAGTAGTGGCCAATGCTTCCCATACTTGTGCTCATCTTCTCATTGTTTGCCTAGTATGTGATTGTGTTGAGAATAGTCATAGGCACGAGAGTGCGGACTAGGGTTTAGACGCGAGAGCGCGAACCAACCTCGACATTGGTCTACGTAGCGAGAGCCCGGACCGACTTTAGCAACTAGGAGACACCTACACCCTTGATCACCCAATTACCTTCTACACTTAAGAACCCGACCTAACCCTACTCCTTTCCATATTTGGTTCATTCTCCTAGTTAGTCATTATTTCTCTAGTTCATTGCTTAGTTTGTCTTAGTTATTTCATTTAGCTCATATCATAGTTAGTTCATTGTTAGCTTAGTTCATACTACCACTCCTTCATCATAGTTTATCAATTATAGCTTTCTTTGTGTTGTTTTGGTAGTATAGTCTTGTTTTCAGGCCGACTTAGTCTAGGCTTTGCAATACCGTCTCCGTGGACACGATCCCGACTTACCCTAGCTACCCACTTGGATTAGTTGGTTCTTTATTCTTGGTTAGGACCCACGACAAATCCTTACCATCAATCTCCACCAGATTCCTTTCTCCTTCCCCTTTCTCTCATTCTCCTTTTCCTCGTTACTTAAGATAAATACTTAAATATGACTTCTTTGCATATAATTTAATGAGAGTGTCTTCTCTCGTCTCCTTCTATCCATAACATTTTCACCCACTCCTTCGATCTCGCGCTATTCCCCCCTCTCTCCTCCTCTAACGTTGCTTTCCTTCATGTTCTTATTTTGTCTATTTACCTACTGAATCTATTTTAATCTTCCCCGCCTTCCACTCTTTCTCATTTTTCCCCCACCTCTCCCCCTTCTCATCATAAATTCATCCTTAAATATGACTTTCCTTTTATCGGCTATTTCATAGAGTGTCTTGTCCTTTTAACTCCTTTTACATCGCCTCCTCATTCACTTCCCTTTTCCTTCTTCCCCCCATAATGTCCATACTCTTCATATTTCTCCTTCCATGTCTACTAAGATCGATTTTCCTCCTCCACTTTCTCTCTTGCTTCTCCTTCCCCCTCCCATTTGTCTTCTTCTCTTCATCATCATCATATAAAATTCATTCTTAAATATGATTCGTTACTGTCATCTAGTTCAGTATGAGCGTCACTCTTCACCTTCTTTTACCCCTTCTGTCGCACTCATCTTTCTCCTCCACCCCCTCTACCTTAATGGTCTCTCTTCAGATCCCACTTGTCAAGCTACTAAGATTAGTCTTCCACATTCCCATATAACTTGCTTTTGTTATTTAGGTTAGCGAATGTGTTGTCCCTTTAGCTCGTTCACCCTCTTCTCTTCTTCTTTTCCAATCTCCCTCAATATTACTCTTTATCGTTTCTTCGTCCCCTTCTTTCACCCGTTTTCGTCCTTAAATATGACTTACTTCAGATCACACTTGTCAATCTACTATGATTAGTCTTCCATAATCTCATGCTTCATATCGGTGTCATTTCCTTAGCTCCTTTTACTCCTCCCATTTTGAATCCCCTTCTTCTCCCTCTGACGTTCTTTGTTTTCATGTTTCTCTTTCCCCGTCTACTAAAATTAGTTTTTTCCCTGCACAATCTCCACCACATTCCCTTCCCCTTCCTTTTTCTCCTGCACTACCTCTACCACATTCCCTTCTCCTTCCCCTTTCTCTCATTCTCCTCTTCCTCGTTACTTAAGATAAATACTTAAATATGACTTCTTTGCATATAATTTAATGAGAGTGTCTTCTCTCTTCCCCATCTATCCCTACCATTTTCACCCACTCCTTCGATCTCGCGCTATCCCCTCTTCTCTCCTCCTCTAACGTTGCTTTCATTCATGTTCTTATTTTGTCTATTTACCTAGTGAATCTATTTTAATTTTCCCCGCCTTCCCCTCTTTCTCATTTTTCCCCCACCTCTCCACCTTCTCATCATAAATTCATCCTTAAATATGACTTTCCTTTTATCGTCTATTTCATAGAGCATCTTGTCCTTTTAACTCTTTTTACATCGTCTCCTCACTCACTTCCCTTTTCCTTCTTCCCCCCCATAATGTCCATACTCTTCATATTTCTCCTTCCACGTCTACTAAGATCGATTTTCCTCCTCCACTTTCTCTCATGCTTCTCCTTCCCCCTCCCATTTGTCTTCTTCTCTTCATCATCATATAAAATTCATTCTTAAATATGATTCGTTACGGTCATCTAGTTCAGTATGAGCGTCACTCTTCACCTTCATTTACCCCTTCTCTTGCACTCCTCTTTCTCCTCCACCCCCTCTACCTTAATGCTCTCTCTTCAGATCCCACTTGTCAAGCTACTAAGATTAATCTTCCACATTCACATATAACTTGCTTTTGTTATTTAGTTTAGCGAATGTGTTGTCCCTTTAGCTCATTCACCCTCTTCTCTTCTTCTTTTCCTATATCCCTCAATATTCCTCTTTATCCTTTCTTCGTCCCCTTCTTTCACCCGTTTTCGTCCTTAAATTTGACTTACTTAAGATCATACTTGTCAATCTACAATGATTACTCTTTCATAATCTCATGCTTCATATCGGTGTCATTTCCTTAGCTCCTTTTACTCCTCCCATTTTGAATCCCCTTCTTCTCCCTCTGACGTTCTTTCTTTTCATGTTTCTCTTTCCCCGTCTACTAAAATTAGTTTTTTTCCTTGCACAATCTCCACCACATTCCCTTCCCCTTCCTTTTTCTCCTGCACTACCTCCACCACATTCCCTTCTCCTTCCCTTTCTCTCATTCTCCTCTTCCTCGTTACTTAAGATAAATACTTAAATATAACTTCTTTGCATATAATTTAATGAGAGTGTCTTCTCTCTTCCCCTTCTATCCCTACCATTTTCACCCACTCCTTCGATCTCGCGCTATCCCCTCTTCTCTCCTCCTCTAACGTTGCTTTCATTCATGTTCTTATTTTGTCTATTTACCTAGTGAATCTATTTTAATCTTCCCCGCCTTCCCCTCTTTCTCATTTTCCCCCACCTCTCCACCTTCTCATCAAAAATTCATCCTTAAATATGACTTTCTTTTTATCGTCTATTTCATAGAGCATCTTGTCCTTTTAACTCCTTTTACATCGCCTTCTCACTCACTTTCCTTTTCCTTCTTCCCCCCATAATGTCCATACTCTTCATATTTCTCCTTCCACGTCTACTAAGATCGATTTTCCTCCTCCACTTTCTCTCATGCTTCTCCTTCCCCCTCCCAGTTGTCTTCTTCTCTTCATCATCATATAAAATTCATTCTTAAATATGATTCGTTACGGTCATCTAGTTCAGTATGAGCGTCACTCTTCACCTTCATTTACCCCTTCTCTTGCACTCCTCTTTCTCCTCCACCCCCTCTACCTTAATGCTCTCTCTTCAGATCCCACTTGTCAAGCTACTAAGATTAATCTTCCACATTCACATATAACTTGCTTTTGTTATTTAGTTTAGCGAATGTGTTGTCCCTTTAGCTCATTCACCCTCTTCTCTTCTTCTTTTCCTATCTCCCTCAATATTCCTCTTTATCCTTTCTTCGTCCCCTTCTTTCACCCGTTTTCGTCCTTAAATTTGACTTACTTAAGATCATACTTGTCAATCTACAATGATTAGTCTTTCATAATCTCATGCTTCATATCGGTGTCATTTCCTTAGCTCCTTTTACTCCTCCCATTTTGAATCCCCTTCTTCTCCCTCTGACGTTCTTTCTTTTCATGTTTCTCTTTCCCCGTCTACTAAAATTAGTTTTTTCCCTGCACAATCTCCACCACATTCCCTTCCCCTTCCTTTTTCTCCTGCACTACCTCCACCACATTCCCTTCTCCTTCCCTTTCTCTCATTCTCCTCTTCCTCGTTACTTAAGATAAATACTTAAATTTGACTTCTTTGCATATAATTTAATGAGAGTGTCTTCTCTCGTCTTCT
Organism: Agrostemma githago; assembly: GCA_958450325.1. Taxonomy (NCBI): domain Eukaryota; kingdom Viridiplantae; phylum Streptophyta; class Magnoliopsida; order Caryophyllales; family Caryophyllaceae; genus Agrostemma; species Agrostemma githago. The sequence continues at coordinate 37,067,937 of OY288260.1, read as the reverse complement.
TCTATCCCTACCATTTTAACCCTCTCCTTCGATCTCGCGCTCTCCCCTCTTCTCTCCTCTTCTAACGTTACTTTTATTTGTTTATTACTTCTCTATTTACCTACTAAATCTATTTTAATCTTCCCCTCCTTCCCCTCTTTCTCATTTTTTCCCCACCTCTCCCCCTCCTCATCATAATTTCATCCTTAAATATGACATTCTTTTTATCGTCTAGTTCACATAGCGTTCCCTCCTTCCCCTCTTTCTCATCTTTTCCCCACCTCTCTTCACTTTTGTTGGCCTACAATCACAATTCTTTTCCCTGCTCGCACCCTCACACCTTTCTACTCCATATCCCTCTACGTTAATGCTCTTCCTCTTCCTGATCCTAAACGTCAATCTACTAAGATTAATTTTCCATATCCACATGTGTTTCACATCACCATGTCCTTCCCTTTTCACTCATTCTTCTCAGTATCCGCATCGTCATTATCCAGAGTCAATCGCTACATACCACTTGATTTTGTTACTTCCTCCAACTTTCTATTTTCTTCCCACTTACAATTTTCATCCAACTTCCTATCTTCTTCCCATTTCATTTATTTTATTATTTGTCCATATTTTTTTCATTATTTTAATCCATTTATACACTTACTTCAACCTTATTTATAGGATTTATTTCATCAAACGGGGGTCAAACTATGTAAGTTTTTACTCATGTGGTGGTATATGGAAGATTTAGTTGGTTGCGAACGTCTATTTTGGTTGTCTTGGTCCTTTGGGAGTTTCTCTCTTTATGTTGATCTTCATAAATATTACGTTAGTGATTTTGATTTTGGTTTGTTGTCTGAAATTCAGTTTGCTCATCATTGTTTCAGATGCCAAGTCTGTCTTCTCTTCCACCTTTTCAACAGGGTGGCGTCAACATGTTACCTATCATGTACCCGGCTCTTTCTCTTTCTATCATTATTATCAATCTACTAAGTTTAGTCTTCCACACCCACATGCTTCACATATGCAATGTCCTTCCCTTCCCCTCCTCGTCATTTTCTAGAACCAATCATTACCTATGACTTATTTTTTTTAGTTATCTAGTTTAGTGAGTTTGTCTTATTCACCCTCTCCTATTCTTCTCCCTGTCTTTCCCCAGTATTCCTCTGTATCTTTTATCCTTCCCCTTGCTTATTTTTTCGTTCTTAAATACGATTTAGGGTTCGTTTGGTTCATGCAAGAACTTATTTCCTGGAGGACGTTGCAATTCGCAGGAAGTTACTTCCCACTTCAACTTCCAGGGAATTTGAAATATTTGTTTGGTTGACATCCTGGAATAATTCACACTAATTGAATTCCTACATCTTGTTTGGTTGACTCGACCTAATTCACATGATTTTGATTACAATGACTATTATGCCCATTATTAATCAAGGGTATAAGAACTTATGAATTTATTTTTTTAGCAACTTAAGAAATATCTGAAATTGTCTTCACTATAATATGCAGTCGTAACCAAATTACATTAAAAAATTCTGAGTTACAATCGTTATTCCGGAAAAATCATTGTTCATGAAAATAAAAACACTTAATAGTGAAAGTTCGAAACTCTAGTAAAACATCTTAGACATTAGTAATTCGGCGGCTGATTGGGAATTAACAAGCCCTGCACATATGTGTATTTAAAATCCTCCGGGAGACTGAAAAAGAAATCAACTTCAAGAGGATTAGTAGCAATTTGTTTCGATGCCAAGAGAACTTCTGTCTGGGTTAAGCCTTCAATTTTCATCACCTCACTTGTTACTTTCATTCTTCTTTCGGCGGATTCCGACTCATGTTTGAAACAGTTTGCAAGCCTTCCAATATGTTCGCCAGCGGCTTCCATCACATCACTCATCTTACCTAGCTTGGAAGAAAATTCTTTAAGAGTTTCAAGTGTTTCTGTTCGGGCTCTCTTTGTCTTCTTACTAGGTGCACTTGATGGCGAAGGCTCAACTTCAATACCCGGAGATACTAGATTTGCCTCATCTATGTTTGATGGAGTAACCTGTTCTTCCTCTTGTTCATGACTTCTTTCATCCTCCATCTCTTCCAGTGCATCTTGTAGAGTTTCACCTTCATTTCCATTAGCTCTATCTTTGCCAAATATTTTTCCCAACTCATCATATAATGGAAAGGGCTTATTCCTCAGGCCACTTGCATTTTTATGACTCTGTAATGAATAAAATGATAAAAATATTGGTTCATTAATCAAATTATTATACTATTAAAAAACGAATTAAGTTGACAAAATGATTATAAAGATGGAGAATTTTGGAGTACAAACTATTAGAGAAATTAATATAATATCTCTAGAATATATTATTGTATTGTGATATAATTTAGTTTAGTTAATTATATCTCTTAGAATCTTTATTTTAGGTAATTTGTATCTCTTAGAATATCCTAGTGATATTATACTTGTACCCATTGTAATCCTATAAATAGGACCCTTGTACATCAATATTAATCATGCAATTCATAATCAATCTTTCATAATTCTAACATGGTATCAGAGCCTAGATCTATATAATCAGCCTGTACCTACCCGTTTTCCGCTGCCCTACCGTCGAATTGCATCAAAATATTTCTCCCTTCTTCTTCACCCATAAACTTTCCTTCACCCTCACTAAATCTAATCTTTTACCCCTCAAACCCAATTTTGTGGTTTAATCTTCTCCTCTTTAATCACGATTGGCGAGTTTACGCACCCTAGACTGGCGAGTTACGCACATGCACCCGAGACTGGCGAGTTTACGCATCCTGATGATATGTCCCGACACCCTAGACTGGCGAGTTACGCACCCGAGACTGGCGAGTTTACGCACCCTAATGATATGTCCCGACACCCTAGACTGGCGAGTTTACGCACCCTAATGATATGTCCCGATAATATGTCCCGACACCCTAGACTGGCGAGTTACGCACCCGAGACTGGCGAGTTACGCACCCGAGACTGGCGAGTTTACGCACCCTGATTATATGTTCCGACACCCTAAACTGGCGAGTTACGCACCCGGGACTGACGATTTTACGCACCCGATATTCGTCCTCTTATTTTCTCCAAGATTGGACTTTCCGTTCCGCCGTCCATCTTGCGGGAGCATATTAGAGATATTAATATAATATCTCTAGAATATATTATTGTATTGTGATATAATTTAGTTTAGTTAATTATATCTCTTAGAATCTTTATTTTAGGTAATTTGTATCTCTTAGAATATCCTAGTGATATTATACTTGTACCCATTGTGATCCTATAAATAGGACCCTTGTACATCAATATTAATCATGCAATTCATAATCAATCTTTCATAGTTCTAACACAAACGACATGCTAACCTTCACCCAAGCTTCCCAGACTGATTGTTCATATGTAACAAATTTTCCCTCATCGTTCCATCCGAAACCACTGGCTTGCGGACTTAACATTTCTCTAATTGCATCAAACTGCTTTCGAAGAGTTTTTGCTCTTGATTCAATGTGGAGTTTTGCCTTTTTCCCACAACCAGGAAATTTTTGCTCCATAAAATCTTCAAGCTTAGCATATGCACCATTTTTAAATTGACCATTATCTGCCTTCCAGCCACCAAGATCAAGAAGATCTTGCATTGCACTAACAAGTGCACGATCCTCATGGGATGACCATCTTACACAATTTCTAGAAGAATTGGCAGCCTATTTGAAGTTGTAAATAATTACAAATATTGAACAATGCAAACAAAAAAAATACTCGTAAAATGTATTCGTAATCCATAGAAATCAAGTCATTTTCACAGAACTTTAACATTCATTCAAAGAAAGAAAGAGTATCATAATGTAAGTACTTGGACAATACAAAAGAGCTCAGAACACAAAGAATAATTTCACTCTCTGGTTTGCAACCAATGATTGTACATTTCAGTAGCTAGATCCTTTCTAAACTGGGTCCATGCTATACTAGTTTTCATAAAATCAATGCAAGGATTATCATCTTCATTACCATCTGTAACAAAATACTCCAAGGGATCTACACTCATATGTGTATGGATGAAGTTATGCATTAATGCACATCCAAATATAATTCTATTCAAGGCTTTTCTGGAATACCAGGTCGTGTTTCTGAGAATACCCCATCTCATTTTAAGCAGTCCAAAACATCTTTCTATGACATTTCTTGCTTGAGCATGCTTCATGTTAAAATATTCCTCGGCACATGTCGGTTGAGCACCACTCTTCCATACACTTAAATGATATCTTTGGCCTCTAAAGAGTGCCAAAAATCCCTCACAATTCATATATCCAACATCACATAGATAGTAGCTCCCTAATATGTGAGAAAACCAAAATTTAATTATTCGTCTTTAACAAATCTTTCATTAACTTGAAAATGATTTATATTATTACCTTCCGGTACTTTTAAGGGATGTTCTCTAGAAAGTGCATCACGAAGAACCCTATTGTCATGAGCTGAACCCTCCTAACCAGGTAGTATATAAACAAATTGCATATCTCGAGTACAAACCCCAAGAACATTAGTACTAAGGAATCCTCTGCTATTTCTAAATCTAACTTTGTCGTCTTCTCCAGCACGAAGATGTATGTGTGTTTCATCCAAAGCACCTAAACAATTCTAAAAAATACGCTTGTCATTAATAAATACTCCGTACCTATTTTACGGATGTATATACCACAGCTTTTAGCTACTACTCGTATATAATACGGGTATTATCTTACCTTAAACCATTTCCATCTTTCATCTTCACATGTTTCTGTCACTGGTTGAGGTTTCTTGAATATAAGATGATGACATCTTAGAAGAGCACGGAGAACTGAATTAAAATGCCTAGAAATTGTCTCTTTGCTTCTTCTGAAATACAACTGAGTTCTCCTATTTTTTGTATCATGATAAAGGGTAAAAAGAAATATGGCAACCATTTCTTCTAGAGTCGTATTTCTATTTCCCTCAAGGTTACCAACATCTCTAAGCATCTTGCATAATCTACCAAAGCAAGCTCTATCCATCCTTAAATTGTCTAAACAAGCCACATCACTCCCTTCAATCATTGGCCTAAGATTGAACATTCTAGATTGGATTCTATTTTGAGAGGATTCATCAAACACATATGATATTTGTTTCGGAATACTAATGTTCAAACGAGTAAGAATACATATAAGCTCAACCATAGTCTCCATAATAGCCAGTAGCATGTGCCTATATATTGTTATACATGCAACAATCATCTTCTTTCGTTTACTCAAAGGCAATCGTGCCATTATCTTATAGCTGGCACAAATAAAACAAAGTTAAGATGAGTTATTATCTACCAAACATGCATATATATAACCAAAGCTTATTAGCAATGGAAATGAAAGAGCTTGAGCGAGACTTGACTTTCAAGCTGACATGCTTCTAATGCTAGGGGCGTTGTATGAGTTGTACACGGTTCTTTTCTGTTGGAGTAAAGGCTTGTAAGCCTAATGGTGCTTAAGTTGTTATTCCACATTGGTGGTGGGAAGTAACTAACACTATCTTTTTTTTTACTCCTGTATTCCTCTTATTCCTATTTGTGTGTTGAGTGGACCTTTGTGGAGAATATTGGACTTGGGCTCGAACACGAACACATGTGTGTCGACTGGACTCGGCTCAGTCTCGTGTTCGGGTAGTACACCTGGAGACCTTTTTTGGGCCTCGGTTAGATGGGCTATCCAGGTTCGATTAACTTGTGTTTGTCCAAGTTCATCCGGCTGCATATCCTCCACATAATGGCAATATATTATGTTTTTAATGCATTGATGATTTGCATTAAACAGGTGGAGCGTGCATAGCAATTATGTTTGACCTTCAGCACTATAAATATTGCCACTTCCCTTGTCATAATATTCACACCAAATATCATTCTTCATCCCTCGCATCTCCTCCATCTCAATTTCTCTCTTTATTTCTGGGTTTTGTTCATATCGTTCCATAGCCATCTGCCTCGAGTGGTCGAATCAGTTGGCTGCTGTGTTCACCTTGGGAAACTACCGGTACGAGTCGATAACCACCACGGTCGAGCCGCAATAGTTTTCAAGTCAGTGGCGGGTACCACGACACAGCAATTTTCAATACGTTTCTGCTCGTTTGGTTCGCTGCTATTGTGCTGTTGCCCCTCGGTTTTCTGCCCGTTTGTTGCCTTCCAGATTCTGTCCGTTTCTTGTCTCTCGGATTCTGTCCGTCTGTTGCCTGTCCGTTTCGGTTTGTTTGTCGCCTTCTCTCTGCTGCCTTCCCTCCGTTTTCTGCCCATTTTGTACTGCCCGGTTACCTCGGTTACTATCCCTGTTTTCGGTTTAACTTTGTCACGTCGGTTTGGATTCTGTCATTCTCTTCTTCATTGTTACACCTTCGTACTAACAATTTGAAAACTATTGTTTTTGTGGTAACAATGTCGATTTTATCGAAAACTATTCCTGACCTGTCAAAATTAGAACCCCTTGATGGCAACTACTACCGACGATGGTCACAAAAATTATTGATGTTCTTTGAGCAACTAGAGGTCGATCATGTTTTGTTTAACGACCCTCCTATCCATATGTCGATTAACAATACTGCTGAGGTCACTCCACCTCTCATTTCTTTCATAAATAAAAATGAGGAATTAGTCAAGAAATATGAGAAAGATAATAAAACGGCTAGATGTCATATACTCAATCATATGACTAATACCCTTTTTGACTTATTTATGGTCCATAAGTCAGCTAAATTAATTTGGGAGTCGTTGGAGAAAAAATATGGGGCTGACGATGCTGGAAAAAAGAAATATGTGGTGGGTCAATGGCTAAATTTTCAAATGGTTGACGATAAACCAATTATGGATCAAGTCCATGTTTACGAAAATTTATGTAGCGATGTTGTTGATGAAGGAATGAAGTTAGATGAAGTTTTCCTTGCTAATGTTTTATTGGAAAAATTTCCCCGTTCTTGGAGCGATTATAGAAATCAGTTGAAACACAAAAAGAAAGATTTGTCACTCCAGAGCTTGTTATCCATATGAGAACCGAGGAGGCCAATCGTTTAAAAGATAAATCTCTTAGTTTGTCCCTGAATTCCGTCAAGGCTAATCTCATTGAAACCGGTGGGTCTTCTAAGGGAGAAAAGAACAAGGGAAATAAAGGAAATAAGGGGAATAAGGGTAACACTAAGGGTGGTGAAGGCAAGGATCAAGGGAATAAAAACAAACAAAATCAAGGAAAATACACCAAGGTCGTTCCAAAAATTTAGAAACCAAATACTAATCTAGTGTGCTTTGTATGTGGTCAACCAGGTCACAAAGCTTATCAATGCCCTCAGGAAAAAGGTTGTCATGCTGGTCAAGCTAATCTTGCTGAAACAGACGACATAATTGCATCTGTCGTGGTTGAGGCAAATCTGGTGGCAAATGCTAGTGACTGGATTCTGGATACTGGAGCCTCAAGGCATCTCTGCGCTAACAAGGAGCTGTTTGCCGAGTTTGAAGTTGTAGATGATGGTGAATGCGTCTACATGGGTAACTCCTCCTCCGCTGTTATCACAGGAAAAGGCAAGGTGTTTTTAAAACTTACCTCAGGGAAGACTCTTGCCCTTAGTAATGTTTTGTATGTTCCTTCGTTGCGTAGAAACCTAGTGTCTGGTGCCTTACTTAACAAAGTTGGTCTGAAACTTGTTTTTAAGGCTGACAAGGTTGTAATGTCTCGCAATGGAGACTTCGTGGGCAAGGGCTATCTTAGTGGGGGTCTGTTTGTGTTGAACGTTGATATTTCTACCATTAATAATAAATCTTCTTCTTCTTCTGCTTATATTGCTGAGTCTATTGATGTGTGGCATGGTAGACTAGGTCATGTGAATGTTGATTCTATTAAAAAACTCAAATCAATGTCGCTTATCCCGTCACTATCCTCAGAAGTGTTTAATAAATGTCCTAGTTGTGTAGAGGCTAAATTTGCTAAAAAGCCAAATAAACCTGTTAAAACTAGACATACAGACCTTCTAGAGTTAATTCACACTAACCTAGCAGATTTTAAAAGCACTATGAGCAGAGGAGGCAAACATTACTATGTCACTTTTATAGATGATTGTTCTAGGTACACTAAAGTGTATTTACTTACACATAAAAGTGAAGCTGAGGACATGTTTGTTAAGTTTAAAAACGAGGTAGAAAATCAACTTGATAAGAAGATTAAAAGAGTTAGGTCTGATAGGGGTGGTGAATATGGTTCTAATTATTTAATAGACTTTTGTGAGAAATATGGTCTAATTTATGAGAAATATGGTCTAATTTATAAGCTCAACCATAGTCTCCATAATAGCCAGTAGCATGTGCCTATATATTGTTATACATGCAACAATCATCTTCTTTCGTTTACTCAAAGGCAATCGTGCCATTATCTTATAGCTGGCACAAATAAAACAAAGTTAAGATGAGTTATTATCTACCAAACATGCATATATATAACCAAAGCTTATTAGCAATGGAAATGAAAGAGCTTGAGCGAGACTTGACTTTCAAGCTGACATGCTTCTAATGCTAGGGGCGTTGTATGAGTTGTACACGGTTCTTTTCTGTTGGAGTAAAGGCTTGTAAGCCTAATGGTGCTTAAGTTGTTATTCCACATTGGTGGCGGGAAGTAACTAACACTATCTTTTTTTTTACTCCTTTATTCCTCTTATTCTTATTTGTGTGTTGAGTGGACCTTTGTGGAGAATAGTGGACTTGGGCTCGAACACGAACACATGTGTGTCGACTGGACTCGGCTCAGTCTCGTGTTCGGGTAGTACACCTGGAGACCTTTTTTGGGCCTCGGTTAGATGGGCTTTCCAGGTTCGATTAACTTGTGTTTGTCCAAGTTCATCCGGCTGCATATCCTCCACATAATGGCAATATATTATGTTTTTAATGCATTGATGATTTGCATTAAACAGGTGGAGCGTGCATAGCAATTGTGTTTGACCTTCAGCACTATAAATATTGCCACTTCCCTTGTCATAATATTCACACCAAATATCATTCTTCATCCCTCGCATCTCCTCCATCTCAATTTCTCTCTTTATTTCTGGGTTTTGTTCGTATCGTTCCATAGCCATCTGCCTCGAGTGGTCGAATCAGTTGGCTGCTGTGTTCACCTTGGGAAACTACCGGTACGAGTCGATAACCACCACGGTCGAGCCGCAATAGTTTTCAAGTCAGTGGCGGGTACCACGACACAGCAATTTTCAATATGTTTCTGCTCGTTTGGTTCACTGCTATTGTGCTGTTGCCCCTCGGTTTTCTGCCAGTTTGTTGCCTTCCAGATTCTGTCCGTTTCTTGTCTCTCGGATTCTGTCCGTCTGTTGCCTGCCCGTTTCGGTTTGTTTGTCGCCTTCTCTTTGCTGACTTCCCTCCGTTTTCTACCCGTTTTGTACTGCCCGGTTGCCTCGGTTACAGTCCCTGTTTTCGGTTTAACTTTGTCACGTCGGTTTGGATTCTGTCATTCTCTTCTTCATTGTTACACCTTCGTACTAACATTTTCAACTTCATTTCAATTCAGTTTAACTACGTCACTACATTGATTCAATACGGTACATGTATATTGTTTTCAGCAATAGAGGAAGGAGAGAATATATTGACTTATGCATCTACAGCAGTAAAAGAAATTTGCTTCAAGTAATCATTACTTGACCGCATCATCCAACCTATTGATTTTATTTCACACTTTTCTAAAATCACAACTTGCTAATAGTGCCGCCTAACAATGACGAATTATGCATACCAAAACCATAGTTGTTTCAATGTTTCAACTATTCTAATTAATTAATACAGTAGCAAACATTATCGAAAAAAAAATGAAATATATAACAAGATCGGAAAAAGTAATTTACCATGAATGATTTTGACGGGTAAAATGCTTGGAAGAAGGGAATGCAGAAAAGTTGAGAGGAAGCAGTGAGAATGGGGATGAGAAATTAGGGTTAAGTGAAAAATAGATGAGTGGAGAAGGGGTAAAAAATATATCAATCCATTATTCTAAGTGTGTGAAATCTTGTTCCATATTATATTATTATCTAACATTTACACCAACATATATTCTACGTATTATATACATATATTTACTGAGATGATATTACGCTGATTCTTTGCTCTTTATTTCACCATCAACGTTTATAAAAAAACGATTTTTCTAACGTTAATATGTTATTTAAAAAACAAGAATCATATGATAATATATTTGTTAATCTTTCTTTAGTTAGCTTATTAACGTGTACTGGGCACACGTTAGAAAAACTGAAAAAAGAAAAGAGAGCGGCCGAGCGGGTTAATTATTGAATAGTTGCTTTGTAATATTTGATTGTTTCATGTAAATATTCAGCACAAAACCTTTAAAATCTTCAAGCACTCAAATATGCTCAACTTTCATCTTAAGTGGGGTAGTCCATTTATTTTTAATTTTATTTTCAGAAGTAAAAAAAAATCAATCACGAAAATAATGAAGTAAGAGGTAACAAAATCATACTGTACTCAAATTATGAAGTTAGCACCTTTTATGCACAAAATTTGAACAGGTTACACAAATAAATACAGTACTGTATGTAAAATAATACTGTAGTAACTGACGGGATGATTTCGAAAAATGGAAGGATTAATACAGCAGTATGGTTTAAGATGGATGTCCTGCTCGAATGATCAGACGGGTTTGTGGGTGACGAAGACAGAAGAACGTGGAGCGATTGTGAACTGTAAGCTTCGTCGCTGTCCTGATTACAGTACGAATGCAACTTCTGTTGCTGCTAGTGCTGCAGCTTCCAGTAACAGGAATATAATGCAAGTGCTCAGTCAAATAGCATTAACCGATATCAAGCAAGAGAAGATTGTTGAAGGTGTACGATGTACCTGTCGTTGTCTTCGACGCTGTAGGATGCTGATAGCCCAAGCCATTATGTAACGGGGCAAAAGATATCTAGCAGCCCGTATGTAACACCCCGTATTTTATATTTATTTTATTCGGAAAGTTATTTATTTAAAATAATTATTTCCGCATTTTATAATAATATGCATTCTGTATTTTATTGCCTCCTTTATCCGTTTTAAATTATTGTCTCGTTTTGACTCACTTTTAATGGGTTAAAATATCCGTACACAATTTGACAATTGGAAAATTGTAACCGCTTTTCTTATATCTATTCTCCAAGCGTTTTATTATGCTCTAACCCAATTTGTAATTGGGTGATCCATTGTATTAGGTAATAGACCCAAAGTCCATTTGTTAATCCCCTTATAAAAAGAAATTAACCTAGCAAGCAACTAGGTCAAAAATTATGTTTGTGAGTTTGTTATGCCGCGGCTCCCTCCTCTCTTTCTTCTCCTTTCATCTTCTTTTCTCCATTCAACTCCATTGTTATGCATCTATCTTTCTTTCAAATGCATACATAAATTATATTTTCATAATCTTGGCTCTTTCCTCTACAACATATCCATCTCCAATTAATTTTATGGGATTCATTTTCATGAATCTTTGGACCTACCTTTAGGGGTTCTTATTAAAGAAGAAGATACCATTCTTTTGGTCGTTTTAGAAGGGGATTTGTGTCGTACAATTTTTATCACATGGGTTTCGGTTTGTTCATCAAAGTTGATTTACGGGGATGATGACACGTGTTAGAGACAAGGTTTTGTTTGTCGCGTTCTTCATGGTGTTTCTTATTAATGTTTATCATTAATTGCCAAAAAGATAACTAGATGTGTCTTTTAATCGTGTTTATGATATGTGAATACCATTAATATGATGAATGAATGTATAATATGATATTGGATGTTGTGTGGTATTATTATGCACGCTTATTATTTCGTTGATACTTGTACGATTTAATTGTGTCATTAATTTTATCGTTAAGACGTTAATTACCATTTTGTGCGAATTAGAAAGTTGTGAGTCGTTTCGTAAGAGAACACTAGGACGCGCATGAACCGACCGTGGCCTCCCTTGGTGGAGATGCTAGGGTGTTTCATCGATGCTTTTAGGGTTTCAAACCCTAGATTCAATGATGACTCAACCTACCATCACCCGGTGGTTGAGGTTAGGGTTGAGGTTAACATAACCTTATTTGAAGTTAATGTAACTTCGTCAAGAAGTACTATGCAACTTCACTTGAGGTTAAGATAACTTCAACACGGGGTTATAATCTTGTCGAGGTTCCCGAACTTTGCAAAGTTATAGTCAAGGTTAAGATAACCTTAACTTAGAGTTAAGGTTAAGGCGAAGGTTAAGGTAACCTTAGCATGGAGTTAAGGTTATATCCAAGTTTAATGTAACCTTAGCAAGAAGCTAATGTTATAGCTGAGGTTAATGTAACCTTGATTGAAGTTAATGTACCTTCATTGAGAAGTTACTACACCACTTCACTTGAGGTTAATGTAATCTCGTTGTACCATCATAATCTTGTTGGAGTTATCGTAACTCCACGAGGTTATGGTTGAGGTTAGGTCAACCTCAACTTAGTAGACAAGGTTATAGTCTGCGAACCTTAACCTTGGTTACTATTAGGCATTAGATATGCAAGGTTAACTCTATGGTTATAGTTAGTTGTGCTATCTATTATTCATGTATTCTTGAAAGGTTACTTCTATGTATGTTCTTCATAGTTCAGTCAGTTATATTGTCCTATGTTTGAGACATGGTTGTTATCTAGTATAGTCGTTTACACTATATTGGAGTGGAGTAATACTTGGTATAGTTAGTTACACTATCTAGGGCTCGATTCTCCTTGGTATATGCTAAGTCTGATTACTACCTCGTATAGTCAGTTATACTATATTAGGGTGGGTTGCCACTTAGTACAGTCGGTTATACTGTACTAGGATTGGAGTCGTGATGTTATTCACGAGAGCCTTGTATAGTCAGTTATACTGTACAGTTACACGAAAGCTAGTGGTATAGATGACGTGCGGTATCAGTTATATACCAATCGGAATGAAAAAGCGCCAAATGCCGAAGGTCTATGTTCGGGCGTGCCTTGAGACGTCAGTTATACGCTCTGGGTCCCGTGTGTCGTTCGGTGTACAGTTATTGCATCGAGAGCCCTAGCTAGGCTTAGACATATAGTTGTCAGTTATACGGCTATACATAGTACCGTGGAGTATCAGTTATATGCTCCACACCGATGGGAAGTCTGTTATACGACCCGTCCGTCAGAGTATCATTTATATGCTCTGGCAGGTGAGAGTGTCAGTTATACACTCGAGCCGGTGTTCGCTCTATACCTAGGCGTAGTGTAAGAAGGATATTTGTGTGTGATCAGTCCGGTTTGGATGTTTGAATGTCTTAGTAATTGGTATGATCTTAATTGGTCGAGTATGATAATGCTTTCATGTATTCCTTATCCGTATTATTCATTGATTGCTGATTATTAGTTGCTTTCATCCTATTGTAAAGACGACTGGGAGAGCATCTAGTTACTCCCCACTGACTGTGGACCCCCCCTTTCAGGTCTTTCGAGATGGTTTTGATTGTGATGCTGTGTTGGGGAAGACTTGTGGAGAGAGAGACCCTTTATTTAAGTCTTTAATATTCAGTTTAAACACTTTTGAATAATGTATTAGTTGAATGTCGAGAAAGTGACGATTCGGATTCGGTCGGGTGTTTCCGCCACCTTTGACCATATTATTTATACTATTTATATTATTTAAAGTTTTTAAAAATCCGGGTTGTTACAGTTGGTATCAGAGCGAACACGCTCCCAACTCTTGCTTAATCATTAAAAGAATAACTTGACTTAGTAATTGAGTGAGAGTAAATGGGGGTAGAAACAATTAAGGATTTATTTGTTTACGCCTTAGTGTTCCATATTGTTATTAACTGCATTACGTGTGTTGATCATGTACTTGCTTATTTATGTTTTAACCTTTCGTCTCGTTATTAATTGTGTTACATGTGTCGTTTGTGTTTTTGATTGTTCATGCCTTAATGTCTATCGTTATTAATTGCATTAAGTGCATGGTTCGTGTAAAGACGTTTTCAAGCATGCTTTGTTTATTTAAATCACGGTTATTTTTGGAAAAATGTCTCTTTAATGTTACATATGCATCGTACGTTGGTTATATGTTTGTCAAAACTTTTAATTCGTGATAACCCGAGCTTTACTCTTCTCGTACTGTTATCCTTTTGGATCACTTGGTGGTGCTGTCTCTTCTTAAGTTAACTTTTAGAGTTTTCCTATTGTGATTCAGTCTTGAGTTAATATGTTAGAATTGATTGTATTTGGAGATTCAAGTATGAAAGAAAAGAGCAATTATTATCAAGAGTTTGGTCGCGAAGAAGTCTAATGTGGGATTAAAGGTTGTGAGATGATATTTCCTTTGGGATTAGAGATTGTTGAGATGATGTTTACTTTGGGAATAGAGGTTTGTATTGACGATGTTCATATTGGAATTATGGGTGTTAAGTCCTTTTAATTTTGAGGAAACCCTTATTGATGACATTGAGTGTTTGTATATGGTGTAATATGTACGACTATGCTTTCATTATTTTATAAGGAGTGAGAGACCTGATGGATAGGTTTATCTTATTGGGAGTATTGTGACTTATGCCTTTAATAAGAAGAATTATTGAAATTTGTCTTAAGGAAGATAGGTTATGTGGGTTACTTATTGATTAAGAATATGATGATGGTACTGAATTGAAGGTTATTGTGGATTTACATTGAATGATGAGAATTTTGGGAATTAGGCTTGTCATGAATTGGAATACCATATTCGAGGAGTAAGAACCATTAATGGCAATCAATGTTTGACGAAATGAACTTATGATTTATTTATTGAGGACTTATTTAATGACCATGACTTTTAAGGATCAAGTGGAAGGGAAAGAGTAGGACTTATGAACTTATGAGATGTTAATGTTTAAAGCGTTGATTTCGTAAACAACCATATTGAAGACGGATATAATGAATCGTGATATTTGTCATTTTAGGATGCAGAGGATTCCTACGGTGTTATTCGTTATATATCATTAAATGATGGTATTGAGACTTAATAGTCTAGAGAATGATTATCTGAGGAACATAGTGGTTGTAAAGCGATAATTATATAGAGATTTGGTCGGTCTTGAGGTATTATGGTGATGTGATTAAAGGTTGCTGCGAGACAGAGATACCTTGAGTGATGATTGTACGAGAATTGTAAGAACCTGATTTTCGTGCTTTATTTATATTGTTAAGGTGTCGTCTTTGGGTAGATAAAATGGTTTTGAGTCGTCTATCCTTGTCTCCTTGATCGTATCAACCGTGCCTCTCATATTTTCAGACTAACCAAAAAGTTTCCTTTTATATTTGTCTTTATTTGTTTGATCTTTCGATACTCTCTATTTGATCATTATTTCAACTCCAACTTTCTCTTCCTTCAACTTTTTGTAATTTCGCTTTCGCCTTGTGCTGCAACTTCTCAAACTTTTACCTTGTGGTATTGCTCAAAAATATTTCCTTTTTAGCTCGCGTGCTTTATGCTCTCTTATGGTAATGTGAAAACTTTTAATTCCTTCATAACTACTTGTGATCATCTCATAGTGGAAGTTTGGATCCTTTGGCGAAATGTTTATACTTCGAGTTTGAGGTTGGGTTAATTGATGTTGAGAGCACAGAACATAGTATATGAGTATGAATTGGGGTAATATACGGTGTTTTGGAAGTGTTGTATTTAAGGTCTTATACCCAGCTTGGAATGTTTGAGGATTTTATTACATTAAGGGCACGTGGATGTTAATTTGTTCCTTCAAAAGCTATATAGAAAACTTTGGAGATAAAGTGTTTCATTTAAGTGCATGAGACATTTATTGAAGGATATAGATTTAGGCTTTTCTTTGATGGACTTTTAAGGTTAAAATATTTATTGATGGATAACAAATTGTAATTACCAATTGAGGTTATAAGTATTGATGATAAAATTTGTATGGTGATATTATTATTCAATGCTTTTGTGGAATTGCATTATCAATGGAATAGTATATTGTGGTACATTGAGTACTAGCTTAACTAAAGGTGTATGATTCTCTGGGTTTCTAGGAATAGCGTGATCAGATGTGTTCAAAGGAAGTGATTGGATTTTGTGCGTGTGGCTAATAATTATGCCATGAGATTGAGGTTGAATTGAGTTTGTGATAGTTATAATCAGATTTATGGTATTAAATTTGAGGATTTGGACAGTAATACATATATTAAGAAGATTTGCGATATTATGATAAAGGATTTTGAGCGTTAGAGTTGTGGATGATAGTAATCACTACTTGCTTGGAGGATATTAAAGTAGTAATAGTTCTAATGGATTTAGTCAATAGGAGAGTTTTCTAGGTCGGAAAATATTCTTTGTTTTGAGATTATCTTTATGGAGCTCAAGTCGATTTCATCTTTTGTGGTATATAGTAATAAGTTTGTACAAATGATGAGAGAGCATATATGTTTTGGAATGATGGCTGATATTTGTGGATAATGTTTGAAATAAATGGAGTAGAAGTTGGTAATTCATGGGATAAGATGTTGTACATCGATGAGTATTACTTAAGGGTATTGGGAATACTTGGTGAACGTAAGGCAATCATTAATATTATGGGATCTAAGGTGTAATGGTAATCATGAGAGTTAACCACATGCTTAAGGTGATGCTGGTGTGAAAATGTTGACCAGTTTTACTCGATAAGGTCATATCGCGATAAAATAGACGACTATTTGGAAGACGATATTGGTTCAGCGATTATTTTGGGTTGTGATTATTTGGAATTAATGTGATTGAGGTTTTAGAATGGATAATGATTATTTCACATTGAGGACTTAAGATACACTTTTGTGGTTTGAATGTTTCTAAGGATCAGAGTGCGCAGCGGTTTGGATTCCGAAACGACTTGTGGTGATGATCACTTGTAATTCTTATATTCTTTTAATCTTGTCTTTGAACTTCAAGTTTCGAGGACGAAACTTCTTTTTAGGGGGTTGGATTGTAACACCCCGTATTTTATATTTATTTTATTCGGAAAGTTATTTATTTAAAATAATTATTTCCGCATTTTATAATAATATGCATTCTATATTTTATTGCCTCCTTTATCCGTTTTAAATTATTGTCTCGTTTTGACTCACTTTTAATGGGTTAAAATATCCGTACACAATTTGACAATTGGAAAATTGTAACCGCTTTTCTTATATCTATTCTCCAAGCGTTTTATTATGCTCTAACCAAATTTGTAATTGGATGATCCATTGTAGTAGGTAATAGACCCAAAGCTCATTTGTTAATCCCCTTATAAAAAGAAATTAACCTACCAAGCAACTAGGTCAAAAATTATGTTTGTGCGTGTGTTATGCCGCGGCTCCCTCCTCTCTTTCTTCTCCTTTCATCTTCTTTTCTCCATTAAACTCCATTGTTATGCATCTATCTTTCTATCAAATGCATACATAAATTATATTTTCATAATCTTGGCTCTTTCCTCTACAACATATCCATCTCCGATTAATTTTATGGGATTCATTTTCATGAATCTTTGGACCTACCTTTAGGGGTTCTTATTAAAGAAGAAGATATCATTCTTTTGGTCGTTTTGGAAGGGGATTTGTGTCGTACAATTTTTATCACATGGGTTTCGGTTTGTTCATCAAAGTTGATTTACGGGGATGATGACACGTGTTAGAGACAAGGTTTTGTTTGTCGCGTTCTTCATGGTGTTTCTTATTAATGTTTATCATTAATTGCCAAAAAGGTAACTAGATGTGTCTTTTAATCGTGTTTATGATATGTGAATGCCATTAATATGATGAATGAATGTATAATATGATATTGGATGTTGTGTGGTATTATTATGCACGCTTATTATTTCGTTGATACTTGTACGATTTAATTGTGTCATTAATTTTATCGTTAAGACGTTAATTACCATTTTGTGCGAATTAGAAAGTTGTGAGTCGTTTCGTAAGAGAACGCTAGGACGCGCATGAACCGACCGTGGCCTCCCTTGGTGGAGATGCTAGGGTGTTTCATCGATGCTTTTATGGTTTCAAACCCTAGATTCAATGATGACTCAACCTACCATCACCCGGTGGTTGAGGTTAGGGTTGAGGTTAACATAACCTTATTTGAAGTTAATGTAACTTCGTCAAGAAGTACTATGCAACTTCACTTGAGGTTAAGATAACTTCAACACGGGGTTATTATCTTGTCGAGGTTCCCGAACTTTGCAAGGTTATAGTCAAGGTTAAGGTAACCTTAACTTAGAGTTAAGGTTAAGGCGAAGGTTAAGGTAACCTTAGCATGGAGTTAAGGTTATATCCAAGTTTAATGTAACCTTAGCAAGAAGCTAATGTTATAGCTGAGGTTAATGTAACCTTGATTGAAGTTAATGTACCTTCATTGAGAAGTTACTACATCACTTCAGTTGAGGTTAATGTAATCTCGTCGTACCATCATAATCTTGTTGCAGTTATCGTAACTACACGAGGTTATGGTTGAGGTTAGGTCAACCTCAACTTAGTAGACAAGGTTATAGTCTGCGAACCTTAACCTTGGTTACTATTAGGCATTAGATATCCAAGGTTAACTCTATGGTTATAGTTAGTTGTGCTATCTATTATTCATGTATTCTTGAAAGGTTACTTCTATCTATGTTCTTCATAGTTCAGTCAGTTATATTGTCCTATGTTTGAGACATGGTTGTTATCTAGTATAGTCGGTTACACTATATTGGAATGGAGTAATACTTGGTAAAGTTAGTTACACTATCTAGGGCTCGATTCTCCCTGGTATAGCTAGTGACACTATGCTAAGTCTGATTACTACCTCGTATAGTCAGTTATACTATACTAGGGTGGGTTGCCACTTAGTACAGTCGGTTATACTGTACTAGGATTGGAGTCGTGATGTTATTCACGAGAGCCTTGTATAGTTAGTTATACTGTACAGTTACACGAAAGCTAGTGGTATAGATGACGTGCGGTATCAGTTATATACCAATCGGAATGAAAAAGCGCCAAATGCCGAAGGTCTATGTTCGGGCGTGCCTTTAGACGCCAGTTATACGCTCTGGGTCCCGTGTGTCGTTCGGTGTACAGTTATTGCATCGTGAGCCCTAGCTAGGCTTAGACATATAGTCGCCAGTTATACGGCTATACATAGTACCGTGGAGTATCAGTTATATGCTCCACACCGATGGGAAGCCTGTTATACGACCCGTCCGTCAGAGTATCAGTTATATGCTCTGGCAGGTGAGAGTGTCAGTTATACACTCGAGCCGGTGTTCGCTCTATACCCTAGGCGTAGTGTAAGAAGGATATTTGTGTGTGATCAGTCCGGTTTGGATGTTTGAATGTCTTAGTAATTGGTATGATCTTAATTGGTCGAGTATGATAATGCTTTCATGTATTCCTTATCCGTATTATTCATTGATTGCTGATTATTAGTTGCTTTCATCCTATTGTAAAGACGACTAGGAGAGCATCTAGTTACTCCCCACTGACTGTGGACCCCCCCTTTCAGGTCTTCCGAGATGGTTTTGATTGTGATGCTGTGTTGGGGAAGACTTGTGGAGAGAGAGACCCTTTATTTAAGTCTTTAATATTCAGTTTAAACACTTTTGAATAATGTATTAGTTGAATGTCGAGAAAGTGACGATTCGGATTCGGTCGGGTGTTTCCGCCACCTTTGACCATATTATTTATACTATTTATATTATTTAAAGTTTTTAAAAATCCGGGTTGTTACACCGTAGCAGGAAAAGCTTCAAATAAAAGAAAATCGAAAGTTCAGAAAAAAGAAGAAAAAAAAGTATGTCTAATACAGTACAGTCGATACAGCATTCCTGCTTACAGAGAAAAAGGCGGACATGTCATCGTCACTTTCATCATCAGGAACAGCCCACGCGTGTCGAAGAAGCAGAAGAGCCATCAGCTGCAGGCGAAAAGAAAGCTGTAAATGTAGGGAAAATTACAGCAAAAAAAAGACGGCGAACAATGAATCATCATCTAAAGTCGTCGCCAAAAAAATGGAACCGAACAATACAATAAAAAAAGGGGGGGGTTACAGTCAAGGTTGCGGAACGGCAAAAGGCAGCTCCGCTAGCACTACTCGCAGCGTAGTCATCATATTCTGCCTCCAAAAATTGGCGTTCTGCCTCTGTAATCGCTAACAGACTAGGATCATGCAAAACCAAAGGAGTTCCGGATATTGTCCAGCCTCCGCTGGTGTACGCTGTACGATGTACATCTGACTCACCCAATATCAATTGGTTTCCGTGTTCATGCAGACGAACAATGAGAAGACGTTTGGTCTGAGCATACCTGATGGCAAATTTCACATTGTGGACACGACATAGGTCCACCCCGACGCGGCCACGCGCGGGTTTGGGGCGGCAAATGAATCTCGTGGTAAGATTGATCTCGAATTGAAATTTAAATAGAAGTTGGAGTCGCCATTGAACTTTGTGGGAGTTCGGACCCGTTCGAACCCACTCTATGTCGTAATGGGCCGCGCACAAAGTACGACCCATTCCGATTTCAGAGTTTATGGGGTTCGTCCCTTTGCATTGCGATACCGACATTGTCGGATACCGTGTATTGAATGACTCTCGTACGCCAATGGTTTCGGACATCCGGACACCACGGTTCTGAGTAAGAGGTGAGGGTACGTGTGGGAAGCTCACAAAGGACACCCAACCCCCCCCCCCCCCCCCGCACTTAGCGGCCTTTACTAAGATATCGTTCGTTGTTCGTGTACGCGCGTTAGTTTGATGGTTGAATGATATGCAAACAAGGCTTTTTGACTAAGCATGTGAATTATGGTTCAACTACGTCGTTTAAATGCATCTAAATTAACGTCAAAGTTGTTTTAGCATGCGTGGTTCATTTTAGTACAATAAAACAAACAAAAAAACGATAACAGATTACAATATACGAGCGGCATACCACCCGGAATTACAATGTAACCAATGATATAATACAACAATCGCGATAATAAATGAGTTGGAAGAAACACGACATGACTAGACCCATGTGATAGACTTGATACGTTTTGACCGAAGTCGTTAAAATAATTTTATCGGGACTCGAAACGTGTTAAAAACTCGCTGTTTTGCTGTAGTAGGAGTCACTCGATCGAGTCATTAAGGGATTTGGTCGAGTGGTCTCAAAAATAGCTTCTGGTTCGGTTTCTGGGGTGCCACTCGATCGAGTGCCCCCTGTACGGACTGCTGTCCGGTTTAATTTCGACTCTAAAATTGTTTTCGATTTTGAAATCTGATTAAGTAGCGTAAAAATACGATGCAATTTGTACTCGACTTAAATATTGATACTCGTAACATTCGACATTCGATCATAGAATCGGTGTCGGATGTTTAGAGTGGATTTTGAAATATTATTTGAAAAATTGTTTTGAATGTTGTAAAGATGCGATAATTCCTCCACGTTGTAATGTAATAATTACTCGGCTTCAATGGTATTACGCTTAACATGCTTTGATGATTAACACCTTTAGATCCAATATTCGACTATAGAGTCGATATCGAATCCTTAGGTACGACTCGTTATAGCTAGAGACGATAGTAATAATAATGATATTAGATAAAAAAAGATAAAATAAATAAATGACGACGTTGACAACTCTTGACAATGGACGACGACGGACGAGAAAAAAACGTGAGGAGGAAAGAGAAGAAGAGAGATATCGGGATTTGAAACACCCTCAACCTACATGCTAATTTCGGTCTCGATTAGGAACTCGTAGTAACGGCGCTTGCGTAGGAGTAACGAGAATATAGGAGGAGTTAAGGTGTTGTGCGGTTTGCCTCAGTTTTGCTATAGTTTCGGGTTGTAACTTGATGTCGGGAATTATGGATGAATTGAATGTGTGTAGATGTGTAATTGTATGTGATGATTGGTGTCAATGAATGATGTTAATGATTGGTCTTTTGTTGTTGCGAGGGTGGGTGTGGACATGACGTAGGTCCACCCCGACGCGGCCACGCGCGGGTTTGGGTAAGCGAATGAATCTCGTGGTAAGATTGTTCTCGGGTTCGAAATTTAAGTCAAAATGGAGTCATCACCGAATTTTGTGGTTATTCGGAACCATACGAGCCCACTCTATGTCGTCATGGGCTATACACAAAGTAAGCCCACTCCGATTTCAGATTTTATGGGGCTCGTCCCTTTGCATTGTTATATCGATACCGTTTACACCGGCTTTCGTATATAAAATGACTCTCGTGCGCCAATGGTTTCGGACATCCGGAAACCAAGGTTCTGAGTAAGGGGTGAGGGTACGTGTTGGGAAGCCCACTAAGGACACCCAACCCCGCCCGCACATGGCGGCCTCTACTAAGACATCGTTCGTGTACGCGCGCTAGTAAAATAATTAAATGATATGCAAACAGCGTTTTTGGGCTAAGCATGTGAATAGTATGATTTAGCATGCAAGGTTCATTTATAAAGCGATAAGCAAGTAAATAAACGAAACTCGAAAATAAATAACGTACAAGTTACACGGACGGAAATACAACCCGGAATTCACAATACAACGATACATAAAAAATAATAAACGAAATAATAAAAGGCGATATAATGATAGAAACGGACCCGTATGTAAACTAGACCGCGAAATGTGTAGATGGACTAACCCCGATTAAATGTACATTATGTTGTACATCAAACGAAGGACGGAAACATGAGACTGTGGCGTATTGCTAGCCCGATCCCACGTCCCATAGTTTTGTCCCGACTTATCACTTCGAAGAAGATCGGTCAAAGTCGTTCTACGTGTCGTGACGTACATAGGTTTTGAAAATAGGAGGATCACGTGATGGTCTTTACACGTGATGACTAAAGTCGTAAAAAGACGAGGCTTGAAATGTGTGTCAAAGCCCTCGGTTTTCTGGGTTACAGGACCCACTTGATCGAGTCGTGGTCTGACCCGGTCGAGTGTGCCCTTTACGTAGCTACTGCCCAGTTTTTTGGGTGCTACTCGATCGAGTAGCCTACGTACTCGGTCGAGTAGCCCCTGTACGAGTGGTAACTCGTTTCATTTTTGATTGAAAATCGATGGTCGGCCAAATCAAATACAAATATCGCACGATTAGTATTTAACTTGGCCTCCGGTACTATAATCTCGTATGAACAATTATAATACCGTTATCGGAGTTTTATGAAAACGTTTTCGTTAGATTAGAAAATTTGAATTAGTGACGAAATGCTTCCCTCTACGTCACGACATCGGAACTAACCTTTTCGGGTTATGTGATGTCGGTTTTCGTGTCAACGGGTTCCGCACTAATTATCGAAATGGGATCAAATGCGTTCAACTATGACCGATTGCTATCACGTCACGCCCTTGAGTACATTGGGGCGGGGCTCCTCGAAAGGGCTCCACCTCCGTCGTTGCTCGTAAAGGGATTAGACGGACCTTAGGCAATTATCATAGTCAAACGTTTTTGAAACCGAAATTTGATACTAGAATATATATATATACGCGGTATTATGACGTTAGTAATGATAAAAAGATGATAAAAAAAAAAGAGTGAAAAGATTAGTGTTAACGCTACTACTACGATTATGATTATGATACAAAATATGATAAAGTAATTAGAAATGAGACGAGATAGTAGAGATCAAGATGGGGTTTAGGACACCCTCAACATACATGCTAGGTATAGGCCTCGGAAATGGACTCGTAAATAGCGACGGGACGCCGGAGTATCGAGGATGTACGCGAGTTATGGTGTGTATGTGTGTGTGTGTGTGTCGTCGGTTTTTCGAGGGACGATGGCTCGGTTTTTTGGCTAGTATTGCTTAGGGTTGAAGTGTAGTATGATGTAGGGTGTTAGGGTGAAAAATGTAGGGTAAATGCCTTGATCAAAACTTGTGAAATGAATGGGGTTGAGGGGGTATTTATAGGCATTACGCCACGACATAAGGGCACTCGATCGAGTTGCACTCGATCGAGTGCCCTTGCAAACGGGCCAAACCCGGTTTTTGGCGCTCCACTCGACCGAGTGGGGGTCAATCCACTCGATCGAGTGGGTCAAGAAAATCGAGACAAAATAGGAAATAATTGATTTTGTTGTTTTGATTGATTTTTTGAATTCTGATTTTGTGCGCCAGTTTTCGAGAATGAATATGGCTGATTTGTGAGACGGTTTCGTCTTTGACCGGGTTTTGACCCGGTCGCCAAAAGACGGGATTTATTTTTGGTGTCGGTTTTGGCCCAAATTAGTCTTATTTTGCTCGGGACGACCCACTGGGCCTGAATTTGAGGTCTGTTTTGTGAGATTTCTTCTCCGCTAAAAGTCCATGTCGGATATTATGGATTCCGAGCCCAAATCCGAGTATACCAAGTCACGTTTGCATCCGATCATCATCGGGTGTTTCTTGGAGACTACCATAGACACCTGGCAGTAAAAATGCGGGTGTCTACAGTGGGGTATTTATAGGATGGGATACCCCCACTCGGGATAGGAGATTCCTAGTGTTTGGATAGGAAAGCGATTTCATGCCAAGGAAGAAAGCAACGGTTGGGAGGAAGTATGATTCCGTTTGTAGATAGGAGAAGTTGCTTAAAGAGGAAGAAACTCCCGGTTTTTGGCTGATTTTAAGAGTCCACTCGATCGAGTGGGTCTAGCCGGGTGGGAATTCCTATTAGAGATCGAGTTTTATCTCTAACAAGTTGCTTAATCCTTTTTGTAGCTGATTTTTGTAAGGAATATGACTTCGAATTGGCTTCTCGAATGTCACGTCAGATATTTTTGGCTCGGGAATGGCTTTGACCGGGGTTTGACTCGGTCGCTAAAAGACGGTTTTGCCCCTGGTCTCGGTTTTGACCCAAATTAGTCTCATTTGACTGGAAACGACCCACTGGGCCTAAATTTGAGGTTTGTTTGGTGAGATTTTTACTTCGCTAAAAGCTCGTGCCAACTACTATTGATTCCGAGTCCGAAAATCGAGTGTATTAAGTCATGTTTGCGTCCGATCATCATCGGGTGTTTTTTGGAAACTGCTATAGACACCTGGCGGTCAAAATGTGGGTGTCTACACACATATAGTGTCTCCTTTCTTGTTGCACCAATGTTGAACGCATTTCCGGTGAGCATACTAAACAACAACAACAACGAGAAGTCAAATCCATACATACAACATTAACCAAAATCATTCCGATGAATCTTAAAACTCAACAATTTTATCGATCAAAACAACAAGCACATTCAACATTAGACATTGCAAAAAGAGGATAATTTTCCGTGATTTTGAATCTAAACAATAAGCACAAATTCAACCTACAAAATCGGAAAAAGCTTACAACTTTATGAAATTAACAATCACGTTATCCAACAATGAACATTGCAAAATCGATAAATTAGAGAAATTTCATAATTCTATCGATCCAAACAACAATTATATCCTCCATCAAGTGATCAAACCTTCAAATACCAACAAATTAGAGAAAAATCACTACTTTGCTAATCAAATCAATTCAAAATACAATTAAATCCAACATTCAACATCTCAAAACCAATAAATTAGAGAAAGTTCGTAACTTTATCAATTGAATCAATCCAAACAATAATTACAACCAACATTAAACAAGCCAAAACCAAGAAATTAGAGAAATCCCACAACTTTATCCATCAAATCAATACTTCCTCCGTCTCGTTCATTTGTTTGCAATGAATTAAAATACACCTCATAGTGAATATAAAAGACAAACAAATGAACAAGACGGGGGAGTACATAAAACTACATTCAACCCTAAACATCTCAAAGACAACAAATTAGAGAAAGTTCATGATTCTATCAATCCAAACAACAATCGAAGCAAACGAATTAGGGAAAACTCACTACTTTATCAATCAAATCAATCCAAAAAAAAATTAAATTCAAAATTAAACATCTCAAAACCAACAAATTAGACAAAGTTCATAACTTTATCAATCAAATCAATCCAAAAAACAATTAAATCCAAAATTAAACATCTCAAAACCATCAAATTAGAGAAAGTTCATAAATTTATCAATCAAATCAATAAAAAAACCACATTCAATCAAATAAATTATAACTTCCGATGAAGAAACATGATCTTCCTCTTGACAAATCCGACATTCCCCACCTCCAAGCAATGAAGCATCTTCTCTCTCCTCCAATTCTTCTTTCTCTACCGTACGCGCCGCCTATCCAGATCCTTTACAGAAATATATTTGGGTTCCTTTGCAGATCCATCGCTGAATCTGGGTTTCTATAACCCTGATGATAAGTAATCTTTAGCAACAAAATGAAAAGCAGGAACACCAAAATGAAAAAAAAAAACAAACAAAAATCAAGGGAAACAGAACCCTAAAAACTAGAGAAGAAGAAGCCCTGTAATCCCAGATCCACAATCTGAAAGGGAAAAAGAACAACATCAGAAACCCAGAAACAAAATTCAAGGTCAAAAAACCGAAAATCAAATAATCAAGGGCAAAGAAACCCTAGGAACTGGAGAAGAAGCAGCTCTATAATCCCATATCCATAGCCTGAAAGTGAAAAAAGCAATATCAGGAACCCCAAAACGAAATTAAAAGCCAAAAAAAAAAGAAAATCTAAGGCAATATAACGAAAATCAGAGACCAAAAAACGAAAATCAAAGGCAAAAAAAAGAGAACCAGAGGCCACCAAACGAAAATCAATGGCAACAAACATGAAAATCAGGAACCCAAAACAAAAAGAAAACAAAAATCAAGATCAAAAAAAAAATCAAAGGCAAGATGAGGAATAGAGAGAGAAGTACACAGGAGAAATAGGGAGATTCTGAGATTTTGGAGGAAGAAGCCGACAATCAGAAACCCAAAAAAAAATAACACCTAGATCATCCCAAGCCCTTAAAAAAACTAAACCTTGCGATCGATTAGTTCACCTGAAACGAAAGGGAAAGAAGCAACATCAATACGAAAAAAAACAAGCTAAGATGAGGAATAGAGAGAAGCAAATATGAAGAGTAGAGAGAGAAAGAAAAAATGGAGGAAGAGAGCAGTGGGGAGGAGAGCACACAGGAAGGGCAAAGTTAGTTTACTGTAACAGCACTGTTGGGTTACTGTAGCAACACTGTAGCTAAGCTACAGTGCCCCAACTTCTCGCTTTTTAAAAGGTAAAGGGCAAGTGTAACACCCGTGTGAAATCATGAGAGTTTATTGATATCTACATTAACAATATTAAAATATCGAAATGTTTATTATGAAAGTTTTTTTGGGTGAAAGATAAATATATATTAATGAATCAACAAATTACAAGAAGTCGCTTTCCATAGTTGACCTTATAAGGCTGGTAACATAAATTTGATCCCTAATATTGAAATTTTCTTTATTTTTAGTATTGGTAACCCATTTAATTATTTTCTCTCTAAAAGTAGTGAGAGAAGACAATTGTTCTTTTCTTCCTTAATTATGAAGAAAAGCCTACACGTAATAGAGGTTCTATAGGTGTTCAAGGGATATCACTCATCCTTCTTATCACAAGGTAAGCTTTCAAAACAAAAGAGGGGCAGATCAAATTACTGTTATCACAAGAAGAAATCCCCTATCCACTAAAAGAATAATTCTCTATGAAAAGTTTTCCTCCAAATGCTCAACCCTATTTATGGAAACAATAAATAGTAATTTCTATAAAATTATATACAAATAAAATACAAATAATTCAAATACTATAGTATTAATATTTTACAGTTGTACGACTTTGTAAACAACTACGCAGTATAAGTATTATTAGCGTCGTAACGATATAATCATTTAGATTTATAAACTCATACTTCTCCGTTCAAGTCTAAGCTACCCATATTCGTTTTTCGGAAGCTCAAGTCTAAGCTTACCATTTCCGTTTTACTCATTATTTTAATATTAAACAAATACTTTAAACATTACGTATTATATTTAAAAAAAGTCAGTATTTACACTACATTTAATAATAAACAAATAATTAATCTTTACACATTTGTATCTTTAATAATAAATAATCGGTTTCTTAAAACTTATGCTAAAAGCAAATGGGTAACTTCGACTTGAACGGAGGGAGTATTACTATTCGCTTCATGATCACGAAAAATTAAACAAAAATATACATACTTTTCATTACATTACTAATTTCTCTCAATTGATTTCAAGTTTCAATTTTATTTCTCAAATTAAAAGTTAGGATAGAAATGTTAAAATAAGTACGAGTACTACGTAATACATAAAAAAAAATACATAAAAAAAAATACATAAACAATTGAAATATATCGTGCAAGTATGCACGAGACTATACTAGTAAAAAATTAACAAATTAGAACTTGGTTAATGGAGATGTCGAAAGAGAGCACATTCATCAAAACGGAAGGGTTGAAAATGGACACATTTTCCAGAATGAGGGCAATAACTTTGTTGATATTTCATCTTCCTCAGGTACCATTAGTAGATCAAGTGGAAGGAATCGATGAATCGAAGAGTTTAAAGGTGACGCATTCTGAATGGGAATCTACGTAATGGGGTTAGAATCCGACAACACCTCATCAGGGAGGACGGTGATATGGGAGAGATAGGAGATGAAAACGAACCAAGAAACTTCAACATTCTAGAGAGGCCTCCTCAACCTTGATTCGATGACGGATTTGACCAGGAATGGAGGTTGCCTAGAGCAGGGGCAGTTCTCACGCTTAATCCGGAGGTGTGTGGACGTCCGTCCGCACCGCCCGGCGCCCTGCACACGCCCGCGCGGGACAGACCCGGTTTTTCAACGTGTGGCGGCGGCCACCCACGCGGCCCCCTCCCGGTCGGGGGTCGGTCCGATCTCGCGTACGGGGTGATGTGTCGGACCTCAATTCAGATGACGATCCGGAATTGTACTAGACGGGTGCGGGCACCCGTGTTTCCGTTTGGAATCGATCGAATCGTGGTTGTAAATGTTTAAAGGCCGATTTGTTTGGTAAGGCAACCTTTTTAGTGAACTGAATTCGTTGCTGATTTGTGAAGTCGCCACCAAGTCAATTATGGGGACTCAGATACCGTTCAAGTCAACTTTGATCCTTAGCCGGCTCAAAGCTGAGAGGCACGATACCTAAAGATAAAGACTTGTACCCTTAAGCACTCCATGCCTGGAATGTCTCTCATTGCCAATGGTTTCAGACATCCGGAAACCGTCGATTTTGAGTAAGGGGTGATGATACGTATTGGGAAGCCAACATCCGATAGATGTCAACACCCAATCCCGCCCGCACTATAGCGGCCTCTACTAATCAATCGGTGGGTTGATAACCTAGTTATTTTGTTGTGGCGGAAATACTGTAACATCCGTTGTTTTCACCCTATACCTTTTGCTATGTCGGTTGTTTAAGGACAAGTAGGTTTTATCGTCAAAGTAGTTGTGTTTACATTCTTTGCATGCGATTTCACGTGACAAGCAGGCCATGAAAAGATGCACATAAGAGAGTAGAGAGTACTAATATTATATGTACTAGCAAATCAGTTTTAACGCGATAATACGGATATTAGTCGTTCTCGTGATATACCTTACCTGGTATTCTGCTTAAGATGCGCCGCTTCGGTATTAATAGAGATGCATCGAACCTAGTAAGGCGAGCACCCGGACTAATACGGAACCCGACCATCGCTTTGTTTAGTTTTAGTTGTTCTACATTTTGAATTCCGTGTTAGGTGATTTAGCATTCGATTACAAGGTCATAAAAGCAATAAATCATACAAAAAACTGTAAATGCGAATGTAAGTAAATCACATTGTGAGGAGTTGCACCCTCGGAGTATACATTAAACGGGACACGATGCATAGATAGTTTGAGAACGTATCTCGGAATTACTCGGGTCTATTTAGTGTATTTTAGTGTTTGCGGTTGAAGTTGGGACGTTACGTGTTTTAGTATGTGTTATGGACATAGTGTCCATGTCTAGTATTATCGTAGTGCATAATAATAAAGGTGCGAATAATGTAAAGTTTTGTTTAGACGACAACCTAGTGACGATTCGACTTCAAAGGCGGATCCTCTTAGCTTGTCCGGTGATTTCGACAGAGTTCCGTTACCGTCGACCTTCCCACGGCTACTCCGGCAGAGCTCCGTTACTATGGACTGATTCTGCGGCTAATTCAGCAGAAATTCGTTACTAGACTCTAGCTAGTCGAACACACGCACCTCGATATCGAGTGGAGTGCTCGAAGGTGAGGAGTAGCGTCGATGTCGCTTTTATCGGAACTACGATCGAGTGGATCGTTTGCCTCGGGTGTCGGAGTGCGAGCCCTTAGCGAGAATGTAGAGGGAGAAGAGAAGAGTGAATTGTATCGCGTTGCAGTCCGATCGTCATCGGGTATTTTTTGGACACTTCTGCAGCCACCGGGTCCAACTCTTGGTGTCTACAGAAGCCTCCACTTTGACTGAGGCTTGGACAAGGCGAAAGTCAAAGTATAGCCACCCAGGTCAATCGAGGATTATGACCTGGTGGCTGTCCGGTCGGGTCGTTTTAAGTCCATTGGACTACGTGTTGAGGCTCGCCAGCCAAGGCTTAGAAACCATACCTGACGTCTTCGCATGCGGTTGCTTGCTCGGGCCCGGACCGTTGCTTGTCATCTTGTTCTTGGTTCTTCATGCTCGTGTGTTTTGCCTTTTCGGGTTGCTTAAGAGTTTGTTCAATTTTGAATACCTTATGTGTGGGTGACGCGTTATGCGTTGATGCGAAAAATGTTCGTATGTGTTGGCTTACGTTTGAACAAATGTCTTTGGGATGCTTATGAACCCTTGGACTTAATTAAATAAACGTTCGAGGGCGTCAGTCTCCAGTCGAGCGGTCGTCTTCGGGATGCTTATGACCCTTTGGACAAAATAAAGCGAGATAAAATGTTGGAGGGCGTCAGTCTCCACTCGAACACTCGTCTTCGGGATGCTTATGACCCCTAGGACAAAATAAAGCGAGATAAACTACTCGAGGGCGTCAGTCTCCACTCGAATAGCTGTCTTTCGGGACACCTATGACCCCTAGGAGAAAGTAAAACAATATAAAATGCTCGAGGGCGTTAGTCTCCACTCGAGCGGCTGTCTTTCGGGATGCTTATGACCCCTAGGACAAAGTAAACAAGAAAAATTATTCGAGGGCGTCAGTCTCCACACGAATAGATGTCTTTCGGGATGCTTATGACCCCTAGGACAAAGTAAACCATTCGAGGGCGTCAGTCTCCACTTGAATGAAAAATGCTGTGGAGGTATCAGACTCCTTCGAGGGCGTTGGTATCCACTCGAGTTAAATTGCTATGGAGGTATCAGACTCCAATGCCTCTTGGATAGCTAAGACCCGTTGGGCAAAAATTGCTGTGGAGGTATCAGACTCCAATGCCTCTCGGATAACTAAGATCCGTTAGGCAAAAATTGTTGTGGAGGTATTAGACTCCAATGCCTCTCGGATAACTAAGACCCGTTGGGCAAAGTTACTGTGGAGGTATGAGACTCCAATGCCTCTCGGATGACTAAGACCCGTCGGGCAAAAATTGCTGTGGAGGTATCAGACTCCAA